>JAKSZU010000024.1:34476596-35206596 GCA_026018925.1 Tupaia tana
CTAACTGCTGGTTCCCCGCTCAGCATATTTTTTAAATGGCCAGGACTAGGATTAGAATCTCTTCAGTGATAATAGGAGCTCGATTCTCCTTTTTTTTTTTTAGTTTCTTTATTCTTCCATCAGTGAGAAAGACAGAGAAGCAGCACCCCTAACAAGGTCTTGATTGCACAATTCACCCCCAGCTTTAGCCAGTTTCAGATCATGGGCTCGTGCCACCCCATTTCCTCAGGGAGGTCTGCAGACATGAACCCAGAGCCTTCCCATATGGGTCTGCCTCAAAGCGCATCATGCTTTACCACTGGGACCTTTATCTGTGCTGAGAATCCTAAACTATCCATACACTAATGGCTCCCAAAGCTTTAAGTTCATTGACTGGACCAGTGCTGGATTCTTCAGTAGTAGCAGGAAGACTCGTGGTCAGGCCCACGGTAAGCCAGCGTGTGGATGGAGCGTACACATGAGCAGACTGCTGTGGGTTCCCGGATGCTCTGAAGGGTCAGTGTCTCTCGGGCCCACCTCACCACTGGAAAAACCAGAAGCTAGCATCTTTGTCCTCCTCACTCCAAGCTGCTGCTGGGGGTCTATCCCCTCCTTCCCTGAAGGTAAGTGGACCTGAGGCTGATGGGACATGGAACAGACGTCCCTGACCTTGGAGGTTGACAGCACAGTGGGTGGCCTTGCACCTTTGGGAATAGCCCGGAGTATTTGTCAAGCACAGATCTCTACGGTGGGCAGGCCAACTGCCTGGACAGGTGCACCCAGAGAGGAGCACTTTGTTTGTTGTTGTTTAGTCTTTTGCCATAGAGCACATGCGCTTGCCGAAGAGACACAGAGAGAGACAGTGGGAGGGAAAGTGAGAAATAACCCCTCAGGGGGGCCGGCAGGTGGTCTGGTGGTTAAGGGCACTGAACTCCCACATGGCCAACGCTGGTTCGAGTCCTGGACCTGGTGGTTTGCTTTCTCACTTTCTCTCTCTCTATCTCTGTCTCTCTCTGGTCAAATGGAAATAAATAAATGAATAAATAAAGTTAAATAAAATTTAAAAATAGCTATATCTTTAATAGCTAATTTATTTTTGAAAAATTTTAAAAATAACCCCTCAGGGAGGTGGCCACACTGCAGTGCCTTCTTCTGCAGTCTCCTCTTGGAATTTCGGGCACACACACACATGTGCTTGGAGTAATTTTCAAGCCACTGAGTCCAAGAATCGAACCAGAATGGGCCGTGTGGGAATCCAGCACCTTGACCATCATGCCATCTGCTGGCCTGAGAGGGGCCCTTTCATGAGAATTTCCAGCCCACTGCTCCCTGGCGTTTCCTATCGGATATGGAGTTTCACTGAGATCATTTCCACCGGTCCCATGCGCAGCGTTATTGTGTTGCCTCTTTGGGAATGGCATACCTGGAAAGCATGTAGCAACTTACCCCTGGTGAGTCACGGGGAAACATCTGCTCTTGCTAGCTCAGCATATGCCCTGCAGGGCAGCCAGGAACACACGGCACGTGCCTGCTAATCTGTTCTTTTTTTTTTTTTTGGAGAGGTTTTTGCTATAGGGCATGTGCCCTTGTCAGACAGAGAGAGACAGAGAGACAGAAAGCGAGAAATCACCTCCCAGGGGGGATGGTCACGCCGCAATCCCTTCTCCTCCTTTCTCCTCTCGGGATCTTGGGCATGCACGCACATGCGCCCGGTGTGAGTTTTAAGCCACCGGGTCCGGGATGCGAACCGCAGTCGACTACATGGGAGTCCAGCGACATAGCCATTACGCTATGGTCCCCCTGCTAGTCTGTTCTGAGCCTCCATCCCTCCTGCACCCTAAGCTGGATGCAGCCAGAAAGCCATGTAGGTGACTGGGGCAGGATCCTGTGGGTGGGCTGAAGGGGGAGCCGGGGAGAGGCAGGGGCTCCACCCTAAGAAAAGCAGAGCTCACGCCAGCATGACCCCCTGGTAAGAGAAGAGAAGGCTGCTCGTGGGGTACCAGCTCGTCACACACCCACAGGAAGCTGACCAGTGTCACTTCCTCTCATCCCATGGCCAGTCTTACATGAAGAGAAGGCAAGGCAGTATAATCTTATGTTTTTCTAGAATTATTTTATTTAACTTAATTTATTTAGTTTCTTTTTTTTTTTTTCTTTTTTTGGAGAGGTTTTTCACTATAGGGCGCGTGCGCTCACCAGACAGACAGAGAGAGACATAGAGACAGAAAGCGAGAAATCACCCCCCAGGGGGGATGGTCACGCCGCAATCCCTTCTCCTCCATTCTCCTCTCGGGATCTTGGGCACGCACGCACACGCGCCCGGCGTGAGTTGTAAGCCACCGGGTCCGAGACGCGAACCGCGGTCGACTACGTGGGAGTCCAGCGACATAGCCATTACACTAACTGCTGGTTCCTATTTAGTTTCTTTTGACCAGAGAGAGACATAGTAAGAAAGAGAGAGAGAGGGAAAGTGAGAAAGAAAGCTGCCAGGTCCAAGACTCGAACTGCCTTTGGCCAAGTGGGAGTCCAGCGCCCTTAACCACCACGCTATCTGCTGGCTCCAAGGCAGTGTAATCTTATCCAATGCTTTCTATAAAGAAATGGATTTGTGTTCAGTATGGAAAGGGCTTTCCAAAGAGTAGTCGCAGTGCCTTCGTGCTGTAGAGAGCAGGCGTCTTCCGCCTCGTGTGTGATCTGGCTTCTCTGGGCAGGACGCCCGCTCCCCAGACTGAGGTCAGCGCCACTGGCCTTCCAGCTCAGGAGTCACTCTGGGTTGGATGGTTCCTCTAGAATATCATGGACATTCCTGGCCCCCGTCACAACCCTGAGAGGACAAAGACCACCTTCTGTCTGGCCAGAAGTTTTGAGTAAAGATAGTTCCCCAAGAAGATGTGCTATAGACAGATGTTCTTAGCCGAGGGAACAGGATACACCCAGATGGGGAAGTTGGAACCCAAATGTCCCCATGTTGCTGGGGCCATCACAATTTTGGTCCAAGCTTCCTCCTGTGAACTGCAATGTGTGGAAAGAGGGATGAACAGTGACACGATGTCAGAGAAAGCGTTGTGCTGACCTTGAAGTGTTAGATGAACAATCCTTCATTACTACACGGTCATAGCTTACAGGTTACAGAATGCGAATGATTACGAAGGACTTTGATCACAGCCTCGTGTTCTGTTTGTTTTTGTTGCCTTTTTTTTTTTTTTTTTTGCAGGAAAGATGCCTCAACGCCCTGTCCTGGGTCCCTTCCACGTGCATAGCCATTGCTGGCGGGGAGCTATTTTGTTCCACCCCTATCAGCAGATCAGTAGGGCTCTTCTGGGAAATTAAAATTTTCTATGTCTTCTAATATTACACGATACTCTTTTTGGCTGTTTTTTTTTTTTTTTTCCTGACAGTGAATATGCACAGAAAAATATCTGATCTTCAATACAACCAAATCAGGAAAATGTATTTAGTGCATTCCTATCAGGAAATAGGAGGGTCCCCCCCCACACACACACCAATATCCCCAGATGAATCTAAACAATGTAAACTTATAGATATTCAATATAATCCTTAATGGATGTAGATGATATATTTACATTAAATAAACATTTTCTAAGATATATGAGCTTTTAAAATTATTTTTTTTTCTTGGCATGATGTCTGGGATTTAGTTCAAAATAATGCTAGGAGAGGGGCCATGGGCAGGTCACAGATGAAACAAGACTAGCTGCGAGTTGAGAAGTATTGGAGTTGGCGATGACTGTTCTACCATTCCTGTCATGTTAGCATGTGTTGAAATATGACAAATGCCTTTAAAGTCACTTTATTTACCTTTTGGGGCAGACAAGCTCCATGGAAGGCATCAGAGCAATTCCACATGCTGCTGCTTCTGATAAAAAATGTTTAATGAGGTCCAAAACCGTAGAAGAAGGGATGGTTCGCACATTTTTTTTTAATGGTTGAAGCAGACCACATCTAGCAACCCTGACGTTTGCAGGTTGCATTATAGCATTCTGTGTGCCTGATATAATTCCAGAAAGATGAGCAGAGAGACAACAAGAAGAAGGCACCAGGCCATTGGCTTCCCATTTGAAAGCTCGATTTCACCAAACAGGACACTTCAGTGTCTGAAAATAAAAGATTTTTTTTTTTTTTTTTTTTTTGGAGAGGTTTTTGCTATAGGACGCATGCGCTTGCCAGACAGACAGAGAGATAGAAAGCGAGAAATCACCCCCCAGTGAGGATAGCCACGCTGCAATCCATTTTCCTCTTAGGATCTTGGGCACGCACACACATGCACCCAGCGTGAGTTTTAAGCCACCGGGTCCGGGATGTGAACCGCGGTCAACTACATGGGAGTCCAGCAACATAGTCATTACGCTAACTGCTGGTCCCAATAAAAGATTTTTTTAAAGTGTATGTATTTATTTATTCCATGAGACACACACAGAGAGAGAGAGAGAGAGAAAGAGAGAGAGAGGGAGAGGCATCCCCACCAGGGTCCTCACACTGCACTCTGTCCCCGCCTCAGCCAGTCTGCACATGGGCAGGAATGTGCTTGGTGTGGACAGGGAGACCTGGGGATGTGAACTCAGAGCCTTCCCGTGTGGAGCAGCATCACTGAGCATTCTGTTCCCACTGCAGCCCTGCATCTGGCCAATGGAAGCACAGTTTAAGTGGAGCTGCACTAACTCCTTCACAGAAAAGTGTGTGGCCCCCGTGACTGGTGTATGTGTGTGATTTCGTTCACTGGTTCTGTGTCCTTCACTACATTCCAAGCACCTTGAGGGCAGGAGTCCCGCTCAGTACTCTTCCCTCTGCAGACAGGATAGAACGGCACATGAAGGTTGTGTGGAGTCGGATCTGTGCTTCTCCTTCTAAGCTGTGTGACTTTGGGTAGCTCGTTTGACCTCTCTGTGCCACATCTGTAAAATGGGATCATTACAGGCCCTCCTTCACAGAGCTGTTTAAGGAACCACTAGGTTGAGGGATAACCTTATAGTATTGTCAATTGGCCCGGTGCAAAATGTACACATGCTGGAATTTTCACTGTGCAAGCTAAGTAATGTGATTGACTGTATAAAAGAAATTGAAATAATAATAAAAAATTAAAAATTAGAAAAAAGAACCACTAGGCTAATAGTTATTTATATGTTACTCATCGCAGTCTGAATTCACCACAGCAGAGCTCCTTGGTGTTACAACTCAATGTCCCTTAAGCTGATGTTCCTAGCTCCTTGGGCCCCCCTCAAAAAAAAAATCTGTCCTTGGGAACCAGCAGTTAGCATAATGGCTATGTCGCTGGACTCCCATGTAGTCGACCGTGGTTCGCATCCCGGACCCGGTGCCTTAAAACTCACGCCGGGCGCGTGTGCGTGCGTGCCCAAGATCCTGAGAGGAGAATGGAGGAGAAGGGATTGTGGCGTGGCCATCCCCCCTGGGGGGTGATTTCTCGCTTTCTGTCTCTCTGTCTCTCTCTGTCTGTCTGGCGAGCGCACGCGCCCTATAGTGAAAAAAAAAAAACCTCTCAAAAAAAAAAAAAATCTGTCCTAAAAAAATACTGAATTATTGAATTCTCTAGCTCTTACCAGGTTCAGGTTGCTGCAGTGTTCATATAATAGTTTTCTCTAGCTTTATCATCAAGGGTGTAGGATCGCTGATTGCTTGGGCTTCTAGTATACAAGTGTAGGGCCCCTGGAAAGTTTGGTGCGGCCTATCTACTTTCACAACCACATCCAGTCAAGACACCTTCCTTCAGTGTGACCAAGGAGGCTTCTCTTTGAAGCAGCCTGCCCTGAACATGCCTGAGGGCTGGTACTCTTATCCTGGCTCCCTGTGCCTGCTGGCACTCACCTAAGCTTGGCATGGGCTCTCGTTAAAATCACGTCTCTACACCTATCTCTAGCTATTTAGAAAAAAACATCACGGTGGTGATATAAAATGGGGCATCCACTGTGAAAAGAGTGTGATGGATCCTCAAAAAATTAAACAAAGAATTACCATACAACCTAGTGATCTAGCTATTCCACTTCTGGGTATAAATCCAAAAGAAAAAAAAACCTGAAAGAGAGAGATTTGTACACCAACTTTGTGGTAGCATCATTCACAATTGTCAAAAGGTGGAAACAACCTGTGTCTATTGACTTGAATAGATAAATAAGGGACCAGCAGTTAGCATAATGGCTATGTCGATGGACTCCCATGTAGTCGACTGCGGTTCGAGTCCCAGACCCAGTGGCTTAAACTCACGCCGGGCATTTGTACATGTGTGCCCAAGATCCTGAGAGAAGAATGGAGGAGAAGGGATTGCGGTATGGCCATCCCCCCTGGGGGGGTTGATTTCTCGCTTTCTGTCTCTCTGTTTCTCTCTGGCTTTCTGGCGAGCACACGCACCCTATAGCAAAAACCTCTCCAAAAAAAGAAAAAAATAGATAAATAAAATATGATATATGCATCCAATGGAATATTATTCAGTCTTTAAAAGGAAGGAAATTCTTTTATTTTATTTAACTTTTTTTTGGAAAGGATTTTTTGTTATAGGGCGTGTGTGCTTGCCAGAAAGACAGAGAGAGACAGAGAGACAGAAAGCAAGAAATCACCCCCCAGAGGGGATGGCCACACCGCAATCCCTTCTCCTCCATTCTCCTCTCGGGATCTTGGGCACACACGCACACGCAGCCAGCGTAAGTTTAAGCCACCGGGTCCAGGACTCGAACCGCGGTTGACTACATGGGAGTTCAGTGACATAGCCATTACACTAACTGCTGGTCCTTATTTTATTTAATTTTTTCTTTCTTTATTTATTTATTTTAATTTGAGAGGGACAGAGCGAGAGAGCAAGTGAAAAAGCAAGCCGCCAGGTCCAGGACTCAAACCACAGTTGGCCATATGGGAATCCAGTACCCTTAACCACCATGTTGGCCCGAAAGGAAATTCTGACACATGCTATGACACAGATGAACCTTGAGGACTTTATTCTTCGTGAAACAAGCCAGTCACAAAAGGAAAAATACCGTATGGTTTCATTTATATTAGATTCCTAGAGTGGTCAAATTCATAGAGATAGAACATTGAATGGTCGTTGCTGGGGGCTAGGGGAGAGGCATGGAGAGTTAGTGTTTAATGCACACAGAGTTTGAGTCCGGGAAGATAAAAAGTCCTGGCGATGGGTGGTGGTGACAGTTGCACGACGAGTGTCTTCAATGCCCTTGAACTGTGCATTGATAAGTGGTTACCATGGTAGGTGTTAGGTGATGTACCTATAAAATTTGACCTCTGCATTTCCTTCACCTTATGACCTGCACCTCGCTTGGATCCTGGTGTTCTCTCATGGGCTTTTTCCAGAGCAAAATGCAACACCTTCTCTTGAATATGCACAGTAGTCGTCAGTGAGGTTGACCTGGGGACCCAGCCGACTATGATGCAGGGTCACAGTGTGTGCTGCGTGGCAGTGGACAGACGTGACTGCCTGTGTGGCCCAGACACAGGTGCTCCATGTACAGCCCCCACCAGACGTCTGCCCCCCACAGATAGCAGCATCATTCAAGCAAAATGCATCTCCAGGACCAGCAGTTGGCGTAATGACTATGTCACTGGACTCCCACGTAGTCGACTGTGGTTCGAGTCCTGAACCCGGTGGCTTAAACTCACACCGGGCTCGTGTGCGTGCATGTCCAAGATCCCAAGAGGAGAATGGAGGAGAAGGGATTGTGGTGTGGCCATCCCCCCTGGAGGGTGATTTCTCGCTTTCTGTCTCTCTGTCTCTCTCTGTCTTTCTGGGGAGCGCACGCGCACTATAGCAAAAACTAAAAAAAAAAAAAAAAAAAAAAAAAATTCATCTCCTAGGCCCAGAGCTTTGACCAGCACCTAGGCTGGAGCACAGAAGCCAAATGACAAGGCCCTTTCATGAGGACTGAAGAGCTGTCACCTCAAACATCACCAAGTGCTGTGTGTGAACGAACGCATGTGTTACTGCTCATGCCCTGCCCCTGACCATACTCCGTCTAAGCCCCCGGGGCCCAGGTCCTGCCTCTTGCAGCTTTGCAAGCCTCTATCAGTCTATTAGTACCTTGAAGCGAAGACTTGTTTCTTTCCCATTCTAGCACATTCTAATCAAAACCAAATGAGGCCAGCCTGCGGGCAAATTGCCTTTTGTGTTTCAGTTCATGCCAGCGGCTAAGGCCAAGGATTTGGGGGAAACCACACAGCATTTCTAATAACTGAAGAACTGTGTTTGACCTGGGCGTTTTCCCCATGAAAGCTGACAGTTGATCAGTTGATCAAGCCTGCAGAGAGTGAAATGTGAGCATCGGTGGAGATATGAGTCACAGCTCTGTCCCTCATCTCGGCCCTCCCTGCTGTTGTTGGGCCTTTGCTGTGTAGGACTGCACTGCCCAGCACCACCATGAGGGTGCCATGGGCCAGCAGCTTGGACTTCGTTACCCCGCAGAGCAAACATGGGGTCCTGCATCTGCTTTCTGGGCTGCAGCGAACTGAACATACTTCCTTTAACATTTACTCTTCCAGTTCTGCCCTGAAGGGGATTCTCACTGCAATTATGAAGTGTTTATCCTGACTGCAGGTCATCTGTGCTGCTATGTAAAGAATCCACCCAGCGGAACCAGCAGTTAGTGTAATGGCTATGTTGCCGGACTCCCATGTAGTCGACCGCGGTTTGAGTCCCGGACCCGGTGGCTTAAACTCACGCCAGGCGCGTGTGCGTGTGTGCCCAGGATCCCGAGAGGAGAATGGAGGAGAAGGGATTGCGGCGTGGCCATCCCCCCTGGGGGGTGATTTCGCGCTTCCTATCTCTCTCTCTGTCTCTCTGTCTTTCTGGCGAGTGCACGCGCCCTATAGCAAAAACCTCTCCAAAAAAAAGAATCCACCCCAAATTAGTTAAGCTCTCCCCTGAAGATCTCATCTTTTATGTCTCGGGAGCGCTCCTCTCCTTCCTTTGAGAAAAAAAGCCGAGGTCAGTAGTCTAAGCCCTATTACTAACACTTAACTTTTTTTTTTTTTTTTTTTTTTTTTTTTTTGCAGAGGTTTCTGCTATAGGGTGAGTACACTCGCCAGAAAGACAGAAAGAGACAGAAAGCAAGAAATCACCCCCCAGGGGGGGATGGCCATGCTGCAATCTCTTCTCCTCCATTCTTCCCCTGGGATCTTGGGCACATACGTACACGCGCCCGGCCTGAGTTTAAGCCACTGAGTCCGGGACTTGAACAGCAGTCGACTACATGAGAGTCCAGCGACATAGCCACTATGCCAACTGCTGATCCCACTTGCACTTAATTTTTAAGCACATCTTTATGAATTATCAGTGATTTTCCAAGCTGTTCCAGGGTCCCTGTGGATATAAAAGGAGTGAAACACAGCCTACTCCACCAGCAGTTCCCAGGGTGGGAACTGATGGGAAAAAAATGCTGAATGTCCACGTGGCTCTTGGAACCCACCGCAGCCTCGAACTATTGGCTCTGTGGTCCCACAACCTTTTGGGGCAACCAGTGGGATGAGGGAGGATCAAGGAAAGGAGAAACTATGAGACTTTTGTCATTCCTGTGCCAAGGTCACCTGGCAGAGGCTGTTGGAGACTGGGTGGGGACTGGCATTAGGAAACTTGTCCTGCAAGAGAAAAACAACAAGAGAAGAGAAAAAGTTGGGTGATAGATGCACACAAAAAAATGTTACATCAGTTGAAATGTCTGTTTGTAGCACCTCTGGGGGGTGCCTTCACCCATACCCATTCTCCTCCTGTCTTCTCTGGCCGACCCCACAGCACACCAGTTGGCTGGCTACCATCTACCCTTCGATCCTCAGTCTAGACAGCAAGACTTAGCCCACCACGTAGAGGAATGCATCATGAAAGAAAACAGGTTCTTTTTTTTTTTTTTGGAGAGGTTTTTGCTATAGGGCGCGTGTGCTCGCCAGACAGAGAGAGACAGAGAGACAGAAAGCGACAAATCAGCCCCCCGGGGGGATGGCCATGCCACAATCCCTTCTCCTCCATACTCCTCTCGGGATCTTGGGTACGCACGCACACACGCCCAGCATGAGTTTAAGCCACCGGGTCTGGGACTCGAACCGCGGTCGACTACGTGGGAGTCCAGCGACATAGCCATTACGCTAACTGCTGGTCCCAGAAAACAGGTTCTTAAGCAAATGAAAGGAAAGGTAGCTGCAGATGTAGGCAGCGTTGGGAAAACATGATGTTCCCTGGGATGGTCCCTAGGGAATAATACCGTGTTTTATCGCCAGCTGTCCTGGCCCTGCAGACCTGACGTCCAGTCCTGTGTGCTGACCAACATGGTCTCAGCCTCTGCGTCTGCGAAGGGTCAAATAAATGAGTGTTTGATCTGGAAGAGTCCTTTCCACTTAACTTTCTGCACTGTTTTAGCCCTTCAGTCACAGCCTGCCTGGAGCTTGCTTTTCTGATTGTTTCTTTTTTTTTTTTTTTTCCTCATCTTTTTTTTTTTTTTTTTTTTTTTTTTTGAAAGGTTTTTGCTATAGGGTGCGTGCGCTCGCCAGAAAGACAGAGACAGACAGAGAGACGGATAGCGAGAAATCACCCCCCAGGGGGGATGGCCATGCCACAATCCCTTCTCCTCCATTCTTCTCTTGGGATCTTGGGCACGCATGCACACGCTCCCGGCATGAGTTTAAGCCACCAGGTCTGGGACTCGAACCGTGGTCGACTACGTGGGAGTCCAGCGACATAGCCATTACGCTAACTGCTGGTCCCTCTGATTGTTTCTTGACCCTGAGATGTTGGGACTCTGCTGTTAGTGATACCAACTGCTTTCTTTCCTTTGTTTTTCTTTCTATGTTTAGGTCTTTTTCTGGGAACATCTATCAGAAAAATAGAATTCTATGGCATGCCTCAGGAAGAAAACTGATTTTTCTCAGATCTGAAGTCATCAGAAGATATCTTTTTTTTTTTTTTTGGTTTTGTTTTGTTTTTGCAATAGGTTGTGTGCACTCACCGAAGAGAGACAGAGAGAGGGAGAATGAGAAATCCTTCCCCAGGGGAATAGGACCAGCCCAGAATCCACACTTTTGGTGCAAATGCATCAAGCTGGGTGACAACCACCACAAAATCACTTGTGCACCCGGTGGGATTTTCAAGCTGCTGGGTCTGGGATTCGAACCATGGTCAGCCATGAACTTTTTTTTTTTTAACTTACATCAAAAAAGATATTTTCTGGAGGCTAGCTGGTGAGATAGGAGTTAAGGTGGCTGCAATCTGTGAGATATAAGTCCCATACCTAGTGACTTGGAAAACACGCTGGCCACATGTGAGTATGTGCCCAGAATCCTGACTATGAGTAACTATGAGAAGGGAGAATGGAGGGGAAGAGATTGTAGTGTAGCTATCGTCCCTGGGGAGTGCTCTCTTACTCTCTCTCTTTCTCTGGTGGACACCCTATAGCAAAAAACAAACAAAAACAAAAACAAACAAACAAAAACCATGTTGGGCCAGCCAGTGTCATGGTGGTTGAGGCAGTTGGATCCCACATGGCCAACGATAAGGTTTGAGTACCAACCCAGTGGCTTTAAAGACATGCCAAGTGCATGCCCAAAATCCCAACAGGAGGGAAAAGTGGAGAATAGATTGCAGCACGACCATCCCCCACTAGAGATGCTGTTTTTCTCTCTCTCCCTCTCTCCTCTTTCTCTTTCTCTCCCCCCCCCCCCCCCAAAAAAAAAGGAAAATTCAAAAAAGTAGTACGTGCATAAAATTCACTTTTTTGGTGCAAATCCACCACGCTAGAAAACAACCACCACAAGCAAGGCTTGGAAGAGTCCTGTCTTTTTTCAAAGGTTGCTCAGGCTGCCTGCCCTTTGCAGAAACCTCCCACCTTCAGTTGCTGGTATCCCCAGATCTGTTCTCCGGCCCTACAGTTTCTATAGTTTTTAGCCTTTTCCAGAATGCCGTACAAGTGGGCCCACACAATAGGAAGACTTTAGAGTTCTGACTTCTTTCATTTAAATAAAAATACATTTAAAACTAATTTGCATTTACATAAAGATGCATCTTTTTCCTTCTCTTTTATTATTATTATTATTACTATTGATTAAATACCAAGTAGCAAGATATTTTAATCAGACAGTAAATGTATGTATAACTTTATAAAAGACCACCAAACTGTTTTCCAAACTAGTTTCCCATTTTTCATTTTTATCAACAATGTATGAGAGTTTGGGTTGTTTCACAGCTTCACCAACACTTGGTATGGTAAATGGTCAAGTGTTTCCCTTCTTTCTGCTGTTGTTAGCCATTGAATAGGAGTATAGAACTAAATATAGTTTTCATTTCAATTTCCCACAATGATGAATGCTATTGAATATCTTTCTATGAGCTTATTTGCTATTCATATAGTTTTTTTCTTTGAGTTTTTAATTTTTTTGTCATTGTTTCTTTTTGCTTATTTATTTATTTATTTATTTTTTAGATTCTTGCTATAGGGTATGCGGATACACCAGAGAGAGACAGAGAGGGAAAGTGAGAAGATCACTCCCTAAGAGGGATGATCATGCCACAATCCCTCCTCTTTTCCTCTCAGGAATTTCGGCACACACATAGATTTGTCCAGCATGTTTTTTCAAGGCGCTGGGTCCAGAACTAGAACAGCAGAGTCAGCCATATGGAATTTAGTGCCTTAATCATATCACATGCTGGTCTCCACATATCTTTTTTGGTTGAGGTTTATTTGCTAATGAAATATTTCACACATACAGGTATAACAGGCACCTGTCTGCCCACTGCTAATGTTCAGATGACTTAGCTATTGTTCTGAGTTATTGTGTATAATTCCCATGAATGTTTTTGTCCATTTAGTAACTATAAAGGTATCCACAAGCAATGGAGAAAGAGAGGTAGAATGAGAATGGAGTATTTCTAGAAAAAAAATACAATGGAAATGGACATTGTGACTGACTTAAAGCTCTAACTCTTCAAGGTCCCATGTCCTAGGCTCCATGAACCTAGCAGGGCTATGTCTGTCTGTCTGTTGTTTGGTGGCTCTGACCTTTCACCTGTGGTCTTTCTGTTTACAGGGTTGGCTGGGATGTGAGTGTAACCTCTGGTGGATGTGGTCACAACCAACTGTCTCTTCTCGGTTCTTTGCAAAGCCATGACTGTTCGTGTGAGGCTGTGGTTTGAGGCAGCTACTGGATTTAACCCTGATTTCATGAAGCTAAAAGCAGAGAAAGTCTCTGGGACTCCCCTTTCTCCCATTACACTGCCCTGTAGGCAGGATAAAAATGTTAGTGTCCACCTTTTATGTCTAGTCGCCATGGTCATAAGTTTGTTTGTTTGTTTGTTTTTATTAAAGGTTTTTGCTATAGGGCGCATGAGCTCGCCAGAAAGACAGAGAGAGACAAAGAGACAGAAAGCGAGAAATTACCCCCCATGGGGGATGGCCACGCCGCAATCCCTTCTCCTCCATTCTCCTCTCGGGATCTTGGGCACACACACACGTGCGCCCAGTGTGAGTGTGCCACCGGGTCCAGGGCTTGAACCATTGTCAACTACATGGGAGTCCAGTGACATAGCCATTAAGCCAACTGCTGGTCCCTAAGTTTTTATAACTCTTTAGGAAAGACTTGGGGGGGTGAATGGACTCTAATAGCTCTACACAGATCTGAGGCTGATTTATCTATCTTATTTGTCTAGGGCACTAGGTAAGAAGACCAATGCAACATTGAAACCAGTGGATACCAACCAGGAGTCAGCCATTGGTATCAATGGGCTTCTTGGCAAAAAGTATGGATGGAAGAACCCACAGTATCCCACCACGTTGAAAAAGGCTCTTCTCCAGCCCTGGTGCTCGTAGGGCAATGGCATTATCTTCCCATGGGAACAGTGTGTTTCAAAGCTGATAGTGTGGGGACCAGCAGTTAGCGTAATGGCTATGTTGCTGGACTCCCATGTAGTCGACCACGGTTTGAGTCCCGGACCCGGTGGCTTAAACTCATGCCAGGCATGTGTACGTGCATGCCTAAGATCCCAAGAGGAGAATGGAGGAGAAGGGGTTGTGGCGTGGCCATCCCCCCTGAGAGGTAATTTCTCACTTTCTGTCTCTCTGTCTCTCTCTGTCTTTCTGGTGAGCGCAAGTGCCCTATAGCAAAAACCTCTCAAAAAAGGAAAAAACAAAAACTATGGTAGTGGGGCCAGCTGGTGGTGTAGCAGTAACACAATACGTTGTAACACTAGATCCACACGAGAAGGCCTGTGTTTGTCCTGGTCCTCCCTCTGCACACTGAGTGTGTGAATGAGTGCCCACGATCCAGGCTGGTTGAAGCTGGGGTGAATCGCAGGGTGAAGACCTTGTCGAGAGGGCCTGTCTCACGCATTCTCTCTCTGTGTGTCCTTCTGTCTCATAGAAAACATGAATAATAAACTTAAAAAAGAAATTAACAAACAAGATAGTGGCAACATCTCTATTAGAGAGAAGACCCATACTTTGGTATGAGTACTGCCCCAGGAAAGTTACAAAACATAATTGAATGTCTTATCTTCACAAGACCAGTCCTCAGAGACAGGCCCTGAAGCACATCAACAGATACGCCACTTACACAGCTTAGTAAAGCCAGCACATGACAGATTTATGGTGGGTCAGAGCAGGGCAGGGCTGGTGTGGAACACACACAACGGACGGCCCTTCACTCTGTCCAACTGTGCTCCCTGTTTTGTCCATAATTTCTTTCATTTATTTTTCTTTTCAGGCTGATTTCCTTCTTCATCCTTTATCTTCCCATGGTTTTTGTTTTGCTTTGTTTTGTTTGTTTTTCCCTGTTGTTGGATTGTTACATCCTGTCTTTTTTTTTTTTTTTTTTTTTTTGCTGTAGGGTGTGTGCGCTCGCCAGAAAGAGAGACAGACAGACAGAAAGCAAGAAATCACCCCCCAGCATGAGTTTAAGTCACCGGGTCTGGGACTCAAACCGTGGTCAACTACATGGGAGTCCAGTGACGTAGCCATTACGCTAACTGCTGGTCCCCCTACATCCTGTCTTTTAGTCTAGTAATTAATTTGTGTGTTTGCATCCTACAGTGGACCGGTGAGGAAGGAGGACCTTCATGGTCTCTTGTGTAGTGTTGAACTGTCTAGAGACACATTTACATGGTAGGATAAATACATGTGTGTGTATTTACAAATACACATATGTGATATATATATATGTATAATATGCATGTATTGGTACAACTTTCTGGTTGTTGGCAATGAAATAGTTTAAGAAAGAAGTGCTTCTAATTGGTGTGAGGTCTACTCAGGCTAACTGTGGTGCTGATTATAATCAACTAGAAGATAGACTTTAAAAAAAAGTTTGTTTCTTTCATGAGAGTGAGAGGAAGATAAGCATCTTCACAGAGGGTTGCATACCACAACCCCCTCCACCCCAGCCTTCCCAGCCAGCTACCGTCAAGGGTGCACGTGTCCAGCGTGTACAGGTCAGCCAGGAATCAAGTCCTTGACCTTCTGCATGGATCTAGAATCACTTCAGCAGCACATTACTACTGTACCATCAAGCTGGCCCACGGACCAAGTCTTTTTAAAAAACGTGTAGACTGCGGGGACCAGCAGTTAGCATAATGGCTATGTCGCTGGACTCCCATGTAGTCGACTGCAGTTCGCGTCCTGGACTGGGTGGCTTAAAACTCACGTTGGGCGTGTGTGCGTGTGTGCCCACGATCTCAAGAGGAGAATGGAGGAGAAGGGATTGAGGCGCGGCCATCCCCCCTGGGGGGTGATTTCTCTCTTTCTATCTCTCTGTCTCTGTCTGTCTGGCGAGCACACACGCCCTATAGCAAAAACCTCTCAAAAAAAAACCAAACAAACAAAAACGTGTAGACTGTATTTTGCAAAGCAGTTTTAGGTTCACAGAAAAATTCTGCAGAAAGTACAAGTCTCCACATTCTGCCCTCTCCACCTCACACGTGGGACCATGCCTTTTTAATCATCAAGCCCCCATATCCAAGCCCCTGTCTACTACTCAGGAGGATTTCAATACATGTCTTAAAAAATAAGTAATATGGGACCAGCAGTTAGTGTAATGGCTATGTCTCTGGATTCCCATGTAGTCGACTGCAGTTCGAGTCCCGGACCCGGTGGCTTAAACTCACATTAGTAGCGTGTGCGTGTGTGCCCAAGATCCCGGGAGGAGAGTGGAGGAGAAGGGATTATGGCGTGGCCATTTCCCCCTGGGGGGGTGATTTCTCGCTTTCTGTCTCTCTGTCTCTCTCTGTGTTTCTGGAGAGCACACGCACCCTATAGCAAAGATCTCTCAAAAAGAAAAAAAGTAATATGAGAGTTACTCAGCTTTCTCTGTCTCTACCAGAGTGTGGTCCTGTACTACCCCAAGTGAGAATCTGAGAAAGGATACATTTCCCAGAACCCCTAGAAAGAACTCTATCTGGTGTTCGACACTGCTCTTCAAATGGCAATACACCGGACCAGCAGTTGGTGTAATGGCTACGTCGCTGGACTCCAACGTAGTCAAGCGTGGTTCAAGTCCTGGACCCGGTGGCTAAAACTTGCACAGGGCACGTGTGTGTGCATGCCCAAGATTCCGAGAGGAGAATAGAGGAAAAGGGATTGCAGAGTGGCCATCCCTCGGGGGGGTAGGGAGGGGGATTTCTCGCTTTCTGTCTCTATGTCTCTCTCTGTCTTTCTGGCAAGCGCACACACCCTATAACAAAAACCTTTCAAAAAAAAAATGGCAATATGCTGAACATGCTGTTCTGCACCGGGCACCAAGCAAGACTCTCTGGGCATTGTGGGATTAACGGGGATTCCTCACAACTCAGTGGAACAGGTATTCATGTCCTCATCCTGGGCTTGAGAACAGGAGCCTGTCTGAAGCCACACTGTGAGAAGTGACAACAGCTGAGTCAGCACCCAGAGCCACTGCCTTCTTCCCTTCACAGCAACGAGGCAGCCTCTGGCCACATGTGACCACTGAGTGCTTGCATGTGGCTGGTGTGCACTGAACTGTGCAGGGAGAAACACATTCAAATTAGAATCAGGAAAAAGAATTAAAATATCTCCTTAAAAGCTGTTTCCTGGGACCAGCAGTTAGTGTAACGGCTATGTCGCTGGACTCCCATGAAGTCGACCAAGGTTCGAATCCTGGACCTGGTGGCTTAAACTCACACCAGGTACGTGTGCGTGCGTGCCCAAGATCCCGAGAGGAGAATGGAAGAGAAGGGATTGTGGCATGGCCATCCCCCCTGGGGGGTAATTTCTTGCTTTCTGTCTCTCTGTCTTTCTGGTGAGCGCACGTGCCCTGTAGCAAAAACCTCTCCAAAAGAAAAGAAAAAAGAAAAAAAGAAGCTGTTTCCTACTGGGTACAGGTTGAAAGGATAATATGGGATTCCCTAGACGATATAAAAAAATAATTCCACTTGTCTCTTTCTGCTCTGTTTTTTAATGTGGCTACTAGTAAATTTAAAATCACAGAAGTGGGGGACCAGCAGTTAGCATAATGGCTATGTCTCTGGACTCCCATGTAGTCAACTGCGGTTCGAGTCCTGGACCTGGTGGCTTAAACTCACGCCAGGTACGTGTGCGTGCGTGCCCAAGATCCCAAGAGGAGAATGGAGGAGAAGGGATTGCGGTGTGGCCATCCTCCTAGGGGGTGATTTCTCACTTTCTATCTCTCTGTCTCTCTCTTTATTTCTGGCGAGCGCATGTGCCATATAGCAAAAACCTCTCCAAAAAATAATAATAATAAAAGAAAATAATAAAATCACAGAAGTGGTTCACATTTACAGGATGGACGACAGTTCTATGAGACACTTTCACTGCCTGAGAGGGCGAGAGGGTTCTGTATTCTAGATAGGAAGAATATAGCGGGAGGGATGAAGACCCCGGAGTCTCAGCTCAGTCAGTCCCTTTTCCCCACTTCTGCTTTAGTTTCTTGCTTTAGAAGAGTGCAAGCCCTGGCATGGTGAGTGTTGGGAAGCTTTCTCCCAACTCCCTGTTTTTGTTTTTTCGTTTTTTTTTTTTTTTTTTTTTCGCTATAGGGTGCATGCACTCACCAGACAGACAGAGAGACAGAGAGACAGAAAGCGAGAAATCACCCCCCAGGGGGGATAGCCACCCCGCAATCCCTTCTCCTCCATTCTCCTCTTGGGATCTTGGGCATGCACGCACACGCACCTGGTGTGAGTTTTAAGCCACCGGGTCCGGGACGCGAACCGCGGTCGACTACATGGGAGTCCAGAGACATAGCCATTACGCTAACTGCTGGTCCCCCAACTCCCCGTTTTAGGCAAGCCACAGGGACATTTGTCCCGCTTCTCATCCTTCCTAAAAACACACCCAATCACCCTGGTGGTTTTGTGGTTTAGAGACATCGCTGGCCAATAGAGAAGATAACGTTTCCCCGGGGGTAGGGGAAAATGTTAAGATGCTATTGCTATTTCTTTGGCCCCTGAGGGGCATAAAGATCATACTACTCACTCACTTGGGAGATTCCTGAGAATGAGGGAATCATGAGGCACAGAAAATTGACAACAAGCTTGGGTTCTTAGCGACTTTAGGATGTTGTTTCTCTCCGACTCTTCATTTCTTTCTTGTGGTTTATTTCATCAACAGAGGACCTTGATGTAATCATTTCCCTGTAATTAGCAGATAACATCTCTTTCACTAAATATAGAATACTGCCTCTACCAGTGCACTTTACAGGCAAGCCCTATCTTGCACGGAAATTCAACAAGAACTTGGAATTACTAATAGTGACATAACAATTGAATTGAAGATGTCTTAAGAGAATAACATCACTGGAATAAAGACGTAGAACAACAAATTATACCCATTGCAATACTTTCCACTTGGTTCCAACCACGATCTTCTGAAACAGGCACTGTTACACAGCGCTTTGTACTTGATTTCAGCTGCTGTAGTAGAAATACAGAATCTTGGGAACCAGCAGTTAGCATAATGGCTATGTCACTGGACTCCCACCTAGTCGACCGCGGTTCGCGTCTCGGACCTGGTGGCTTAAAACTCACTCTGGGCGCGTGTGCGTGCGTGCCCAAGATCCCGAGAGGAGAATGGAGGAGAAGGGATTGCGGCGTGACCATCCCCCCTGGGGGGTGATTTCTCGCTTTCTGTCTCTATGTCTCTCTCTGTCTGTCTGGCGAGCGCACGCACCCTATAGCAAAAACCTCTCCAAAAAAAAAAAAAAAAAGTAAAAAAAAAAAAAAAAATACAGAATCTAGAAAGTCTTGCCCTGTCTGCTCAACTCAGCTAACACCTGAAGAATTGCATTTATTGTTCAATGTTTTAAGAACTGGAGACGGTGGACAAGACAGTACTTGGCTTTGCATTCCTGCTGTGAACACGACCCACTTGATGGTGGCTGCTCGTCTTGGAAGAAAAAACCAGGGTCTAAGGGACTGTCACTCCCACAAAGTTATGCCACTCATGGGACCAGCAGTTGGCGTCATGGCTATGTCGCTGGACTCCCATGTAGTCGACCGCGGTTCGAGTCCTAGACCCAGTGGCTTAAACTCACGCCGGGCGCGTGTGCGTCAGTGTCCAAGATACCGAGAGGAGAATGGAGGAGAAGGGATTGCGGCGTGGCCATCCCCCCTGGGGGGTGATTTCTCGCTTTCTGTCTCTCTGTCTCTCTCTGTCCTTCTGGTGAGTACACATGCCCTATAGCAAAAAACTCTCCAAAAAATAAAAAAAAAAAAAAAAAAGAAAACAGTTATGCCACTCAATCCCATGTCTCATTTCCACATAACTTCTCCAATAGAAAAGGCATTTTCCTGAAGTCAGAGGGACACGCATGAGAAAAGAGAACTAGAGAATAACAAGTGAGACTCAAATCAGGCGGGCACAGGCTACTGGAACCATGGTGAGCCAAGGGAGGTAGGAATGGAACCTACCACTTGGGTCACTTTCACTTGAATTTTATTTTCACTTATTCACTTTGCCCCATGCCTGCTGAGGGTTGTCATGTGAAGTATGAGGAAGGGAAAGTTCAGCTGGAACCAAGAAGCAGGGCTGCTGTGAAGACAGGGATTGGCTGGCTCTGTTGGGCCAGTGGGTCCCCACCAGCAGTGAGGGTTTCCTAACTAGGTGACATAGGTGTCCCAGCAGGCAGAGCACTGGGGCCCTTAACCCGTCAGAGAGATTCCACAGGTGGAACGTCTCCACAAGTGAGGTCAGTGCAGACCCTCTCCTCTTGGGGCTGTTGGGCCTCAGGAGTGTAGTCCCAACAGGGGCTCTTGAGTCACATGCCTGGAGAGTAGTTGGGTGTTTTGAACTAGATACTTGGCAGTTGCTCCTCAAGGAGCAACTTGGACTTGAGAGAGGGTGATACTCTGTCCCCAGTAGAGGGACAGAAGTGTGAGCCTGCTCAGCAAGCTCCCCCTCCCCCTCCAGGAAGTTGCGTGAGCATTCTTGCTCCTCAGAGGCCCCTTCTCCTGTGGAAACTATGCCTCTGTCTCCTCGAGTACTGTGTGTGGCTAAGCTTCTGGGCAGGCACCCCGTATCAGTGTCCTTATTTCTTAGAGTGGAGAACGATGCTGCCCTAGTTTTGTGCCATGTGGGCACTGACAGGAGCACTGTCACCTACTGCCCTGGAAGGCAAGGTCACTGGGTCAGTCAGCCACAGAGCAAAGGCCACTGTACTCCATCTGTCCGAGGATGGTGGAGAAGACTTGGCTGCTGCTCAGGATCACCAGTCATGATCCCAAGCCAAGGAGCAAGGATGCCCACATTCCCAACACACCTAAGATGATGAGAATGAGACTCTTTCTTAGGCCAAGCGTTAGCCCCTTCCCCCTGGACTGTCAGAGACCTCCTGAAAGGGAGTGGCCAGGGGCCTGGGAAGAGCGCTGTGGTTTTCCTGCCTCCAGAGACAGGGCGTGTGCACTCCCTCAGAGGTGCTCCAAGACACACATGGAAGACTGAGGATGAATGCACAAAGAGAGGCATGCTAGCCTCTTTGGCCACCAATTTGCCTGAGGAGTGGGGAGAGAGGAATGGACAAAGGGCAGATGAGGACTGGACTGATGAGCAGCAGTCACTGCTCTGTGTGGCCAGAGAGACACAACAAAAGTCACTAGTCTTGGCTGAGAAACGATAGCCCCAGGACAGGAGCCTTGGGCTGGGCCTGTAAGGGTGAGGGCCCCAAGAGCTATGAGTTCAGGTCATTGTGACCGTCCTCCTTCTCGCCTAGAGCTCATTCATGGGAGCCAGCACTGAGTCACCTTTGATCAGCCAGAGCACAACAAGGAAAGGCAATATTACCTCTGCTATTACCAGAGTGAGAGACCCCACCCCCTTTCTATCTCTAATATCCTTCCCTCGCACCCTAATACTCCCCAAGAAGCTAAAACAAGAGGTAGGAGGAATAGAGAGTAAAGAGCAAACGAACCCTCACCCAGTCGTGTGCTAATAAATATTTTACAGCAGCTTAGAGGAGGAGGTAGAGAGGAACCTGGTTTACAGTGTCTACCAATTCCTGTGGTATAAATACTCCCACTGTGGTCAGCCCCAAGGTACCAACAGGACGCCACAGAACCCAGAGTTGAAAAACAACGCACAGCAGCTCACCCTTTACCAGACACATGCAAGGTACTCACACAGCCTCAAAAGTAGAGGTAATAGTAATATGTTATCGAAGAATTAGTAAGTAATGAGTGTTTTGAAAAGTTATAATTTACTACGTTTAAGTATTTTAATTAATTAATTTATTTATTTTTGAGAGGTTTTTGCTATAGGGCACGTGCACTCACCAGAAGGACAGAGAGAGACAGAGAGACAGAAAACGAGAAATCACCCCCTAGGGGGGATGGCCACGCCACAATCCCTTCTCCTCTATTCTCCTCTCGGGATCTTGGGCACGCACGCACACGCGCCCGGCATGAATTTAAGCCACCAGGACTCAAACCACGGTCGACTACATGGGAGTCCAGCGATATTACTCCAACTGCTGGTCCCAATATTCTAAATTCTTTATCAGACATTTCCTTGAGTTTCATTGTACTGTCTGTGGATGAGGAGGAGTTATTCTTTTCTCTTGCAGGAGAGGTATTTTCTTAGTTTCTCATATTTCTTGTGCCTCTGCGGTGATTTCTAGTCATCTGATGGATTATACATTTCTTCCTAATTTCTAAGAGTTCAATCTGAGTGTTCAGAGGTGGGCAGGAGGAGGTGATCTGCAATCTCTTTGCTATTCCATTTTTCTCCCTTTGTGTGATAGAAGCAGAGGAATTGAGGAATATGTTGGCACTAATAGTATTTGGATGTTTGGCTATGGTGCACTTAGACCTGTCTAGACACTCAGTGCGTGGAGACTGAGCAGCAAAGTGATGAAGGTAAAAGAAAAAGGATAAGAAAACAGAGAAAGAAAAATACATTTAAAAAAGAGAAAAAAAAAGTTATTTTCTTTTTAAAAAGCAAGAAATGGGGACCAGCAGTTGGCATAATGGCTATGTTGCTAGACTCCCATGTAGTTGACCGTGGTTCGAGTTCCTGACCCAGAGGCTTAAAGTCACGCCGGGCGCATGTGCATGTGTGCCCAAGATCCCGAGAGGAGAATGGAGGAGAAGGGATTGTGGCATGGCCATCCCCCACGGGGTGATTTTTTGCTTTCTGTCTCTCTTTCTCTCTCTGTCTTTCTGGCGAGCGCATGCACCCTACAGCAAAAGCCTCTCCAAAAAAAGAAAAAAAAAAGAATTTAGAATATTTACAGTGACAAAACTAACAGAGATGCATTTAAAAAAGGGGGAAAAAAAAACTGTTGAAAACCATGCAGTGTGTGAACTAGCTCTCAGCTCCAATGGAGGAGTCAGTCTTCTTATGAAGGCCTGCCCTTTTGCCTCTCTTAAATGGGAGGGGGAAGGGGGGATTATTAGCAAGATAAAGGAAGATCTGAAAGACAAGAAAATACCTAAAAACATCAAAAAAAATAAAAATAGTAAAAAAAAGAGAAAAGATAGAGAGAGAGAGACAGAGAGAAGGATACAGGGGGCCCTACCACTTGAGAATGGGATCCGGAAGCTGAGATCTCAGCAGAAAATCTTCATCACTCTTGGTCCCTGAAAGTCCTAGTTCCCAGTCAGTCTTCTGAATGCCTCTCCACTCCTTTGCCCTCTCGAAGGGCTGTTGCATGTTGCCCTCCCCTGTAAGTTCCCAGCCTTTCAGGAGTGAAGGTTTACTGCCAAACAGGTGGTAGGTAGATGACAGAAGACAGAGCTTCCAGCTTGGGAAGCTGCACAGTAGGAGGAGGCTTGCTGACTTCCAGACAGACACCTGAGCACACCAGAATGGGAACAGTGAACACAGCTAGAGAGAAAACAAAACAAAACAAAAAACAAAAAATAAGAATCTCTTGATTAAAGAGGCACTTTGTTCAACTAGCCAGAACAGAGAACTTTCCTGCTCCTGAGATCACCAGTACCTGCACTTTGGCCTCTTGCAGCCTGAAAAGCAGAGACAACATGATGCAAAGCCCAGCGGGAGAGCCCCAAGACCTCAGTCACCAAATGAGTAAAGGTTCGTTTTTCCCCTGACCAGAGCATTTGCTTTTTTTTTTTTTTTTTTTTTTTTTGCTGGTGCTGGGTTCTAATTGCAAAGCCGTTATTCATCCTTCAGGACTGGTGGGGGACTTTTGTTGCTGGGCTTACCAGGAAAAGGTGGGTGGTACATGCAGTAGTTCAAGCCTGCAACTAGACAAGCCCTGGGAGACCTTCTGGGTCAGAGCAGGTAAGCCAAACTGCACAGAGTTCTCCAACATCTATGTGCTGTGTCGCTCACGCACACCCTTCAACGTCCTTCTACCCTCCTCCTGAGGACCCCCTAGGGATGCACCGAGGGGCTGCTGTGCAGGGAGTAGGTGGGATACAGAGCCTAGCAAGGTCTTAATCATTACCAGTCCCAGCTTCCATATCTCTGACACTGTACCAATGGCAAAATGCAAGGAGTTTCGCAGAACTCAGGTCACAAAATGGGAAGGACAGCGTTTGCCTTTCATGTCTCTGCTCTGCCCCCAAACCTTGCCCAGTGGCCACTCCATTCTGTATCCCACACTCTGCCTTTCAGCAGCCTTTGACCATGCCTCTTTGACATCTCTTGGACCAAAATCTGCCTTCCAACCATTCAGGATCTACCCAGTTCTCATTCAGACTTTCTGGTGATATAAATCCCTTTTCCATTCTTGACCTGGTGTCCAAGAGGTGGGTTTTCCTTCTGCGTCCCCAAAGGGCATTCGGAGATACCTCCGCCTTCATCCTAAAGAGCAGGTGGTGACTTGAGCCACATGCAGTCTCTTGAGGGCAAAGGAAGAAGCTGGGATGAGGAGTAAGAGGGCATGAAGGCCATGCCTGTCTGTGAGCAGAGCATGCACCCAGCACAGATGAGACTAAGAATAACACAGTGAAGGGGCTGGGTCAGTAGCACAGTTCACACAGGGAGGACTTCATTCACTCTGCTTCTTCTAAATACATTTTTTATCTCAACCTAAGCATTTTTAAAAGCTCAGTGTTGTGTATGATGACCAGGGTCCCAAATGTCAGAAAAACCCAACTGTTCCTTGCCATTATTACGAGTGTGAGTGTGTTAGAAGCAGAGCCCACTGGGCTACCTCACAGAACTTCCAAGCACTGGGTGATGTGGCAGCAAAATCGTGGTGGTGAGTAAGGCCCGGGCAATGCCGCCCAGGCGAACAGGCCACAGGGATGACTGTGATGTTTGAACTCTTCTCAATTGAGTGTCTCAGTTTTCATGTCTACATTTCTTGATCTTTCTTGCCAGGAAAAGGCTCCAGTGTATAGTCATTTATAGAGAAAAGTCATGTTCTAGCCATCTGAAAATAAATGCAAGTCCGTTTATGAACTGGTCGAAAGCCTTTCTTATCCTTACGTGTCTTATCCAGAAGGAAGACAGAGCTTCCTGACAAAGCTATGAGACTGTAGACAGGGATCTAGTCAGCAGATTTCAAAGAAGGATCTGCTGATTGGAGATTTATGACTGGTAAAATAGAAGGTTTGCTAGAATCAACTCCTCCTTCTTTTTTCTTTTTTTTCGAGTCTTTTGCTACAGGGCATGTGCGCTCGCCAGAAAGACAGAGAGAGACAGAGAGACAGAAAGCGAGAAATCACCCCCCAGGAGGGATGGCCACACCGCTATCCCTTCTCCTCTATTCTCCTCTTGGGATCTTGGGCATGCACACACACGCGCCCGGTGTGAGTTTAAGCTACCGGCTCTGGGACTCGAACTGCGGTCGACTCATGGAAGTCCAGCAACATAGCCTTACGCTAACTGCTGGTCCCAACTCCTCCTTCTTGATAACTTCACCATTCTGAGCATGCCAGACAGTGGGAGGTGAAGGCGGTTAGCAGGTGCTCTAAGGCTCCGTGAGGTAAAAATGGGCTTGGCCACTCAGGAGATGGATTCTCTTTAATATCTTCATCTTTCATTTCTGCAAATTGAATCCTTAAAACTTCTTTCAAAGGTTTTCTTTGTAAAAGAAAAACTTAATTGTATTGTTTTCATCAATATGTGATATCATTACTAATGAAAGTTACAGGGTAAAAATGGAAAATATCTCTTATGAAGTCCACCAAGAAATCAATTCTTGTTTTTTTATTTATTTATTTATTTTTATTTTGTTTTGTTTTGTGCTATAGGGCATGTATGCCCACCAGAGAGATACAGAGAGAGAGAAAGTGAGAACCGCTCCCCTTTGGGGGGTATAGTTATGCTGCGATCTTTTCTTTTTTTTAAAATTTTTTTTTATTTATTATCATCATAATCTTGTCTATATTACATTGAATCACTGAGAAATAGTGATTGACTGAGATCCTTTCTTCACCGTTCTCCTCTCAGGGTTTGGGGCATGGACATCCACATGCCTGGAGTGATTTTCAAGATGCTGGGTCCAGGACTCAAACTGCGAAGTCAGCCATGTGTGGTCCAGCCTCCTTAATCTCCACACCACCTTCTGGCCCCAAGAAATGAATTCTTAATCGAATTTTCTATTCATTTTTGATAACTACCACGCCTACAATTGGCATTTTGGGGACAGAGAGGAATTTGAGAGCTCCCCAAGGAATGGTAGTGTGTTTGCCACAGATTGTATGGAGAAGGTTTTTTTTTTTTTTTAATTTTTCTTTTTCTTTTCTTTTCTTTTTTCTTTATTTTTTCCCAGCTAGTTCTGCGTTTTATTGAGACCGGCGCTCAAGCCTCGACCGTGAACTTGAGCAGCGGGTACAGCCGCTCCTTCCGCTGCTGCTTCTTGGTAAATAAATAATTGTCTTTATAAATTTTAATTGGATAAATAATCATAAACAAAAATTTTGAAGGCAGTATCTCTCTCTGTGTGTGTGTGTGTGCATGTGTGTGACTAAAATTTAAGAAGATATCATCCCTATTCTCAAAGGAACTTAAACAATGAATACCATGGTTATAATAAGAATAGGCCATATATTTCCATAGTACTGTTAATGTTCCAGACAGTTTACAGAAGAAACTAAAGCACAAAAGTTTCAGGGCAGGAAGACAGTGAGAGAGGGGTAGGACCAGCGGCTTTAGGCCCTTTCCCTAACAATTGCTAGTTGCAAGTGAAAGTGAACCACACTGACAGACCGCACTGACGCCATCTACGTTGTCATCTACGTCATCTACTACGTCATCTACGTGCCCTTCCACCCTCCCACTGCATTCCCAGCGTCTTGCCTGGAGCAGTCGTTCAGAGCCCAGACCCTTTACAGTACACAGCCTCTGATCTTCTAGTTCCTGCATATTCTCACCTTCCTTGATCCCTGAACTCCTCAAAGGTTACTGCTGGCTTGGAAGGGTAGAGCACCATTTATTGGGAGGAGGTGGGTGGAGGAGCAGAAGCAGCCACAATAGCAGCAATAGGAGAGGGAGGCAGCAGCGCTGGGGCCAGAGGCATCCCAGCTCAGGGGAGAGAGGTGGAACCAGCTGCCCTAGTGAGAGCCAACCTCCACTGATGCATGTCCCAGTCTGTAAGTCACCCTCCCATAGCAAACTCTTATCAAATCCTCTATGATCTTGCCTCCATTGTTTGATCTCAGGAAACTCCGTCAGACACTAATCATACCACCCTCAGGTACTTCCCTTCTCCCCAGCCCGCTGAATTTTTTTTTTTTTTTTTTTTAAAGAATTATTTTATTTAACTTTTTATTTATTATTACATCATTATTATTTTTCAGTTTGATCAGAGAGAGACAGAGAGAGAGAGAGAGAGAGGAAGTGAGAAAGCAAGCCACCAGGTCCGAGACTTGAACCGTGGTCGGCCATGTGGGAGTCCAGCGCCTTTAACCACCACGCTGAATTTTCATAAACTCAACTATTCAAAGACTATTACTACACTGGGATGACCATTTGACAAATGTATTGCTTTCTCTCTCTTTCTCTTTTTTTTGGGTAAGAATTTAATGTGTAAGCAAATACAGAAAAATAAGCATTATAGCAACCAAATAGGTTTGCTTGTTTAGCAATTTTAAAGACACTTCGCCAACAAGTATTTTTTTTCTCATATAAGAGATTATCTCTGCAAAATAACGTTTACCTCTCTATGAACTAACTTCACGGTTTCAGATATTAACCGAGGAAAAGAAGATTCATGCTAGTAAAACAACCTGTACATTCTGCCTGTTCTCATAATTAGTATACTTTAAAATTCTATGAAAGACCTTCCAAAGTGGGAAAGAATGCACTTAAAGGGGATGGCTGGGGCCTCTCAGTCAGAATAAGCCCTTGCCCCAAAGGGCTCCCCTATTAAGACAAAAAAAAAAAAAAGTCGAATTAAAAGCTAGGAAAAGAAATACCTTCACTTTCAGCGTATTTACCTGATTCATATAGTTATCCTTCACATATAGTAAACCAAGTAAACAGAACTGAACAGATAAGTTTTATTTATTTATTTATTTATTTATTATCATCATAATCTTGTTTATATTACATTGGATTGCATATAACTTTACAGTGTATTACATTGCTTTTTCAAAAGGGAATGCCATGCATATCAGTCAATACAGAGACATTAATCTCCCCACTTCATCATTCAATATCTTTTCATTGTTTTTCCCAATCATTATCATTATTATTTCAATTATTTTTTTAACAGTCAATCACTATTTCTCACTTTGCTTGTAAAAAGACTTTACCCATCATGAAATACTTCTTAGACCAATCCAGTTGAGAATTCTATACATGTCATCATCAACAGGTAATAAGCCATATCTGTTTTCTATGAACTAAGTGGTATTTGGCTATAGTCCTAAAGAGGTGTGAGAGATAAAACACCTATGTTAATAATCAACGACAAATGACAAATTTAGTTGTCCATTATTGCTGAAAACTCTGAGAGGTCTCTAGATTTACCCCATGTTTCCTACCTAAAAAAATCTTAAAAATTTTTCATACATCTTTAAACAAGAAGTGATTCACATATAATCAACACAGCACGAACCTAGTAAGATAGGTCCTCACGGGACCAGCAGTTAGTGTAATGGATATGTCGCTGGACTCCCATGTAGTCGACCACGGTTTGCGTCCCGGATCCAGTGGCTTAAAACTCACGCTGGGCGCATGTGTGTGCGTGCCCAAGATCCCAAGAGGAGAATGGAGGAGAAGGGATTGTGGCATGGCCATCCCCCCTGGGGGGTGATTTCTCGCCTTCTGTCTCTCTGTCTCTCTCTGTCTGTCTGGCGAGCACACACACCCTATGGCAAAACAAACAAACAAACAAAAAAAATAAAACAAAAAAAATCCTCTCCAAAAAAAAGAAAAATACAAACAAAAAACAAAAGATAGGTCCTCACACCCATCTTGAACTATTTGAGGAAATATTGCCATTCAAAGTGACCTTCTTCCTGAGAAAGTCATGTTGCACAATGACACAGATGATACAAATTTTTTCCAATGTTTCCCACAAATGCAAGATGGGAAAATCAGATTACAATACCTCTTATGAGGAAAAATTGTTTGTTTCTCAAAACTGTTTTCAGATTTTAAAATAAATTTTTTTTGTTAGAGTTCACATGCACTCATGAGAGAAAGAAAGTGAGCAAATCTCCCCATAGAGGATGGTCACACAGCCATCTTGTCTCCTTTTCTCCTTTTTTTTTTTTTTTTTTAAGAGGTTTTTGCTATAGGGCACGTGTGTTCGCCAGCCAGACAGAGAGAGACAGAGAGACAGAAAGTGAAAAATCACCCCCCAGGGGGGATGGCCACACCACAATCCCTTCTCCTCCATTCTCCTCTTGGGATCTTGGGCATGCATGCACATGCGCCCGGTGTGAGTTTTAAGCCACTGGGTCCGGGACTTGAACTGTGGTCGACTACATGGGAGTCCAGCGACATAGTCATTATGCTAACTGCTGGTCCCTCCTTTTCTCCTTTTGAGATTTTGGACACGCACATGCACCCAGTATTTCTCAAGCTGCCAGGTCCAGGACTCTAACCCGAGCTCAGCCATGTGGGATCCAGCCATCCCAATCACAACACTAACTGGCTTTCAGTAACTTCCTAAGCTGTAAGTTTTCAGAGGGTGAAAACCAAATTTAAGAAGTGATCATTTCTACCAGGTAAGAATGAATACATATGGCAAATTTTGATGTTGATGTTTCAACAGTTTTCACAGAAAATGGTTTACAAGTTGAAGAAACAAAGGCACAGAAATTCAACCAAGCTCAGTTTCCAAGTGGAGTTTAATAAAAGTAGAAACAGAATCTAGGGCTCTGATTCTCAGGTTAGAAGATGGCTGGTAATCCTCCCAAAGGTGAAAAATACATTTTCATGATTTCTTCTGGTGGGTAATATTAGTCATTTTTTGACTAATTCATACATCATATGAATTTTAAAAAAATATCTGGCATTTGTGAGTCTTTGGAGGCTGAGGTTTTCGTGGTATCCCCCCCCCCCCCCCGCCCCAATGTAAAAAGGCAGGAGAGCTAGCTTTAAATTGAACAGAAAATAATCTTAATTTCAAAATAACCCAAGTCCATTCAGCACGATTATGTAAATTGATTATATAGTTAATAAGTCCCGTGAAACGTAACAGAGGCCTCTACACCTCAGAGTTCATGCTCATGAATTCTCCAGTGAGATTTGAAAGACCAGAATTTATTCTACACTTCAAATGCAAATTTAAATAAGTCACGTCGGTCTAATTTTTCATAAGCCCAACTATTCAAAGATGGAAGATTTACTGCAGTGAGATGACCATTTCACAAATGATATGAGGTTAGCTTCAAATTCAAGTATTTATAATATTGGTCCTACATGAAAGACTACTGAGATAGGAACAGTGGGATTTATATATCTCAGAATGGTAATTTCCTCTGGATATACATTCTTAACTACAGAATCTCTAATCTCATAAATTTGTGTGGATGAGCTCAGGTACGTTGATGTATTCTTTTTTTTTTTTTTTTTTTTTTTGAGAGGTTTTTGCTATAGGATGCATGCATTTGCCAGAAAGACAGAGACAGAGAGACAGAAAGCAAGAAATCCCTCCCAAGGGGGGATGGCCAAGCTGCAATCCCTTCTCCTTCATTCTCCTCTTGGGGTCTTGGGCATACACGCACATGCGCCTGGCGTGAGTTTAAGCTACCAGGTCCGGAACTCAAACCATGGTCAGTTACATGGCAGTCTGGTGACATAGCCATTATGTCAACTGCTGGTCCGGGTTGATGTATTCATAATCTACTAGTACAGAACATGCTACATAAAAGTAAATAAAACTATTTTCAAGTTTCTGTGTTTTTAAAGTGTTCCATGTGCTATATGTAATCAATTTCCAGATTTATAGAAACCTATTATGACTAGTGAGAGTTTTACAAAAGATCAACAATTAAACACGAATGACTTGTTTAAGTATGAATACAGAGAATAAAAGATGCAAAAATTCTTTAGGAACATTTGAATCCAAGTAATATTTTTTAAAAATCCACAAATGTGCATATGAGGGATGGCCGAGGCTCATAGCAGGAATGTCAGAATGTCAGAGGCTAATTTGTAAGGTGGGTGGTAAACTCAAAGTGGTTCTCAGTATTGTGGAAACAAATATTTGTCCAAAGAATCAGGAACAAAAATAAAGTACTCGATCCTTCTTAGAAGAAAAACCAGAAAATATGTCTGTCCCAAATGTTTAGAAGCTGTAGCATAAAATAAAGAAATTTCATGGCTAACAGATTGCTTCATCCATACTGACGTCACTGTCTGTACCAAAATCATCTCCGTCTTCAAAACATGAGTTAATGCAGTCATTTTCCTCTTCTCGCTCTTCATCAGACTCCTCCTGTTCTGCAGTATCCTCATCCTCATTGCCTTCTTTTTTTTTTTTTTTTTTTTTTTTTTGCTTCCTTCCTTTGCTTCATTTTCTGCATCTGATTTTTTCACCATCATCTTTCTTTTCCAGTTCCTCATTTTTTTCAACACATCTGCAGTCTTAGTGATGGGGGTTCCTTTGCCCGAGTCTTTTACGTTCTGGGATTTGGGGACTTTTGTTTGCATTTCTTCCTTGGCATCATCTCTCTTGGGAGTCTCCAATCTGGTATCCATTTTTCTTTGTATCCCTTCATCTGTCTTTTACTGTACTTTTCAATATCTTGTTTTTCTTCTTGTGTTTCAATAAAATAACTTATTCTTTTCATTGTTTCTCTGAACTCCTGTTTCAAGGCCAGCATCTATTCTTCCTCTTCTCCTGTTTTCAGAGCCACTGGCTTATAATCTGTACCAGGAAAGAGTGGGGGTGGTCTCAGTACTGCATCAGGTAACTTTTCTCCTCTGCTCAATCCAACTGCCTCAACATTTAAGATATAAGTAGCTCAGTCTCTTCCTTCATTCCCAGACATGAGAACTAGTTATACCAGAAGAGTGGACAAATTCTGCTAAGTTCCCAGGCCTGAGCAAAAACCACAGCCGAGGGGCCAGCAGGTGGCATGGTAGTTAGAGGTGCTGGACTCCCACATGGCCGACCATGATTCAAGTCCCAGACCTGGTGGCTTGTTTTCTCAATTTTCTTCTCTCTCTCTCTCTCTCTTTCTCTCTCTCTGTCTCTCTCTCACACTCTGTCCTTTTCTGGTAAAATTAAAAATAACTAACTAACTAAATAAAGTTATTCTTAAAAAGAAAAATTGCAGCCAAAGTGCTGGCCAGCAGAGAAATTGTGCGGGCAGAGGGCATGGGTGCTCAAAAGCCACCAGTTCCACACCGGAAGCAGCACACACCACCCCTAGGAGGTCCCCTATCTCTTTCTCTTAGGATCACCTCAAGATTCTAAGAGTTGGGCTGGAACAGGTGAAAGCATTTAGCACCCAATAAATATTAATTTAAACCAAATCTAGATGACAGTTAGCCACACCTTAATGCTCATTTCGAATCCTTGGTTGGTCTCATCTCTTGGTGGAATAGTCCTCTTCTCTCTGCTTCCATCTTCTTTCCTCATCGAAAGGGAATTGGTTCCCACCTGTGGGATGTTCTTGGGTCACATCTTTTTGAAGAGGCCAGGTATCCTGGAAAGTCTGGGTTTGAGGGCAGAATTCTGCTCACAGCATGTAGACCTGGGTGTGCTGCGCCCTCTTTGGCCCTCAGTACCTCAACAACAGAAGGGAAAGCAATGAGACATCAGAACCAAGAGAGAGGCTTTGAAAGCCCTGGACTAGAATCCTGGTTCCCTCTTTTAGTAGTTGTTCAACATTAGGCTTATAAGAATACATTTCTGAGCCTCGTTTTCTTTACCTTAAAAAGAAGAATGTAAAGATGAGCTTCTTGGAGATGCCCTGCCCACAGCATCTGCCTCGGTACTTGCTGGCTCGCTTGTCCACCCATGTTCATAGCAGCCTTAGTCATAGCAGATGACACGTGAAGACGGACCAAGCATCCATCAAAGACAAATGGATTAAAAAAAGGTGGCCTATACAAGCCATGGAACACTACTCAGTCTAGAAAGGAAGGAAATCCTGACAGATGCGACAGTGTGGATGAACCTTGAGGACTTGATGCTCAGTGAGACAAGGCAGACACGGAAAGACACTGTATGATTCCACTGCTGTGAGGGACCCAGAGTAGTCACAGTCCTCGAGGCAGAAGTAGAAGAGTGGCTGGAGGGTTTGGGGAAGGGAACAAGAAGTTTAGTGTTTGATGGGTACACGGCTTCAGTTTGGGAAGGTGAGAAACTGCTGGAGATGGAGGGCGGTGACGATTGCACCACAATGTCGACGTATTTAATGTCACTGAGCTGGATGCTTAGAGATGGTTAAAACAGGGACAAGTAGATGGCGTAATGATTATGTCGCCAGACTCCCAAGGTTCGAATCCTGGACTCGGTGGCTTAAAACTCATGCAGGGTGCGTGCGTGTGTGTGCCCAAGATCCTGAGAGGAGAATGGAGGCGAAGGGACTGTGGCATGGCCATCCCCACTGGGGGGGGGGGGAGCGATTTCTCACTTTCCATCTCTCTGTCTCTTTGGCAAGCACACACACCCTATAGCAAAAATCTTTAAAAAAAAAAAAAAAAGTTAAAATAGTCCAGCCTGGTGGCATAGTCAAGAGCAACATGAACTGCCGTGTTGGAAGCTGTGAGGCCTACTGCAAGTTCGGATCCCTCAGGCTGGCTTTAAAACATGCGTGCCAGGGGTGGGGGACCACAGAGTGAACAGACCTTGCTGCAGATGCTTCTCTCTCTGTCTCACTCATGCTTGTGCACATGCTAGAGTAAATAAAATAGACTTAAAGAAAAAAAAGATGGTTAAAATGTTACATTTTATGTTAGGTATATTTTACCATACACACACACACTGGGTCCGGGACTCGAACCACGCTCAACTACAAGGGAGTCCAATGACATGGCCATTATGCTAACTGCTGGCCCCTCTATCTTTCCTCTTTCTAAGCAACCAGTGTTGATCTTAGCCTGAGGACAAAAAGTAAGGCCAAAAGTAAAGAGGGAGCCTCTAGGGGTTAATAGGCATGAGGGGACGGGGAGGGGAGGGGATAAGGGGGACCCTTTGTTGGAGACGGCAGTGTGGGGTGGTGGAGTGAGAACCACAGGCCACTGCTTGTCCCTGCATGGGGCAGTCAGTCAGAAATCCAGAGGGCTCACTGAAGGTGTTAGAGCTTGGCGGGGCAGAGACTCCATTCCCATCCCAGAAAAAGATGAGAATGGCAAGATATCCCAAGGAATGTCAGGGAAAAAGATGAACCCTCTGCTTTTTCTCCACAAGCAGTTTTGCAGTTGGTCCTCACATTCAGAGCACGCTGGCTAACCGACACCCCCTACCCTTTAACAACAGCAAAACTAGAGGAGCTTTGCAATGAAAGGTTCAAAGGATTAAAAACAACAAGAAATACTAAAAACAACTTCCTGAGTCTTTAGACCTTGACGGCGCACAGGAAGGGGACTGAGGCAGGTGGGAAAGTGATGGAAGAATGATTAAACACTTTCATCCAATCTGCTTGCATGTGTCAGAAGAATTGTCCCAAACTGGAACCACTGATGCTATTTTCTCTTTTTTTCTTTTTACTATATTTAAAAACTATTCTTTCTTTCTTGAGCGAGAAACATGAGCACACTTAACAGGGTTCTCACACCACAATCCTTCCCAGCCTGCCAGGATCACAAGCATGTGCACGTGTCCAGCATTTACAGAACCGGCTTGGGAGCTGATCTTCCATATAGCTGCCATCATTGCGGTGCCCTACTGCTGTCCTGTTGCAGCTGAGTCTTTTTTTTTTTTTTTTTTTTTAACACGCTAAACACTTTGAGACCTGGCTTTGGGGATACGGACAGCAACCAGGAGGAAATAAGCTGCTGCTGAAGCAGCCTGACTCAAAGAATGGAGCAGAAGGAGGAAATATTTGAGAAGTTATGTATCAAGATGAGTGTTTAAGAACACACATGAAACTCCATAAATACTTTTTAAAGTCTTTATTTACACACTACCTAAAAACATTAGCACTCTTATTCAGGTGCTATAAAAGACAATTTACATCAAAGTTGATAGCATACAAGCACTGTCCACAGAAGTTCTACCCAGTTCTTGAAGCACCCTTGCCCCTTGCCTGAGAGTCTCAGCAACATAGAAGAAACAGAGTTGGATTTTAGTCAGGTGACCTGCAGGTCCTATTCACCAGCAGTTCATTCATCATACAGAGGGGCTAGGGTAGGGCCGCAGCACAGAAGTGGACCCCATAACTAAGTTTCCTTCTATCTTAAAGTCTGAAGCACACAGGTTCAGTAGGAAGATTGGCTTGCTGGCTTTTTGTTTTCTTTTCTACATCTCTCTGTTCTTCATTTCAGCTACACTCCATGTGTGCGTTCCTACATACAGTGAAAATAAATACGAGGAAAATCGACCTCACTGCATTCACATGACAGCCTCTTTGGCTACACGTAACCTGAGATGGATGGGACCCACCTACATTGGAAGGGCTCCATCTCAAAGACAGAATGTGTAGAAAGGAACTTACAAAATGATACCCACTTTGGAACAGCCTTAATGCAACATTTAAATGGATACAGTCAGATACAAACAATGTAGGAAAATAGGTAATGAAAATACAGGCCAGGAATCTCACTGCACTTTCAGAAAAATGCTCACCTGTAGGGAAGGGAGGAACATGATCAGAGAGGGACAGAAGAGGGTTTGATCTGTATCTGGACTTTTACTAAACAGGTAACCAATGCCAAAAATAATAAAGTAAAATAAAATATAAAATAAAAATGACTTCCTGGTGCCACACATCAGTCAATGTTGGCTATGTGAGCACCCAAGACCCCCAGAGTTGTTCCAACCGTGAACTTGACACACAATGACATAGCAAGGCAAGGAGGCTTCATTTAAGCATTAGTCCAAGGACCACTTTTTCCTGAACACAATTTCAGATATGCCTGTGCCTAGGTAGAAGCTGATCTGTAAGTGCTATTCACCCTACTATAGGGTTTTACACTTTTTCCTCTTCAGATCTCAAATCCTAGCTGGGTTTTCTATAGGGTCACTAACCACCCTGTTTTACCTAGGAATGAGGAGGATCCAAGGTTTCAGTCACAAATTAGCTGGTCACCTGGTTCTCTATACCAAAAGACATTCATTACTGCCTAAGGTTTTACTAAACACATAAAATCCCCCAAACAAGAATAAACCAAGAATACTGTGAGACTTGTACATTTCCCCTACATTCCAAACTTCTTTAACATCACAAGTACCTAACTCTTCTACATCAACTTCCATTGAGTACAAATGGAATTCTAGTTTGTTACTAATTCCACTTCAGCAAGATAAGGAAGAGGAAGTCATTCTTTTTCAAAGTTCTAGCTAGTTCATTCCCCAGCTCACACACTGGAACCCTTGAAACTAAAAAAAGTCAATGTACCTGGGTATAAAAATAAGAAAGGAGGTAGTAGCCCAAGCTAATGAGAATTTTCCAGAAAATATAGATCCACTGTTCTTAGCGGCATAGTATATTTAAAAAAAAAAAAAAAAAAAGGGTTCACACAGCAATTGAAATCAAACATGTGCTTGGAGAATTAAAACACATTGCCCCTAAGGCAACCCCCAAAGAGAATTTCTCTGAAGCCTGGTGCTGGGTTTAAGTCTCTGTATACTGGGGGCCCCTTGAAACAGCCGTTCCTAATTTTGTCTCCCTCTACGCCAAGGATAATATATCCCAAAATATTTTGCATCTATAAGATGTATAAGTTACTGCAGTTCATGTGACACAATCTGCTGCCCAAACATATCCGTGTTGAGTAACTACTGGACTCTCGTAAATCCTATGGAAATATGGCAGTCAGATACAAATGATACAGAATTCTACAATGCCTCCAAGAAGAGTGAGGTAAATCTGTACTGTTAGGTAAAAAAGCACAGCAGAAAAGTGTGTGCAAGGTGATCTCGTGAGTTTTTTAAAAAGTCTCTGTATAGGTATAGGAAAGTGTTGGGAAAATCAACTGTTCTTGTGGCAACATCTAGGGAGAAGGATTTGGGTAGGGGAAAGAAGAGATGCTTCTCATATTTTGCTCTTGTATATTGTTTACATTTTCTGTAGTTAGTATTATTATATTCTTATTAAAACCTCCTCTTAAAAATAATAAAAAGAGAAATGACATTCCAATGTTTCATTACTTACTAATCTTGATAAAATCTATAATCTATGGGATGCAAGGGATACAGCAGGCATTTAACACGTGTTTGATGAGTGAATTTTACTATAGGGCGCATGTGCTCGCTAGACAGACAGAGACAGACAGAAAGCGAGAAATCACCCCCCAGGGGGGATGGCCATGCCGCAATCCCTTCTCCTCCATTCTCCTCTTGGGATCTTGGGCATGCACGCACACGCGCCCGGCATGAGCTTAAGCCGCCGGGTCTGGGACTCAAACCGCGGTCGACTACGTGGGAGTCCAGCAACATAGTCATTATGCTAACTGCTGGTCTCCCGCTTGATGAGTGAATTTTAAAAATAAACTATTGAATTTTTGCTGAGTCTGGAAGTGACCATAATTATTTTGTAGTATCAGGGAAATACTGGAGTCTGGCGCTGCAATTTGACAAAATACACTTTTCCAACAAAAAGTAAATGATCAGATTTAACAAAGAAAGTGGAGATCTCTGCAATTCTATTAAAAGATGTATTTAGAAAAAGCCCAGTAATGTTAAGGCTTTGTCAAACTATTACTGACATGAGGAAGCACATAATACACAAAATAAGCAGAACCAGACCATGGAGTCCACGGTTATGCAATCAGTTAAATTCTGCCATTGTGTGTCTCAACAGACTTCACCAACCTGAAAGTCACTGGCCCCTCCTCTTTATGTTGCCATGGATGACTACTGATAGCCAAACAAAACAAATTAAAGAGTTAGTTTCAAAAATATATCTCTAGTACTTGGATTGTGGACTTTGTCTCTTTTTGTTTTCTTTCTTTAAGAAAAATGTATTAGCACATTTCTAAAGAATGAGAGACAACATGACAAAGAAACAAAAATTCTTAACCAGCCATTATTAGATTATAGGACAAACAAAAATATCCTGTTCAAGAGTAGCCCTAATGCTTTTTGGCTCATAAATAAATGGCAATGGAATCTATCAACTGGCCTCCAGAGCAGACCACGGAGAAAAAACAAGAGGGAGGGCAGGGACCCTCAGACCACACCCAACCTATAGACATGGCAGCCCAGCCTTAGTCAAAGGTTCAGCTTCCTTTACTTAGCAAGCATTTTCATGAAAACGATAGCTCCTACATATATTAAAGTACTTCTTTTGTGGACAGAGTAGTCTCCAATTTAGACTTTACTTCCCTGAGAAATGGTATAACACGTAAGTGTTTTCACCATGCTAGTCAGTTAATATTGAAATGCACGTAGTTTCAGTCTTCGAGAAAGAACTAATCTATACCAAATAAAAGATGGTATTTAAGTAAATGTAAACATATCAATTTTCACAGTTGTCCTCCACGATGACAGTCTATGAAACACTGAAACTACTTAGTTGTCAAAGCTGGAAGACTTCCTGTTAGCATGAGCTGGTTTGTCAATGAGATGTAGCTGATTTTCTACACATATTCTTGCTGTGTTTCTCTTCCACAGCTGAACGGAAGCCTCCATATTTGACTTCCTCAAAGGAAAAAGAGTTCGGTCAATTAGTTGTCCTTGTCAAAGTCAAATATTTACAATGAAACAAAATTGCTGATCTTGACTGTCTTCATTCTTGAATGGAGGAGTGGCGGATAGATCTGTGATAGTCTTCTGGACTGCTGATGTGTTCAGGTAAATCGTAGCCCCTCAGAAAATGTCCACTGTTTTGCTGGGCAAAATAATACAGTTGTCTGGCTAGCAGAGGTTCCACCTTTATTAAGAGATTTTAAACGGGCATTACTGAGATATTCTTTTTAACATCCTATAATTGGCTTATCATTAAATAATTCAAATTCTAAAGGGACAGGAAAGTTAAGCCCAAAGTTACATGTTATAACACACAGAAACATTTCATATTTGGAGCCATCTGAAGAACCATAATCTAGGGACCAGCAGTTAGCGTAATGACTATGTCGCTGAACTCCCATGTAGTCGATCGTGGTTTGAGTCCCAGACCCAGTGGCTTAAACTCACGCTGGGCACGTGTGCATGTGTGCCCAAGATCCTGAGAGGAGAATGGAGAAGAAGGGATTGCGGCGTGGCCATCCCCCTGGTGGGTGAGTTTTCACTTTCTGTCTCTCTGTCTCTCTCTGTCTTTCTGGCGAGCGCATGCACCCTATAGCAAAAACCTCTCCAAAGAAAAAGAACTGTAATCTATTCATTCTGTGCTTCAATCAAGGTTATAGTTAAAAGATATTTTCAAATCAATTGCTACTTGAAATTTATGTGTAGCTACAACTGAACCAAATCATATACAATGATCAAATTAAAAGGAAGTCTGAGGTCATATTCAGGGTAATTTAGGCTAATGACTGTGTTTTTGCTGAACTACTCTTTAACAGGGGTGAGGGGCTCATCCTGAAGGTCCCAATTCCTACATATTCTGTGTAATTCTAAATCAAAGGCAAAAGAAAAAGAAAAAGGAAAAATTAAACAAAATTGCTATTGTGGCAAAAATTAATTGGCCTCCAGGTTATCTATTTTTGTTATTAGTGTGGCTCACATTCACTGAAAATACTTTCAGCTTCCAGTTTTTTCCTGAATTTGTAAGATCTAAGACTAGCTGCAGTTAGGTAACTGTGCTAATTTTAAGCCTGTAGATTATTTTAAAGAATGTTATTCAAGAGAGAGAGCACCAAATCACGTACAATGATCAAATTAAAAGGAAGTCTGAGGTAACAGTCAGGGTAACTTAGGCTCATGAGAAAGAGCACCTTCATGTAAGAGACAGACACAGGCATGCTCTTAACAAGGTCTTGTCACACTGTGATTCCCTTCCCACAGCCTTCTCACTCGTTATGATCCTGAGAGTGCATAAAACTGGTGGGTTTTCAATTGACCAGGTATCCAAACCCACGGCTGGTCACGTGGCTTCCAGCACTCATTCAGTATGCTACCAATTGCTTATATAGCGTAAGATAACTCTTATGTCAGTGCCTGAAGTGAATGAAATCCATAGCAAACACGAGTAGAACTCAGGTACACAATCCCTTTATGGACCATACAACACCATTTGCCTGGGAAATCTATCGTTCTCTAGCTTAGAGTAAAGCCACTGCGTCCAAAGAACTCTTTAGATGGAGGCAGGAATTTGTCATCAACTTCTTGAATGTTGTTGATCAATGCCAAGTTTATTTGGTCATTTACCCACCTCTGTTGTTAATAAGTCATCAACTAATATGTCAGCTATTCAGATTATTACATCAACCATCGGAGAGAATGCATGACTTTCTTTTTTCTTTTTTTTTCTTTTTTTGGAGAGGTTTTTGCTATAGGGCACGTGCGCTTGCCAGACAGACAGAGAGAGACAGAGAGATAGAAAGCGAGAAATCACCCCCCAGGGGGGATGGCCACGCCGCAATCCCTTCTCCTCCATTCTCCTCTTGGGATCTTGGGCACGCACGCACACGCGCCCGGCATGAGTTTAAGCCGCCGGGTCCGGGACTCGAACCACGGTCGACTACATGGGAGTCCAGTGACATAGCCATTACATTAACTGCTGGTCCCAAGAATGCATGACTTTAAAGTCCATAGTGTTACATTTTTGTTTACTGGTTGATTGGTTTTGTTTTTACAATTAAGAAGTGTGTGTGTGTGTGTGTGTGTGTGTGTGTGTGGTGGGACAGTCAATGGCATGGTGGTTAAGATGGCTGAATCCCACATTGCCAACTGCCCGGTTTGCATCTCAGACCTGGAGTTTGAAAAACATGCCAGGTGCATGTGTGTGCATGCCAAAAATCCCAAGAGGAGAAGAAACTGAAGCACGGTCATCCGCCTGGCAGTTATTTTCTCACTTTCTCTCTCTGTCTCTCTCTGCCTCTCTCTCTCTCTGGTGAACACACATACCCTATAGCAAAATATTTTTTAAAAAGGGGGAGGGTTGTGTGTTCAAGATTAGATTGTGTTTTATTTAAGTTTCCAATTTAAAATGTCATCAGAGCTACGATCTGATCTGAATTTTGATACCATGGAGTGTGAATTTTCCCCTGGTACTGCGGATTGTCTGGGGCCACTCACTTAGAGCTCTCAGACAATACCTACACAAAATTTTCAGATTAAAAATCTGAGGTATTCGAGACTCTGTTTCTATAGTGAATAAATGTGAATGCTAAATGTTATCAATATAAATATTTTGCTTTTCTTTTTATGCAAAAGATTTTCTCTTGCTAAAGTTAAACTTAAACTCTGCTGGAGAACCTTATAAGGGGTCTGATCTACTTGAATTCTTTGAAAGATTTAGCCTTTCCCAAATAACATGTCTAATATTTAAATACTTTCTTAAAATCTAGAAATAAGGGCCAATGGGTGGTGTGGTGGTTAAGGTGCTGGGTCTCCCATGGCTGACTGCGGTTCAAGTCTTAGACCCAGCAGCTTAAAGATTACGCTGGGTGCATGTGCATGTGTGCCTAAAATCCTGAGAGGAAACTAGAGAGGGAATTATGGCATGGTCACTCCTTCTGGGGGGTGATTTCTCTATCTGTCTCTGTCTCTTTCTGATGAAGACACATACTCTATAGCAAAACTACACACACACACACACAGACACACACACACACACACATACATACACAAAACTAGAAATAAAAAGGGCTGGGAAACATTTAGGGGGTGGCCTAGAAAATGTACAAGGGAATGGACAGATTCCCATTTGGGAAAAGCTGCTCCAATGAAGATTTGTCATCTAGACAGTATTTTTAAAGCAGTTTCAGATGTGGAGCATTTTAAAGGTACCTTTTAGCATCAATCTTTTCAAATCCCTATAAAATGGGACTATGACAATTTCCTTGAAAAAGAAAAATGATGGGATGAGTAAAGCCTGTGTTGGAGGACATATCCGCCTAGCTTTTGTGAGGAGTGGAACTTGAGGCTGGAACATCACGTGGGTCTCTGGGTTGTGATTTTTGCTGGACCACGCCTCCTCTCTCACTCCCTATGGGTGATGGCCACGCTGCAATCCCTTCTCCTCCATCTCTTCTTCCTTTCAGGATGTTGGGCACACACACATGTGCCCAGAGTATTTTTCAAGACATGGGTCCAGGATGGGAACTGTTCAATCCGTCAGGTAGTATCCAGCTGCCTTATCTACCACATCAGGTGGCCCTCCTCCCTTACTATTTGATAGGGTTATGTTTATTTTCCCAGGTCACTTGACATTTACTTTTCATTTGGGACTTTTCAACATGAGACTACCTTTGATGAGAAACAGGGAAACTCGATGATGTCAAAGGGAGTCTATACTCACGTGAGCTGTGATGAGTTTTCTTTGCCTCTGAGGGTCTGGAAACTCCTCCCCGAAACACAGAGTCACCTGGAATCTTGGCAGGGGTCGGCCGTGATGAGCAAATGCCTGCAGCTCTGGAAAAGCCCACAAGAAACAAACACACACTCAGAAACCCTCATGGCTGATATGCCAGGTTTAAACAGGAAGCCAGATGTTGAAGACTCTAAGAGGAGCCCTTCATTCCTAAGTAGAGCTTTTATCATGAAGACCCCAGACACAAAATTGCATGTACATGTTCATAGGTGTGTTTTCCCCAGCAAGGTCCATTTTGTAGCATGGAGCCCGTGAGGATGCAAAATGTAGCAGAAAGTCAAAAATGAGACAGAAACAGAAAAAGAAATGTTAAGGCCAAAGAACAAGTTGCACAACAAATTTTTCATTTTGTAAAAATCAGAATGTTCTGACATCCCAGGATTATTTTCACGCCTTACCTACTCACCATAGAGCCCACCTAACCCAGCCTCTGTACTACCGAGGACATCTGTGACTCGGGCACTGCAGGACATGTCTGTCTGTCTGTCTTAACTGGTGAAGAGCACCAGCTATCAGTAGCTGCCTCCCACTTGGCACGAGGCCTGAACTCTAAACCGTGCAGCTCTGAGCTGACTTCTAGCCTGTCTTTGGGGACAGGATGATGACTTGAGATGAGAAGGGTAGTGATGAGGCACCTCTAGCCCCTGCTCTTGTGGATACGCACATCCTGGAACCAACACATCTATCTCATGAATATAAAATAGCTGGAGCATTGTTGGTAGGAGCCATCCAATCCCCAACGTTAGCCCAAGTCCTTGAGCTCACACTCAGATGACTTTACACCTATAGCTGGAGGAAAATGCTATGGCTACAAAAGAAACAGGAGGTTAGGACTTCTGCAGAAGAGCAATGCAGATGCATCTTTATCAGATACACACCCTTGGGCTGGGCCTTCGGGGCTGTCCCCTGCGGTGTGCAAATCCTGAATGAGTAGATATCAAAGATTTCCACTTGTTCTCTTCAACTGAAGAACTATTTCTCGCTAACTCATAGAACTACTTGACTTTCTGTCTCTGTTATTTTCCCCTAATCAAACCCAACCCAACCAACTTAGTCAGAATGTATAGGGCACGTTCACCGTGCGGTGGCCCTAGACAACACCTACACATGCGAATCAACGTGGTGAGCTGGCACGATTCTCTGAAAAAGGCCTGCCTCAAGCCCTTGATAACATGAGAATGTTGGGTAGGAATTCTTCATTATGCAGAAGCTGGTCTACACAGCTGCAAGTTTTAAGTTCACAGCCTTTTCCTTGAGAACCTCTCTGAACACTTCAAGGTAAGAGGTTGCGACGGGTAAAAAGCACAGCCCATAGAAGAAAGGGAAAAAGATAAAAAAAAAAAAAAAAAAAAAAGAATAGCTCTCATCCACGAATGAATGTTAAATTCTAGGTAAGCGGGGTTACAGCCTGAATTTGCTCGACAGACTCTCCTTCTTGGGCAGTGCACCTGTGACTCAAAGTGGATGTTAGGCTTAGTCGTGGTGGGAAGTCTGTCTTCTCAACACAGGCATGGCAGGAGAGACTCAGAGCAGAAGCTGGTGCTATTTTCCTGGGATGTGGTATATCCTGAATCCAGTCATTTTCCTCTATCTCTCAGGAAATCCAAGCTGTAGTTACCCTTTCAGGGAAAGCGGTGATTTTTTTTCTAGACCCTAAGGCAGTCACAGGAGATGCAGACAGCCTGCCCCTTTAAACTTATTTGTTCTTCCTCTGCATCCCACCATGAACTTCATGCTAGACCCCACGATGGGCAGGACTGTTCCTGCAAGGCTTGGGGACATTGCTCTTTAGAGTGAGGGCATTTAGCCCCACCTGCCTACCATACTGTGCTGTAGCCTCAGGTATCTCTTCCATGTGCCACACCTCTGTGGGTAAGTTGGTTATCTAGGGACATATTTGTTCTGGCACCAACAGAGAATTTGGAAGAGGCTATGCAAATTTGGGGCAACTTAAAACCCAAAGGTTGAGCAAATGTCAACAGTGCCAGAGCTTGTTGGTATTTCATGATCTATTTTAAATAATTAGAAGCAATAAGCACATTCAAGGTCTAACAATCCCACTATTAGGCATATTTCCAATGGAAATGAAATCATATGTCAGACAGACAACCTGTGTATTCACAGCTGTAACAGTCACAAAAGCCAACATATAGAATCAACCTGATTCCATATTGACTGATGAATAAATAAAGACAATGTGGTCTACATGAGGGGCCTTCAGAAAGTTTGTGGGGGGACCAGCAGTTGGCATAATGGCTATGTCACTGGACTCCTATGTAGTTTACTGCAGTTCGAGTCCTGGATCTGGTGGCTTAAATTCACGTTGGGTGTGTGTGCGTATGTGGCCAAAATCCCGAGAGAAGAATGTAGGAGAAGGGATTGCAGCGTGGCCATCTCCCATGGGGGTGATTTCTCACTTTCTATCTCTCTGTTTCTCTCTGTCTTTCTGGTGAGTGCACGTGCCCTATAGAGAAAACCTCTCCCAAAAAATTTTTTTAAAAAATTGTGGGAAAATGTAATTAAAGTGTGAGTTTATTTTGGTGTAAATTTTTTTTTTAAATCCATGCAGCTTTTTCATGATACATCCTTTCTGAACTCTCTGATGATCCTCTGTATACACAATGGAATACTATTAGGTCATCAGAAAATTATTTTTCTACAACGTTTTTTTCTGCATAAAAACGCATCATGACTTTTCAGATGACCCAATATTTAGCCATAAAAAAGAAGGAGGTCCTCTTATTTATGACAACCTGGAGGACGTTATGTTAAGTGACATAAGCAAAGCACAGAAAGCAAATACCATATGATCTTACTTATATGCATAATCTAAAAAAGTTGAATGCATAGAAGTAGAAAGTGGAATGGTGGTTACCCAGAAGAAAGGAGGATGGGTTACGAGATATTGGTCAAAGGCTACAGAATTCCAGCTAGACAGGAGAGTAAATCTGAGATCTGTCATACAGGCAGTGACTTTAGTTAATAACTAGTGCTATACTTGCTTCGGCAGCACATACACTAAAACTGGAACAATGCAGAGAAGATTAGCATGGCTCCTGTGTAAGGATGACACACAAATTTGTGAAGCATTCTATACTAAAAAAAATGTGCTATATACTTAAAATTGCTCAGAGAGTAGATTTGTTCTCACCACACACAAACAAAAAAAATAAATATGTGAGGTGAACATGTGTTCATTAGATCAATTTAGCCATATACATAAATATATTTCTTAATTTTCCAGAGGGTACATGTGCATGTGTGTGTGTGAGAGAGAGAGAGAGGCAAGAGGTGATCTTTCTTTCAATTTTTTTTAGAGAGGGATTTTTGCTCTAGGGTGTGTGCACTCACTGGAGAGACACAGAGAGACAGAAAGTAAGAAGTCACCCCACTGGGGGATGGCCCCTCATAACACTTTCTCCATTTTCCTCTTGGGATTTTGGGCACGCATACATAAGTGCCCGGCATGAGTTTCAAGCTGCCTGGTCCAGGAGTTGAATCACAGTTGACTACATTGGAGTCCAGCGCCTTAATCACCTGCTGGCCCCAAGACAGAGTTTTTCAAGCTACAGGGGCTGAGATTGGAATCACACAGTCAGCCATGTGGGATCTGGCTCCCTTAACCACCAGGCCATGGAGCTGGTCTCATAAACATATTAAAAAACAAAACAAAACAAAACAAAACAAACAAACAAAAACATGTTGTACAAGGTGAGAGAGGAAAAAAAGAAAAAAAAATCTCTAAAGAAAGGGAGCTTTATGGAAAACCAAAGACAATGGATATATTTTTTGGGGGGGGACTCAAAAAAGAATAGACTAGTATAAGGTAGAGGAAGAACTAGCAGAGCGTTGGCAGGTGGAGCAGCTTTCTCACCCTAGAGGAAGCTTCTCTGCAGCTGAGTGAACACTCTGGATGAAGCTTCAATAGTGACATTGGTCAGTGGTTTTACAAATGCCAGCCCAGGGCTCATTGAATTGTCATGAAAACAAAACTATGAAAACAAATCTTACTGGTCCTGGAAAATGTGATGAGAAACTATATCACAGAGAAAACTCAAAGCCCCATAATTTCCCCTTTGCAAAATCAGTTCAGTACACTCTATTCTTGGTCCCACCCGTGGGGCGGTATCTGCATGAGGATGACACATCTCATAACCAAGAATGCTAACAATATATTTCTAACCTTTATGATTTTTCTAGGAACCTGAAAAGAGCTGAAACATCAGCAAATATGCACGCTGGGGTAAGACTGCCAATGAAATGGAACTTTGTTAAGAGGTGACTGTTCGCTGAAAACCAGAATCTCAAGATGTCAGCCTGAGCCATAGTCTCTGGGCTCTCTCTTCTAGACCCACCAGAAGCCTCTCTGCTGATGGAGAGAACAAATGATAAACCAGACAAGAAACCTCATTCTCGGCTCAAGCCTGGTGGACAGGGGACGCACTCTGCCTGGGGTACAAGGGACCCTGTGATTTCTTTTTCTTTTTTGGGGGAGAGATTTTTGTTGTAGGGCACATGCGCTTGCCAGAAAGACAGAGAGAGACAGAGAGACAGAAAGCAAGAAATCACCCCCCAGAGGAGATGGCCACGCCACAATCCCTTCTCCTCCATTTTCCTCTTGGGATTTTGGGCAAGCGCATACATGTGCCTGGTGTGAGTTTAAGCCACTGGGTCCAGGACTCGAACCATGGTCGACTACATGGGAGTCCAGTGACATAGCCATTATGCCAGCTGCTGGTTCTGGGACCCTGTGATTTCTGAGCCCCTGGTAGGCACTCCATCACCCCCTCCACTCTAACAGACATTGAGGTGCATACCTGACAAAAACTGCTGCGTGTCAAAGAGCTTGCAGGTCTGGTCCCTTTCTAGTTTATTGGGCCTGTCACTGCATAGTGCCAGAGGCCCATCCCAGTAGATCCTGCTCTGGCAAAGTCTTTTGGCGTAAAGCCCGTCGGGGGCCATCCAGAGGACCACGCCCCTCTCCAGGTGGCTCAGCAGCTTCTCAATGTTTTTCCTCTGGCCATTGTCCTCCGGGTAGGGGAACAGGACCTGGTCCAGGTTGCTGGCATCATAGGAGTGTCCGTGGGAGATCCGGCAGCCCTCGGGGCTGGACGTGGTCAGCTCCTTCACCAGTATTTCCCGGTAGTACAGGCAGATGTGCAGCCGGCAGTCTGCAAACACAGAGCTCTGGAGTCAGTGCTGATGGGCCAAGGACACCCACCATGATGCCAAAGGGCTCGGTCAGGGCAAAGCAGGCTTGGAGGGACATTAGCATCCTAAGATGCTCTCTGAGTGAACAAGTAAAACATTCCAGGGTCCAGGAAGTCAAGGAGACGCTACATGGTCTTGTCTCCCCCTGGAGTTCCACAGATATTGAGCACACTTACATTTAGAGATGTTTGGTTGAAAGAAACATTAATTTGTCTAACTCAGGATGCGCAAAACGTATGTGGCCATGGACCCCTTTTGTGGGGAGGGCATATCTTTCATTAATTGATTCTGCAAAATACATTTAACTCACATTAGAGAGCAGCCACTATTTAAAGCTTACTAAGTTATTTCTTGGGATAATCACAGCGATGAGATTTATGGCTAAAAGATTGAGTCCTGTGCTACTGTATGAGAATTTATCCTTAAGTCAATTTTCTTTTGGAGGAGGTAAAGCCTAAGTTTAATTTCTACTAGCAAAAAAAAAAATATAATGATGTTTCATTCAGAAAAAAATGCAAGGTTATTGGGGCCAGCAGTGGCACGGTGGTTAAGGTGCTGGACTCCCACATGGCTGACCACAGTTTGAATCCTGGCTCTGTCAGCTTTAAAATCTCACTGGGTGCCTGTGTATGCATTCCCAAAATCCTGCAAGGAGACTGGAGAAGAAGGAATGGCTGCAGGACCATTCCTCAAGGGCTGATTTCTCACTTTCCCTCTCTCTGTTTCTCTCTGGCAAGCACACACACTCTGTGGCAAAAACCTAAAAAAAAAAAAAAAAAAAAAAAGGCAAGGCTATCCATAGACCTGAAACTTCCCTAAAATATCAATATGACAATATTTTGGTAAATATATATGTGTACACAGTGAAGAATAAACATGAGAGCCTTCATGGTGTTCTCTGGGTGGTAGAATGTGGATGTGATGTTTTTACTTTCTATTTTTGTTTTTCTGACATTTTTTTTAAGACAGGGTCTTGTAATCTTCCTGCTCAGCCTCCTAGCTGGGATTCCTGGTGCACATCCCCGTACCCAGCCTTTAGGCTGAATTAACAATGGAATCCAGACCATCCTTGTGGTCTCAGCCTGCAGAGGACGTCTTAGCCAGGCCTGTCGCTGAGGCTGGGCCTGTCTTTCTGATTTTTAAAATGGTTTTCTACACTGAATATGTACTATTTGTACCAAAACATTAATTCGTTTATGAAGACAGGAATCAATGAGAAAAAATGACCTAAGAATCAATAGCTAATGTATTATATGTGCTGGAATCCCACTAAGAGTTATGTTTGAGCTTAAAAATTCACTCTAAAACTGTGCTTTCTAAAATTTGAAACACCTATCCCTTTACAAAAACGTCACTGATTTCAGAAACCACTTTAAAATATTGCCCACAGACTGAAAAGACCAACCCAGGACACTAGACAGGAGATAGGTAGCCATGGGTAACTGCATGGAATTTAAAAATAAAGAGGAATTGCTGACCTCCAGTGAATGCATTCAAGACTGATAATTGATCTGTATTATACAAGCCAAAAAAAGAAACCCACAAAACCCTCTTATTCCTCAATGGCAAGTTCTGAGACTTAACCCACATCACTCTCTCAACCCTCGGAGTCAGATGGCGAACCCTGATGAGAGTGGGTGTTGGCCATTTGAGGTGACTCGCAGGGCAGGTTTCATTTCATTTAATGTCATCAGAAATCACGAGGTTGCAGAGATATAAATAGCTGTTTATTTCCTATTCGCCAGGCACCCACATGTCTTAGGTGCTCAAGAAAAGGGTTTGAAAGTTTCTAAAAACAAACACAAGCCTTCCTGCTCAGAAGCACCTCCTCTCACCCCAAAGGTATCCTCAGTTATTCATGAGCTTCTAAGACAGAAAGGCACAAGTCTCATTCAGAACTTTAGAAACGAAAAGCGCTAAAAGACCAAACTACAGGTCAGCTAGCAACAAAAAAGCACCACAACTTGTGTCTGCTTGAGACTTCAGGATTTAGTGTGTATTTTCTGTGGCTGATGTTTAAAGGGGCCAGAAGGCAAGGTGAGAACTCTGAAGCTTAAGCTATTCACTTTCAATATCAATACAAATCCGGGCACACTGGCTAGATTCTGTGCAGTGGAAGCTGGATTCCGACATGGCCCACCAGGGTCTGAGTCCTGAACCCAGGGTTCTGACAGGATGGAGAGTTAGAGGAAAAAGAGTTGAGGTTGACCAGATCCCACCGAAGGGTACTTTCTCTGTGTTTCCCTTGTTTTCTGTATGTTCAACTAGTGGGTTATATTTTAAAGAGGTTTCTGAAACCAGTAAAGTTCAATGTAAAAGTAGAAATCCCATTTTAAAACAATTCAAACTATTATCTTATTATTTTTTTTTTTTTTGGAGAGGTTTTTGCTATAGAGCATGTGTGCTTGCCAGAAAGACAGAGAGAAACAGAGAGATAGAAAGCAAGAAATCACCCCCCGGGGGCATGGCCATGCCCTAATCCCTTCTCCTCTATTCTCCTCTTGGGATCTTGGGCATGAACACACATGCGCCTGGTGTAAGTTTAGGCCACCGGGTCCAGGACTTGAACCGTGGTCAGCTACATGGGAGTTCAGCAACATAGCCATTACGCTAACTGCTGGTCCCAATCCAAAATATTATCTAAAAAAAATACACAGGAGAGGTTTTCAAAAAGTTTGTGGTGAATGCATACGAAAAACCATATGCGAGTTTCAAAACATTTTTGCACCAAAATAAACTATTAGTTTAATTTCATCTTCCATGAACGTTTTGAAGTCCTCCCATATATCACATATGCTTAGTAAGCTTTGAAGTGTCTTCCTTTATTTTTATTTATATATTTATTTGTTTTTAAGAGAGATTTTTTGCTATGGGGAGCATACACTCACGGGAGAGACAGAGAGAGACAGAGAGAGACAGAGACAGAAAGTGAGAAATCATCCCTCAGGAGTCATGGCCATACCTCAATCTCTTCTCCTTCATTTTCCTTTTGGGATCTTAGGCATGCATGCACATGTGCCCTGTGTGAGGTTTAAGCCACTGGGTCTGGGACTCGAACCATAGTCGACTTCATGGGAGTCCAGCAACGTAATCATTATCTGGTCTGCTGGTCCTGCAGTGCCTTCCTTTAAACAGGGTCAGATCTCCATGGCATGGGGATTTGTTTGGAAATGGAACTTCAAAAATCAGGTCAAATCCATATTGTTTGTAAGTTATACCAAAATCTAATGAGTGTTACTTTTAGGCAGATGAATACTAAGGGCCAGAACCAACGTCCCCAGAAACAAGTGAAGAAGACTTGTGTGTGGCTCAACTTGAAAGGATGACCAGCATTTCAAAATGAGAAGCCCTCTGCTTTTCTAAGAAATTATTCTACCTGGTAAGAATGTTGGCTGAAGAGGGCATCTTAGTAAAGGAAGCTAGTGCATTGGCATATTCCTGGAAATTCGGAGGGATGCCAGTGGAGATGTTAAGATGACTTCGTTCAAGCCAGAGTTTGGAACTGTCATGGGAATCATAAGTCAGCTTCTACCTGCTAAGATTGATCAAACCTAAGTGCTCCTTATTCATGGTGATGACCACAAAGGCTGGACAGCAGGATGTTGCAATGCCTCCTCTAGACCCCAGGGGGCGCAATGCCAATAGCTAAAGAAAGTGGAAGGCGACTGGAGCCAGCGACCTCCAGCCCAAACACTGCACTCACCTGAGAGAGCCAAGGCTTCGGCAGACCTTATGCTTGGCTCTATGGGGATTCCGGGAGCCTGGGACTCAGGTGGGGCACAAGCATAAAAGGTTCCTGTCACCTGGCAACCTGCATTTGCAAATAAAAAGCAGATGATGTCTAAACAGAGAGCCTAGGCTTCAGGAGGCTGCCTAGGAAGGAAGGGGCCAGTGCCCTACTCCCCTTCCAACCCAAGTTCAGCTTGCTCAAAGAGCCTCCCAGCTAACAGGAGACAATCTCATGAGGACAAATTCAAATCCAGTTGGAAAAAAAAAAAACAAGGCTGAAGGAGGTAGGAGCCTTTGCACAGTTTGGACAGAATCTCAGAGCTCTTTCTCTCTAAACAGAGAAACTAAGGCTCAGAGAGAGATGGAGTGATTTGCCCCTGTTCGAACAGCAGATTCTCAGCAGAGATGACGGCTCAAGCCTATGTGCATTCTGATGTCAATGAACCCAATTAAAAGCTAACAAATTGAGGCCCGGCCATGGAGGCACAGGTGGTAGGGCACTGCTGCAGGGTCTTGGAGCCATCTGGAAGGCCTAGGTCTGAATCCCAGGTGGACAAGAACATGACAGGCATGCCAGTGATCCTGGCTGACTGGAAAGTGCCCCCTTTGGGGAGGATTGCAGGAGGGTGAGGCCCTGTTAGGGGCCCCCATGCTTCTCACTCGATCTCTTTCATGACAGAAAGGAACAACAAGAAAAAGTTCAACAAATTGTTTAGTTCTCATTTATTTTACTTGCTAATTCTGGGTTAAGGAGAACACTGAACCGTGTCTCCTGGCAGCACAATGGCCGGAATACAGAAGGGATATGTACAGACTTAATTTTGCCAGCACTTCGTTTAGCGTTGTCTATGCTTCACAATACGTCTCTCTGGTCCATCTTTTTGCATGCTGCCTCTTCGGGACAGTCACTAGTTTAATAGCACCAGAAGCACTGGATACGGGTCTGAATTTTAGAAGCTAGTTTAATCCTAGCTGATTGCTCCATTACGATTTAGATTATCCACCTCTACTGCAAAGCACTTCTGAAAAACTAATGAAACTGAATTCTGAGCTTTTTTTTGTAAGCATACCATTCAATAAAAACATAAAACAAGGCCTATTTCTTCAATACTAAGAGCTAAGAATTGCCTAGATATGACTGAAAAAGGGGATCTGACCAAACTGAGGAGTAAATATTCCTAGAACACACAAAATGCACCAGTCTGTCTCAGGACTTCTAGTTAAATAACTTAACTCAAAAGTCCTAAAAGCTTGTGTTTTACTGCCTTGAATATACCTTGCAAAATTTTCCCTATACTTTGCTTAATGACTGATGTTTTTTCATGGTGTTTATCCCTTTCCTTCTTATTCGCCTCTGATACCAAGAACAGCTACAATGGACACACCACTATTCCAAAGAAATATGCTATTTTAATAATCTCTTGGTGTCCCTACACCTACAGACAGAGGGCTGGGGTTTAACTAGCAGACTGGTTAGATTATGTAGCCCTTGGTCAGCATTAAAGGACAACCCAGGAGGGAACACTTACAAAATGCATCACGTCTTACATGGAAGAATAAGATTATTTAGGGAGGATGAAAAATATTAACCTATTAACCAGATAATTTTTAAAATGTAGACAATCAGGTTGACATCTGAGGTTCCTTGTTTTTTGTTTGTTTGTTTTTGAGAGGTTTTTGCTATAGGGTGCGTGTGTTTGCCAGAAAGACAGAGAGAGACAGAGAGACAGAAAGCAAGAAATCACCCCCTGGGGTGGGGGGCGATGGCCACGCCATAATCCCTTCTCTATTCTCCTCTCGGGATCTTGGGCACGCATGCACACGTGCCTGGTGTGAGTGTAAGCCACCGGGTTTGGGACTCAAACTGTGATCGACTACATGGGAGTCCAGCGACATAGCCATTACGCCAATGGCTGGTCTCTGAGGTCCCTTGTCTTAAGTGGACAGCTGGGCTTAGGGGTTAGGAGATGTAAAACGATACTCCAGCCCCTCACTCTCACTGGGTAACCTGGAAATACTACTTACATTCTGGGAACTACATGGTTTTCTCTATGTAAAAAAGGTGCAGTTTTTAGCTATTGGGAAGCATCTCTGTGGTATTTAAATGAAACCCCACATAGGTCAGTGCCTTGCATTGGTCCTATGAGTAAACCTGACTCAGAAGACCCGACCATCCTACTGACAGGAAACCTTCCTGTCCCTGTCACTGTACACAGACCTTCCTAGCAGTCTCTGAGAAGGGGAAAGGGTTGTGGGGCTACCCAGAACGACACATTAGCATTCCTTACCATTTTCACAAGGCGGGCCTTGCCAGTGGTGGCTACGCGGTCCAAACGTCACCGGACATTGATAGGGGATTTCAGGATGTGGCTGATCAGGGACATAATCCCTCCAGCTCCGGTCATGGGGTGGCATCATATAGTTATGAACCTGCTAAAGGAATGAACACAGGGAAGCTGAGATGAAAAGCACTGGGGGGACCAGCAGTTAGCGTAATGGCTACGTCGCTGGACTCCCATGTAGTCGACCGCGGTTCAAGTCCCGGACCCGGTGGCTTAAACTCACGCAGGGTGCATGTGCGTGCGTGCCCAAGATCCTGAGAGGAGAATGGAGGAGAAGGGATTGCGGCGTGGCCATCCCCCCGGGGGGTGGTTTCTCGCTTTCTGTCTCTCTCTGTCTGTCTGGCGAGCACATGTGCCTTTATAGCAAAAACCTGTCCCCCTCAAAAAAAAAAAAAAAAGCACTAGTGATGGGGGATGATTTTACAGCCTCTCGAACTCCTCAGGAACTCCTAACTTGGCTAGTGACCAAATCATTTTATCACTCTCCAAAAGACTGGAGCGAATTGTTCATCCTACTAGATGGAAAGTAGCCCCTAGAGAATCGAAACGCACAATGGGGACAGTGTTGGAAGGGAATGATTGATGGAACGCTTCATCATATGGTTAAATCTGGCACCAAAAATACTGCGGGGAAATTTGCCTTCTTTTACCCACCAAAGTGTATCCAACAGAGCTGTAATTCACATCAGGAACGCCTGAAGAGGTCAGCTGCCCTGTGGTTTCACATGATAAAGCACTACTTCCAAAATCTTCCACTTCCACAAAAGGTCTGTTTCCCAGATTTGAGAATCAGTAGAAGACGCCTATTCCAACAGGCAGACACACCCAGCTTTCCCCGTAAAACCAACACCCACGGCAGGACCAGGTGGGAAATTAGATGTTCCTTCAGTGACCAGGGATTGTGTCTGGCAGTTGGGCTGGTCACAGCAAACATCAAGTTCTGCTGGTTTTGTTCATGGGTGAAGCCAGCTGGCCCACACAGCCTCATGCAGCCTGTACTCGTTGGGTGTCCACCCAGCGCCCCCCACCATACCTGGGCTGGCAGTGCGGGATAAGGTGCAGTCATGGTGTAAGGGTGGCTCATGGTCATCTGTGGGTCCTCCAGGGTGAGCTGCTTCACTCCTGTGTGTTTGGCAAAAAGGGAAATGGTACAGAGTGAAAAAAGGAACTGAATTAACTCAACGTCAAATCTTGGAAAAATACTTGAAGGTTTAATTCTTAGAATGCACAACGCGTGTTGACAAATAAGGCATTTTTAAGCAACTTCCTTAGGCGAGTTTCTATTGGTACCATCAAAGTGATTTCTGTAAGGTCTGACTGGCGCAGGACAGGTAGAAATAAATGAACACCATGTGGGAATGCGCTTTGTGGAATAAAGGGGCCCATCTAGGACATGTTGCCCTAACGAGGTCATCTGCAAACACAAATTAAAATACGGATTCCTTGGGACCAGCAGATAGCATAATGGCTACATTGGTGGATTCCGATCTAGCCTCCTATGTAGTCTGGTTCAAGTCCCAGACCCGGGGGCTTAAACTCATGTCGGGAATGTGTGCGTGCATGCCCAGGATCCCGAGAGGAGAATGAAGGAAAAGGGATTACGGTGTGGCCATCCCCCCTGGGAGGTAATTTCTCACCTTCTGTCTCTCTGTCTTTCTCTGTCCTTCTAGCAAGCACATGCGCCCTTTAGGAAAAATCTCTCCAAAATAATAATAATAATAATAATAATAACAACATACAAATTTCTGAGGTCTACTCCAGACACACTGGTCAGAATTTTGAAACAAGCGAGCAGCAGTTAGCGTAATGGCTATGTCACTGGACTCCCAAGTAGCCGACTGCAGTTCGAGTCCCGGATCTGCTGACTTAAAACTCACGCCGGGTGCGTGTGTGTGCGTGCCCAAGATCCCGAGAGGAGAATGGAGGAGAAGGGATTGCAGTGTGGCCATCCCTCCTGGGAGGTGATTTCTCACTTTCTGTCTCTCTCTCTCTCTCTCTCTCTCTGTCTGGCAAGCGCATGCGCCCTATAGCAAAAACCTCTCCAAAAAAAATAAATAAATAAATAAAGAATTTTGGAACAAGAGGTCTAGGAAGCCAAATTTCACTGAGCAATCTGACTAACCATAAAAGCCGACATTGAAAAAGTTTATTTATGTTACTTCTTTCATGAGAGACTGTGGGAAAGAGCATGTGAGAGAGAGAAAGCAGGAGAGAGAGAGGGAATGGGGTACCCTTGACTGGGTCACATCTCACATCCATGTCCCCTTCTCTGACTGGTCAGGATCTTGGGTGTGTGCCCCCAGTGTATTTCAGGTCAACTTGGGATTTGAACCTGTGGATGGCTTCCAACACTACCAAGAAACACACTACCCCATGCCACTGCTGTTGGGCTTGATACTTTTATTTATAAATAGTAACAATATATGGATGTGTGTTTCCTTCTACAAAATAGTTAACCACAAAGGATTGTTGGATAAGTAAAGCTTTGACAAGTTTTCTATGTTTGCTGTTGGAAATCTGGCCCGTCTCATAACTGGAAAATATACATACGTGTGCGCATGCACACGCACACACTTAGAAGCCCAGAGTCGGAGACATTATCCTACGCTAATACCACAGATTTTCAGCTGACCCAGAGACCTTGGGCAAGGAGCCTGCTGGGCTTGAAAGTGAGGCAAGAGGCAGGCAAGCTATAGAAAATCAAAAATAGAAAGCCATCTTCAGAATGAAATGCAGGCATTTTAAATATCGGGCTGCCTCTTTTCTGTGACTCAGATTCAGGAAAGCCCCTACCTTTTTTGGCCCCCTCTGGGACGATCCTGTAGACTTTGTAGGGGTCTGAGATGTCCAGCTGGCTCCGCTCCACCAACTCCTCGAAGTCATTGCTCTTGTTCAAAGCACACCGTAACCGTGTCTTCCAAGTCGGAGGGTCTGGCTTATCAATGCCTTCTCGGAACTTCCCTTTAAAGAGTGCCCAAGCCTAATGGGAAAGAAGGAAGGGAATAAAAAGTCAAAATATAGGTCTTTACAAAAAGAATCTGAGAATTGTATTTTTAAAGAATGATGCTTCGGTGCTTCAGATTTACACTGTTGCTCAGAATGTGAGACAGGTACGGGGCGTAACTGGGTGAGTTTTCACCTTGGGCCTTACCATTGCTCAAGTGAATTTTTTGGGGGGGTATTTATAAAGCGTGAGGAGAGATTGGAGGCCCCTGGAATGGGCTCTACTCCCTCAGTGTCCAAAGTGACTTTGCCTGAGACCAGGGTCTCAGCACGACTGATCCAGCACACAATCTGAGAGCAAATTCCCAGAGGAAGTCCCCTGCCCTGCCCTGCCCTGCCCTGCCCACTGGTGGAGGATGGGCCCCAAAACTGCTCTAGGGGACAGCAATCATGACAGGGACCCAAGCACAGAAAGAGAGCCAGGGAGAAAAGAAGTCCACACATAGACTCAGAGATTGAGAGAGAAGGGTAGAGTAGATGAAGGTGAGACAGAGACAAAGACTCAGAGAAATCTTGCAAAAACGAGATCAAACGATCCAGGAGAGACATTTTCAGAGAGATAGTTGGAAAGAGAGACAGAGGCACAGAAAGATGGAGAGCGAGACACAGGGATGGAAGTACCCAAAGAGACTTACGAGAAGAGACTGAACCAAAGGGGGAAAAAGTCCGGACTCAGGAGGAAAAGCAGCTCAACCGCGGACCAAACGCACATGGTGAGAAAGACAAAAACACACACACATTCTCTCACACCCACGCTGCACAGAGACAGAGACACACACTGAGAAAGGTGTCAGAGAGAGGGTCAGAGGCTCGGATGGAAACAGAAGACCCTACAGAGACACGACCCGACCAAGCGCACTCCGGGCCTTCCATGACCTCCTCTGGGCGACCCTGGTGGGACTCCCTGGGGATTGCTCGGGACACAGGCTCAGGTTGGCACCTGGTCATTGCAATCGCCTGAAAAGTTGAGACTTCTTTTTCCCGAGGCTCCAGAGAATGCACCTGATGCTCCCGGGGCGCCACCGGGCTCGCCCCATCCAACGGGCCAGGCGAGCCCTTCCCGCTGAAAACCGCGGCACGCGCGAGTGGCGAAGTTGGGGACCCTCCCCGCCAGCTCGCCCAAGGGCTCCCCACATGCCAGTGACCTTGAAGAGAGCAGCGTCCTCCTCGCGGTTGTAGTCCTGCTTGCCCGCGTGTTTCCAGGGGATGCGGAAGATGCTCTTCTCCTCGTTCTCCCACACCAGCCCCGGGTACTTGCCGCTGTCGATCTGGTCGATCAGCCACTGGCGGAGTTTCCCGTTGCCGCAGCTCACCGCGCTCATGCCGAACTCTGCGCCCCGGCCGCCGCCTTCCAGGTTCATGCCCAGCGTGCCCACCGCGGTCCTCACTCGCGCCCAGGATCCTGCTCCCGCACTCGCTCCGCGCTGAGGGGACAGGAGAGCTGCCGTTCGGCCCCTGCCGCGCGCCACGCTGGGGACACCCTAACCCAAACCCCTCTGGCGGTGACCACGACACCACGGCGTCCCGAGGCTGCGAAGCGCGCGGGTGCAGTGTTAAATTTGGCCAAAGGCCCCTGAGAGTGGGCACCTTCGTGACGGGCCCGGGCGCAACCTCTTGGCACAGTTCTGCCACCTCCCGGGCGCGCCCTCGGCCGAGGCCACACGCCCGCCTTTCTGGCACTCTCCACTTCGAACGCACCCGCGGCCCAAAAGTTGGCCACAGCACTCTCGCCTGGCGCGCGCTCCCGGACCCAGCACGCTCGTAGTAGTTCTCGATCTCCTGCCGCTTCCAGCCCGCGTCACCTTTCCCTGCGAGGTCCCACCCTGCTCCACTCCACTCACAGCCCTGGGGGTCCCCACGCGCGGAGCCCTCACTGCGGGCTCGCCCGCGCTGCGCCAGCCCCGGTCCCGCTTTCCGCTCCCGCAGAGGCACTCGGTGCCCCAGAACAGCCCCTGCCTTCCGCAGCCGTGGAGGATTAGGTGGGCCCCGAAAGCAACAAGTGGCGGACACTCGGTGCTAGGGGAGGACCCTCGCCAAACAGAGGGAGATGTTGGCGTGCAGAGCGCCCGTCCGCCCACCGGGACGCGCGAGAGAGGGCCTCGCAGGGCCACGCCAGCTCCTGGGCCTTGGGACAGCAGGGAGGGCCAGGGCAGGGGTGGAGGCGGCAGAGCTCTGGGCTTCCAGCGGGCCCCAATGTGGAGCTCCTACTCCTCTTTCAGCAGCGTCGGAGGCCAAGGTCAATCTGAGTTTCTTAAGAACCAGCAGCAGGGAAGGAGCTTCAGATTGCAGCCGGCAGAGCGAGGGGCTGTCCAGGAGCAAGCCTGTCTAGGTTCGTCCCGTGGGGGACCCTTTGACCACTTGGCTACTCTTGGGACAGCCCGGTGAGCTCATCCCGCCCAGTGCGTGGGGCCCCTGGGCGCGGGCTGGGTCAGCCTGCGGGGTGGTGGGGCCGGGGAGCGAGGAGAGCGGGCCCCTGGGGATGCTCTAGCCGCGTCCAGAGCGGCCCCTCTACGGCGCGCGCACTCACGCCCTGCTTTAGCGAGGACGCGGCGGGGATTGGGGCTCCCAGAGCAGGTGCTCTGCCTTCCCGCTGCTAAGATGGGGTCCCCTACGCGGCCTGGGGCCCTAGCACGCCACCTGGGACCGCTGGCCCGTGCTCTGCGTCCTCCCTCGTGCCAGCTTCACGACCCTCTCTGTGGACTCCAGGCCTTACCTCGTTAGGGACTCGGAGCAGGGGGCGGCGGTGGGACCCAAGTTCAAGTGGTGAAACTAAGACTGGGAGGTGAGAAAGAGGAACTTTATAGAGCTTGAAAGAGGCGCTGGGGGCGGGGCCGGGGGCGGGGCGAAGCGGGAGTGGCTCCGCCTGCGGGTGGGGAGGTGCGTAGTGAGCCCAGACCCAGAGCCCGCTGGCGAGCCTCAGGGACCTGTCGGAGGCGAGCAGCAGTTGAGGCCGGAATGGGGCCTCTGCCCAGCTCGGCGACCCGCCACGCGCGGGGCCCGAAGGGTGCACCTCGAGCGGACGTTTCCCGCGAAGCGAGAGGTGCGAAATGGGGCTGTCCTCTCCGCCAGGACCTGCCCAAGGCTTGTCAGTAACCACTGACGGCTCACCAGCAGCTGCAGGCCAGGGCGGGAAGTGGGGGGCGTGTAATAGCGGGAATCGGGTGCGAAGGGGACTTCGCCGGCAAAGCCTGTAACCTTGCCGGGTCTAAATAGAAGAACTAGGGGTGAAGGGGTGAAGGAGCACCCTAGACAAGGCCACGGTCCCTGAGACCCTGCCCTTTTGAGGTTTTTAGAGAACGTAACATTCATGAAAAAGAAAATAGGAAACTGGCCAGATCCTTTGAACTCTTGTCTAAACCGCGGTTCAAATAGTGTGTCTGCATATTTAAAACACACCTTTGCATCTACTGAACTGGTGAATCAAGATGACTCATACAATGCATAGCCCCCCAAATTTCAATTATGGCAACATGAAAGCAAATGGAATGGGGATCCTGAATATCCAAAGGCTTAAGCCTTTTGCGAATTCAGTTTGCCTTACAATGACAGAGTACAACCTCCACCTGCTAGAACGCAGCTCAGTAGTGGAGTATGAATGCCCCAAAACAGGAATAATGTTGAAGTAGAACTGGGATTTTACTTCATTTAAAAATGCCTTTGATTTCAAAATTTATCTCCAAATTAATTCCCTGACCTTTCACCCCCTGCATTTGCACCTTGGATGCTCTGAGCATGTTTATTTACTGAGCGTTTTCAGGTAAACTCTCCGCTCGCCAGTTTCTGTATGATTTTAGACCGGCGCCACTCCAAGTCAAGTCGCAACTTTTGAAAAGCTTTTGATTTCACTTATTTCTCAGTTTGTCTTTGAACCGTAGATACTAAATAAATGTCTCTTCATCTAAGAAGACCCTGAGTTTAGGCTGGTGCAAAAACAGGTCTGAGCTCACAGGGATAGGTAGGTATGCTTTTCCTAAAATGAACACACTTTCTCAGAAGTGAACAGGATGCCATGTGTTTATTTCACCCCAGTTTAAGTTTTCCATGAGCAGCGTCTATGTAATAAACAGCAAGGGTTTAGTTAAAAAAAAAAATCTAGTCCACAACCTGTTTTTCTTCCTTTCTTCTCTCACCGATTTTTAAATTTTTTTATTAGACAGCGATCTCGTCAGCACCGACTTCATGTCACTCACTGCATAAAGCAAAGCTGGCTGCCCTCACGAATATAACAGACATCCTGACACTCGTAAAGGCAAAACTGGCAAATGAGAATTCTTTGCACTTTCGGACACGTGTCCTCTGCACTGGGTTTAGTCAGTTTCAACATTTTCCTCACTCATCCACATCCTCTGCTTTTAAAAGTTCAAAACAACAGTCATTGCTTGAAACTTTGTGAAACTTTACCCTGCTACCTTGTTTGCAAATGATTGCTAATCTTCAACGCCATCTTCTGGTGTACTCCTGTGCCAGGCTGATCTACTAGAGATGGTTTTTCTTTTTTCAAATAAGATGAAGTGAAGACAAAGAATCAGATATTTTAATTGCTAAACCCCTTGATGTCCTCATTACTCCTGGGGAAGAGAGTGACCAGATAGGTGTTGCTACTGGTCCATTAAGAACTTTTACATCTTAGTCACCGTTATAACCCAAAATGACAAAGTTTTTCAGGTTGAAGTTTCTTCCTCCATGTACACACTGACACTCGGGAAAATCAAAGTGTTCTTCACTAAAAGACTAGATATTTATCTTCAACTGTCACAACTTTTAAAAAATAATGAAAACAAGGGACCAGCAGTTAGCGTAATGGCTATGTAGCTGGACTCCCGTGTAGTCGACTGTGGTTCGCATCCCGGACCCGGTGGCTTAAAACTCACGCTGGGTGCATGTGCATGCGTGCCCAAGATTCTGAGAGGAGAATGGAGGAGAAGGGATTGCAGCGTGGCCACCCCCCCGGGGGGTGATTTCTCGCTTTCTGTCTCCCTGTCTCTCTCTCTCTGTCTGGTGAGCACATGCGCCCTATAGCAAAAACCTCTCCAAAAAAAAACAAAAAACAAAAAAACCAAAAAAACCAAATAGGAAGTCAGTTAATTGAATATCTACCCCAAACAAAAACGGATCATTATAGTCCATGAAAAGGTTATTTATTTTAGTAACTTATTCAGATGTTGAAGTGCTATTGTAGATGGAGTTCAATATAAATAGAGTATTTCAGTTTTTCAATTCACATTTATCATAGACAAACTGCAAGCAAATTTACCTAAATTCAGTATTTTACGAATCAGTCCTTCATAATTATACACTCTGATGCAAGAAAAATGCCATGTGAAAAATCAATGATTAAAGTCTTGTTTTGAATGACACTATTTTCTTACTAAATTTTTTAATGAAGGGGGACTACAGGTGTAAGAAAATGCAACTTAATCCTTGAACAAGTTTAATGGGCAATCATTTCTAATTACTTGAAAAAAATAAAGAAAATACTCAAAATGTTAGATTGTTTTGCTATAGTTTGTATAGGATAAATATCTTCTCTAGTGCTCTTTTTTTTTTTTTAAAGAGGTTTTTGCTATAGGGCGTGTGTGCTCACCAGACAGAGAGAGAGAGAGAGAGACACAGAAAGCAAGAAATCACTCCCAGGGGGGATGGCCCTGCTGCAATCCCTTCTCCTCCATTTTTCTCTTGGGATATTGGGCATGCACGCACATTCGCCTGGCATGAGTTTAAGCCCCTGGGTCCGGACTTGAACAGTGGTCAACTACATGGGAGTCCAGCAACATAGCCATTACACCAACTGCTGGTCCCCAGTGCTCTTTAGCTATACATATATGCAATGCTAATTATGACCATTAGCCATGACACCTTCTGTGGCAGGGAGGTGGTATTATTGGTGATTAAATGCTTTAATTTCAGAGTCACCCAGATCTAGTTCACACCTGTGAGGCCTTGGGGGAGCCACTGAACCAAATTCTTACCTTCCTTCCTATGTATAACATGATGAGGGTTATGGTGGCCCGGCCACCTGGCTGGGTTGTGATGCTGAAATGATGCCTGGAACATCATAATGTTCAACAAATACGCAGTATAATTTATACTGGACTTCAACCTATGGGCCATCTTCACAGACTTTATCTCATTTGATTCTCTAACCAAACCTGCCTGGTAGTATTCTTCTTGTTTGCACAGAAAAACAAAGAGATTCAGAGAGGTCCATTGAGGTTCAAGTGGCTTGACTATGACAGCCCTGAGGAACCATCCTCCCCTTCTTTATTTTTTTAGAATTATTTTATTTAACTTTATTTATTATTATTATCATTATTATTTTCCAGTTTGATCAGAGAGAGATAGAGAGAGAGAGAGGAAGTGAGAAAGCAAGCCACCAGGTCCGAGACTTGAACCGTGGTTGGCCATGTGGGAGTCCAGCGCCTTTAACCACCATGCCATGTGCCAGCCCCCCATCTTCCCCTTCTACGGTGGCGTTCGACTGCCCCGTACAGTGATGTTTCAGAATCAGCCTCTCAGTATTGGCTGTCATTCCAGAGGTGGCATTCCCATTTTGGCACTCTCAAGCCATCATGGGTAAGACTCATGGGTAAGTCTTCCCTGACCTCATTCTCCTCACCGGCATAGTGGAATTTGGTAGCAGGTGACCATGAAACCCTCTTCCAACCATAAATAAGTGTCTTCTTCTTTCTGTTGTAACTTACAATGATTAATGACTGTCCGGTAGCCTCTTTGGTTTTGGTAAATTCATAGTTAGAAAAGTTTTTATTTATTTTTTTTTAACCACTGACCTGACCTCTGGTCTTCACTTCATTCCTCTTCACAGAGCTATAATTCACTTTGAGGAAATTAGAGGAAACTGGTGTGCTTCTCAGCCACTCTTCCCTAATATTGAACCCTCTGGAAAAAACAAATCTATCCTTCTATGCTACTAATGCAGGAGAGGAGTTGGGGTAGAAGGCTCTGGAAGGGAAATGATATATTTTTTTAAGTTTATTTATTTATTTATTTTGAGAGGTTTTTGCTATAGGGCGCGTGCATTTGCCAGACAGACAGAGACAGAGAGATAGAAAGCAAGAAATCACCCCCCAGGGGGGATGGCCACACCACAATCCCTTCTGCTCCATTCTCCTCTCGGGATCTTGGGCATGCACGCACACGCGTCCGGCATGAGTTTAAGCCACCAGGTCCGGCACTTGAATCGCAGTTGACTACGTGGGAGTCCAGCGACATAGCCATTACGCTAACCGCTGGTCCCGGGAAATGATATATTAAGTACTCTGACTGCACACCAGTTTAGAAGAATTGAGTTGAACATTCTTTGTAAAGTGATATATTCTTTGATAATACCAAGTTGGCATGTAAACTTAGATTTGTTTCCATCTAGAACTGTATACCCTTTCCTAATTTAATTGTAAACGTTTTGAATTTTTTCAATGAAAGAATTTGCTGAAGAAACTATGGAATTAGTGTTTCCAGAACACAGGCTATTCAGGACCTGGTTGTGAACTCTTTTACAGCAATGCTAATATTCATGAGTTCGGGACCAGCAGTTGGTGTAATGGCTATGTCGCTGGACTCTCATTAGTTGACTGCAGACCCTGTGGCTTAAGACTCATGCCGGGTGCGTGTGCGTGTGTGCCCAAGATCCCAAGAGGAGAATGGAGAAAAAAGGGATTGAGGCATGGCCATCCCCCCCATGGGGGGGTTATTTCTCACTTTCTGTCTTTCTGTCTCTCTTTGCCTTTCTGGTGAGCACACGTACCCTATAGCAAAAACCTCTCCGAAAAAATGTGTGTATATATATATATATATATATTCATGATTTATTCCTCGGCACAGGGTATGCCCCACTATCAGGCTTATAGGAACTGAGACTTGTAGTTTTAATTGATTATGTAATAAGTCACAAAGTCAAAGACACTTCTTTCCTTGTGTTTATAAACAAGTGTTCCCTTTCTGTCTCCTCTTCTTGCCAGCATTCTAAGAAGTCTCCTCATAACACTTCCTTTCTCTCTGTCTTGTTATGCTCTCTGCTTTGGTAGTGACGTGGCTTTAAACAAGGGACTACTTGATACTGCCAACTTCCTCCACCAAGCCAACACTAATGCAAATGCTTTGCAATAACTTTGGGCAATTTTCTGGAAACTGAAGCAATAGGTGAAAGGCAAATGACTTCGTTTAATTCTGTCCATCTGCAGCAGTTCATAGTGTTGTATTCCTCTCAAGTTCACCAACTGTTCTTTCAGCTACACGTTGTGAAACAGCACTCCAATCACTTGTCGCACAGAAAGGCATCCCTTCTGAGACTTTGGGGCACTTTGGGTGGTGATGTGTATTTTTCAGGAAAGGTTTGTTTATGCTGTGGTAAGAAGACCCCCTCTGAGATCGGGGGAGGGGAGCTTACTTCCTGTTTATAGGAAGGATCTGTAACAAGTCCTGGGTACCTCATGAAAGGTTACTCCTTTACAACTCTGAGAGTCAAGGCCACTAAAGTAGCACTGGTCTTGAACATCCTCAGTCACTTGGTGGAGATAAAGGACACAGGGAGAACCATGTGCTGGCTCTTGAAGTTTGCACTTGGCAGTGAGTTACAGTTGATAATCATGTTCTCCCCAAACAAGGTAAAAACCACAGTGAAGGAGTGTGGGTCCAGCAGGAGAGATAACAATGTCCAGATTGCCTGGAAGGTCTCAGGGTAGAGGCAGTGAGCTGTTGGATGGGGCAGGTGATTGGGTAACAGAAGAGGGAAAGGACGAGAACATGAGGGGCCGACTGGACATGTTACAGAGAGGAAGGAGCCAAGGATTAGTGGGAAGGCCCAGCCATGGTGGTACCGTGGTAACAATGCTCTGCAATGTTGGGAGCCATAAGAAAGATTAGGGTTTGGCTCCTGGGTTGACCTGTACATGTGCCTATGATCTTGGCTGACTGGAAGGGCTGGGGAGAGGATTGTGGCGTGAGATCCTGTTGAGGATGCTTGCCTCTCTTTCTCTCTCTCCCTCCATCTTTGTCTCTCTATATATGTTGAAGGAAAGAAAAGAAAAGGAAGGAAAGAAATAAAAGAAAAGGAAGAAAAGAAAAAAAGAAAGTAGGGGACCAGCAGGAGGTGGCATAAGACTCCCACATGACTGATCATAGTCAAGTCCTAGACCTGGTGACTTGCTTGTTTTCTGGGACCAGCAGTTAGCATAATGGCTATGTTGCTGAACTCCCATGTAGCTGACCGCGGTTTGAATCCCGGACCTGGTGGCTAAAACTCACGCCAGGCACGTGTGCGTGCGTGCCCAAGAACCTGAGAGGGGAATGGAGGAGAAGGGATTGTGGCGTGGCCATCCCTCCTGGGGAGTGATTTCTCCCTTTCTCTCTCTCTGTCTCTCTCTGTCTTTCTGGCGAGCACATGCACCCTTATAGCAAAAACCTCTAAAAAAGAAATTAAATTAAATTAAATTTAATTTAATTTAATTTAATTTAAAAAAAAGAAAAAAAAGAAGATAGGAAGGGAAGGAGGGAGATTAATTAATTAATTTATCTCCACAGTTTCCAGTGTCAGAGACTGGGAGAAGCTATTAATAAATAAATCAGGGGGCTGGCAGGTGGCCTGGTGGTTGAAGGTGTTGGACTCCCACATGGCCGGCCGCAGTTCAAGTCCTGGACCTGGCAGCTTGCTTCCTCACTTTACTTCTTCCACTCTCTCTTTCTTTCTCCCTCTAAAATTAAAATAAATACAAAAAATTAAATAAAATAATTCTTAAAAATAAATAAATAAATAAGTCAGGAGGAGGAACAGGTTTATGGGGACTAGACAGGTGAAGTTGGAGATGATGTGTGGAAGTCCAGGTTAAGTTATTTATCAGGCAGGAATTTGGAAATACAGAGCTGCCTCTTAATTGTCTCTGAACCATGACATGAGTGATGAGCGGTTCATAGTAATGACCTATACACATGCGTATGGCTTGCCTCCTAGGTCATGGTCGTGCTCTTTTTTTTTTGGAGAGGTTTTCGCTATAGGGCATGTGTGCTCGCCAGACAGACAGAGAGAGACATAGAGACAGAAAGCGAGAAATCATCCCCCGGGGGGATGGTCACGCCGCAATCCTTTCTCCTCCATTCTCCTCTCAGGATCTTGGGCACGCATGCACACGCACCCGGCGTGAGTTTTAAGCCACCGGGTCCAGGACGCAAACCGTGGTCGACTACGTGGGAGTCCAGCGACATAGCCATTACGATAACTGCTGGTTCCCATAGTCGTGCTCTTTGTAACAAGAATACAAGGAATCCTGGTCCTTCCTTGGCCTCTAACAGGAGCAGAAGCAGGCTGAGATGAAGTTCAGCTTGAGCTACTAGAAGGTTCTTGGGACGAATGCCCGTGAAGTCCAGGGGGAAAGAAGCAGGATTGCATAGAGTGAAGCTGAGATGCAGCGCTGGATCAAGAAGACTTCAGTCAGCAGTATTTCAGTCAAGGGTCAGCCTGATCCAAGCAGGCTGAAGGGCTAAGGAAGAAGTATGACACACACAAGGTAATTTTCTTCAGATGGAACCACTACCATAGCAGGATGCTTGCTGAGAACCATATCCAGGAGCGTGTGTGTGGGGAGTGTCGGGGAATCAATCTCTTGAAGTGTGGGGTGGCATCCACCAAAGGCTATCCCTTGCCTTGGTCTGATTCATTTCCACTCACAGTACCCGGACCAGGCTCCATGTTTTCAGCGAACTCTCCCTGCAGTAGAGTTGTCAGTCTTAGCAAATAAAAATGCAGTTCACCTTGAGTTTCAGATATACACTTAATTTCTTTTCTACTTAAAAAAATAATCCATGCAATATTTGGGTCACACTGATACTAAAGAAACTATTTGCTGTGTATCTAAAATTCAAATGCGTATCTAGCAAGTCTCTTCTAGAGGAAACTAGAAGAAGAGAAGATTGGGGCAAATTACAGCTGTGGATATCATCACTGGTCTTGGGGACTGAAATGAAACTCATCCAATAATGCCTTGTCTCCTCTCTCTTCCAAATCCTTTCACTTTTTTCCAGCAGCTCTGCTTGGGCAGTGGCAAGAGCCAAATCTTCATCCTTGAAGGGTCTGAACCTTTGGTCATCATGCCCTTCCTGGTCTTGGGAAGGGGCATACTCCCACTTACCATTTGCTATCAACACTGCACAAGGGAGATGCAAGAAGCAAGCCCCTGCACCCCGCCCCCTGTATCACAGCCACCCTGCATCTTCTGTTGTGCAAGGTCAGGATGATACCCTCTTCCTGCTAGTCCCCACCCAAGGAGCCTCCCAGATGTCTGCCATAGCTTAGAGTCCAGTGGCCCTCCTGAAACCTTTAGTCTCGCAGAGCCCAGACTTGCAGAGCAGAGAAGCACCAAGTCCTTAGTGGTCACTGCAGAGATGGAAGTGGGCTACTCCTCATCCCCCACCTTGGCTTCCTACTCCAAGGCATACTCTGCCTTCTCAGGCCTCCTTGCACCACACACCTGCTGCCGTACTCTTGCCTTGCTGGTGTGAGCATCACTTTCTCATATTTCCGTGCCCTACCCTAGCACTGTTCTCAAGGTCTCCTGGAGAGCTTGCTTGAGTGTTCAGTACAGTGTTCCAGAGCCACAGAGCAATCCACCCTCTCTTATTGGAATCTGTGCTTCCTTGGCCCACAGCCCAGGCCCACAGGATCTGGCAGGCATCTCTAGACAGGTGAGATTTTTGGGGGCACAGCTCCTGCTAGCCTGGCAATCTTAAAACTTGACCCTGGTTGTTGATGCCAGGGGGATTTACAGGGCAGATCCTGGGGCAGAGGGGTGGAAGAACATGTCATTTGCAGGACAAAAGCATCTTCATATTTCCAAATAAGAAGGAGCATAACTCTCACGCGGAGGGAAGGGAAGTTTAGGGGGGCCTGGAGGCTCTATTGCTCCTACACTCAGGAGAACAAATCCTTCTTTTCCTAATGCTACCTGGGCGGCATTTCCCAGCATCTGCTGCAGGGACTTGTGTGGGTTACAATTCTTCTGGACTCGGCGTCTTTCTTGTGTGATTCGCCCATTTGTTTGAGACAGTGCTTCCACAGCTGTGTTTAGAGATGAGATTAGGGCAGAAAAAGACCCCACACATCACAAGGCAGAACCATGCCATACGGTGAGGTTGCGGAGAGTTTGTAAGCAAGATGTAATGGAAAAGCTGTAGTCTAGTGAAACTTATTTTTTAAAATTATTTTATTTAGTTAGTTAGTTTTAGTTGCTAGAGGGTTTGAGTGTTTGTCAGAGAAAAAGAGAGAGAAAACACCCCTCCTCCCCCATGGAACACGTTCACACCACAATCCTTTTCTCTCCATTCTCCGTCCTGTTGACGTGGCACACACGCACATGTACATACACCCAGTGTGTTCCTCAAGTCACCGGGGCAGAGACTCGAACCACAGTCGGCCAAGTGGGATCCAGCTTTCTATGTAGCACACTTGACTGTTGTGCTACTGGTGGGCCCAGGTCTTGCAAAACTTCACTGGGAAGGCTGGGCTTCTATAGGTAGTGAAGGGTGGAGAGGCATTCTGGGCAGAGGGACCATGGCCAAAGGCAAATAGACAGGAACTGGAGGCCTGGTTTGAGGGGCCACTCTGGATCCTGGGCACTTGGGGAAGATTTGCAGATGGCGTTTTTTTTTGTTTTTGTTTTTTTTTGAGAGGTTTTTGCTATAGGGTGCGTGGGCTCGCCAGAGAGACAGAGAGAGACAGAGAGACAGAAAGCGAGAAATCACCCCCCGGGGGGATGGCCACGCTGCAATCCCTTCTCCTCCGTTCTCCTCTCGGGGTCTTGGGCACACACGCACACGCACCCGGCGTGAGTTTTAAGCCACCGGGTCCGGGACGTGAACCGCGGTTGACTACATGGGAGTCCAGTGACATAGCCATTACACTAACTGCTGGTCCTCATAAGTGACTCCTTTTTTTTTTTTTTTTTAGAATTATTTTATTTAACTTTATTTATTATTATCATTATTATTTTTCAGTTTTGATCAGAGAGATACAGAGAGAGAGAGAGAGAGAGAAAGTGAGAAAGCAAACCATCAGGTCCGAGACTTGAACCGTGGTCAGCCATGTGGGAGTCCAGCACCCTTAACCACCATGCCACTTGCCGGCCCTAGGTGACTCCTTTTAAGAAATCTTCTAAAATCCTCTTTTAGCCTTCCTCCACATACATTTAGCTTCAAAAAAAAAAAATCCAAACATAGATTTAGATTCTCCACCTGGAAAAAAAAAAATGTACCTTTGGAAGTTAGGTGCGTATCTAATTTCTGCTTTAGAACTTCAAACCTGAGTCAAGTGTTATCTCTTCAAGAACCTTCTGGTTTTGTTTGGCGAGTCCTCAAAGACACTGTAGCATGGCTGTGGCCACAAAACCACAGAGTCATCCAAGCCGGGACATTTCTTGGCATGCAGAGGGTGACAGGAGGCCTACCCGTCTTCTTCGGAAGCCTGACCTAAGCCTGACTATGGGTGAGAAACACCTCTGCCTTTTCTGATCTCGTGGTGGTGGTGTGACATCGTTCCACTCTGCACTTGTCCACTGGCAGCGCCTGCTGGCAAGGCCAGTTCTTGTTTCTCGTATTTCACAGGGACCTTGTGATGCATGTGACACGTTTCCTCAGTTGTGTGTCACTCTAATGTGGTAAGGAGATGAAGCATTATGATTGCATTTTAGAGATGAATATGTTGAGACTGAGGCTGTTGGTAGAGGTGCCCAATGTCAACAGAACTAGCTGAGGAGTAAGAACAACCTTGACCCTGCACCTCACTGGTGTCCTCTATCCCTGACCGCTGACTTCTCACTCAACCTCTCTGCCAGTCTCCACCTAAGAATCATCTTCGTTACCTCTGCCTCTTCTCCTTTTCTGGCTCAGGTTGGTCCTGGGGAAGCAAAGCCACCAGATGTGACTCGACTTGGATTTGTGCAGCCCAACCTCAGTCTTCTGGGGTGGATTTTGTCCCTGACTTTGGCTTTTTCCTCTAACTTGCTCTTCACAGTCCACTATGGCCCAGGCCTTTGCACCGTCTGCCTCTAATCCCCCTTCCTCCTCTAGGGAGAAGACCGAGGCCTGAGATGTGACTGTATGGCATCTCCTCTCCCGCTCTCTCCTCCTGTCTTAAAGAAGGGCGGGAACCAGCAGTTAGTGTAATGGCTATGTCGCTGGACTCCCACGTAGTCGACCGCGGTTCGCGTCTTGGACCCGGTGGCTTACAACTCACGCCGGGCGCGTGTGCGTGCGTGCCCAAGATCTCGAGAGGAGAATGGAGGAGAACGGATTGCGGTGTGACCATCCCCCCTGGGGGGTGATTTCTCGCTTTCTATCTCTATGTCTCTCTCTCTGTCTGGCGAGCGCACGCGCCCTATAGTGAAAAACCTCTCCAAAAAAAAAAAAAAAAAAAAAAAAAAAAAAGAAGGGCTTGCCTCTGCCTGCTGCTGTCAGGAAGGCCCCGTGAATGAATGAAGGACTGATGGGGTGTTGTACGGTGTTTGTTCTGTCTCCCTTGAAGCATCCATTGCAGTGAGGTCTGAGGGTTCAGCAAGATTCATATCATGGATGTCATCTAGACATTTCATCTCCAACCTTCTAAGTTCTGGCAAGGTTAGAAGCAGAGTAGTAGGACACACGGTACTCACAACCTCACAAGAATGGACCAACATTAAAACAGGGGCATCCAATTCACAGGAATGGGTTATACAATGCACAATACATCCGTCATTCTGTTTTTTTGGAGAGGTTTTTTCTATAGGGCGCGTGCGCTCGCCAGAGAGAGAGAGAGACAGAGAGACAGAAAGCGAGAAATCACCCCCTGGGGGGATGGCCATGCCGCAATCCCTTCTTCTCCATTCTCCTCTCGGGATCTTGGGCACGAATGCACACGCACCCGGCGTGAGTTTTAAGCCACCCGGTCTGGGACGCGAACCGCGATCGACTACGTGGGAGTCCAGCGACATAGCCATTACGCTAACTGCTGGTTCCCACATTCGTCATTCTTGAAAAGCACATGTTATTATACATTTTCACAAGGTTTATCAGACAGCTACAGACAATGGTGGCAGAGATTTTCCCTTGCCAGAAGGAATGTGCACTCACCAGAGAAGGAAACAGAGACAGACAGAGAAGGATAGAGAGAAAGCACCTTCCCAGGGAAGTATGGCCATGCCACAATCCTTTCCCCTTCATTTCTCCATTCTGCAGGGGCTTGGGGCATGACACAAATGTACCCAGTGTATTTTTTCAGCCTGCTAAGGCCAGAACTTGAATGATGTAGTCAGCCTTGTGGGATCCAGCTCCTTGAACCAGTAGGCCATGGGGCCAGCCAGAAGCAGGAGGTTGTAAGAGGACAATTTGCAGAAACATAGCAAGATGCAGGCACTCCTCCCTGCAGCACTGTGAGCACCTTGGCTGTCCTTCTTTTCCTCCATCCCTTCCTGGTGCCTTTGTGCTGTGAGGCCATCCCCCACTACCCTGGGACCTTGCTCTGGGATGGGCTGAGGTCCAGCTTTCTTGGACACTTGCACGGCCAACTGGACTCCCACTCACTGAAGGTCCTCAGCAATTACTAAACTGAAGCTTACCCCCATCCAGTTCAAACTGAAATTCTGTCATGAAACTCCCTTCAAAAATTCCCCTTCTAAATGTTGTACATTCTCTTTCATCTCTGCAAAAGTCATCATTCAAAGCCAATAGACAGTGCAATTAATTAAACCCATGGGCTGTTGGTTTCTGCTTACTGAATTTAGTTCTCTATTTTCATTTGGTATCTGTTAAGGCTAAAAAGAGTCAACTTACATAGACTATAAGACTTTAGCAGGGCTATGCCGTGAAGCCAGTAACTAAGCTACTTTGATAGACATATTTTACTGTATCTTTTAACAAAAATGGAAGAGAGAGAGAGAGAGAGAGAGAGAGAGAGAGAGGTTTTTGACAGGGACTCATTATATCGAGATCCTCCTTCCTTAGCCTCCCAGTTTGGTAAGACCCTAAGTAGGTGCCACCATGTCTGCATTGTTTAGGTTGGGGCAGGAATCAAACCTGGGACTCAAATGTAGCCTCACCTTCCAGGTAGCAACATCTCAGCAGCATGCCACCATGACTGAACCCTTGAAGACACAAGGATGCTGTGACATAGAGCCACCACAAAGGGGACATCAACAATAACCAGGCCTGGTGCTGTGTATGCAGCAACTCATCTATGGAAGGCATGATCTGCTCAGAAGGGTACAAAAGAAAATTAATATAGTCATGAAAAGACAGTAAGGGGCAGGAGGCAATTGAAGGAACTAAAGAAAGCATTGAGAAGATGGCAGCATTTCGCCTGAACCTTAAAGACTCAAGATTTCAATGCAGTAGGAGAAGAGGAAGAAGACACTAAGCCAAGAGACCATCATGGCTGCAAGTCCTGAAGTGTGACTAGACACTAGTAGAGGAGCAAATAGTCTGGGGTGGGCGTGGAAGATCAGGATAAAAGGGACGGGGGGACCAGCAGTTAGCGTAATGGCTATGTCACTGAATTCCCATGTAGCCGACCGCAGTTCAAGTCTTGGACCTGGTGGCTTAAACTCACGCTGGGCATGTGTGCATGCGTGCCCAGGATCCCGAGAGGAGAATGGAGGAGAAGGGATTGCGGCATGGCCATCCCCCCTGGGGGGTGATTTCTCGCTTTCTATCTCTGTCTCTCTCTGTCTGTCTGGCGAGCGCATGCGTCCTATAGCAAAAACCTCTCCAAAAAAAAAAAAAAAAAAAAAGAAGTAGGGTAGGGAGGCAGATCAGGCCTGAATGTGCAGGTGTAGGACACATCGCATTGGGGGTATGGAGGGAACAGCAGACGTGTCAACTACCTTAAACACAGTGGATATTGTGGCTAACAACAGGCTTCTCTATTTCCCTGCCCCAAACTTGTCAGGTCAGGGCCAGGAGGAGGTCAGGAGGAACTAGGTTTACTCTGACCATGGACACCGATCACTTCCCCCTGACAGGTTTTCTTCGGCCCTGGAGTCTCCCTAGCTGAGAACAGCTGAGGTAGTTTCCTCTGGAAGCTTGTGGTGTGCTCCTGAGCCCTGGGAGGTGTCTCTGCCTGTAAGGGCAGGTGCATGTGCACCAGTGAGGAAGGAGGAATGCAGGGGAACTTTCTGTCTGGAACATTCTCTGGAAGGAGGGAGCCCGAGGCTACACGTACATCCTAGGACCTGTTTCCATGACTGAGAAGGACCCTGAGAGGAGGTCAGAGAACCACATGGGAACCATATTGGATCTGATCTGTATGAAGTGGCAACCTGCAGAGGGGCCCATCTTATGTCTGGTGTGTGACTACATGGGACTCTTTTTACTGAGCCTCAGTAATTTTTCCCATAACATGGTGGGGAAGTGAGGCAGATACTATGACTCCAGGTGAAGAGTAAGGATAACCTTGGTTATACACTTTATTATGAAATGAGCTCAGTGTGATTGATGTTGGAAAACACGTTCAGGAGACCAGCAGTTGGCGTAATGGTTATGCCACTGGACTCTCATGTAGTCAACTGCAGTTCGAGTCTTGGACCTGGTGGCTTACACTCACGCCAGGCATGTGTGCATGCATGTCCAAGATCCTGAGAGGAAAATGGAGAAGGGATTGCGGTATGGACAACCCCCCCAGGGGTGGTGATTTCTCGCTTTCTGTCTCTCTGTCTCTCTCTGTCTTTCTGGTGAGCACACGTGCCCTATAGCAAAAACCTCTCGGGGGAAAAAAAAAAAAAGGAAAAAAAAACAAACATGTTCAACCTCATGAATAACCCCTCTCTTTGGAAAGCTGCCTGGTTTCTGCCAAAGGTCACCTGGCAGAGAGGAGGTGAGTAGTGGAGGGAGGTAGAAAGTGAGTAGGGGGGCGGGGAGGAGAAGCATTTATCAGACACAAAAATGAAAAGTTATCTGTTGATGATAATGTATATGGTAATATCTTTGACTTGACTGATACGCACTGTATTTGTGCTAGGAAAAACTATTTTTGATGCAGTAAAGATTCACACTGATTAAATGTAGATTTTTCAAAAGTAATAAATAAATAAATAAATAAATAAGAAAGCAAATCTATTCCTGTTTAAATGAGAACATACGTGGGGCCACATGGCAGGTGGCGTGGTGCTTTAGGCACTGAACTCCCACATGGAAAACTGCAGTTCGAGTCCTGGACCTGACAATCTGCTTTCCCACTTTCCTTTTCTCTCTTTCTGGTCAAATTAAAATAATAAATACATAAATAATTTTGTTGTGGGGGAGAGGTTTTTGCTATAGCGCATGTGTGCTCACCAGACAGACAGAGAGAGACAGAGAGATAGAGAGCGAGAAATCACCCCCAGCGGGGATGGCCACGCCGCAATCCCTTCTCCATTCTCCTCTCAGGATCTTGGGCACGCACGCACACGCGCCTGGCATGAGTTTAAGCTACTGGGTCCGGGACTCGAACTGCGGTTGGCTACATGGGAGCTCAGTGATGTAGCCATTACGCTAACTGCTGGTCCCAAATAAATAATTTTTAAAAAATGAGAACATAAAAAATGAAGAACCATGTGGCTAAAATGAACACACACCTTTAGAGAACACTTGGACACTCTTTCAAAGATGTTTATTTCAACACAGTATTGATTATGGTAAAACTTAGAAGTAATTTAACTATATGGGCTGGCCCCATATCCTAAGGGTTAAGGGAACTGAATCCTACATGGCCCACCACAGTTCAAATCTTGGTCACAGTGGCTTGAAAAACATGCTGGGTTCATGTGCATGTATGCCCCAAATCCTGACAGTATGAGGAAGTGGAGGAGAAGGGATTGTGGTGTGACTGTTCTCTATAGAAAGTGCTCTCTCCCTCTCCCTCTGTCTGTCTCTGTCTCTCTCTAACAAGCACATGTGCCCTCTAGCAATTAAAAAAAAAGAGAAGTGATTTAAATATCTAATTATGGAAAATAATTAAACACACATCAGTACATTTGGAAAATTATATTTATGAAAATTTTTGTTAATCTGGGGAAAATGCTTATGGTACAAGATTAAGGAAAGAAAGCAGATGTAAAATTGCATGCATGATATGATCTTAACCGAGAAAAATGTACAAGAGCTAGGGAAATCCCCAACATGTTACCAAATACCAATAAGTGTGGTAGACTCAAACGTTACTCATCTGAATTGCTCTTATCCTCATTTTTTTTCTTGAATTTCACCCACTTTTGGAAAAGAGATATATTATTATCCAACACGTAAAATACATTTTCTTAAGAACAGAGAATTGGTGCAGATTAAGATAGACTCAGTGTGTTGATCTACGTCAAATCCCTGGGTAATATCTCTTGACCTTTTACTTTTACTTAACCCCTTAATCTAGGCCAGTCCTACATTCTTATTTTATTTCTTATTTCCATGATAGTGTGTGCACATGCACACTCATGAGAGAGAGCGAGAGAGAGAGAGAGAGAGAGAGAGAGAGAGAGAGACAGAGAGAGAATTGCCATCAACAGAGTCTCATTATGCTATGATCCCCTTTGCTACCTTGACATTTCCTGAGGATCTCAGGTGCCCATGCACACCTGGAGTGTTTTCAGGCAGAACCCACAGTCAGGCTTATGGCTTCTACCCTTACAGGGCACTCTGTTACCACAGGAGGTGGGCCACTTCTGCATTCTCTTTCTTCTTGTAAAATTTGGGCACATCATTAATGCCAGTTACTCCTATTTTCTCATTAATCCTTTCTACTGGATTGCTTGAAATATGGCTTTGGTTGAAGCTCTTGGCAGGGAATAATAAACTCCACTGTCAAAATTTTAAAAAAAATGTAGAACTATTTATTTAATTTTATTTATTTATTTATTATTATTCCATTTGACCAGAGAGAAACAGAGAAAGGAAAAGAGGGAGAATGAGAAAGCAAGTCACCTAGTCCAGGACTTGAACCGTGGTCGGCCGTGTGGAAGTTCAACACCTTAAGCACCATGTCACCCGCCAGCCCCCCACTGTCAAAATGCTAAAGTAATGTTCTAGGCTGTGTTTTGGGGAAACACAAAGATATATTAGTTCCTGCCTTCAATAAATTTTCAGCTGAGTAGCTCTAGCTCACCGGTCTTTACCTTGGAGGAACTACTTTTACCAAAACCAACAGTGACATTCTCCTGACCAAAATCAAATGGCCTCATCCCTTTTCTGGGGCTCTGGACCTCTCAGTACCTCTGCCAGGTGACCGGCCCCCTCTTGCATGATATCTCTCCCTCTGTGGTCTTTGGGAACATCATGTATCTGTAGTCAGAGCAGTCCTGATGTGTTGGAGATCTAACTGAACTTCTTTCCTTCTTCTTAGAATCTCTACGCTGCATGATGCTGTTGAATCAACCCCAATTATCTCACCAAATACCTGGAAGATCTTTATCTTTTTGACACTGATTGCCCTCATAACTCTGGGCCCAGTGACCTTTGCTGCCCTCGTCAACCAAAAAAATAAACCTCACTGCTGCCTCTCAACTCCATCATATTCCCAAACCCTAATGATTCAAGGGCTCTTTCTTTAGCAGAAACAGGCTAGCCTCCTTCCATCCCAGTTCTAATTCAATGACAGCTTGCTCAAACTGGGTGGTCCCATCTGATCCCCTTGCTTTAATGGGCTACCAGACATTATAGTTCTGAATCCATGTACTATATATGGGCATTTTCTAACCAAACTGAACTATTTTCAGTAATACAATTATATCTAAAAGCAGTATACCATGATTACCCCAGCACTTACTTTGGTCAGATAATATTTCTTTTTTTTCTATTTGAACTTTCCTTATTTATTTCTTCTATGAATAAGAGAGAGAGTAAGAGAGAGATAGAGAAAGAAAAAACACTCCCAACAGGGTCCTGACACCCCTCGCTCCCAGCTTCAGTCTGCCGCAGGTCATAGAAATATACATGCACCAGGAATGTTCAGAGAAGTCTCTGGATGAAAACCCAGAATCTTCCTATGTGGGTCAGCCTCACAGAGCATCATGCTTTACTGCTGCACAATCTTTCTTATTTACTTATTCATGTATCCTGTATAATATGATGTTTTGAGGGGCCGGCAGGTGGTGTGGTGGCTGGAGACGCTGGACTCCCACATAGCTGACTGAGGTTCGAGTCCTGGACCTGGCAGCTTGCTTTCTCACTTTTCCTCTCTCTCTTCTTCTCTCTCTCACTCTGTCCCTCTCTGGTCAAATTAAAAAATGAAAACAAAATAAAGTTAAATAAAACTAAGTCTTCAAATATGATGGTTTGATGTGTTTTTATGTTATGAAAGGGCTCCATCAAGCTAATTCATATATGCATTACTTTGCTTACTTATTTTTGTATGGTGAGAACACAAAAAGGTCTGCTTTTTAAAAAATTTGACAGTGGATATGCACCCTCTGGAGGGAGACAGACAGAGTGGGAAAGTGAGAAAGCATTTCCCGTATGAAGAATGGTTACACCACAATCCCTTCTCCATTTCTCCCTCTTTTTGGGATTTGGGGCATGCATGCACATGTGCCCAGGGTGGTTTTCAAGTTTTTGAGCTGTCAGGTCTAGGACTTGAACCATGCTGTTGGTCATGTAGCAACCAAGCCTCCTTAACCACCATGCCACCAGCTGGCTCCAAATCTATTCTTTTAGCAATTACAAGTGTACAGTTAATTGTTGTTAACCATAATCACTACACTGTATAACAGATCTCTTGAACTTATTCTTCCTGTCTTGCTAAAATGTTGTACTCTTTGATCAATATCTCCCAATCCCCTCTCTTCCCTTCTTACCAGCCCCTCACAACCACTATTTTTTTTTTTTAGAGGTTTTTGCTATAGGGTGCGTGCGCTTGCCAGAAAGATGGAGAGAGACAGAGAGATAGAAAGCGTAAAATCACCCCCCCAGGGGGGATGGCCATGCTGCAATCCCTTCTCCTCCATTCTCCTCTTGGGATCTTGGGCACGCACACACACGCGCCTAGCATGAGTTTAAGCCACCAGGTCCGGGACTCGAACTGTAGTCGGCTATGTGGGAGTTCAGTGACATAGTCATTACGCCAACTGCTGGTCCTGCAACCACTGTTCTTTACTTTCCGCCTCTAGGAACTGGACATTTTTACATTCTACATGTAAGTGACAAAATATGCAGTGTTTGTCTTTCTGCGCCTGACTTATGTCACTTAACATAATATTCTCCAGATTTGCCCATGTTGTCACAAACATCAGCATTTCCTTTTTAAAGGCTGACTAATACTTTGTTGTGGATATATACCAAATATTCTTCATTCATTCATTGATGAACGCTTCTGTTGATTTCTTATCGAGGCTGTTGTGAATAGTGCTGTAATGAACACAGAGGTGCAGATATCTGTTTGAGAGAGTGGTTTTATTTCCTTTGGCTATAGAACTACCAGTTGGACTGCTGGATCGTATAGTACTCAATTTTTAATTTTCTGAGGAATCTCCATACGATTTACTGCATTGACTGTACTGGTCACATTCCCACCATCCATGTAACATAGTTTCCTTTTTTTCTTTGGATGTACTTTACAGTCTTTGAGTTGTAAACTCTTACAACCCTAAGTTATAAGAGCAAGAATCACATTTTCTATGCCTCTGTTATTTTTCACAAGATTTAAGGTAGCACTCCGCACAAAGCAATCTACCTGATAGGCAAAACGAAATCAAGATTTAAGGTAATTTTTCAAATAAGGGTAGTTTTTTTTTTTTAACTTGCTATTAAGAAAAAATAAATTTTTTTTGAGAGAGATTTTTGCTGTAGGGTGTGTACACTCATCAGAGAGACAAAGAGAGACACAGAAAGTGAGAAATCACCCTACCGTAGGGGGACAGCCACACTGTAACCTCTTCTCGTCCATTCTCCTCTCAGGATTTTGGGCATGCACACACATGTGCCTAGCACGAGTTTCAAGTTGCAGGGTCCAGGACACGAACTGCAGTCGGCCATGTGGAAGTCCAGCAATGTAACCATTACACCATCTGCTGGTCCTGAGAAAAGAAGAATGTTTGGTCTGCACTATTCTAACTGTTCATCTACACTGTCCAAATTCTGTTGCCTTTTCTTTCTCCACTTCATTATATCCTTACCACTTCAGAAATGCATGTTATTTGAGTCTCTAGCTTCCTACACGATACTCAACTCTCACCAGCATTTAAGAGTGTCATTCTATCTCAACTCCTATCGTTTTGTTTTTTAGGTGATTCAACTATTAGACTTTCAAAAAAAAAAAAAAAAAAAGGTTCCTCTCAATTCCTCAATTTTCCCCTGCCACTTGACACTTTTGATAGCACTGGTCTGTTACCTTATAGAATGCCTCTCAGTCTGGGTTTTCCTGATGTTTCCTCTGGCTACTTTCAGGTTAATAGTGCATTTTGGGTAGGAATTCTAGGGAAGCCATATTGAATCCTTCTCCTTGCAGCATGACAGGGGTAAGTGCGGCCGGTAGTTCTCGTTCGTGGTGATGTTACTCTGGGTCACTTGCTTACTGTGGTGTCTGCGCAGAGTTCTCCAATGCACAATGAGTGTTTTTCTCGAATTGATCCATCTCCTGGGGAGACACGTGGAGACTGTGCAAATATCCTTTTTCTCCTCAAAGCTTCGTCTAGTGGTTTTAGTATCGGCCAGTGGGTCTGCCTGCAACAGCTACTACTGCTCTGTTTGCCTCCTGGTGATTTTGTGTTTTCCTCATTCCTCCCACATTTGTTAACGTGAGTTCTTCAATAAAGAAAACCTGTCTCTTCTCTGCCATTTATTTATTCCTTTAATTATTTATTTACATAAATATGGGCTGGTGAGTATTTATGTATTCTGTGGATTAGAATACAATTTTCTTATTTATTTTGTTGCCTAGATTTTATCTGTGTTAGCCATGGGGAGCTCCTGTGGACTGGCTCTTGTGATCTCTTGATCTGCCTCTTTCTTTTTCAAGTACTTCCTTATTTTCTGGTCTTACAAGATGTCCAGGTTCATCTGGTGTTTTCTCTGCCCAATCCCTGGAATCAACTATTTCTCCAGGAAATCCATCCCCATACTTTTTTTTTTTTTTTTTTTTGAGAGGTTTTTGCTATAGGGCACGTGCGCTCACCAGAAAGACAGAGAAGACATAGAGACAGAAAGCGAGAAATCACCCCCCGGGGGGATGGCCACCTCACAATCCCTTCTCCTCCATTCTCCTCTAGGGATCTTAGGCATGCACGCACATGCGCCCGGCGTGAGTTTAAGCCACCGGGTCCGGGGCTCGAACCACAGTCGACTACATGAGAGTCCAGCAACATAGCCATTACAGTAACTGCTGGTCCCAATCCCCATACTTTTGTAAAAAATCATTTTCCAATCACAATTACATTCCAGTCGCCATTTCTGGTGGAGACTCTGGCCCTAGAAGAGCAGGTAGCTTGCTTACTTGGCTATGGCTATATCCCCACCTGTTCCCATGCCTGACCCAGTCCTAGAGCTTGCAGGATGCTCTTAGCAGAATAAACAGAGATTGTTTTCTCTTGCCCCCTGTCTGTCCCTTCACTATTTAACAGAAAGTGCTCTGAGGAGTGGCCAGCCAAGGAATTGGTGGCTTCAAAGCAATTCTAGCTTCTGCCAGCCTGGGGAGCTTCAAACCAGGAATCAAACCTCTGTCCTCAATTTTATAGAAATAGTTCTTTTTTTCTTTTCTTTTTTTTTTTTTTTTTTTTTTGGAGAGGTTTTTCGCTATAGGGCGCGTGCGCTCGCCAGACAGAGAGAGACATAGAGACAGAAAGCGAGAAATCACCCCCCAGGGGGGATGGTCACGCCACAATCCCTTCTCCTCCATTCTCCTCTCGGGATCCTGGGCACGCACGCACACGCGCCCGGCGTGAGTTGTAAGCCACCGGGTCTGAGACGCGAACCGCGATCGACTACGTGGGAGTCCAGCGACATAGCCATTACGCTAACTGCTGGTTCCCTTCTTTTTCTTTTTTTGGAGAGGTTTTTGCTACAGGGCACGTATGCTCACCAGAAAGACAGAGAGAGATAGAGAGACAGAAAACGAGAAATCACCCCCCAGGAGAGATGGCCATGCCGCAGTCCCTTTTCCTCTATTCTCTTCTCGGAATCTTGGGCACGCACGCACACGTGCTCAGCATGAGTTTAACCCACCGGGTCCGGAACTCAAACCACGGTCAACTACATGGGAGTCCAGCGACATAGCCATTGTGCTAACTGCTGATCCCATAGAAATAGTTCTTAAGGAAACAAGATCCAGGAGAGTGTAGATCTGACTGTTACTGTAAGCAGCCAGGAACCAGGGACTGTCACGGGACATCTCGTAACTGCTTCATCATTAAGCTTTGGTGTTTAACATGCAATGCGGACATGCATTCTGACGACTCCATTGACAGGCACATGCCAAGTTTATAAACAAGCCAGTGAAAGTCGGACAGTGGACAGCTCAACAGGACTACCCGAGATGCGCAGGGATGTTCAGAGCAAGGTTAGCTCTGAAAAATAAGGTGAGTTGCATTAGAGCTGCTGCTAAGCAGTGTGACTCAATTCATCTAAAGTGAAGCACTTGAAAAATGTATTCAGTTATTTTTTTATCCTTGGCAAAACATTCCACTTAATTAAACTTTCCAAAATTACAGACTGAATAGTGTAAGATGGGCCTGAACAATCTCTCCAATCGCCATTATTAAATTGTTAAGCGAGGGACCAGCAGTTGGCATAATGGCTATGTCGCTGGACTCCCATGTACCCGACTGAAGTTTGAGTCCTGGACCAGGTGGCTTAAACTCATGCTGGGTGTGTGTGCGTGCGTGCCCAAGATCCCAAGAGGAGAATGGAAGAGAAGGGATTGCGGCATGGCCATCCACCCTGGGGGTTGATTTCTCGCTTTCTGTCTCTCTGTCTTGCTCTTTCTAGTGAGTGCATGCGCCCTATAGTAAAAAAAGTCTCTAAAAGAAATTGTTAAGTGGAGGAGAATCATCATTTAGGTTCACAGATTCATGAAATGTAGCATAATACGATGCAGATCATAGTCTTCTTTACAAAGGAGGATCAAAGGTTTCAGGATCTACAGTTATTCAGTGTCACTTCCAGGTCCTGGCTCCATCTGGGACATGAGAATTAAAAAGCCAATTCTTTTTCACCTCCTGCTTTGAGAGGTCGCAGACAAAAGAGCAGAGTTTAAAGACAGACATAGCTGAGCTGAGTTCCAGTGCCAGTCCCACCCATTACTAATCGTACTTCCTGTAGGCCGAAGGTTAACCCTCATCCTCCACCTGCTAAATACAACAGTAGTACAATCTCATTCTGATCTTCTTTATTAAGCAAGGACTGTGTGCCTGCCATGTTCTGTGCTAGACCCTAGGGACATACCACAGTGAGTGAGACAGGTGAATTCCTTCCTGTCGCTAGGTTTGCATTTTTTACATGAATGTGGACTCATGGATAGTTATTTTATTCTGTGTATTAGAAACCAATACTGCATGATTATTATTATTATCATTACTATTTTGCTCTTCTTGTCCCAGATCTTATCATTGGGAGCTCCTTTTGGCGGCTCCTGTGCGGTCCTTTTTCAAGCATGTCCTTCTTTTCTGGCTCCACGGTTGGTGGAGATAAAAAGCTTTATGAGCTATTTTAACAACAGGACAACCGCTGCGCCGGAGGTGGACAAACTGCCGCATAAAGAGGCCGACTGAAGCTAAGGCTTGTGGGGTACAGGGAGAGAAGCTGGTGGGGTTGGGGTGGAAAGTGTAAAGGGGAGAGGGCACAGAGCCTTTGAGGAACTGAAAGGAGGATGCAGGCTGCCTGCTGGCCGGGCATGCGGCTGGGAGAAGGCTGGGCGGGGCAGATGCTGCGAGGGGTTGTCCACCAAGGTAAAGAGCTCAGAGGCACTTTAGGGAACTGAAGCCGTGAAGGGCTGTCAGCAGGGCCGGGTTGAGGATTAAATGAGATAACATGTAGTACAGCATTTGCCTCATAGGAGGTATTCAGCAAAGGGCAGCTGCTGGGGCACTGCTGCTACTGGGATTGCTGAGTTCTCCTGCTCCTCTGCTGCTACTCTTCTGCTCAGACTGGTGCTGCTTCTGCTATAATTACCATCATACTAGTTATACTAGTTTCTGTGATTTATTTATTTATTTTTTTGAGAGGTTTTTGCTATAGGGCGCATGCGCTTGCCAGACAGTCAGAGAGAGACAGAGAGACAGAAAGCGAGAAATCACCCCCCAGGGGCATGGCCACGCTGCAATCCCTTCTCCTCCATTCTCCTCTCGGGATCTTGGGCACGCACACACACATGCCCGGCGTGAGTTTAAACAACCAGGTCTGGGACTCAAACCGTGGTCGACCACATGGGAGTCCAGCGACATAGCCATTACACTAACTGCTGGTCCCTAGATTCTGTGATTTGTAATGAACTCCTGTTTGGGGGGAGCTACAAAGTTTTTTTGTTTTGTTTTATTTTTGAGAGGTTTTGCTATAGAGCCAGAAAGACAGAGAGAGAGACAGAGAGACAGAAAGCGAGAAATCAACCCCTCCTGAGGGGATGGCCATCCCTTCTCCTCCATTCTCCTCTTGGGATCTTGGGCACGCACACACATGCACCCAGCGTGAGTTTTAAGCCACCGGGTCCGGGACGCAAACTGCAGTTGACTACGTGGGAGTCCAGCGACATAGCCATTACGCTAACTGCTGGTTCCTCTTTTTGTGAGCTCTCTGCATGTCTGAAGACCCCTTCACTCGATCCTAATCACTCCTAACCCCTGTTAATTCACAGGAGCATTGCTCAGACTGTACGGGTGCAGTGGGACAGGGACGCTGGGAGTTTGAGGCTTTCAGAGCCCGTAGGAAGCCCTGGTGTGGAGTAGACAGAGTGAGACCTGCAGCCAATCACAAGGCCAACACCGTACATGAGTCTTTATTGCCCGCCACCGTGTCAGCCTTGGTTTCATGACAAAGTGATTTCCACCTCGATGCCTTTGCTTGTTGAAGAGGCGTGTGTGGAGAACCCACCCTGTGCCAAGCGAGTGCTCTCCTGGGGATAGAGCAGGCTGTGGGGCTCAGAGACCCTCAGAATCTACATCTGAATAAGAACAGCAAGAAAGCGTCTCCAAAAGAATGTATCAGATAATGAGGACTTTATACAAAATGTGAAATTAATCTGGAAATTAAAAAAAAAGAATGCATCAAAACATCTGTGTCTACTGCTTTCATGTAAAGTTTTTTTTTTTTTTTTTTGAGAGGTTTTTGCTATACGGTGTGTACACTCACTGGAGAGACAGAGAGAGACAGAGACAGAAAGTGAGAAATTGCCCCCCAGGGAGGATTTCCATACCGCAATGCCTTCTCCTCCATTCTCCTCTTGGGATCTTGGGCAGGAGTGCACTCATCTAAAGTATTTTTAGAAACAAGTATAAGGGCCCAGCAGTTAGCATAATGGCTATGTCGCTGGACTCCCATGTAGTCGACCGCAGTTCAAATCCCGGACCCTGTGGCTTAAAACTCACACCGGGGGGCGTGTGCATGTGTGCCCAAGATCCTGAGAGGAGAACGGAGGAGAAGGGATTGCGGCGTGGCCATCCCCCCTGGGGGGTGATTTCTCGCTTTCTGTCTCTCTATCTCTCTCTGTCTTTCGGGCGAGCGCACGTGCCCTATAGCAAAAAAAAAAAAAAAAAAAAAAAAAAAAAAAAAAAAAAAAAACCTCTCCAAAAAAAAGTATTTTTAGAAACAAGTATAGTATTCTCAACTGGCTAGTCTGAGGTGTATTACATGTTGGGTAAATTCTCTCTACAAGCTAAGTGATGTTTAGCGATTGAATGTATAAAATAAAATAATACTAATTAAAAAATTAAAAACAAAAGAACAAGCTAAAGAATCCTTAGCCCAGAGATAACAGCAGCCCTGAAGGGAGGTGGTCTCCTTGAGGCAGAGACCTGGCAGTGGAACTTTCCCTGGGGACCACCAAAACTCATCCTAGGGGACCTGTCAAGAGCAGATTTGTGGGTCTTATGGCTCCTTAAACAGACGATTCTAAAAATAACTTATTTATTTATTTATTTTTTGGAGAGGTTTTTGCTATAGGGCGTGCGCACTCACCAGAAAAACAGAAAGAGACAGAGAGACAGAAAGCAAGAAATCACCCCCCAGGGAGGATGGCCACGCCTCAATCCCTTCTCCTCCATTCTCCTCTTGGGATCTTGGGCACGCACACACACACACACACACACACACACACACTCCTGGCGTGAGTTTAAGCTACCGGGTCCGGGACTCGAACTGTGGTCGACTACATGAGAGTCCAGCGACATAGCCATTACACCAACTGCTGGTCCCCTAAAAAGAACTATGAACAAATACGCTATGGGGGTCCGCTGATGGTGTGGTGGTTAAGAGCACTGGACTCCAGCATAGCCAACCATGGTTCAAGTCCCAGATCTGGCAGCTTGCTTTCTTTCTCTGTCTCTGTCTCTCATACTCTGTCCTTCTCTGGTCAAATTTAAATAAATAAATAAAGTTAAATAAAATAATTCTTAATAAAAACACAAAGAAGCTATGAATAAAAGATGCAACTGATAAGAAAACTAAGAAATGGCCAGTGGAACCCTCTCCTCCTGCATCCAAGCTACCTTTCCAGACTGAATGTACATAGCACTAAAAAAGTTGGGTGGTAAACCAGTCCCCTACATGTTTTTTTGAGAGGCTTTTTTTTTGCTATAGGGCGTGTGTGTTCACCAGAAAGATAGAGAGAGACAGAGAGAAAGAAAGCAGAATATCACCCCCCAGGGGGGATGACCACACCACAATCCCTTCTCCACTATTCTCCTCTCGGGATCTTGGGCACGCATGCACATGCGCTCAGCGTGAGTTTAAGCCACCAGGTCCAGGACTCGAACCACGGTCAGCTACATGGGAGTCCAGCTACATAGCCATTACGCTAACTGCTGGACCCCAGCCCCCTACATTTGAAGTTTCCTAACCGGCTATTTGAAATACGAGCTTCCATCTGCTGTCATTAACAGCGAGTCTCATCGTATCTGTATTTTCTGCCCTAAGGTAAGAATATCCACCTTTTGTGCCCTCGACAGTTCTGATGGTACAACTCAGCTCCTTTATATAATTTTATTCAATTTACATTTGTCGGAGGTTTTCTCTGATTATATTGAGGTTAGAAGTGCATTTTTTTTTTATTAATTCCACAGTAAAGGATGGGAAGTGGGAGCCTACGCCCCCCTCTGCAGTGGAAATGCATTATGTAAAAGTTTGGCGTACAGAGGCCTAGGGTCACCTGTACCTCGTGTTCGCTGAATGAAAGAGTCATTCAGTGATATTTATGCTGGGCACTGTGTGAGAAGATGAGGGCTCTGAGATGAATACGATGCCATCTGACTTCACGGAACTCACATACACATGCACCTCAAGCACACGCACGTGTGGTGTGTGTACAGCGTGGGAAGTGACATGTGAGAAGGCTTTGATCACCTCTGCGAGGATGAAGTTCTGAGTGCAGGAAGAGACGCGTCTAGAGGAAATGGGAGGGCTTAGGGCTGTGGGACTCAGACTTGGGGCAGGGGAGTTCAGCTGGGGATAGGGATGCGCAGATCAGCCACCAGGCTTAGAGAGCTCAGGGCACCAGGCATGGGGAGCTCAGGGCACCGGGTATGGTGAGTTCCGGGCACCAGGCATGGGGAGCTTAGGGGGCCAGGCATGGGTACCCTGGGGGTTCAGGCACAGTGACCTCAGGCAGCTGATAATGGAGAGCTTGGTCAGCCAGGCATGGGGAGCTCAGGGGGCCGGGCATGGGGAGCTCAGGGCACCAGGCATGGGGAGCTCAGGTATCCAGGCATGGGGACCCATGGGGTCCAGGCACAGTGACCCCTGGTAGCCGGTCAAGGAGAGCTTGGTCAGCCGAGCATGGGGAACTCAGAGGGCACCAGACATGGGGAGCTCATAGCACAAGGCATGGGTAGCTCAGGGCACTAGCCATGGGGACCCTGGAGGTCCAGGCCCAGTGACCCCAGGTAGCCGGTCATGGAGAGCTTGGTCGGCTGGACATGGGGAGCTCAGGGGGCCGGGCATGGGGAGCTCAGGGAGCCGGATATGGGGAGCACTGGGCGCCAGGCATGGTGAGCTCAGGGCGCCGGGCATGGTGAGCTCAGGGTACCGGGCATGGTGAGCTCAGGGTGCCGGGCATGGTGAGCTCAGGGTATCGGGCATGGTGAGCTCAGGGTACTGGGCATGGTGAGCTCAGGGCGCCGGGCATGGTGAATCAGGGCGCCGGGCATCGGGAGCTCAGAATACGGGGCATGGTGAGCTCAGGGTACCGGGCATAGTGAGCTCAGGGTACCGGGCATGGTGAGCTCAGGGTACCGGGCATGGTGAGCTCTGGGTACCGGGCATGGTGAGCTCTGGGTACCGGGCATGGTGAGCTCTGGGTACCGGGCATGGTGAGCTCAGGGCGTTGGGCATGGGGAGTTCAGGGCACTGGGCATGTGGAGCTAAGGACACCAGCCATGGGGAGCTCAGGTGGCCAAGCATGGGGACCCTGGCAGTCCAGGCACAGTGACCCCAGGCAGCCGGTCATGGAGAGCTTGGTCAGCCGGGCATGGGGAGCTCAGGGGGCCGGGCATGGGGAGCTCAGGGCACCAGGCATGGGGAGCTCAGGTGGCCAGGCATGGGGAGGTCAAAGCACCAGGCATGAGGAGTTCTGGACACCGGGCATGGGGAGCTCAGGTGGCCAGGCATGGAGACCTTGAAAGTCCGGGCACAGTGACCCCTGGCAGCCGGTCAAGGAGAGCTTGGTCAGTCGAGCATGGGAAACTCAAGGGGCACCAGATATGAGGAGCTCAGAGCACCAGTCATGGGGAGCTAAGGGCACCGGGCATGGGGACCTCAGGGCACCGGGCATGGGGAGCTCAGGGAACCGGACATGGAGAGCTCAGAGCACCGGGCATGGGGATCTCAGGGCACCAGCCATGGGGAGCTCAGGTGGCCAGGCATGGGGACTCTGGGGGTATGGGCACAGAGACCCCAGGCAGCTGGTCATGAAGAGCTTGGTCAGCCGGGCATGGGGAACTCAGGAGGCTGGGTATGGGGAGCTCAAGGGGGCACCAGGCATGGGGAGCTCAGTGCACTGGGTCTGGGGAGCTCATGGCACCAGGCATGGTGAGCTCAAGGCACCGGGCATGGGGAGCTCAGGGCACCAGGCATGGGGAGCTCAGGGCACCAGGCATGGGGAGCTCAAAGAACCAGACATGGGGAGCTCAGGTGTCCAGGCATGGGGACCCTGGTGGTCCAGGTACAGTGACCCCTGGCAACCGGTCAAGGAGAGGTTGGTCAGCCAAGCATGGGGAACTCAGGGGGCACCAGACACGGGGAGCTCATAGAACCAGGCATGGGGAGCTCAGAGGACCAGGCATGGGGAGCTCAGGGCTGCAGGCATGGGGAACTCAGGGGGCACCAGGCATGGGGAGCTCAGGGCACCAGCCATAGGGAGCTCAGGTGGCCAAGCATGGGGACCCTGGCGGTCCAGGCACAGAGACCCCAGGAAGCCGGTCATGGAGAGTTTGGTCAGACGGGCATGGGGAGCACAGGGGGCCGGGCATGGGGAGCTCATGGTGCTGGGCATGGGGAGTTCATGGCGCCGGGCATAGGGAGCTCAGGGGGCCGGGCATGGTGAGCTCAGGGCGCCGGGCATGGTGAGCTCAGGGCACCAGGCACCAGGCATGGTAAGCTCAGGGCACCGGGCATGGGGAGCTCAGGGCACCGGGCATGGGGAACTCAGGGGGCAACAGGCATAGGGAGCTCAGGGCACCAGCCATGGGGAGCTCAGGTGACCAATCATGGGGACCCTGGTGGTCCAGGCACAGAGACCCCAGGCAGCCGGTCATGGAGAGCTTGGTCAGCAGGGCATGGGGAGTACAGGGGGCCGGGCATGGTGAGCTCATGGTGCCGGGCATGGGGAGCTTATGGCGTCAGGCATGGGGAGCTCAGGGCGCCGGGCATGGGGAGGTCACGGGGCCGGGCATGGTGAGCTAAGGGCACCAGGCACCAGGCATGGTAAGCTCAGGGCACCGGGCATGGTGAGCTCAGAGCACCAGGCATGGTGAGCTCAGGGCACCGGGCATGGGGAGCTCAGGGCACCAGGCATGGGGAGCTCAAGGCACCGGGTATGGTGAGTTCCGGGCACCGGGCATGGGGAGCTTAGGGGGCCAGGCATGGGTACCTTGGGGGTCCAGGAACAGTGACCTCAGGCAGCTGATCATGGAGAGCTTGGTCAGCCAGGCATGGGGAGCTCAGCGGGCCGGGCACAGGGAGCTCAGGGCACCAGGCATGGGGAGCTCAGGTGTCCAGGCATGGGGACCCTTGGGGTCCAGGCACAGTGACCCCTGGTAGCCGGTCAAGGAGAGCTTTGTCAGCTGAGCATGGGGAACTCAGAGGGCACCAGACATGGGGAGCTCATAGCACAAGGCATGGGGAGCTCAGGGCATCGGGCATGGGGAGCTCAGGGCATCAGCCATGGGGAGCTCAGGACACCAGCCATGGGGACCCTGAAGGTCCAGGCCCAGTGACCCCAGGCAGCCGGTCATGGAGAGCTTGGTCGGCTGGACATGGGGAACTCAGAGGGCCGGGCATGGGGAGCTCAGGGCGCCGGATATGGGGAGCTCTGGGCGCCGGGCATGGTGAGCTCAGGGCGCCGGGCATGGTGAGCTCAGGGTGCCGGGCATGGTGAGCTCAGGGTACCGGGCATGGTGAGCTCAGTGCGCCGGGCATGGTTAACTCAGGGCACCGGGCATGGGGAGCTCAGGGTACCGGACATGGTGAGCTCAGAGTAACGGGCATGGTGAGCTCTGGTTACCGGGCATGGTGAGCTCAGGGTACCGGGCATGGTTAGCTCAGGGCGCCGGGCATGGTGAACTCAGGGCACTGGGCATGGGGAGCTCAGAGTACCGGGCATGGTGAGCTCTGGTTACGGGGCATGGTGAGCTCTGGTTACCGGGCATGGTGAGCTCAGGGCGCCGGGCATGGTGAATTCAGGACACCGGGCATGGGGAGCTCTGGGTGCCGGGCATGGTGAGCTCAGGGTACCGGGCATGGTGAGCTTAGGGTACCGGGCATGGTTAGCTCAAGGCACCGGGCATGGTGAGCTCACGGTACCGGGCATGGTGAGCTCCGGGTACTGGGCATGGTGAGCCCTGGTCGCCGGGCATGGTGAACTTAGGGCACTGGGCATGGGAAGCTCAGGGTACCGAGCATGGTGAGCTCAGTGGGCCGGGCATGGTGAGCTCAGGGCGCCGGGCATGGTGAGTTCAAGGCGCCGGGCATGGGGAGTTCAGGGCACTGGTCATGGGGAGCTAAGGGCACCAGCCATGGGGAGCTCAGGTTGCCAAGCATGGGGACCCTGGCAGTCCAGGCACAGTGACCCCAGGCAGCCAGTCATGGAGAGCTTGGTCAGCCGGGCATGGGGAGCTCAGGGGGCCGGGCATGGGGAGCTCAGAGAACCAGGCATGGGGAGCTCAGGTGGCGAGGCATGGTGAGCTCAGGGTACTGGGCATAGTGAGCTCAGTGCGCCAGGCATGGTGAACTCAGGGCACCGGGCATGGGGAGCTCAGTGTACCGGGCATGGTGAGCTCAGAGTACCGGGCATGGTGAGCTCTGGTTACCGGGCATGGTGATCTCAGTGTACCGGGCAGGGTGAGCTCAGGGCACCGGGCATGGTGAGATAGGGCGCCGGGCATGGTGAACTCAGGGCACCGGGCATGGTGAGGTCAGGGTACCGGGCATGGTGAGCTCAGGGTACCGGGCATGGTGAGCTCAGGGTACAGGGCATGGTGAGCTAAGGGCACCGGGCATGGTGAGCGCAGGGCGCCGGGCATGGGGAACTCAGGGTGCCGGGCATGGTGAGCTCAGGGTACCGGGCATGGTAAGCTCAGTGCGCCGGGCATGGTTAACTCAAGGCACCGGGCACGGGGAGCTCAGGGTACCGGGCATGGTGAGCTCAGAGTACCGGGCATGGTGAGCTCTGGTTACCGGGCATGGTGAGCTCAGGGCGCCGGGCATGGTGAGCTCAGGGTGCCGGGCATGGTGAGCTCAGGGTACCGGGCATGGTGAGCTCAGGGCACCGGGCATGGTGAGCTAAGGGTACCGGGCATGGGGAGCTCAGGGCACTGGGCATGGTGACCTCAGGGTACCGGGCATTGTGAGCTCAGGGTGCCGGTCATGGTGAGCTCAGTGCGCCGGGCATGGTGAATTCAGGGCATCGGGCATGGGGAGCTCAGGGTACCGGGAATGGTGAACTCAGAGTACCGGGCATGGTGAGCTCTTGTTACCGGGCATGGTGAGCTCAGGGCGCCGGGCATGGTGAATTCAGGGTACAGGGCATGGGGAGCTCTGGGTCCCGGGCATGGTGAGCTCAGGGTACCGGGCATGGTGAGCTCAGGGTACCGGGCATGGTTAGCTCAAGGCACCGGGCATGGTGAGCTCAGGGCACCGGGCATGGTGAGCTCAGGGCACCGGGCATGGGAAGCTCAGGGTACCGGGCATGGTGAGCTCAGGGGGCTGGGCATGGTGAGCTCTGGGTGCCGGGCATGGTGAGCTCAGGGCGCCGGGCATGGGGAGTTCAGGGCACTGGTCATGGAGAGCTAAGGGCACCAGCCATGGGGAGCTCAGGTGGCCAAGCATGGTGACCCTGGCAGTCCAGGCACAGTGACGCCAGGCAGCCGGTCATGGAGAGCTTGGTCAGCCGGGCATGGGGAGCTCACGGGGCCGGGCATGGGGAGCTCAGGGCACCAGGCATGGGGAACTCAGAGTACCAGGCATGGGGAGCTCAGGTGGCAAGAAATGGGTACCCTGGCGGTCCAGGAACAGAGACCCCAGGCTGCCGGTCATGGAGAGCTTGGTCAGCCGGGCATGGGGAGCACAGGGGGCCGGGCATGGTGAGCTCAGGGTACAGGGCATGGTGAGCTCAGGGTACTGGGCATGGTGAGCTGATTGCACCAGGCATGGTGAGCTCCGGGTACCGGGCATGGTGAGCTCAGGGTACCGGGCATGGTGAGCTCAGTGCGCCGGGCATGGTGAGCTCAGGGCACCGGGCATGGGGAGCTCAGGGCACCAGGCATGGGGAGCTCAGGTGGCAAGGAATGGGTACCCTGGCGGTCCAGGAACAGAGACCCCAGGCTGCCGGTCATGGGGAGCTTGGTCAGCCGGGCATGGGGAGCACAGGGTCAGGGCAGGGTGAGCTCATGGCGCCGGGCATGGGGAGCTCAGGGGGCCGGGCAGGGTGAGCTCATGGTGCCAGGCATGGGGAGCTCAGTGCACTGGGTCTGGCGAGCTCATGGCACCAGGCATGGTGAGCTCAGGGCACCGGGCATGGGGAGCTCAGGGCACCAGGCATGGGGAGCTCAGGTGGCAAGGAATGGGTACCCTGGCGGTCCAGGAACTGAGACCCCAGGCTGCCGGTCATGGGGAGCTTGGTCAGCCGGGCATGGGGAGCACAGGGTCCGGGCATGGTGAGCTCAGGGTACCGGGCATGGTGAGCTCAGGGTACAGGGCATGGTGAGCTGAGGGTACCGGGCATGGTGAGCTGATTGCACCAGGCATGGTGAGCTCAGGGTACCGGGCATGGGGAGCTCAGTGCGCCGGGCATGGTGAACTCAGGGCGCCGGGCATGGGGAGCTCAGGGTACCGGGCATGGGGAGCTCAGGGGGCCGGGCAGGGTGAGCTCATGGCGCCGGGCATGGGGAGCTCAGTGCACTGGGTCTGGCGAGCTCATGACACCAGGCATGGTGAGCTCAGGGCACCGGGCATGGGGAGCTCAGGGCACCAGGCATGGGGAGCTCAGGTGGCAAGGAATGGGTACCCTGGCAGTCCAGGAACAGAGACCCCAGGCTGCCGGTCATGGAGAGCTTGGTCAGCCGGGCATGGGGAGCACAGGGGGCCGGGCAGGGTGAGCTCATGGCGCCGGGCATGGGGAGCTCAGGTTGCTGGGCATGGTGAGCTCAGGGCGCCGGGAATGGTGAGCTTAGGGGGCCAGGCATGGGTACCCTGGGGGTCCAGGCACAGTGACCTCAGGCAGCTGATCATGGAGAGCTTGGTCAGCCAGGCATGGGGAGCTCAGGGGGCCGGGCATGGGGAGCTCAGGGCACCAGGCATGGGGAGCTCAGTGCACCAGGCATGGGGAGCTCAGGTGTCCAGGCATGGGGACCCTTGGGGTCCAGGCACAGTGACCCCTGGTAGCCGGTCAAGGAGAGCTTTGTCAGCTGAGCATGGGGAACTCAGAGGGCACCAGACATGGGGAGCTCATAGCACAAGGCATGTGGAGCTCAGGGCATCGGGCATGGGGAGCTCAGGGCATCAGCCATGGGGAGCTCAGGACACCAGCCATGGGGACCCTGAAGGTCCAGGCCCAGTGACCCCAGGCAGCCGGTCATGGAGAGCTTGGTCGACTGGACATGGGGAGCTCAGAGGGCCGGGCATGGGGAGCTCAGGGCACCGGATATGGGGAGATCTGGGCGCCGGGCATGGTGAGCACAGGGCGCAGGGCATGGTGAGCTCAGGGTGCCGGGCATGGTGAGCTCAGGGTACCGGGCATGGTGAGCTCAGGGTACCGGGCATGGTGAGCTCAGGGTACAGGCCATGGTGAGCTCAGGGTACCGGGCATGGTGAGCTCACGGCACCGGGCATGGTGAGCTCAGGTTACCGGGCATGGTGAGCTCAGGGTACCGGGCATGGTGAGCTCAGTGGGCCGGGCATGGTGAAATCAGGGCACCGGGCATGGGGAGCTCAGGGCACCGGGCATGGGGTGCTCAGGGCACCAGGCATGGGGAGCTCAGGTGGCAAGGAATGGGTACCCTGGCGGTCCAGGAACAGAGACCCCAGGCTGCCGGTCATGGAGAGCTTGGTCAGCCGGGCATGGGGAGCACAGGGTCAGGGCAGGGTGAGCTCATGGCGCCGGGCATGGGGAGCTCAGGGGGCCGGGCAGGGTGAGCTCATGGCGCCAGGCATGGGGAGCTCAGTGCACTGGGTCTGGCGAGCTCATGGCACCAGGCATGGTGAGCTCAGGGCACCGGGCATGGGGAGCTCAGGGCACCAGGCATGGGGAGCTCAGGTGGCAAGGAATGGGTACCCTGGCGGTCCAGGAACAGAGACCCCAGGCTGCCGGTCATGGGGAGCTTGGTCAGCCGCGCATGGGGAGCACAGGGTCCGGGCATGGTGAGCTCAGGGCGCCGGGCATGGTGAGCTTAGGGCACCAGGCACCAGGCATGGTAAGCTCAGGGCACCGGGCATGGGGAGCTCAGGGCACCGGGTATGGTGAGTTCTGGGCACCGGGCATGGGGAGCTTGGGGGGCCAGGCATGGGTACCCTGGGGGTCCAGGCACAGTGACCTCAGGCAGCTGATCATGGAGAGCTTGGTCAGCCAGGCATGGGGAGCTCAGGGGGCCGGGCATGGGGAGCTCAGGGCACCAGGCATGGGGAGCTCAGGGTACAGGGCATGGTGAGCTCAGGGTACCGGGCATGGTGAGCTCAGGGTACCGGGCATGGTGAGCTCTGGTTACCGGGCATGGTGAGCTCTGGGTACCGGGAATGGTGAGCTCAGGGCAGCAGGCATGGTGAGCTCAGGGTACCGGGCATGGTGAGCTCAGTGCACCGGGCCTGGTGAGCTCAGGGTACAGGGCATGGTGAGCTCAGGGTACCGGGCATGGTGAGCTGAGTGCACAGGGCATGGTGAGCTCAGGGTACCGGGCATGGTGAGCTCAGGGTACAGGGCATGGTGAGCTCAGGGTACCGGGCATGGTGAGCTCAGTGTACAGGGCATGGTGAGCTCAGTGCACCGGGCATGGTGAGCTCAGGGTATAGGGCATGGTGAGCTCAGGGTACCGGGCATGGTGAGCTGAGTGCACCGGGCATGGTGAGCTCAGGGTACCGGGCATGGTGAGCTCAGGGTACAGGGCATGGTGAGCTCAGGGTACCGGGCATGGTGAGCTGATTGCACCAGGCATGGTGAGCTCAGGGTACAGGGCATGGTGAGCTCCGGGTACCGGGCATGGTGAGCTCCGGGCATCGGGCATGGTGACCTGAGGGTACCGGGCATGGTGAGCTCAGGGTACCGGGCATGGTGAGCTCAGTGCGCCGCGCATGGTGAATTCAGGGCACCGGGCATGGGGAGCTCAGTGTACCGGGCATGGTGAGCTCAGTGTACCGGGCATGGTGAGCTCTGGTTACCGGGCATGGTGAGCTCTGGGTACCGGGCATGGTGAGCTCAGGGCAGCGGGCATGGTGAGCTCAGGGTACCGGGCATGGTGAGCTCAGGGTACCGGGCATGGTGAGCTCAGGGTACAGGGCATGGTGAGCTCAGGGTACCGGGCATGGTGAGCTGAGTGCACCGGGCATGGTGAGCTCAGGGTACAGGGCATGGTGAGCTCAGGGTACCGGGCATGGTGAGCTGAGTGCACCGGGCATGGTGAGCTCAGGGTACCGGGCATGGTGAGCTCAGGGTACAGGGCATGGTGAGCTCAGGGTACCGGGCATGGTGAGCTGATTGCACCAGGCATGGTGAGCTCAGGGTACCGGGCATGGTGAGCTCAGGGGTACCGGGCATGGTGAGCTCAGTGCGCCGGGCATGGTGAACTCAGGGCACCGGGCATGGGGAGCTCAGGGTACCGGGCATGGTGAGTTCAGAGTACAGGGCATGGTGAGCTCTGGTTACCGGGCATGGTGAGCTCATGGTACCGGGTATGGTGAGCTCAGGGCGCCGGGCATGGTTAATTCAGGTCACCCGGCATGGGGAGCTCAGAGTACTGGGCATGGTGAGCTCAGAGTACCGGGCATAGTGAGCTCTGGTTACCGGGCATGGTGAGCTCATTGCGCCGGGCATGGTGAATTCAGGGTACCGGGCATGGTGGAGCTCATAGTACCGGGCATGGTGAGCTCAGGGTACTGGGCATGGTTAGCTCAGGGTACCGGGCATGGTGAGCCCAGGGTACCGGGCATGGTGAGCCCAGGGCGCCGGGCATGGTGAACTCAGGGCACCGGGCAGGGAAGCTCAGGGTACCGGGCATGGTGAGCTCAGGGGGCCGGGCATGGTGAGCTCAGGGCGCCAGGCATGGGAGTTCAAGGCACTCGTCATGGGGAGCTAAGGGCACCAGCCATGGGGAGCTCAGGTGGCCAAGCATGGGGACCCTGGCAGTCCAGACACATTGACCCTAGGCAGCCGGTCATGGAGAGCTTGGTCAGCCGGGCATGGGGAGCTCAGGGGGCCGGGCATGGGGAGCTCAGGGCACCAGGCATGGGGAGCTCAGGTGGCCAGGCATGGGGAGCTCAAAGCACCAGGCATTGGGAGTTCAGGACACCGGGCATGGGGAGCTCAGGTGGCCAGGCATGGGGACCTTGAAAGTCCGGGCACAGTGACCCCTGGCAGCCGGTCAAAGAGAGCTTGGTCAGTCGAGTTGGGGAACTCAAGGGGCACCAGATATGGGGAGCTCAGAGCACCAGGCATGGGGAGCTAAGGGCACCGGGCATGGGGACTTCAGGGCACCGGGCATGGGAAGCTCAGGGAACCGGACATGGAGAGCTCAGGGCACCGGGCATGGGGAGCTCAGGGTACCAGCCATGGGGAGCCCAGGTGGCCAGGCATGGGGACTCTTGGGGTACGGGCACAGAGACCCCAGGCAGCTGGTCATGAAGATCTTGGTCAGCCAGGCATGGGGAACTCAGGGGGCCAGGTATGGGGAGCTCAAGAGGGCACCAGGCATGGGGAGCTCAGTGCACCAGGCATGGGGAGCTCAGGTGTCCAGGCATGGGGACCCTTGGGGTCCAGGCACAGTGACCCCTGGTAGCCGGTCAAGGAGAGCTTGGTCAGCTGAGCATGGGGAACTCAGAGGGCACCAGACATGGGGAGCTCATAGCACAAGGCATGTGGAGCTCAGGGCATCGGGCATGGGGAGCTCAGGGCATCAGCCATGGGGAGCTCAGGACACCAGCCATGGGGACCCTGAAGGTCTAGGCCCAGTGACCCCAGGCAGCCGGTCATGGAGAGCTTGGTCGGCTGGACATGGGGAGCTCAGAGGGCCGGGCATGGGGAGCTCAGGGCGCCGGATATGGGGAGATCTGGGCGCCGGGCATGGTGAGCACAGGGCGCAGGGCATGGTGAGCTCAGGGTGGCGGGCATGGTGAGCTCAGGGTACCGGGCATGGTGAGCTCAGGGTACCGGGCATGGTGAGCTCTGGTTACCGGGCATGGTGAGCTCTGGGTACTGGGCATGGTGAGCTCAGGGCAGCGGGCATGGTGAGCTCAGGGTACCGGGCATGGTGAGCTCAGGGTACCGGGCATGGTGAGCTCAGGGTACAGGGCATGGTGAGCTCAGGGTACCGGGCATGGTGAGCTCAGTGCACCGGGCATGGTGAGCTCAGGGTACAGGGCATGGTGAGCTCAGGGTACCGGGCATGGTGAGCTGAGTGCACCGGGCATGGTGAGCTCAGGGTACCGGGCATGGTGAGCTCAGGGTACAGGGCATGGTGAGCTCAGGGTACCAGGCATGGTGAGCTGATTGCACCAGGCATGGTGAGCTCAGGGTACAGGGCATGGTGATCTCCGGGTACCGGGCATGGTGAGCTCCGGGCACCGGGCATGGTGACCTCAGGGTACCGGGCATGGTGACCTCAGGGTACCGGGCATGGTGAGCTCAGTGCGCCGGGCATGGTGAATTCAGGGCACCGGGCATGGGGAGCTCAGTGTACCGGGCATGGTGAGCTCAGGGAACCGCGCATGGTGAGCTCAGTGCACCGGGCATGGTGAGCTCAGGGTACAGGGCATGGTGAGCTCAGGGTACCGGGCATGGTGAGCTGAGTGCACCGGGCATGGTGAACTCAGGGTACCGGGCATGGTGAGCTCAGGGTACAGGGCATGGTGAGCTCAGGGTACCGGGCATGGTGAGCTCAGTGCACCGGGCATGGTGAGCTCAGGGTACAGGGCATGGTGAGCTCAGGGTACCGGGCATGGTGAGCTCAGGGTACAGGGCATGGTGAGCTCAGGGTACTGGGCATGGTGAGCTGATTGCACCAGGCATGGTGAGCTCCGGGTACCGGGCATGGTGAGCTCAGGGTACCGGGCATGGTGAGCTCAGTGCGCCGGGCATGGTGAGCTCAGGGCACCGGGCATGGGGAGCTCAGGGGCACCAGGCATGGGGAGCTCAGGTGGCAAGGAATGGGTACCCTGGCGGTCCAGGAACAGAGACCCCAGGCTGCCGGTCATGGGGAGCTTGGTCAGCCGGGCATGGGGAGCACAGGGTCAGGGCAGGGTGAGCTCATGGCGCCGGGCACGGGGAGCTCAGGGGGCCGGGCAGGGTGAGCTCATGGTGCCAGGCATGGGGAGCTCAGTGCACTGGGTCTGGCGAGCTCATGGCACCAGGCATGGTGAGCTCAGGGTACCGGGCATGGGGAGCTCAGGGCACCAGGCATGGGGAGCTCAGGTGGCAAGGAATGGGTACCCTGGCGGTCCAGGAACCGAGACCCCAGGCTGCCGGTCATGGGGAGCTTGGTCAGCCGGGCATGGGGAGCACAGGGTCCGGGCATGGTGAGCTCAGGGTACCGGGCATGGTGAGCTCAGGGTACAGGGCATGGTGAGCTCAGGGTACCGGGCATGGTGAGCTGATTGCACCAGGCATGGTGAGCTCAGAGTACCGGGCATGGTGAGCTCAGGGTACCGGGCATGGTGAGCTCAGTGCGCCGGGCCTGGTGAACTCAGGGCGACGGGCATGGGGAGCTCAGGGTACCGGGCATGGGGAGCTCAGGGGGCCGGGCAGGGTGAGCTCATGGCGCCGGGCATGGGGAGCTCAGTGCACTGGGTCTGGCGAGTTCATGACACCAGGCATGGTGAGCTCAGGGCACCGGGCATGGGGAGCTCAGGGCACCAGGCATGGGGAGCTCAGGTGGCAAGGAATGGGTACCCTGGCAGTCCAGGAACAGAGACCCCAGGCTGCCGGTCATGGAGAGCTTGGTCAGCCGGGCATGGGGAGCACAGGGGGCCGGGCAGGGTGAGCTCATGGCGCCGGGCATGGGGAGCTCAGGTTGCTGGGCATGGTGAGCTCAGGGCGCCGGGAATGGTGAGCTTAGGGCACCAGGCACCAGGCATGGTAAGCTCAGGGCACCGGGCATGTTTAGCTCAGGCCACCAGGCATGGTGAGCTCAGGGCACGGGGCATGGGGAGCTCAGGGCACCGGGTATGGTGAGTTCCGGGCACCGGGCATGGGGAGCTTAGGGGGGCCAGGCATGGGTACCCTGGGGGTCCAGGCACAGTGACCTCAGGCAGCTGATCATGGAGAGCTTGGTCAGCCAGGCATGGGGAGCTCAGGGGGCCGGGCATGGGGAGCTCAGGGCACCAGGCATGGGGAGCTCAGTGCACCAGGCATGGGGAGCTCAGGTGTCCAGGCATGGGGACCCTTGGGGTCCAGGCACAGTGACCCCTGGTAGCCGGTCAAGGAGAGCTTTGTCAGCTGAGCATGGGGAACTCAGAGGGCACCAGACATGGGGAGCTCATAGCACAAGGCATGTGGAGCTCAGGGCATCGGGCATGGGGAGCTCAGGGCATCAGCCATGGGGAGCTCAGGACACCAGCCATGGGGACCCTGAAGGTCCAGGCCCAGTGACCCCAGGCAGCCGGTCATGGAGAGCTTGGTCGACTGGACATGGGGAGCTCAGAGGGCCGGGCATGGGGAGCTCAGGGCACCGGATATGGGGAGATCTGGGCGCCGGGCATGGTGAGCACAGGGCGCAGGGCATGGTGAGCTCAGGGTGCCGGGCATGGTGAGCTCAGGGTACCGAGCATGGTGAGCTCAGGGTACCGGGCATGGTGAGCTCAGGGTACAGGCCATGGTGAGCTCAGGGTACCGGGCATGGTGAGCTCACGGCACCGGGCATGGTGAGCTCAGGTTACCGGGCATGGTGAGCTCAGGGTACCGGGCATGGTGAGCTCAGTGGGCCGGGCATGGTGAAATCAGGGCACCGGGCATGGGGAGCTCAGGGCATCGGGCATGGGGTGCTCAGGGCACCAGGCATGGGGAGCTCAGGTGGCAAGGAATGGGTACCCTGGCGGTCCAGGAACAGAGACCCCAGGCTGCCGGTCATGGGGAGCTTGGTCAGCCGGGCATGGGGAGCACAGGGTCAGGGCAGGGTGAGCTCATGGCGCCGGGCATGGGGAGCTCAGGGGGCCGGGCAGGGTGAGCTCATGGCGCCAGGCATGGGGAGCTCAGTGCACTGGGTCTGGCGAGCTCATGGCACCAGGCATGGTGAGCTCAGGGCACCGGGCATGGGGAGCTCAGGGCACCAGGCATGGGGAGCTCAGGTGGCAAGGAATGGGTACCCTGGCGGTCCAGGAACAGAGACCCCAGGCTGCCGGTCATGGGGAGCTTGGTCAGCCGCGCATGGGGAGCACAGGATCCGGGCATGGTGAGCTCAGGGCGCCGGGCATGGTGAGCTTAGGGCACCAGGCACCAGGCATGGTAAGCTCAGGGCACCGGGCATGGGGAGCTCAGGGCACCGGGTATGGTGAGTTCCGGGCACCGGGCATGGGGAGCTTAGGGGGCCAGGCATGGGTACCCTGGGGGTCCAGGCACAGTGACCTCAGGCAGCTGATCATGGAGAGCTTGGTCAGCCAGGCATGGGGAGCTCAGGGGGCCGGGCATGGGGAGCTCAGGGCACCAGGCATGGGGGAGCTCAGGGTACAGGGCATGGTGAGCTCAGGGTACCGGGCATGGTGAGCTCAGGGTACCGGGCATGGTGAGCTCTGGTTACCGGGCATGGTGAGCTCTGGGTACCGGGAATGGTGAGCTCAGGGCAGCAGGCATGGTGAGCTCAGTGCGCCGGGCATGGTGAGCTCAGGGCACCGGGCATGGGGAGCTCAGGGCACCAGGCATGGGGAGCTCAGGTGGCAAGGAATGGGTACCCTGGCGGTCCAGGAACAGAGACCCCAGGCTGCCGGTCATGGGGAGCTTGGTCAGCCGGGCATGGGGAGCACAGGGTCAGGGCAGGGTGAGCTCATGGCGCCGGGCATGGGGAGCTCAGGGGGCCGGGCAGGGTGAGCTCATGGTGCCAGGCATGGGGAGCTCAGTGCACTGGGTCTGGCGAGCTCATGGCACCAGGCATGGTGAGCTCAGGGCACCGGGCATGGGGAGCTCAGGGCACCAGGCATGGGGAGCTCAGGTGGCAAGGAATGGGTACCCTGGCGGTCCAGGAACCGAGACCCCAGGCTGCCGGTCATGGGGAGCTTGGTCAGCCGGGCATGGGGAGCACAGGGTCCGGGCATGGTGAGCTCAGGGCGCCGGGCATGGTGAGCTTAGGGCACCAGGCACCAGGCATGGTAAGCTCAGGGCACCGGGCATGGGGAGCTCAGGGCACCGGGTATGGTGAGTTCCGGGCACCGGGCATGGGGAGCTTAGGGGCCATGCATGGGTACCCTGGGGGTCCAGGCACAGTGACCTCAGGCAGCTGATCATGGAGAGCTTGGTCAGCCAGGCATGGGGAGCTCAGGGGGCCGGGCATGGGGAGCTCAGGGCACCAGGCATGGGGAGCTCAGGGCATCAGGCATGGGGAGCTCAGGTGTCCAGGCATGGGGACCCTTGGGGTCCAGGCACAGTGACCCCTGGTAGCCGGTCAAGGAGAGCTTGGTCAGCTGAGCATGGGGAACTCAGAGGGCACCAGACATGGGGAGCTCATAGCACAAGGCATGTGGAGCTCAGGGCATCGGGCATGGGGAGCTCAGGGCATCAGCCATGGGGAGCTCAGGACACCAGCCATGGGGACCCTGAAGGTCCAGGCCCAGTGACCCCAGGCAGCCGGTCATGGAGAGCTTGGTCGGCTGGACATGGGGAGCTCAGAGGGCCGGGCATGGGGAGCTCAGGGCGCCGGATATGGGGAGATCTGGGCGCCGGGCATGGTGAGCACAGGGCGCAGGGCATGGTGAGCTCAGGGTGCCGGGCATGGTGAGCTCAGGGTACCGGGCATGGTGAGCTCAGGGTACCGGGCATGGTGAGCTCTGGTTACCGGGCATGGTGAGCTCTGGGTACTGGGCATGGTGAGCTCAGGGCAGCGGGCATGGTGAGCTCAGGGTACCGGGCATGGTGAGCTCAGGGTACCGGGCATGGTGAGCTCAGGGTACAGGGCATGGTGAGCTCAGGGTACCGGGCATGGTGAGCTCAGTGCACCGGGCATGGTGAGCTCAGGGTACAGGGCATGGTGAGCTCAGGGTACCGGGCATGGTGAGCTGAGTGCACCGGGCATGGTGAGCTCAGGGTACCGGGCATGGTGAGCTCAGGGTACAGGGCATGGTGAGCTCAGGGTACCGGGCATGGTGAGCTGATTGCACCAGGCATGGTGAGCTCAGGGTACAGGGCATGGTGATCTCCGGGTACCGGGCATGGTGAGCTCCGGGCACCGGGCATGGTGACCTCAGGGTACCGGGCATGGTGACCTCAGGGTACCGGGCATGGTGAGCTCAGTGCGCCGGGCATGGTGAATTCAGGGCACCGGGCATGGGGAGCTCAGTGTACCGGGCATGGTGAGCTCAGGGTACCGCGCATGGTGAGCTCAGTGCACCGGGCATGGTGAGCTCAGGGTACAGGGCATGGTGAGCTCAGGGTACCGGGCATGGTGAGCTGAGTGCACCGGGCATGGTGAGCTCAGGGTACCGGGCATGGTGAGCTCAGGGTACAGGGCATGGTGAGCTCAGGATACCGGGCATGGTGAGCTCAGTGCACCGGGCATGGTGAGCTCAGGGTACAGGGCATGGTGAGCTCAGGGTACCGGGCATGGTGAGCTCAGGGTACAGGGCATGGTGAGCTCAGGGTACTGGGCATGGTGAGCTGATTGCACCAGGCATGGTGAGCTCCGGGTACCGGGCATGGTGAGCTCAGGGTACCGGGCATGGTGAGCTCAGTGCGCCAGGCATGGTGAGCTCAGGGCACCGGGCATGGGGAGCTCAGGGCACCAGGCATGGGGAGCTCAGGTGGCAAGGAATGGGTACCCTGGCGGTCCAGGAACAGAGACCCCAGGCTGCCGGTCATGGGGAGCTTGGTCAGCCGGGCATGGGGAGCACAGGGTCAGGGCAGGGTGAGCTCATGGCGCCGGGCATGGGGAGCTCAGGGGGCCGGGCAGGGTGAGTTCATGGCGCCGGGCATGGGGAGCTCAGTGCACTGGGTCTGGCGAGCTCATGACACCAGGCATGGTGAGCTCAGGGCACCGGGCATGGGGAGCTCAGGGCACCAGGCATGGGGAGCTCAGGTGGCAAGGAATGGGTACCCTGGCAGTCCAGGAACAGAGACCCCAGGCTGCCGGTCATGGAGAGCTTGGTCAGCCGGGCAATGGGAGCACAGGGGGCCGGGCAGGGTGAGCTCATGGCGCCGGGCATGGGGAGCTCAGGTTGCTGGGCATGGTGAGCTCAGGGCGCCGGGAATGGTGAGCTTAGGGCACCAGGCACCAGGCATGGTAAGCTCAGGGCACCGAGCATGTTTAGCTCAGGCCACCAGGCATGGTGAGCTCAGGGCACGGGGCATGGGGAGCTCAGGGCACCGGGTATGGTGAGTTCCGGGCACCGGGCATGGGGAGCTTAGGGGGCCAGGCATGGGTACCCTGGGGGTCCAGGCACAGTGACCTCAGGCAGCTGATCATGGAGAGCTTGGTCAGCCAGGCATGGGGAGCTCAGGGGGCCGGGCATGGGGAGCTCAGGGCACCAGGCATGGGGAGCTCAGTGCACCAGGCATGGGGAGCTCAGGTGTCCAGGCATGGGGACCCTTGGGGTCCAGGCACAGTGACCCCTGGTAGCCGGTCAAGGAGAGCTTTGTCAGCTGAGCATGGGGAACTCAGAGGGCACCAGACATGGGGAGCTCATAGCACAAGGCATGTGGAGCTCAGGGCATCGGGCATGGGGAGCTCAGGGCATCAGCCATGGGGAGCTCAGGACACCAGCCATGGGGACCCTGAAGGTCCAGGCCCAGTGACCCCAGGCAGCCGGTCATGGAGAGCTTGGTCGACTGGACATGGGGAGCTCAGAGGGCCGGGCTGGGGAGCTCAGGGCACCGGATATGGGGAGATCTGGGCGCCGGGCATGGTGAGCACAGGGCGCAGGGCATGGTGAGCTCAGGGTGCCGGGCATGGTGAGCTCAGGGTACCGGGCATGGTGAGCTCAGGGTACCGGGCATGGTGAGCTCAGGGTACAGGCCATGGTGAGCTCAGGGTACCGGGCATGGTGAGCTCACGGCACCGGGCATGGTGAGCTCAGGTTACCGGGCATGGTGAGCTCAGGGTACCGGGCATGGTGAGCTCAGTGGGCCGGGCATGGTGAAATCAGGGCACCGGGCATGGGGAGCTCAGGGCACCGGGCATGGGGTGCTCAGGGCACCAGGCATGGGGAGCTCAGGTGGCAAGGAATGGGTACCCTGGCGGTCCAGGAACAGAGACCCCAGGCTGCCGGTCATGGGGAGCTTGGTCAGCCGGGCATGGGGAGCACAGGGTCAGGGCAGGGTGAGCTCATGGCGCCGGGCATGGGGAGATCAGGGGGCCGGGCAGGGTGAGCTCATGGCGCCAGGCATGGGGAGCTCAGTGCACTGGGTCTGGCGAGCTCATGGCACCAGGCATGGTGAGCTCAGGGCACCGGGCATGGGGAGCTCAGGGCACCAGGCATGGGGAGCTCAGGTGGCAAGGAATGGGTACCCTGGCGGTCCAGGAACAGAGACCCCAGGCTGCCGGTAATGGGGAGCTTGGTCAGCCGCGCATGGGGAGGACAGGGTCCGGGCATGGTGAGTTCAGGGCGCCGGGCATGGTGAGCTTAGGGCACCAGGCACCAGGCATGGTATGCTCAGGGCACCGGGCATGGGGAGCTCAGGGCACCGGGTATGGTGAGTTCCGGGCACCGGGCATGGGGAGCTTAGGGGGCCAGGCATGGGTACCCTGGGGGTCCAGGCACAGTGACCTCAGGCAGCTGATCATGGAGAGCTTGGTCAGCCAGGCATGGGGAACTCAGGGGGCCGGGCATGGGGAGCTCAGGGCACCAGGCATGGGGAGCTCAGGGTACAGGGCATGGTGAGCTCAGGGTACCGGGCATGGTGAGCTCAGGGTACCGGGCATGGTGAGCTCTGGTTACCGGGCATGGTGAGCTCTGGGTACCGGGCATGGTGAGCTCAGGGCAGCAGGCATGGTGAGCTCAGGGTACCGGGCATGGTGAGCTCAGTGCACCGGGCATGGTGAGCTCAGGGTACAGAGCATGGTGAGCTCAGGGTACCGGGCATGGTGAGCTGAGTGCACAGGGCATGGTGTGCTCAGGGTACCGGGCATGGTGAGCTCAGGGTACAGGGCATGGTGAGCTCAGGGTACCGGGCATGGTGAGCTCAGTGTACAGGGCATGGTGAGCTCAGTGCACCGGGCACGGTGAGCTCAGGGTATAGGGCATGGTGAGCTCAGGGTACCGGGCATGGTGAGCTGAGTGCACCGGGCATGGTGAGCTCAGGGTACCGGGCATGGTGAGCTCAGGGTACAGGGCATGGTGAGCTCAGGGTACCGGGCATGGTGAGCTGATTGCACCAGGCATGGTGAGCTCAGGGTACAGGGCATGGTGAGCTCCGGGTACCGGGCATGGTGAGCTCCGGGCATCGGGCATGGTGACCTTAGGGTACCGGGCATGGTGAGCTCAGGGTACCGGGCATGGTGAGCTCAGTGCGCCGCGCATGGTGAATTCAGGGCACCGGGCATGGGGAGCTCAGTGTACCGGGCATGGTGAGCTCAGTGTACCGGGCATGGTGAGCTCTGGTTACCGGGCATGGTGAGCTCTGGGTACCGGGCATGGTGAGCTCAGGGCAGCGGGCATGGTGAGCTCAGGGTACCGGGCATGGTGAGCTCAGGGTACCGGGCATGGTGAGCTCAGGGTACAGGGCATGGTGAGCTCAGGGTACCGGGCATGGTGAGCTGAGTGCACCGGGCATGGTGAGCTCAGGGTACAGGGCATGGTGAGCTCAGGGTACCGGGCATGGTGAGCTGAGTGCACCGGGCATGGTGAGCTCAGGGTACCGGGCATGGCGAGCTCAGGGTACAGGGCATGGTGAGCTCAGGGTACCGGGCATGGTGAGCTGATTGCACCAGGCATGGTGAGCTCAGAGTACCGGGCATGGTGAGCTCAGGGTACCGGGCATGGTGAGCTCAGTGGGCCGGGCATGGTGAAATCAGGGCACCGAGCTTGGGGAGCTCAGGGCACCGGGCATGGGGTGCTCAGGGCACCAGGCATGGGGAGCTCAGGTGGCAAGGAATGGGTACCCTGGCGGTCCAGGAACAGAGACCCCAGGCTGCCGGTCATGGGGAGCTTGGTCAGCCGGGCATGGGGAGCACAGGGTCAGGGCAGGGTGAGCTCATGGCGCCGGGCATGGGGAGCTCAGGGGGCCGGGCAGGGTGAGCTCATGGCGCCAGGCATGGGGAGCTCAGTGCACTGGGTCTGGCGAGCTCATGGCACCAGGCATGGTGAGCTCAGGGCACCGGGCATGGGGAGCTCAGGGCACCAGGCATGGGGAGCTCAGGTGGCAAGGAATGGGTACCCTGGCGGTCCAGGAACAGAGACCCCAGGCTGCCGGTCATGGGGAGCTTGGTCAGCCGCGCATGGGGAGCACAGGGTCCGGGCATGGTGAGCTCAGGGCGCCGGGCATGGTGAGCTTAGGGCACCAGGCAACAGGCATGGTAAGCTCAGGGCACCGGGCATGGGGAGCTCAGGGCACCGGGTATGGTGAGTTCCGGGCACCGGGCATGGGGAGCTTAGGGGGCCAGGCATGGGTACCCTGGGGGTCCAGGCACAGTGACCTCAGGCAGCTGATCATGGAGAGCTTGGTCAGCCAGGCATGGGGAGCTCAGGGGGCCGGGCATGGGGAGCTCAGGGCACCAGGCATGGGGAGCTCAGGGTACAGGGCATGGTGAGCTCAGGGTACCGGGCATGGTGAGCTCAGGGTACCGGGCATGGTGAGCTCTGGTTACCGGGCATGGTGAGCTCTGGGTACCGGGCATGGTGAGCTCAGGGCAGCAGGCATGGTGAGCTCAGGGTACCGGGCATGGTGAGCTCAGTGCACCGGGCATGGTGAGCTCAGGGTACAGGGCATGGTGAGCTCAGGGTACCGGGCATGGTGAGCTGAGTGCACAGGGCATGGTGAGCTCAGGGTACCGGGCATGGTGAGCTCAGGGTACAGGGCATGGTGAGCTCAGGGTACCGGGCATGGTGAGCTCAGTGTACAGGGCATGGTGAGCTCAGTGCACCGGGCATGGTGAGCTCAGGGTATAGGGCATGGTGAGCTCAGGGTACCGGGCATGGTGAGCTGAGTGCACCGGGCATGGTGAGCTCAGGGTACCGGGCATGGTGAGCTCAGGGTACAGGGCATGGTGAGCTCAGGGTACCGGGCATGGTGAGCTGATTGCACCAGGCATGGTGAGCTCAGGGTACAGGGCATGGTGAGCTCCGGGTACCGGGCATGGTGAGCTCCGGGCATCGGGCATGGTGACCTTAGGGTACCGGGCATGGTGAGCTCAGGGTACCGGGCATGGTGAGCTCAGTGCGCCGGGCATGGTGAATTCAGGGCACCGGGCATGGGGAGCTCAGTGTACCGGGCATGGTGAGCTCAGGGTACCGGGCATGGTGAGCTCAGTGCACCGGGCATGGTGAGCTCAGGGTACAGGGCATGGTGAGCTCAGGGTACCGGGCATGGTGAGCTGAGTGCACCGGGCATGGTGAGCTCAGGGTACCGGGCATGGTGAGCTCAGGGTACAGGGCATGGTGAGCTCAAGGTACCGGGCATGGTGAGCTCAGTGCACCGGGCATGGTGAGCTCAGGGTACAGGGCATGGTGAGCTCAGGGTACCGGGCATGGTGAGCTCAGGGTACAGGGCATGGTGAGCTCAGGGTACTGGGCATGGTGAGCTGATTGCACCAGGCATGGTGAGCTCCGGGTACCGGGCATGGTGAGCTCAGTGCGCCGGGCATGGTGAGCTCAGGGCACCGGGCATGGGGAGCTCAGGGCACCAGGCATGGGGAGCTCAGGTGGCAAGGAATGGGTACCCTGGCGGTCCAGGAACAGAGACCCCAGGCTGCCGGTCATGGGGAGCTTGGTCAGCCGGGCATGGGGAGCACAGGGTCAGGGCAGGGTGAGCTCATGGCGCCGGGCATGTGGAGCTCAGGGGGCCGGGCAGGGTGAGCTCATGGTGCCAGGCATGGGGAGCTCAGTGCACTGGGTCTGGCGAGCTCATGGCACCAGGCATGGTGAGCTCAGGGCACCGGGCATGGGGAGCTCAGGGCACCAGGCATGGGGAGCTCAGGTGGCAAGGAATGGGTACCCTGGCGGTCCAGGAACCGAGACCCCAGGCTGCCGGTCATGGGGAGCTTGGTCAGCCGGGCATGGGTAGCACAGGGTCCGGGCATGGTGAGCTCAGGGCGCCGGGCATGGTGAGCTTAGGGCACCAGGCACCAGGCATGGTAAGCTCAGGGCACCGGGCATGGGGAGCTCAGGGCACCGGGTATGGTGAGTTCCGGGCACCGGGCATGGGGAGCTTAGGGGCCAGGCATGGGTACCCTGGGGGTCCAGGCACAGTGACCTCAGGCAGCTGATCATGGAGAGCTTGGTCAGCCAGGCATGGGGAGCTCAGGGGGCCGGGCATGGGGAGCTCAGGGCACCAGGCATGGGGAGCTCAGGGCATCAGGCATGGGGAGCTCAGGTGTCCAGGCATGGGGACCCTTGGGGTCCAGGCACAGTGACCCCTGGTAGCCGGTCAAGGAGAGCTTGGTCAGCTGAGCATGGGGAACTCAGAGGGCACCAGACATGGGGAGCTCATAGCACAAGGCATGTGGAGCTCAGGGCATCGGGCATGGGGAGCTCAGGGCATCAGCCATGGGGAGCTCAGGACACCAGCCATGGGGACCCTGAAGGTCCAGGCCCAGTGACCCCAGGCAGCCGGTCATGGAGAGCTTGGTCGGCTGGACATGGGGAGCTCAGAGGGCCGGGCATGGGGAGCTCAGGGCGCCGGATATGGGGAGATCTGGGCGCCGGGCATGGTGAGCACAGGGCGCAGGGCATGGTGAGCTCAGGGTGCCGGGCATGGTGAGCTCAGGGTACCGGGCATGGTGAGCTCAGGGTACCGGGCATGGTGAGCTCTGGTTACCGGGCATGGTGAGCTCTGGGTACTGGGCATGGTGAGCTCAGGGCAGCGGGCATGGTGAGCTCAGGGTACCGGGCATGGTGAGCTCAGGGTACCGGGCATGGTGAGCTCAGGGTACAGGGCATGGTGAGCTCAGCGTACCGGGCATGGTGAGCTCAGTGCACCGGGCATGGTGAGCTCAGGGTACAGGGCATGGTGAGCTCAGGGTACCGGGCATGGTGAGCTGAGTGCACCGGGCATGGTGAGCTCAGGGTACCGGGCATGGTGAGCTCAGGGTACAGGGCATGGTGAGCTCAGGGTACCGGGCATGGTGAGCTGATTGCACCAGGCATGGTGAGCTCAGGGTACAGGGCATGGTGATCTCCGGGTACCGGGCATGGTGAGCTCCGGGCACCGGGCATGGTGACCTCAGGGTACCGGGCATGGTGACCTCAGGGTACCGGGCATGGTGAGCTCAGTGCGCCGGGCATGGTGAATTCAGGGCACCGGGCATGGGGAGCTCAGTGTACCGGGCATGGTGAGCTCAGGGTACCGCGCATGGTGAGCTCAGTGCACCGGGCATGGTGAGTTCAGGGTACAGGGCATGGTGAGCTCAGGGTACCGGGCATGGTGAGCTGAGTGCACCGGGCATGGTGAGCTCAGGGTACCGGGCATGGTGAGCTCAGGGTACAGGGCATGGTGAGCTCAGGGTACCGGGCATGGTGAGCTCAGTGCACCGGGCATGGTGAGCTCAGGGTACAGGGCATGGTGAGCTCAGGGTACCGGGCATGGTGAGCTCAGGGTACAGGGCATGGTGAGCTCAGGGTACTGGGCATGGTGAGCTGATTGCACCAGGCATGGTGAGCTCCGGGTACCGGGCATGGTGAGCTCAGGGTACCGGGCATGGTGAGCTCAGTGCGCCGGGCATGGTGAGCTCAGGGCACCAGGCATGGGGAGCTCAGGTGGCAAGGAATGGGTACCCTGGCGGTCCAGGAACAGAGACCCCAGGCTGCCGGTCATGGGGAGCTTGGTCAGCCGGGCATGGGGAGCACAGGGTCAGGGCAGGGTGAGCTCATGGCGCCGGGCATGGGGAGCTCAGGGGGCCGGGCAGGGTGAGCTCATGGCGCCGGGCATGGGGAGCTCAGTGCACTGGGTCTGGTGAGCTCATGACACCAGGCATGGTGAGCTCAGTGCACCGGGCATGGGGAGCTCAGGGCACCAGGCATGGGGAGCTCAGGTGGCAAGGAATGGGTACCCTGGCAGTCCAGGAACAGAGACCCCAGGCTGCCGGTCATGGAGAGCTTGGTCAGCCGGGCATGGGGAGCACAGGGGGCCGGGCAGGGTGAGCTCATGGCGCCGGGCATGGGGAGCTCAGGTTGCTGGGCATGGTGAGCTCAGGGCGCCGGGAATGGTGAGCTTAGGGCACCAGGCACCAGGCTTGGTAAGCTCAGGGCACCGGGCATGTTTAGCTCAGGCCACCAGGCATGGTGAGCTCAGGGCACGGGGCATGGGGAGCTCAGGGCACCGGGTATGGTGAGTTCCGGGCACCGGGCATGGGGAGCTTAGGGGGCCAGGCATGGGTACCCTGGGGGTCCAGGCACAGTGACCTCAGGCAGCTGATCATGGAGAGCTTGGTCAGCCAGGCATGGGGAGCTCAGGGGGCCGGGCATGGGGAGCTCAGGGCACCAGGCATGGGGAGCTCAGTGCACCAGGCATGGGGAGCTCAGGTGTCCAGGCATGGGGACCCTTGGGGTCCAGGCACAGTGACCCCTGGTAGCCGGTCAAGGAGAGCTTTGTCAGCTGAGCATGGGGAACTCAGAGGGCACCAGACATGGGGAGCTCATAGCACAAGGCATGTGGAGCTCAGGGCATCGGGCATGGGGAGCTCAGGGCATCAGCCATGGGGAGCTCAGGACACCAGCCATGGGGACCCTGAAGGTCCAGGCCCAGTGACCCCAGGCAGCCGGTCATGGAGAGCTTGGTCGACTGGACATGGGGAGCTAAGAGGGCCGGGCATGGGGAGCTCAGGGCACCGGATATGGGGAGATCTGGGCGCCGGGCATGGTGAGCACAGGGCGCAGGGCATGGTGAGCTCAGGGTGCCGGGCATGGTGAGCTCAGGGTACCGGGCATGGTGAGCTCAGGGTACCGGGCATGGTGAGCTCAGTGGGCCGGGCATGGTGAAATCAGGGCACCGGGCATGGGGAGCTCAGGGCACCGGGCATGGGGTGCTCAGGGCACCAGGCATGGGGAGCTCAGGTGGCAAGGATTGGGTACCCTGGCGGTCCAGGAACAGAGAACCCAGGCTGCCGGTCATGGGGAGCTTGGTCAGCCGGGCATGGGGAGCACAGGGTCAGGGCAGGGTGAGCTCATGGCGCCGGGCATGGGGAGCTCAGGGGGCCGGGCAGGGTGAGCTCATGGCGCCAGGCATGGGGAGCTCAGTGCACTGGGTCTGGCGAGCTCATGGCACCAGGCATGGTGAGCTCAGGGCACCGGGCATGGGGAGCTCAGGGCACCAGGCATGGGGAGCTCAGGTGGCAAGGAATGGGTACCCTGGCGGTCCAGGAACAGAGACCCCAGGCTGCCGGTCATGGGGAGCTTGGTCAGCCGCGCATGGGGAGCACAGGGTCCGGGCATGGTGAGCTCAGGGCACCGGGCATGGTGAGCTTAGGGCACCAGGCACCAGGCATGGTAAGCTCAGGGCACCGGGCATGGGGAGCTCAGGGCACCGGGTATGGTGAGTTCCGGGCACCGGGCATGGGGAGCTTAGGGGGCCAGGCATGGGTACCCTGGGGGTCCAGGCACAGTGACCTCAGGCAGCTGATCATGGAGAGCTTGGTCAGCCAGGCATGGGGAGCTCAGGGGGCCGGGCATGGGGAGCTCAGGGCACCAGGCATGGGGAGCTTTGGGTACAGGGCATGGTGAGCTCAGGGTACCGGGCATGGTGAGCTCAGGGTACCGGGCATGGTGAGCTCTGGTTACCGGGCATGGTGAGCTCTGGGTACCGGGCATGGTGAGCTCAGGGCAGCAGGCATGGTGAGCTCAGGGTACCGGGCATGGTGAGCTCAGTGCACCGGGCATGGTGAGCTCAGGGTACAGGGCATGGTGAGCTCAGGGTACCGGGCATGGTGAGCTGAGTGCACAGGGCATGGTGAGCCCAGGGTACCGGGCATGGTGAGCTCAGGGTACAGGGCATGGTGAGCTCAGGGTACCGGGCATGGTGAGCTCAGTGTACAGGGCATGGTGAGCTCAGTGCACCGGGCATGGTGAGCTCAGGGTATAGGGCATGGTGAGCTCAGGGTACCGGGCATGGTGAGCTGAGTGCACCGGGCATGGTGAGCTCAGGGTACCGGGCATGGTGAGCTCAGGGTACAGGGCATGGTGAGCTCAGGGTACCGGGCATGGTGAGCTGATTGCACCAGGCATGGTGAGCTCAGGGTACAGGGCATGGTGAGCTCCGGGTACCGGGCATGGTGAGCTCCGGGCATCGGGCATGGTGACCTTAGGGTACCGGGCATGGTAAGCTCAGGGTACCGGGCATGGTGAGCTCAGTGCGCCGCGCATGGTGAATTCAGGGCACCGGGCATGGGGAGCTCAGTGTACCGGGCATGGTGAGCTCAGTGTACCGGGCATGGTGAGCTCTGGTTACCGGGCATGGTGAGCTCTGGGTACCGGGCATGGTGAGCTCAGGGCAGCGGGCATGGTGAGCTCAGGGTACCGGGCATGGTGAGCTCAGGGTACCGGGCATGGTGAGCTCAGGGTACAGGGCATGGTGAGCTCAGGGTACCGGGCATGGTGAGCTCAGTGCACCGGGCATGGTGAGCTCAGGGTACAGGGCATGGTGAGCTCAGGGTACCGGGCATGGTGAGCTGAGTGCACCGGGCATGGTGAGCTCAGGGTACCGGGCATGGTGAGCTCAGGGTACAGGGCATGGTGAGCTCAGGGTACCGGGCATGGTGAGCTGATTGCACCAGGCATGGTGAGCTCAGAGTACCGGGCATGGTGAGCTCAGGGTACCGGGCATGGTGAGCTCAGTGCGCCGGGCATGGTGAACTCAGGGCACCGGGCATGGGGAGCTCAGGGTACCGGGTATGGTGAGTTCAGAGTACAGGGCATGGTGAGCTCTGGTTACCGGGCATGGTGAGCTCATGGTACCGGGCATGGTGAGCTCAGGGCGCCGGGCATGGTTAATTCAGGTCACCCGGCATGGGGAGCTCAGAGTACTGGGCATGGTGAGCTCAGAGTACCGGGCATAGTGAGCTCTGGTTACCGGGCATGGTGAGCTCAGGGCGCCGGGCATGGTGAATTCAGGGTACCGGGCATGGTGAGCTCATAGTACCGGGCATGGTGAGCTCAGGGTACCGGGCATGGTGAGCTCAGGGTACCGGGCATGGTGAGCCCAGGGTACCGGGCATGGTGAGCCCAGGGCGCCGGGCATGGTGAACTCAGGGCACCGGGCATGGGAAGCTCAGGGTACCGGGCATGGTGAGCTCAGGGGGCCGGGCATGGTGAGCTCAGGGCGCCAGGCATGGGGAGTTCAAGGCACTCGTCATGGGGAGCTAAGGGCACCAGCCATGGGGAGCTCAGGTGGCCAAGCATGGGGACCCTGGCAGTCCAGACACATTGACCCTAGGCAGCCGGTCATGGAGAGCTTGGTCAGCCGGGCATGGGGAGCTCAGGGGGCCGGGCATGGGGAGCTCAGGGCACCAGGCATGGGGAGCTCAGGTGGCCAGGCATGGGGAGCTCAAAGCACCAGGCATTGGGAGTTCAGGACACCGGGCATGGGGAGCTCAGGTGGCCAGGCATGGGGACCTTGAAAGTCCGGGCACAGTGACCCCTGGCAGCCGGTCAAAGAGAGCTTGGTCAGTCGAGTTGGGGAACTCAAGGGGCACCAGATATGGGGAGCTCAGAGCACCAGGCATGGGGAGCTAAGGGCACCGGGCATGGGGACTTCAGGTCACCGGGCATGGGAAGCTCAGGGAACCGGACATGGAGAGCTCAGGGCACCGGGCATGGGGAGCTCAGGGTACCAGCCATGGGGAGCTCAGGTGGCCAGGCATGGGGACTCTTGGGGTACGGGCACAGAGACCCCAGGCAGCTGGTCATGAAGATCTTGGTCAGCCAGGCATGGGGAACTCAGGGGGCCAGGTATGGGGAGCTCAAGAGGGCACCGGGCATGGGGAGCTCAGTGCACCAGGCATGGGGAGCTCAGGTGTCCAGGCATGGGGACCCTTGGGGTCCAGGCACAGTGACCCCTGGTAGCCGGTCAAGGAGAGCTTGGTCAGCTGAGCATGGGGAACTCAGAGGGCACCAGACATGGGGAGCTCATAGCACAAGGCATGTGGAGCTCAGGGCATCGGGCATGGGGAGCTCAGGGCATCAGCCATGGGGAGCTCAGGACACCAGCCATGGGGACCCTGAAGGTCCAGGCCCAGTGACCCCAGGCAGCCGGTCATGGAGAGCTTGGTCGGCTGGACATGGGGAGCTCAGAGGGCCGGGCATGGGGAGCTCAGGGCGCCGGATATGGGGAGATCTGGGCGCCGGGCATGGTGAGCACAGGGCGCAGGGCATGGTGAGCTCAGGGTGCCGGGCATGGTGAGCTCTGGTTACCGGGCATGGTGAGCTCTGGGTACCGGGCATGGTGAGCTCAGGGCAGCGGGCATGGTGAGCTCAGGGTACCGGGCATGGTGAGCTCAGGGTACCGGGCATGGTGAGCTCAGGGTACAGGGCATGGTGAGCTCAGGGTACCGGGCATGGTGAGCTCAGTGCACCGGGCATGGTGAGCTCAGGGTACAGGGCATGGTGAGCTCAGGGTACCGGGCATGGTGAGCTGAGTGCACCGGGCATGGTGAGCTCAGGGTACCGGGCATGGTGAGCTCAGGGCAGCGGGCATGGTGAGCTGAGTGCACCGGGCATGGTGAGCTCAGGGTACCGGGCATGGTGAGCTCAGGGTACAGGGCATGGTGAGCTCAGGGTACCAGGCATGGTGAGCTGATTGCACCAGGCATGGTGAGCTCAGGGTACAGGGCATGGTGATCTCCGGGTACCGGGCATGGTGAGCTCCGGGCACCGGGCATGGTGACCTCAGGGTACCGGGCATGGTGACCTCAGGGTACCGGGCATGATGAGCTCAGTGCGCCGGGCATGGTGAATTCAGGCACCGGGCATGGGGAGCTCAGTGTACCGGGCATGGTGAGCTCAGGGTACCGCGCATGGTGAGCTCAGTGCACCGGGCATGGTGAGCTCAGGGTACAGGGCATGGTGAGCTCAGGGTACCGGGCATGGTGAGCTGAGTGCACCGGGCATGGTGAGCTCAGGGTACCGGGCATGGTGAGCTCAGGGTACAGGGCATGGTGAGCTCAAGGTACCGGGCATGGTGAGCTCAGTGCACCGGGCATGGTGAGCTCAGGGTACAGGGCATGGTGAGCTCAGGGTACCGGGCATGGTGAGATCAGGGTACAGGGCATGGTGAGCTCAGGGTACTGGGCATGGTGAGCTGATTGCACCAGGCATGGTGAGCTCCGGGTACCGGGCATGGTGAGCTCAGGGTCCCGGGCATGGTGAGCTCAGTGCGCCGGGCATGGTGAGCTCAGGGCACCGGGCATGGGGAGCTCAGGGCACCAGGCATGGGGAGCTCAGGTGGCAAGGAATGGGTACCCTGGCGGTCCAGGAACAGAGACCCCAGGCTGCCGGTCATGGGGAGCTTGGTCAGCCGGGCATGGGGAGCACAGGGTCAGGGCAGGGTGAGCTCATGGCGCCGGGCATGGGGAGCTCAGGGGGCCGGGCAGGGTGAGCTCATGGTGCCAGGCATGGGGAGCTCAGTGCACTGGGTCTGGCGAGCTCATGGCACCAGGCATGGTGAGCTCAGGGCACCGGGCATGGGGAGCTCAGGGCACCAGGCATGGGGAGCTCAGGTGGCAAGGAATGGGTACCCAGGCGGTCCAGGAACAGAGACCCCAGGCTGCCGGTCATGGGGAGCTTGGTCAGCCGGGCATGGGGAGCACAGGGTCCGGGCATGGTGAGCTCAGGGCGCCGGGCATGGTGAGCTTAGGGCACCAGGCACCAGGCATGGTAAGCTCAGGGCACCGGGCATGGGGAGCTCAGGGCACCGGGTATGGTGAGTTCCGGGCACCGGGCATGGGGAGCTTAGGGGCCAGGCATGGGTACCCTGGGGGTCCAGGCACAGTGACCTCAGGCAGCTGATCATGGAGAGCTTGGTCAGCCAGGCATGGGGAGCTCAGGGGGCCGGGCATGGGGAGCTCAGGGCACCAGGCATGGGGAGCTCAGGGTACAGGGCATGGTGAGCTCAGGGTACCGGGCATGGTGAGCTCAGGGTACCGGGCATGGTGAGCTCAGGGTACAGGGCATGGTGAGCTCAGGGTACCGGGCATGGTGAGCTCAGTGCACCGGGCATGGTGAGCTCAGGGTACAGGGCATGGTGAGCTCAGGGTACCGGGCATGGTGAGCTGAGTGCACCGGGCATGGTGAGCTCAGGGTACCGGGCATGGTGAGCTCAGGGTACAGGGCATGGTGAGCTCAGGGTACCAGGCATGGTGAGCTGATTGCACCAGGCATGGTGAGCTCAGGGTACAGGGCATGGTGATCTCCGGGTACCGGGCATGGTGAGCTCGGGCACCGGGCATGGTGACCTCAGGGTACCGGGCATGGTGACCTCAGGGTACCGGGCATGGTGATCTGAGTGCACTGGGCATGGTGAGCTCAGGGTACCGGGCATGGTGAGCTCAGGGTACAGGGCATGGTGAGCTCAGGGTACCAGGCATGGTGAGCTGATTGCACCAGGCATGGTGAGCTCAGGGTACAGGGCATGGTGATCTCCGGGTACCGGGCATGGTGAGCTCCGGGCACCGGGCATGGTGACCTCAGGGTACCGGGCATGGTGAGCTCAGGGTACCGGGCATGGTGAGCTCAGTGCGCCGGGCATGGAGAATTCAGGGCACCGGGCATGGGGAGCTCAGTGTACCGGGCATGGTGAGCTCAGGGTACCGGGCATGGTGAGCTCAGGGTACAGGGCATGGTGAGGTCAGGGTACCGGGCATGGTGAGCTGAGTGCACCGGGCATGGTGAGCTCAGGGTACCGGGCATGGTGAGCTCAGGGTACAGGGCATGGTGAGCTCAGGGTACCGGGCATGGTGAGCTCAGTGCACCGGGCATGGTGAGCTCAGGGTACAGGGCATGGTGAGCTCAGGGTACCGGGCATGGTGAGCTGAGTCCACCGGGCATGGTGAGCTCATGGTACCGGGCATGGTGAGCTCAGGGTACAGGGCATGGTGAGTTCAGGGTACTGGGCATGGTGAGCTGATTGCACCAGGCATGGTGAGCTCAGGGTACCGGGCATGGTGAGCTCAGGGTACCGGGCATGGTGAGCTCAGTGCGCCGGGCATGATGAGCTCAGGGCACCGGGCATGGGGAGCTCAGGGCACCAGGCATGGGGAGCTCAGGTGGCAAGGAATGGGTACCCTGGCGGTCCAGGAACAGAGACCCCAGGCTGCCGGTCATGGGGAGCTTGGTTAGCCGGGCATGGGGAGCACAGGGTCAGGGCAGGGTGAGCTCATGGCGCCGGGCATGGGGAGCTCAGGGGGCCGGGCAGGGTGAGCTCATGGTGCCAGGCATGGGGAGCTCAGTGCACTGGGTCTGGCGAGCTCATGGCACCAGGCATGGTGAGCTCAGGGCACCGGGCATGGGGAGCTCAGGGCACCAGGCATGGGGAGCTCAGGTGGCAAGGAATGGGTACCCTGGCGGTCCAGGAACCGAGACCCCAGGCTGCCGGTCATGGGGAGCTTGGTCAGCCGGGCATGGGGAGCACAGGGTCCGGGCATGGTGAGCTCAGGGTGCCGGGCCTGGTGAGCTTAGGGCACCAGGCACCAGGCATGGTAAGCTCAGGGCACCGGGCATGGGGAGCTCAGGGCACCGGGTATGGTGAGTTCCGGGCACCGGGCATGGGGAGCTTAGGGGGCCAGGCATGGGTACCCTGGGGGTCCAGGCACAGTGACCTCAGGCAGCTGATCATGGAGAGCTTGGTCTGCCAGGCATGGGGAGCTCAGGGGGCCGAGCATGGGGAGCTCAGGGCACCAGGCATGGGGAGCTCAGGGTACAGGGCATGGTGAGCTCAGGGTACCGGGCATGGTGAGCTCAGGGTACCGGGCATGGTGAGCTCTGGTTACCGGGCATGGTGAGCTCTGGGTACCGGGCATGGTGAGCTCAGGGCAGCGGGCATGGTGAGCTCAGGGTTCCGGGCATGGTGAGCTCAGGGTACCGGGCATTGTGAGCTCAGGGTACAGGGCATGGTGAGCTCAGGGTACCGGGCATGGTGAGCTCAGTGCACCGGGCATGGTGAGCTCAGGGTACAGGGTATGGTGAGCTCAGGGTACCAGGCATGGTGAGCTGATTGCACCAGGCATGGTGAGCTCAGGGTACAGGGCATGGTGAGCTCAGGGTACCGGGCATGGTGAGCTCTGGTTACCGGGCATGGTGAGCTCTGGGTACCGGGCATGGTGAGCTCAGGGTACCGGGCATGGTGAGCTCAGGGTACCGGGCATGGTGAGCTCTGGTTACCGGGCATGGTGAGCTCTGGGTACTGGGCATGGTGAGCTCAGGGCAGCGGGCATGGTGAGCTCAGGGTACCGGGCATGGTGAGCTCAGGGTACCGGGCATGGTGAGCTCAGGGTACAGGGCATGGTGAGCTCAGCGTACCGGGCATGGTGAGCTCAGTGCACCGGGCATGGTGAGCTCAGGGTACAGGGCATGGTGAGCTCAGGGTACCGGGCATGGTGAGCTGAGTGCACCGAGCATGGTGAGCTCAGGGTACCGGGCATGGTGAGCTCAGGGTACAGGGCATGGTGAGCTCAGGGTACCGGGCATGGTGAGCTGATTGCACCAGGCATGGTGAGCTCAGGGTACAGGGCATGGTGATCTCCGGGTACCGGGCATGGTGAGCTCCGGGCACCGGGCATGGTGACCTCAGGGTACCGGGCATGGTGACCTCAGGGTACCGGGCATGGTGAGCTCAGTGCGCCGGGCATGGTGAATTCAGGGCACCGGGCATGGGGAGCTCAGTGTACCGGGCATGGTGAGCTCAGGGTACCGCGCATGGTGAGCTCAGTGCACCGGGCATGGTGAGTTCAGGGTACAGGGCATGGTGAGCTCAGGGTACCGGGCATGGTGAGCTGAGTGCACCGGGCATGGTGAGCTCAGGGTACCGGGCATGGTGAGCTCAGGGTACAGGGCATGGTGAGCTCAGGGTACCGGGCATGGTGAGCTCAGTGCACCGGGCATGGTGAGCTCAGGGTACAGGGCATGGTGAGCTCAGGGTACCGGGCATGGTGAGCTCAGGGTACAGGGCATGGTGAGCTCAGGGTACTGGGCATGGTGAGCTGATTGCACCAGGCATGGTGAGCTCCGGGTACCGGGCATGGTGAGCTCAGGGTACCGGGCATGGTGAGCTCAGTGCGCCGGGCATGGTGAGCTCAGGGCACCAGGCATGGGGAGCTCAGGTGGCAAGGAATGGGTACCCTGGCGGTCCAGGAACAGAGACCCCAGGCTGCCGGTCATGGGGAGCTTGGTCAGCCGGGCATGGGGAGCACAGGGTCAGGGCAGGGTGAGCTCATGGCGCCGGGCATGGGGAGCTCAGGGGGCCGGGCAGGGTGAGCTCATGGCGCCGGGCATGGGGAGCTCAGTGCACTGGGTCTGGTGAGCTCATGACACCAGGCATGGTGAGCTCAGTGCACCGGGCATGGGGAGCTCAGGGCACCAGGCATGGGGAGCTCAGGTGGCAAGGAATGGGTACCCTGGCAGTCCAGGAACAGAGACCCCAGGCTGCCGGTCATGGAGAGCTTGGTCAGCCGGGCATGGGGAGCACAGGGGGCCGGGCAGGGTGAGCTCATGGCGCCGGGCATGGGGAGCTCAGGTTGCTGGGCATGGTGAGCTCAGGGCGCCGGGAATGGTGAGCTTAGGGCACCAGGCACCAGGCATGGTAAGCTCAGGGCACCGGGCATGTTTAGCTCAGGCCACCAGGCATGGTGAGCTCAGGGCACGGGGCATGGGGAGCTCAGGGCACCGGGTATGGTGAGTTCCGGGCACCGGGCATGGGGAGCTTAGGGGGCCAGGCATGGGTACCCTGGGGGTCCAGGCACAGTGACCTCAGGCAGCTGATCATGGAGAGCTTGGTCAGCCAGGCATGGGGAGCTCAGGGGGCCGGGCATGGGGAGCTCAGGGCACCAGGCATGGGGAGCTCAGTGCACCAGGCATGGGGAGCTCAGGTGTCCAGGCATGGGGACCCTTGGGGTCCAGGCACAGTGACCCCTGGTAGCCGGTCAAGGAGAGCTTTGTCAGCTGAGCATGGGGAACTCAGAGGGCACCAGACATGGGGAGCTCATAGCACAAGGCATGTGGAGCTCAGGGCATCGGGCATGGGGAGCTCAGGGCATCAGCCATGGGGAGCTCAGGACACCAGCCATGGGGACCCTGAAGGTCCAGGCCCAGTGACCCCAGGCAGCCGGTCATGGAGAGCTTGGTCGACTGGACATGGGGAGCTAAGAGGGCCGGGCATGGGGAGCTCAGGGCACCGGATATGGGGAGATCTGGGCGCCGGGCATGGTGAGCACAGGGCGCAGGGCATGGTGAGCTCAGGGTGCCGGGCATGGTGAGCTCAGGGTACCGGGCATGGTGAGCTCAGGGTACCGGGCATGGTGAGCTCAGTGGGCCGGGCATGGTGAAATCAGGGCACCGGGCATGGGGAGCTCAGGGCACCGGGCATGGGGTGCTCCGGGCACCAGGCATGGGGAGCTCAGGTGGCAAGGATTGGGTACCCTGGCGGTCCAGGAACAGAGAACCCAGGCTGCCGGTCATGGGGAGCTTGGTCAGCCGGGCATGGGGAGCACAGGGTCAGGGCAGGGTGAGCTCATGGCGCCGGGCATGGGGAGCTCAGGGGGCCGGGCAGGGTGAGCTCATGGCGCCAGGCATGGGGAGCTCAGTGCACTGGGTCTGGCGAGCTCATGGCACCAGGCATGGTGAGCTCAGGGCACCGGGCATGGGGAGCTCAGGGCACCAGGCATGGGGAGCTCAGGTGGCAAGGAATGGGTACCCTGGCGGTCCAGGAACAGAGACCCCAGGCTGCCGGTCATGGGGAGCTTGGTCAGCCGCGCATGGGGAGCACAGGGTCCGGGCATGGTGAGCTCAGGGCACCGGGCATGGTGAGCTTAGGGCACCAGGCACCAGGCATGGTAAGCTCAGGGCACCGGGCATGGGGAGCTCAGGGCACCGGGTATGGTGAGTTCCGGGCACCGGGCATGGGGAGCTTAGGGGGCCAGGCATGGGTACCCTGGGGGTCCAGGCACAGTGACCTCAGGCAGCTGATCATGGAGAGCTTGGTCAGCCAGGCATGGGGAGCTCAGGGGGCCGGGCATGGGGAGCTCAGGGCACCAGGCATGGGGAGCTTTGGGTACAGGGCATGGTGAGCTCAGGGTACCGGGCATGGTGAGCTCAGGGTACCGGGCATGGTGAGCTCTGGTTACCGGGCATGGTGAGCTCTGGGTACCGGGCATGGTGAGCTCAGGGCAGCAGGCATGGTGAGCTCAGGGTACCGGGCATGGTGAGCTCAGTGCACCGGGCATGGTGAGCTCAGGGTACAGGGCATGGTGAGCTCAGGGTACCGGGCATGGTGAGCTGAGTGCACAGGGCATGGTGAGCCCAGGGTACCGGGCATGGTGAGCTCAGGGTACAGGGCATGGTGAGCTCAGGGTACCGGGCATGGTGAGCTCAGTGTACAGGGCATGGTGAGCTCAGTGCACCGGGCATGGTGAGCTCAGGGTATAGGGCATGGTGAGCTCAGGGTACCGGGCATGGTGAGCTGAGTGCACCGGGCATGGTGAGCTCAGGGTACCGGGCATGGTGAGCTCAGGGTACAGGGCATGGTGAGCTCAGGGTACCGGGCATGGTGAGCTGATTGCACCAGGCATGGTGAGCTCAGGGTACAGGGCATGGTGAGCTCCGGGTACCGGGCATGGTGAGCTCCGGGCATCGGGCATGGTGACCTTAGGGTACCGGGCATGGTAAGCTCAGGGTACCGGGCATGGTGAGCTCAGTGCGCCGCGCATGGTGAATTCAGGGCACCGGGCATGGGGAGCTCAGTGTACCGGGCATGGTGAGCTCAGTGTACCGGGCATGGTGAGCTCTGGTTACCGGGCATGGTGAGCTCTGGGTACCGGGCATGGTGAGCTCAGGGCAGCGGGCATGGTGAGCTCAGGGTACCGGGCATGGTGAGCTCAGGGTACCGGGCATGGTGAGCTCAGGGTACAGGGCATGGTGAGCTCAGGGTACCGGGCATGGTGAGCTCAGTGCACCGGGCATGGTGAGCTCAGGGTACAGGGCATGGTGAGCTCAGGGTACCGGGCATGGTGAGCTGAGTGCACCGGGCATGGTGAGCTCAGGGTACCGGGCATGGTGAGCTCAGGGTACAGGGCATGGTGAGCTCAGGGTACCGGGCATGGTGAGCTGATTGCACCAGGCATGGTGAGCTCAGAGTACCGGGCATGGTGAGCTCAGGGTACCGGGCATGGTGAGCTCAGTGCGCCGGGCATGGTGAACTCAGGGCACCGGGCATGGGGAGCTCAGGGTACCGGGTATGGTGAGTTCAGAGTACAGGGCATGGTGAGCTCTGGTTACCGGGCATGGTGAGCTCATGGTACCGGGCATGGTGAGCTCAGGGCGCCGGGCATGGTTAATTCAGGTCACCCGGCATGGGGAGCTCAGAGTACTGGGCATGGTGAGCTCAGAGTACCGGGCATAGTGAGCTCTGGTTACCGGGCATGGTGAGCTCAGGGCGCCGGGCATGGTGAATTCAGGGTACCGGGCATGGTGAGCTCATAGTACCGGGCATGGTGAGCTCAGGGTACCGGGCATGGTGAGCTCAGGGTACCGGGCATGGTGAGCCCAGGGTACCGGGCATGGTGAGCCCAGGGCGCCGGGCATGGTGAACTCAGGGCACCGGGCATGGGAAGCTCAGGGTACCGGGCATGGTGAGCTCAGGGGGCCGGGCATGGTGAGCTCAGGGCGCCAGGCATGGGGAGTTCAAGGCACTCGTCATGGGGAGCTAAGGGCACCAGCCATGGGGAGCTCAGGTGGCCAAGCATGGGGACCCTGGCAGTCCAGACACATTGACCCTAGGCAGCCGGTCATGGAGAGCTTGGTCAGCCGGGCATGGGGAGCTCAGGGGGCCGGGCATGGGGAGCTCAGGGCACCAGGCATGGGGAGCTCAGGTGGCCAGGCATGGGGAGCTCAAAGCACCAGGCATTGGGAGTTCAGGACACCGGGCATGGGGAGCTCAGGTGGCCAGGCATGGGGACCTTGAAAGTCCGGGCACAGTGACCCCTGGCAGCCGGTCAAAGAGAGCTTGGTCAGTCGAGTTGGGGAACTCAAGGGGCACCAGATATGGGGAGCTCAGAGCACCAGGCATGGGGAGCTAAGGGCACCGGGCATGGGGACTTCAGGTCACCGGGCATGGGAAGCTCAGGGAACCGGACATGGAGAGCTCAGGGCACCGGGCATGGGGAGCTCAGGGTACCAGCCATGGGGAGCTCAGGTGGCCAGGCATGGGGACTCTTGGGGTACGGGCACAGAGACCCCAGGCAGCTGGTCATGAAGATCTTGGTCAGCCAGGCATGGGGAACTCAGGGGGCCAGGTATGGGGAGCTCAAGAGGGCACCGGGCATGGGGAGCTCAGTGCACCAGGCATGGGGAGCTCAGGTGTCCAGGCATGGGGACCCTTGGGGTCCAGGCACAGTGACCCCTGGTAGCCGGTCAAGGAGAGCTTGGTCAGCTGAGCATGGGGAACTCAGAGGGCACCAGACATGGGGAGCTCATAGCACAAGGCATGTGGAGCTCAGGGCATCGGGCATGGGGAGCTCAGGGCATCAGCCATGGGGAGCTCAGGACACCAGCCATGGGGACCCTGAAGGTCCAGGCCCAGTGACCCCAGGCAGCCGGTCATGGAGAGCTTGGTCGGCTGGACATGGGGAGCTCAGAGGGCCGGGCATGGGGAGCTCAGGGCGCCGGATATGGGGAGATCTGGGCGCCGGGCATGGTGAGCACAGGGCGCAGGGCATGGTGAGCTCAGGGTGCCGGGCATGGTGAGCTCTGGTTACCGGGCATGGTGAGCTCTGGGTACCGGGCATGGTGAGCTCAGGGCAGCGGGCATGGTGAGCTCAGGGTACCGGGCATGGTGAGCTCAGGGTACCGGGCATGGTGAGCTCAGGGTACAGGGCATGGTGAGCTCAGGGTACCGGGCATGGTGAGCTCAGTGCACCGGGCATGGTGAGCTCAGGGTACAGGGCATGGTGAGCTCAGGGTACCGGGCATGGTGAGCTGAGTGCACCGGGCATGGTGAGCTCAGGGTACCGGGCATGGTGAGCTCAGGGCAGCGGGCATGGTGAGCTGAGTGCACCGGGCATGGTGAGCTCAGGGTACCGGGCATGGTGAGCTCAGGGTACAGGGCATGGTGAGCTCAGGGTACCAGGCATGGTGAGCTGATTGCACCAGGCATGGTGAGCTCAGGGTACAGGGCATGGTGATCTCCGGGTACCGGGCATGGTGAGCTCCGGGCACCGGGCATGGTGACCTCAGGGTACCGGGCATGGTGACCTCAGGGTACCGGGCATGATGAGCTCAGTGCGCCGGGCATGGTGAATTCAGGCACCGGGCATGGGGAGCTCAGTGTACCGGGCATGGTGAGCTCAGGGTACCGCGCATGGTGAGCTCAGTGCACCGGGCATGGTGAGCTCAGGGTACAGGGCATGGTGAGCTCAGGGTACCGGGCATGGTGAGCTGAGTGCACCGGGCATGGTGAGCTCAGGGTACCGGGCATGGTGAGCTCAGGGTACAGGGCATGGTGAGCTCAAGGTACCGGGCATGGTGAGCTCAGTGCACCGGGCATGGTGAGCTCAGGGTACAGGGCATGGTGAGCTCAGGGTACCGGGCATGGTGAGATCAGGGTACAGGGCATGGTGAGCTCAGGGTACTGGGCATGGTGAGCTGATTGCACCAGGCATGGTGAGCTCCGGGTACCGGGCATGGTGAGCTCAGGGTCCCGGGCATGGTGAGCTCAGTGCGCCGGGCATGGTGAGCTCAGGGCACCGGGCATGGGGAGCTCAGGGCACCAGGCATGGGGAGCTCAGGTGGCAAGGAATGGGTACCCTGGCGGTCCAGGAACAGAGACCCCAGGCTGCCGGTCATGGGGAGCTTGGTCAGCCGGGCATGGGGAGCACAGGGTCAGGGCAGGGTGAGCTCATGGCGCCGGGCATGGGGAGCTCAGGGGGCCGGGCAGGGTGAGCTCATGGTGCCAGGCATGGGGAGCTCAGTGCACTGGGTCTGGCGAGCTCATGGCACCAGGCATGGTGAGCTCAGGGCACCGGGCATGGGGAGCTCAGGGCACCAGGCATGGGGAGCTCAGGTGGCAAGGAATGGGTACCCAGGCGGTCCAGGAACAGAGACCCCAGGCTGCCGGTCATGGGGAGCTTGGTCAGCCGGGCATGGGGAGCACAGGGTCCGGGCATGGTGAGCTCAGGGCGCCGGGCATGGTGAGCTTAGGGCACCAGGCACCAGGCATGGTAAGCTCAGGGCACCGGGCATGGGGAGCTCAGGGCACCGGGTATGGTGAGTTCCGGGCACCGGGCATGGGGAGCTTAGGGGCCAGGCATGGGTACCCTGGGGGTCCAGGCACAGTGACCTCAGGCAGCTGATCATGGAGAGCTTGGTCAGCCAGGCATGGGGAGCTCAGGGGGCCGGGCATGGGGAGCTCAGGGCACCAGGCATGGGGAGCTCAGGGTACAGGGCATGGTGAGCTCAGGGTACCGGGCATGGTGAGCTCAGGGTACCGGGCATGGTGAGCTCAGGGTACAGGGCATGGTGAGCTCAGGGTACCGGGCATGGTGAGCTCAGTGCACCGGGCATGGTGAGCTCAGGGTACAGGGCATGGTGAGCTCAGGGTACCGGGCATGGTGAGCTGAGTGCACCGGGCATGGTGAGCTCAGGGTACCGGGCATGGTGAGCTCAGGGTACAGGGCATGGTGAGCTCAGGGTACCAGGCATGGTGAGCTGATTGCACCAGGCATGGTGAGCTCAGGGTACAGGGCATGGTGATCTCCGGGTACCGGGCATGGTGAGCTCGGGCACCGGGCATGGTGACCTCAGGGTACCGGGCATGGTGACCTCAGGGTACCGGGCATGGTGATCTGAGTGCACTGGGCATGGTGAGCTCAGGGTACCGGGCATGGTGAGCTCAGGGTACAGGGCATGGTGAGCTCAGGGTACCAGGCATGGTGAGCTGATTGCACCAGGCATGGTGAGCTCAGGGTACAGGGCATGGTGATCTCCGGGTACCGGGCATGGTGAGCTCCGGGCACCGGGCATGGTGACCTCAGGGTACCGGGCATGGTGAGCTCAGGGTACCGGGCATGGTGAGCTCAGTGCGCCGGGCATGGAGAATTCAGGGCACCGGGCATGGGGAGCTCAGTGTACCGGGCATGGTGAGCTCAGGGTACCGGGCATGGTGAGCTCAGGGTACAGGGCATGGTGAGGTCAGGGTACCGGGCATGGTGAGCTGAGTGCACCGGGCATGGTGAGCTCAGGGTACCGGGCATGGTGAGCTCAGGGTACAGGGCATGGTGAGCTCAGGGTACCGGGCATGGTGAGCTCAGTGCACCGGGCATGGTGAGCTCAGGGTACAGGGCATGGTGAGCTCAGGGTACCGGGCATGGTGAGCTGAGTCCACCGGGCATGGTGAGCTCATGGTACCGGGCATGGTGAGCTCAGGGTACAGGGCATGGTGAGTTCAGGGTACTGGGCATGGTGAGCTGATTGCACCAGGCATGGTGAGCTCAGGGTACCGGGCATGGTGAGCTCAGGGTACCGGGCATGGTGAGCTCAGTGCGCCGGGCATGATGAGCTCAGGGCACCGGGCATGGGGAGCTCAGGGCACCAGGCATGGGGAGCTCAGGTGGCAAGGAATGGGTACCCTGGCGGTCCAGGAACAGAGACCCCAGGCTGCCGGTCATGGGGAGCTTGGTCAGCCGGGCATGGGGAGCACAGGGTCAGGGCAGGGTGAGCTCATGGCGCCGGGCATGGGGAGCTCAGGGGGCCGGGCAGGGTGAGCTCATGGTGCCAGGCATGGGGAGCTCAGTGCACTGGGTCTGGCGAGCTCATGGCACCAGGCATGGTGAGCTCAGGGCACCGGGCATGGGGAGCTCAGGGCACCAGGCATGGGGAGCTCAGGTGGCAAGGAATGGGTACCCTGGCGGTCCAGGAACCGAGACCCCAGGCTGCCGGTCATGGGGAGCTTGGTCAGCCGGGCATGGGGAGCACAGGGTCCGGGCATGGTGAGCTCAGGGTGCCGGGCCTGGTGAGCTTAGGGCACCAGGCACCAGGCATGGTAAGCTCAGGGCACCGGGCATGGGGAGCTCAGGGCACCGGGTATGGTGAGTTCCGGGCACCGGGCATGGGGAGCTTAGGGGGCCAGGCATGGGTACCCTGGGGGTCCAGGCACAGTGACCTCAGGCAGCTGATCATGGAGAGCTTGGTCTGCCAGGCATGGGGAGCTCAGGGGGCCGAGCATGGGGAGCTCAGGGCACCAGGCATGGGGAGCTCAGGGTACAGGGCATGGTGAGCTCAGGGTACCGGGCATGGTGAGCTCAGGGTACCGGGCATGGTGAGCTCTGGTTACCGGGCATGGTGAGCTCTGGGTACCGGGCATGGTGAGCTCAGGGCAGCGGGCATGGTGAGCTCAGGGTTCCGGGCATGGTGAGCTCAGGGTACCGGGCATGGTGAGCTCAGGGTACAGGGCATGGTGAGCTCAGGGTACCGGGCATGGTGAGCTCAGTGCACCGGGCATGGTGAGCTCAGGGTACAGGGTATGGTGAGCTCAGGGTACCAGGCATGGTGAGCTGATTGCACCAGGCATGGTGAGCTCAGGGTACAGGGCATGGTGAGCTCAGGGTACCGGGCATGGTGAGCTCTGGTTACCGGGCATGGTGAGCTCTGGGTACCGGGCATGGTGAGCTCAGGGCAGCGGGAATGGTGAGCCTAGGGTACCGGGCATGGTGAGCTCAGGGTACCGGGCATGGTGAGCTCAGGGTACAGGGCATGGTGAGCTCAGGGTACGGGGCATGGTGAGCTCAGTGCACCGGGCATGGTGAGCTCAGGGTACAGGGCATGGTGATCTCAGGGTACCGGGCATGGTGAGCTGAGTGCACCGGGCATGGTGAGCTCAGGGTACCGGGCATGGTGAGCTCAGGGTACAGGGCATGGTGAGCTCAGGGTACTGGGCATGGTGAGCTGATTGCACCAGGCATGGTGAGCTCAGGGTACCGGGCATGGTGAGCTCAGGGTACCGGGCAGGGTGAGCTCAGTGCGCCGGGCATGGTGAACTCAGGGCACCGGGCATGGGGAGCTCAGGGTACCGGGCATGGTGAGTTCAGAGTACAGGGCATGGTGAGCTCTGGTTACCTGGCATGGTGAGCTCATGGTACCGGGCATGGTGAGCTTAGGGCGCCGGCCATGGTTAACTCAGGTCACCCGGCATGGGGAACTCAGAGTACTGGGCATGGTGAGCTCAGAGTACCGGGCATAGTGATCTCTGGTTACCGGGCATGGTGAGCTCAGGGCGCCGGGCATGGTGAATTCAGGGTACTGGGCATGGTGAGCTCATAGTACCGGGCATGGTGAGCTCAGGGTACCGGGCGTGGTGAGCTCAGGGTACCGGGCATGGTGAGCCCAGGGTACCGGGCATGGTGAGCCCAGGGAGACGGGCATGGTGAACTCAGGGCACCGGGCATGGGAAGCTCAGGGTACCGGGCATGGTGAGCTCAGGGGGCCGGGCATGGTGAGCTAGGGGCGCCAGGCATGGGGAGTTCAAGGCACTCGTCATGGGGAGCTAAGGGCACCAGCCATGGGGAGCTCAGGTGGCCAAGCATGGGGACCCTGGCAGTCCAGACACATTGACCCTAGGCAGCCGGTCATGGAGAGCTTGGTCAGCCGGGCATGGGGAGCTCAGGGGGCCGGGCATGGGGAGCTCAGGGCACCAGGCATGGGGAGCTCAGGTGGCCAGGCATGGGGAGCTCAAAGCACCAGGCATTGGGAGTTCAGGACACCGGGCATGGGGAGCTCAGGTGGCCAGGCACGGGGACCTTGAAAGTCCGGGCACAGTGACCCCTGGCAGCCGGTCAAAGAGAGCTTGGTCAGTCGAGTTGGGGAACTCAAGGGGCACCAGATATGGGGAGCTCAGAGCACCAGGCATGGGGAGCTAAGGGCACCGGACATGGGGACTTCAGGGCACCGGGCATGGGAAGCTCAGAGAACCGGACATGGAGAGCTCAGGGCACCGGGCATGGGGAGCTCAGGGTACCAGCCATGGGGAGCTCAGGTGGCCAGGCATGGGGACTCTTGGGGTACGGGCACAGAGACCCCAGGCAGCTGGTCATGAAGATCTTGGTCAGCCAGGCATGGGGAACTCAGGGGGCCAGGTATGGGGAGCTCAAGAGGGCACCAGGCATGGGGAACTCAGTGCACTGGGTCTGGCGAGCTCATGGCACCAGGCATGGTGAGCTCAGGGCACCGGGCATGGGGAGCTCAGGGCACCAGGCATGGGGAGCTCAGGTGGCAAGGAATGGGTACCCTGGCGGTCCAGGAACAGAGACCCCAGGCTGCCGGTCATGGGGAGCTTGGTCAGCCGGGCATGGGGAGCACAGGGTCCGGGCAGGGTGAGCTCATGGCGCCGGGCATGGGGAGCTCAGGGGGCCGGGCAGGGTGAGCTCATGGCGCCAGGCATGGGGAGCTCAGTGCACTGGGTCTGGCGAGCTCATGGCACCAGGCATGGTGAGCTCAGGGCACCGGGCATGGGGAGCTCAGGGCACCAGGCATGGGGAGCTCAGGTGGCAAGGAATGGGTACCCTGGCGGTCCAGGAACAGAGACCCCAGGCTGCCGGTCATGGGGAGCTTGGTCAGCCGGGCATGGGGAGCACAGGGTCCGGGCATGGTGAGCTCAGGGCGCCGGGCATGGTGAGCTTAGGGCACCAGGCACCAGGCATGGTAAGCTCAGGGCACCGGGCATGGGGAGCTCAGGGCACCGGGTATGGTGAGTTCCGGGCACCGGGCATGGGGAGCTTAGGGGGCCAGGGCATGGGTACCCTGGGGGTCCAGGCACAGTGACCTCAGGCAGCTGATCATGGAGAGCTTGGTCAGCCAGGCATGGGGAGCTCAGGGGGCCGGGCATGGTGAGCTCAGGGCAGCGGGCATGGTGAGCTCAGGGTACCGGACATGGTGAGCTCAGGGTACCGGGCACGGTGAGCTCAGTGTACCGGGCATGGTGAGCTCAGTGCACCGGGCATGGTGAGCTCAGGGTACAGGGCATGGTGAGCTCAGGGTACCAGGCATGGTGAGCTGATTGCACCAGGCATGGTGAGCTCAGGGTACAGGGCATGGTGAGCTCAGGGTACCGGGCATGGTGAGCTCTGGTTACCGGGCATGGTGAGCTCTGGGTACCGGGCATGGTGAGCTCAGGGCAGCGGGAATGGTGAGCCTAGGGTACCGGGCATGGTGAGCTCAGGGTACCGGGCATGGTGAGCTCAGGGTACAGGGCATGGTGAGCTCAGGGTACGGGGCATGGTGAGCTCAGTTTACCGGGCATGGTGAGCTCAGGGTACAGGGCATGGTGATCTCAGGGTACCGGGCATGGTGAGCTGAGTGCACCGGGCATGGTGAGCTCAGGGTACCGGGCATGGTGAGCTCAGGGTACAGGGCATGGTGCGCTCAGGGTACCAGGCATGGTGAGCTGATTGCACCAGGCATGGTGAGCTCAGGGTACAGGGCATGGTGATCTCCAGGTACCGGGCATGGTGAGCTCCGGGCCCCGGGCATGGTGACCTCAGGGTACCGGGCATGGTGACCTCAGGGTACAGGACATGGTGAGCTCAGTGCGCCGGGCATGGTGAATTCAGGGCACCGGGCATGGGGAGCTCAGTGTACCGGGCATGGTGAGCTCAGGGTACCGGGCATGGTGAGCTCAGTGCACCGGGCATGGTGAGCTCAGGGTACAGGGCATGGTGAGCTGAGGGTACCGGGCATGGTGAGCTGAGTGCACCGGGCATGGTGAGCTCAGGGTACCGGGCATGGTGAGCTCAGGGTACAGGGCATGGTGAGCTCAGGGTACCGGGCATGGTGAGCTCAGTGCACCGGGCATGGTGAGCTCAGGTTACAGGGCATGGTGAGCTCAGGGTACCGGGCATGGTGAGCTGAGTGCACCGGGCATGGTGAGCTCAGTGTACCGGGCATGGTGAGCTCAGGGTACAGGGCATGGTGAGCTCAGGGTTCTGGGCATGGTGAGCTGATTGCACCAGGCATGGTGAGCTCAGGGTACCGGGCATGGTGAGCTCAGGGTACCGGGCAGGGTGAGCTCAGTGCGCCGGGCATGGTGAACTCAGGGCACCGGGCATGGGGAGCTCAGGGTACCGGGCATGGTGAGTTCAGAGTACAGGGCATGGTGAGCTCTGGTTACCCGGCATGGTGAGCTCATGGTACCGGGCATGGTGAGCTTAGGGCGCCGGCCATGGTTAACTCAGGTCACCCGGCATGGGGAACTCAGAGTACTGGGCATGGTGAGCTCAGAGTACCGGGCATAGTGATCTCTGGTTACCGGGCATGGTGAGCTCAGGGCGCCGGGCATGGTGAATTCAGGGTACCGGGCATGGTGAGCTCATAGTACCGGGCATGGTGAGCTCAGGGTACCGGGCATGGTGAGCTCAGGGTACCGGGCATGGTGAGCCCAGGGTACCGGGCATGGTGAGCCCAGGGCGACGGGCATGGTGAACTCAGGGCACCGGGCATGGGAAGCTCAGGGTACCGGGCATGGTGAGCTCAGGGGGCCGGGCATGGTGAGCTCAGGGCGCCAGGCATGGGGAGTTCAAGGCACTCGTCATGGGGAGCTAAGGGCACCAGCCATGGGGAGCTCAGGTGGCCAAGCATGGGGACCCTGGCAGTCCAGACACATTGACCCTAGGCAGCCGGTCATGGAGAGCTTGGTCAGCCGGGCATGGGGAGCTCAGGGGGCCGGGCATGGGGAGCTCAGGGCACCAGGCATGGGGAGCTCAGGTGGCCAGGCATGGGGAGCTCAAAGCACCAGGCATTGGGAGTTCAGGACACCGGGCATGGGGAGCTCAGGTGGCCAGGCACGGGGACCTTGAAAGTCCGGGCACAGTGACCCCTGGCAGCCGGTCAAAGAGAGCTTGGTCAGTCGAGTTGGGGAACTCAAGGGGCACCAGATATGGGGAGCTCAGAGCACCAGGCATGGGGAGCTAAGGGCACCGGACATGGGGACTTCAGGGCACCGGGCATGGGAAGCTCAGAGAACCGGACATGGAGAGCTCAGGGCACCGGGCATGGGGAGCTCAGGGTACCAGCCATGGGGAGCTCAGGTGGCCAGGCATGGGGACTCTTGGGGTACGGGCACAGAGACCCCAGGCAGCTGGTCATGAAGATCTTGGTCAGCCAGGCATGGGGAACTCAGGGGGCCAGGTATGGGGAGCTCAAGAGGGCACCAGGCATGGGGAACTCAGTGCACTGGGTCTGGCGAGCTCATGGCACCAGGCATGGTGAGCTCAGGGCACCGGGCATGGGGAGCTCAGGGCACCAGGCATGGGGAGCTCAGGTGGCAAGGAATGGGTACCCTGGCGGTCCAGGAACAGAGACCCCAGGCTGCCGGTCATGGGGAGCTTGGTCAGCCGGGCATGGGGAGCACAGGGTCCGGGCAGGGTGAGCTCATGGCGCCGGGAATGGGGAGCTCAGGGGGCCGGGCAGGGTGAGCTCATGGCGCCAGGCATGGGGAGCTCAGTGCACTGGGTCTGGCGAGCTCATGGCACCAGGCATGGTGAGCTCAGGGCACCGGGCATGGGGAGCTCAGGGCACCAGGCATGGGGAGCTCAGGTGGCAAGGAATGGGTACCCTGGCGGTCCAGGAACAGAGACCCCAGGCTGCCGGTCATGGGGAGCTTGGTCAGCCGGGCATGGGGAGCACAGGGTCCGGGCATGGTGAGCTCAGGGCGCCGGGCATGGTGAGCTTAGGGCACCAGGCACCAGGCATGGTAAGCTCAGGGCACCGGGCATGGGGAGCTCAGGGCACCGGGTATGGTGAGTTCCGGGCACCGGGCATGGGGAGCTTAGGGGGCCAGGCATGGGTACCCTGGGGGTCCAGGCACAGTGACCTCAGGCAGCTGATCATGGAGAGCTTGGTCAGCCAGGCATGGGGAGCTCAGGGGGCCGGGCATGGTGAGCTCAGGGCAGCGGGCATGGTGAGCTCAGGGTACCGGAAATGGTGAGCTCAGGGTACCGGGCATGGTGAGCTCAGTGTACCGGGCATGGTGAGCTCAGTGCACCGGGCATGGTGAGCTCAGGGTACAGGGCATGGTGAGCTCAGGGTACCGGGCATGGTGAGCTGAGTGCACCGGGCATGGTGAGCTCAGGGTACCGGGCATGGTGAGCTCAGGGTACAGGGCATGGTGAGCTCAGGGTCCCGGGCATGGTGAGCTGATTGCACCAGGCATGGTGAGCTCAGGGTACAGGGCATGGTGAGCTCCGGGTACCGGGCATGGTGAGCTCCAGGCACCGGGCATGGTGACCTCAGGGTACCGGGCATGGTGAGCTCCGGGTACCGGGCATGGTGAGCTCAGTGCGCCGGGCATGGTGAATTCAGGGCACCGGGCATGGGGAGCTCAGTGTACCGGGCATGGTGAGCTCAGGGTACCGGGCATGGTGAGCTCAGTGCACCGGGCATGGTGAGCTCAGGGTACAGGGCATGGTGAGCTCAGGGTACCGGGCATGGTGAGCTGAGTGCACCGGGCATGGTGAGCTCAGGGTACCGGGCATGGTGAGCTCAGGGTACCGGGCATGGTGAGCTCAGTGCACCGGGCATGGTGAGCTCAGGGTACAGGGCATGGTGAGCTCAGGGTACCGGGCATGGTGAGCTGAGTGCACCGGGCATGGTGAGCTCAGGGTACCGGGCATGGTGAGCTCAGGGTACAGGGCATGGTGAGCTCAAGGTACCGGGCATGGTGAGCTGATTGCACCAGGCATGGTGAGCTCAGGGTTCCGGGCATGGTGAGCTCAGGGTACCGGGCATGGTGAGCTCAGTGCGCCGGGCATGGTGAACTCAGGGCACCGGGCATGGGGAGCTCAGGGTACCGGGTATGGTGAGTTCAGAGTACAGGGCATGGTGAGCTCTGGTTACCGGGCATGGTGAGCTCATGGTACCGGGCATGGTGAGCTCAGGGCACCGGGCATGGTTAACTCAGGTCACCCGGCATGGGGAACTCAGAGTACTGGGCATGGTGAGCTCAGAGTACCGGGCATAGTGAGCTCTGGTTACCGGGCATGGTGAGCTCAGGGCGCCGGGCATGGTGAAATCAGGGTACCGGGAATGGTGAGCTTATAGTACCGGGCATGGTGAGCTCAGGGTACCGGGCATAGTGAGCTCAGGGTACCGGGCATGGTTAGCTCAAGGCACCGGGCATGGTGAGCTCAGGGTACCGGGCATGGTGAGCCCAGGGTACCGGGCATGGTGAGCCCAGGGCGCCGGGCATGGTGAACTCAGGGCACCGGGCATGGGAAGCTCAGGGTACCGGGCATGGTGAGCTCAGGGGGCCGGGCATGGTGAGCTCAGGGCGCCGGGCATGGGGAGTTCAAGGCACTCGTCATGGGGAGCTAAGGGCACCAGCCATGGGGAGCTCAGGTGGCCAAGCATGGGGACCCTGGCAGTCCAGACACATTGACCCTAGGCAGCCGGTCATGGAGAGCTTGGTCAGCCGGGCATGGGGAGCTCAGGGGGCCGGGCATGGGGAGCTCAGGGCACCAGGCATGCGGAGCTCAGGTGGCCAGGCATGGGGAGCTCAAAGAACCAGGCATTGGGAGTTCAGGACACCGGGCATGGGGAGCTCAGGTGGCCAGGCATGGGGACCTTGAAAGTCCGGGCACAGTGACCCCTGGCAGCCGGTCAAAGAGAGCTTGGTCAGTCGAGTTGGGGAACTCAAGGGGCACCAGATATGGGGAGCTCAGAGCACCAGGCATGGGGAGCTAAGGGCACCGGGCATGGGGACTTCAGGGCACCGGGCAAGGGAAGCTCAGGGAACCGGACATGGAGAGCTCAGGGCACCGGGCATGGGGAGCTCAGGGTACCAGCCATGGGGAGCTCAGGTGGCCAGGCATGGGGACTCTTGGGGTACGGGCACAGAGACCCCAGGCAGCTGGTCATAAAGATCTTGGTCAGCCAGGCATGGGGAACTCAGGGGGCCAGGTATGGGGAGCTTAAGAGGGCACCAGGCATGGGGAGCTCAGTGCACTGGGTCTGGCGAGCTCATGGCACCAGGCATGGTGAGCTCAGGGCACCGGGCATGGGGAGCTCAGGGCACCAGGCATGGGGAGCTCAGGTGGCAAGGAATGGGTACCCTGGCGGTCCAGGAACAGAGACCCCAGGCTGCCGGTCATGGGGAGCTTGGTCAGCCGGGCATGGGGAGCACAGGGTCCGGGCAGGGTGAGCTCATGGCGCCGGGCATGGGGAGCTCAGGGGGCCGGGCAGGGTGAGCTCATGGCGCCAGGCATGGGGAGCTCAGTGCACTGGGTCTGGCGAGCTCATGGCACCAGGCATGGTGAGCTCAGGGCACCGGGCATGGGGAGCTCAGGGCACCAGGCATGGGGAGCTCAGGTGGCAAGGAATGGGTACCCTGGCGGTCCAGGAACAGAGACCCCAGGCTGCCGGTCATGGGGAGCTTGGTCAGCCGGGCATGGGGAGCACAGGGTCCGGGCATGGTGAGCTCAGGGCGCCGGGCATGGTGAGCTTAGGGCACCAGGCACCAGGCATGGTAAGCTCAGGGCACCGGGCATGGGGAGCTCAGGGCACCGGGTATGGTGAGTTCCGGGCACCGGGCATGGGGAGCTTAGGGGGCCAGGCATGGGTACCCTGGGGGTCCAGGCACAGTGACCTCAGGCAGCTGATCATGGAGAGCTTGGTCAGCCAGGCATGGGGAGCTCAGGGGGCCGGGCATGGGGAGCTCAGGGCACCAGGCATGGGGAGCTCAGGGTACAGGGCATGGTGAGCTCAGGGTACCGGGCATGGTGAGCTCAGGGTACCGGGCATGGTGAGCTCTGGTTACCGGGCATGGTGAGCTCTGGGTACCGGGCATGGTGAGCTCAGGGCAGCGGGCATGGTGAGCTCAGGGTACCGGACATGGTGAGCTCAGGGTACCGGGCATGGTGAGCTCAGTGTACCGGGCATGGTGAGCTCAGTGCACCGGGCATGGTGAGCTCAGGGTACAGGGCATGGTGAGCTCAGGGTACCGGGCATGGTGAGCTGAGTGCACCGGGCATGGTGAGCTCAGGGTACCGGGCATGGTGAGCTCAGGGTACAGGGCATGGTGAGCTCAGGGTCCCGGGCATGGTGAGCTGATTGCACCAGGCATGGTGAGCTCAGGGTACAGGGCATGGTGAGCTCCGGGTACCGGGCATGGTGAGCTCCGGGCACCGGGCATGGTGACCTCAGGGTACCGGGCATGGTGAGCTCCGGGTACCGGGTATGGTGAGCTCAGTGCGCCGGGCATGGTGAATTCAGGGCACCGGGCATGGGGAGCTCAGTGTACCGGGCATGGTGAGCTCAGGGTACCGGGCATGGTGAGCTCAGTGCACCGGGCATGGTGAGCTCAGGGTACAGGGCATGGTGAGCTCAGGGTACCGGGCATGGTGAGCTGAGTGCACCGGGCATGGTGAGCTCAGGGTACCGGGCATGGTGAGCTCAGGGTACCGGGCATGGTGAGCTCAGTGCACCGGGCATGGTGAGCTCAGGGTACAGGGCATGGTGAGCTCAGGGTACCGGGCATGGTGAGCTGAGTGCACCGGGCATGGTGAGCTCAGGGTAACGGGCATGGTGAGCTCAGGGTACAGGGCATGGTGAGCTCAGGGTACCGGGCATGGTGAGCTGATTGCACCAGGCATGGTGAGCTCAGGGTTCCGGGCATGGTGAGCTCAGGGTACCGGGCATGGTGAGCTCAGTGCGCCGGGCATGGTGAACTCAGGGCACCGGGCATGGGGAGCTCAGGGTACCGGGTATGGTGAGTTCAGAGTACAGGGCATGGTGAGCTCTGGTTACCGGGCATGGTGAGCTCATGGTACCGGGCATGGTGAGCTCAGGGCACCGGGCATGGTTAACTCAGGTCACCCGGCATGGGGAACTCAGAGTACTGGGCATGGTGAGCTCAGAGTACCGGGCATAGTGAGCTCTGGTTACCGGGCATGGTGAGCTCAGGGCGCCGGGCATGGTGAATTCAGGGTACCGGGAATGGTGAGCTTATAGTACCGGGCATGGTGAGCTCAGGGTACCGGGCATAGTGAGCTCAGGGTACCGGGCATGGTTAGCTCAAGGCACCGGGCACGGTGAGCTCAGGGTACCGGGCATGGTGAGCCCAGGGTACCGGCCATGGTGAGCCCAGGGCGCCGGGCATGGTGAACTCAGGGCACCGGGCATGGGAAGCTCAGGGTACCGGGCATGGTGAGCTCAGGGGGCCGGGCATGGTGAGCTCAGGGCGCCGGGCATGGGGAGTTCAAGGCACTCGTCATGGGGAGCTAAGGGCACCAGCCATGGGGAGCTCAGGTGGCCAAGCATGGGGACCCTGGCAGTCCAGACACATTGACCCTAGGCAGCCGGTCATGGAGAGCTTGGTCAGCCGGGCATGGGGAGCTCAGGGGGCCGGGTATGGGGAGCTCAGGGCACCAGGCATGGGGAGCTCAGGTGGCCAGGCATGGGGAGCTCAAAGAACCAGGCATTGGGAGTTCAGGACACCGGGCATGGGGAGCTCAGGTGGCCAGGCATGGGGACCTTGAAAGTCCGGGCACAGTGACCCCTGGCAGCCGGTCAAAGAGAGCTTGGTCAGTCGAGTTGGGGAACTCAAGGGGCACCAGATATGGGGAGCTCAGAGCACCAGGCATGGGGAGCTAAGGGCACCGGGCATGGGGACTTCAGGGCACCGGGCAAGGGAAGCTCAGGGAACCGGACATGGAGAGCTCAGGGCACCGGGCATGGGGAGCTCAGGGTACCAGCCATGGGGAGCTCAGGTGGCCAGGCATGGGGACTCTTGGGGTACGGGCACAGAGACCCCAGGCAGCTGGTCATAAAGATCTTGGTCAGCCAGGCATGGGGAACTCAGGGGGCCAGGTATGGGGAGCTTAAGAGGGCACCAGGCATGGGGAGCTCAGTGCACTGGGTCTGGCGAGCTCATGGCACCAGGCATGGTGAGCTCAGGGCACCGGGCATGGGGAGCTCAGGGCACCAGGCATGGGGAGCTCAGGTGGCAAGGAATGGGTACCCTGGCGGTCCAGGAACAGAGACCCCAGGCTGCCGGTCATGGGGAGCTTGGTCAGCCGGGCATGGGGAGCACAGGGTCCGGGCAGGGTGAGCTCATGGCGCCGGGCATGGGGAGCTCAGGGGGCCGGGCAGGGTGAGCTCATGGCGCCAGGCATGGGGAGCTCAGTGCACTGGGTCTGGCGAGCTCATGGCACCAGGCATGGTGAGCTCAGGGCACCGGGCATGGGGAGCTCAGGGCACCAGGCATGGGGAGCTCAGGTGGCAAGGAATGGGTACCCTGGCGGTCCAGGAACAGAGACCCCAGGCTGCCGGTCATGGGGAGCTTGGTCAGCCGGGCATGGGGAGCACAGGGTCCGGGCATGGTGAGCTCAGGGCGCCGGGCATGGTGAGCTTAGGGCACCAGGCACCAGGCATGGTAAGCTCAGGGCACCGGGCATGGGGAGCTCAGGGCACCGGGTATGGTGAGTTCCGGGCACCGGGCATGGGGAGCTTAGGGGGCCAGGCATGGGTACCCTGGGGGTCCAGGCACAGTGACCTCAGGCAGCTGATCATGGAGAGCTTGGTCAGCCAGGCATGGGGAGCTCAGGGGGCCGGGCATGGGGAGCTCAGGGCACCAGGCATGGGGAGCTCAGGGTACAGGGCATGGTGAGCTCAGGGTACCGGGCATGGTGAGCTCAGGGTACCGGGCATGGTGAGCTCTGGTTACCGGGCATGGTGAGCTCTGGGTACCGGGCATGGTGAGCTCAGGGCAGCGGGCATGGTGAGCTCAGGGTACCGGACATGGTGAGCTCAGGGTACCGGGCATGGTGAGCTCAGTGTACCGGGCATGGTGAGCTCAGTGCACCGGGCATGGTGAGCTCAGGGTACAGGGCATGGTGAGCTCAGGGTACCGGGCATGGTGAGCTGAGTGCACCGGGCATGGTGAGCTCAGGGTACCGGGCATGGTGAGCTCAGGGTACAGGGCATGGTGAGCTCAGGGTCCCGGGCATGGTGAGCTGATTGCACCAGGCATGGTGAGCTCAGGGTACAGGGCATGGTGATCTCCGGGTACCGGGCATGGTGAGCTCCGGGCACCGGGCATGGTGACCTCAGGGTACCGGGCATGGTGAGCTCCGGGTACCGGGCATGGTGAGCTCAGTGCGCCGGGCATGGTGAATTCAGGGCACCGGGCATGGGGAGCTCAGTGTACCGGGCATGGTGAGCTCAGGGTACCGCGCATGGTGAGCTCAGTGCACCGGGCATGGTGAGCTCATTGTACAGGGCATGGTGAGCTCAGGGTACCGGGCATGGTGAGCTGAGTGCACCGGGCATGGTGAGCTCAGGGTACCGGGCATGGTGAGCTCAGGGTACCGGGCATGGTGAGCTCAGTGCACCGGGCATGGTGAGCTCAGGGTACAGGGCATGGTGAGCTCAGGGTACCGGGCATGGTGAGCTGAGTGCACCGGGCATGGTGAGCTCAGGGTACCGGGCATGGTGAGCTCAGGGTACAGGGCATGGTGAGCTCAGGGTACCGGGCATGGTGAGCTGATTGCACCAGGCATGGTGAGCTCAGGGTTCCGGGCATGGTGAGCTCAGGGTACTGGGCATGGTGAGCTCAGTGCGCCGGGCATGGTGAACTCAGGGCACCGGGCATGGGGAGCTCAGGGTACCGGGTATGGTGAGTTCAGAGTACAGGGCATGGTGAGCTCTGGTTACCGGGCATGGTGAGCTCATGGTACCGGGCATGGTGAGCTCAGGGCACCGGGCATGGTTAACTCAGGTCACCCGGCATGGGGAACTCAGAGTACTGGGCATGGTGAGCTCAGAGTACCGGGCATAGTGAGCTCTGGTTACCGGGCATGGTGACCTCAGGGCGCCGGGCATGGTGAATTCAGGGTACCGGGAATGGTGAGCTTATAGTACCGGGCATGGTGAGCTCAGGGTACCGGGCATAGTGAGCTCAGGGTACCGGGCATGGTTAGCTCAAGGCACCGGGCATGGTGAGCTCAGGGTACCGGGCATGGTGAGCCCAGGGTACCGGGCATGGTGAGCCCAGGGCGCCGGGCATGGTGAACTCAGGGCACCGGGCATGGGAAGCTCAGGGTACCGGGCATGGTGAGCTCAGGGGGCCGGGCATGGTGAGCTCAGGGCGCCGGGCATGGGGAGTTCAAGGCACATGTCATGGGGAGCTAAGGGCACCAGCCATGGGGAGCTCAGGTGGCCAAGCATGGGGACCCTGGCAGTCCAGACACATTGACCCTAGGCAGCCGGTCATGGAGAGCTTGGTCAGCCGGGCATGGGGAGCTCAGGGGGCCGGGCATGGGGAGCTCAGGGCACCAGGCATGGGGAGCTCAGGTCGCCAGGCATGGGGACCTTGAAAGTCCGGGCACAGTGACCCCTGGCAGCCGGTCAAAGAGAGCTTGGTCAGTCGAGTTGGGGAACTCAAGGGGCACCAGATATGGGGAGCTCAGAGCACCAGGCATGGGGAGCTAAGGGCACCGGGCATGGGGACTTCAGGGCACCGGGCAAGGGAAGCTCAGGGAACCGGACATGGAGAGCTCAGGGCACCGGGCATGGGGAGCTCAGGGTACCAGCCATGGGGAGCTCAGGTGGCCAGGCATGGGGACTCTTGGGGTACGGGCACAGAGACCCCAGGCAGCTGGTCATAAAGATCTTGGTCAGCCAGGCATGGGGAACTCAGGGGGCCAGGTATGGGGAGCTCAAGAGGGCACGAGGCATGGGGAGCTCAGTGCACTGGGTCTGGCGAGCTCATGGCACCAGGCATGGTGAGCTCAGGGCACCGGGCATGGGGAGCTCAGGGCACCAGGCATGGGGAGCTCAGGTGGCAAGGAATGGGTACCCTGGCGGTCCAGGAACAGAGACCCCAGGCTGCCGGCCATGGGGAGCTTGGTCAGCCGGGCATGGGGAGCACAGGGTCCGGGCATGGTGAGCTCAGGGCGCCGGGCATGGTGAGCTTAGGGCACCAGGCACCAGGCATGGTAAGCTCAGGGCACCGGGCATGGGGAGCTCAGGGCACCGGGTATGGTGAGTTCCGGGCACCGGGCATGGGGAGCTTAGGGGGCCAGGCATGGGTACCCTGGGGGTCCAGGCACAGTGACCTCAGGCAGCTGATCATGGAGAGCTTGGTCAGCCAGGCATGGGGAGCTCAGGGGGCCGGGCATGGGGAGCTCAGGGCACCAGGCATGGGGAGCTCAGGGCATCAGCCATGGGGAGCTCAGGACACCAGCCATGGGGACCCTGAAGGTCCAGGCCCAGTGACCCCAGGCAGCCGGTCATGGAGAGCTTGGTCGACTAGACATGGGGAGCTCAGAGGGCCGGGCATGGGGAGCTCAGGGCGCCGGATATGGGGAGATCTGGGCGCCGGGCATGGTGAGCACAGGGCGCAGGGCATGGTGAGCTCAGGGTGCCGGGCAACGTGAGCTCAGGGTACCGGGCATGGTGAGCTCAGGGTACCGGGCATGGTGAGCTCAGGGTACAGGCCATGGTGAGCTCAGGGTACCGGGCATGGTGAGCTCACGGCACCGGGCATGGTGAGCTCAGGTTACCTGGCATGGTGAGCTCAGGGTACCGGGCATGGTGAGCTCAGTGCGCCGGGCATGGTGAACTCAGGGCACCGGGCATGGGTAGCTCAGTGTACCGGGCATGGTGAGCTCAGAGTACCGGGCATGGTGAGCTCTGGTTACCGGGCATGGTGAGCTCAGGGCGCCGGGCATGGTGAATTCAGGGTACAGGGCATGGGGAGCTCTGGGTGTCGGGCATGGTGAGCTCAGGGTACCGGGCAGGTGAGCTCAGGGTACCGGGCATGGTTAGCTCAAGGCACCGGGCATGGTGAGCTCAGGGCACCGAGCATGGGAAGCTCAGAGTACCGGGCATGGTGAGGTCAGGGGGCCGGGCATGGTGAGCTCTGGGCGCCGGGCATGGTGAGCTCAGGGTACCGGGCATGGTGAGCCCAGGGTACCGGGCATGGTGAGCCCAGGGCGCCGGGCATGGTGAACTCAGGGCACCGGGCATGGGAAGCTCAGGGTACCGGGCATGGTGAGCTCAGGGGGCCGGGCATGGTAAGCTCAGTGCGCCGGGCATGGTTAACTCAAGGCACCGGGCTTGGGGAGCTCAGTTTACCGGGCATGGTGAGCTCAGGATACCGGGCATGGTGAGCTCTGGTTACCGGGCATGGTGAGCTCTGGGTACCGGGCATGGTGAGCTCAGGGCAGCGGGCATGGTGAGCTCAGGGTACCGGGCATGGTGAGCTCAGGGTACCGGGCATGGTGAGCTCAGGGTACAGGGCATGGTGAGCTCAGGGTACCGGGCATGGTGAGCTCAGTGCACCGGGCATGGTGAGCTCAGGGTACAGGGCATGGTGAGCTCAGGGTACCGGGCATGGTGAGCTGAGTGCACCGGGCATGGTGAGCTCAGGGTACCGGGCATGGTGAGCTCAGGGTACAGGGCATGGTGAGCTCAGGGTACCAGGCATGGTGAGCTGATTGCACCAGGCATGGTGAGCTCAGGGTACAGGGCATGGTGATCTCCGGGTACTGGGCATGGTGAGCTCCGGGCACCGGGCATGGTGACCTCAGGGTACCGGGCATGGTGACCTCAGGGTACTGGGCATGGTGAGCTGAGTGTTCCGGGCATGGTTAGCTCAGGGTACCGGGCATGGTGAGCTCAGGGTACAGGGCATGGTGAGCTCAGGGTACCAGGCATGGTGAGCTGATTGCACCAGGCATGGTGAGCTCAGGGTACAGGGCATGGTGATCTCCGGGTACCGGGCATGGTGAGCTCCGGGCACCGGGCATGGTGACCTCAGGGTACCGGGCATGGTGAGCTCAGGGTACCGGGCATGGTGAGCTCAGTGCGCCGGGCATGGTGAATTCAGGGCACCGGGCATGGGGAGCTCAGTGTACCGGGCATGGTGAGCACAGGGTACCGGGCATGGTGAGCTCAGTGCACCGGGCATGGTGAACTCAGGGTACAGGGCATGGTGAGCTCAGGGTACCGGGCATGGTGAGCTGAGTGCACCGGGCATGGTGAGCTCAGGGTACAGGGCATGGTGAGCTCAGGGTATCGGGCATGGTGAGCTCAGTGCACAGGGCATGGTGAGCTCAGGGTACAGGGCATGGTGAGCTCAGGGTACTGGGCATGGTGAGCTGAGTGCACCGGGCATGGTGAGCTCAGGGTACCGGGCATGGTGAGCTCAGGGTACAGGGCATGGTGAGCTCAGGGTACTGGGCATGGTGAGCTGATTGCACCAGGCATGGTGAGCTCAGGGTACCGGGCATGGTGAGCTCAGGGTACCGGGCATGGTGAGCTCAGTGCGCCGGGCATGATGAGCTCAGGGCACCGGGCATGGGGAGCTCAGGGCACCAGGCATGGGGAGCTCAGGTGGCAAGGAATGGGTACCCTGGCGGTCCAGGAACAGAGACCCCCGGCTGCCGGTCATGGGGAGCTTGGTCAGCCGGGCATGGGGAGCACAGGGTCAGGGCAGGGTGAGCTCATGGCGCCGGGCATGGGGAGCTCAGGGGGCCGGGCAGGGTGAGGTCATGGTGCCAGGCATGGGGAGCTCAGTGCACTGGGTCTGGCGAGCTCATGGCACCAGGCATGGTGAGCTCAGGGCACCGGGCATGGGGAGCTCAGGGCACCAGGCATGGGGAGCTCAGGTGGCAAGGAATGGGTACCCTGGCGGTCCAGGAACCGAGACCCCAGGCAGCCGGTCATGGGGAGCTTGGTCAGCCGGGCATGGGGAGCACAGGGTCCGGGCATGGTGAGCTCAGGGCGCCGGGCATGGTGAGCTTAGGGCACCAGGCACCAGGCATGGTAAGCTCAGGGCACCGGGCATGGGGAGCTCAGGGCACCGGGTATGGTGAGTTCCGGGCACCGGGCATGGGGAGCTTAGGGGGCCAGGCATGGGTACCCTGGGGGTCCAGGCACAGTGACCTCAGGCAGCTGATCATGGAGAGCTTGGTCAGCCAGGCATGGGGAGCTCAGGGGGCCGGGCATGGGGAGCTCAGGGCACCAGGCATGGGGAGCTCAGGGTACAGGGCATGGTGAGCTCAGGGTACCGGGCATGGTGAGCTCAGGGTACCGGGCATGGTGAGCTCTGGTTACCGGGCATGGTGAGCTCTGGGTACCGGGCATGGTGAGCTCAGGGCAGCGGGCATCGTGAGCTCAGGGTACCGGGCATGGTGAGCTCAGGGTACCGGGCATGGTGAGTTCAGGGTACAGGGCATGGTGAGCTCAGGGTACCGGGCATGGTGAGCTCAGTGCACCGGGCATGGTGAGCTCAGTGCACCGGGCATGGTGAGCTCAGTGCACCGGGCATGGGGAGCTCAGGGTACAGGGCATGGTGAGCTCAGGGTACCGGGCATGGTGAGCTCAGGGTACCGGGCATGGTGAGCTCTGGTTACCGGGCATGGTGAGCTCTGGGTACCGGGCATGGTGAGCTCAGGGCAGCGGGCATGGTGAGCTCAGGGTACCGGGCATGGTGAGCTCAGGGTACCGGGCATGGTGAGTTCAGGGTACAGGGCATGGTGAGCTCAGGGTACCGGGCATGGTGAGCTCAGTGCACCGGGCATGGTGACCTCAGGGTACAGGGCATGGTGAGCTCAGGGTACCGGGCATGGTGAGCTGAGTGCACCGGGCATGGTGAGCTCAGGGTACCGGGCATGGTGAGCTCAGGGTACAGGGCATGGTGAGCTCAGGGTACCAGGCATGGTGAGCTGATTGCACCAGGCATGGTGAGCTCAGGGAACCGGGCATGGTGAGCTCAGGGTACCGGGCATGGTGAGCTCAGTGCGCCGGGCATGGTGAATTCAGGGCACCGGGCATGGGGAGCTCAGTGTACCGGGCATGGTGAGCACAGGGTACCGGGCATGGTGAGCTCAGTGCACCGGGCATGGTGAGCTCAGGGTACAGGGCATGGTGAGCTCAGGGTACCGGGCATGGTGAGCTGAGTGCACCGGGCATGGTGAGCTCAGGGTACCGGGCATGGTGAGCTCAGGGTACAGGGCATGGTGAGCTCAGGGTACCGGGCATGGTGAGCTCAGTGCACCGGGCATGGTGAGCTCAGGGTACAGGGCATGGTGAGCTCAGGGTACTGGGCATGGTGAGCTGAGTGCACCGGGCATGGTGAGCTCAGGGTACCGGGCATGGTGAGCTCAGGGTACAGGGCATGGTGAGCTCAGGGTACTGGGCATGGTGAGCTGATTGCACCAGGCATGGTGAGCTCAGGGTACCGGGCATGGTGAGCTCAGGGTACCGGGCATGGTGAGCTCAGTGCGCCGGGCATGATGAGCTCAGGGCACCGGGCATGGGGAGCTCAGGGCACCAGGCATGGGGAGCTCAGGTGGCAAGGAATGGGTACCCTGGCGGTCCAGGAACAGAGACCCCAGGCTGCCGGTCATGGGGAGCTTGGTCAGCCGGGCATGGGGAGCACAGGGTCAGGGCAGGGTGAGCTCATGGCGCCGGGCATGGGGAGCTCAGGGGGCCGGGCAGGGTGAGCTCATGGTGCCAGGCATGGGGAGCTCAGTGCACTGGGTCTGGCGAGCTCATGGCACCAGGCATGGTGAGCTCAGGGCACCGGGCATGGGGAGCTCAGGGCACCAGGCATGGGGAGCTCAGGTGGCAAGGAATGGGTACCCTGGCGGTCCAGGAACCGAGACCCCAGGCTGCCGGTCATGGGGAGCTTGGTCAGCCGGGCATGGGGAGCACAGGGTCCGGGCATGGTGAGCTCAGGGCGCCGGGCATGGTGAGCTTAGGGCACCAGGCACCAGGCATGGTAAGCTCAGGGCACCGGGCATGGGGAGCTCAGGGCACCGGGTATGGTGAGTTCCGGGCACCGGGCATGGGGAGCTTAGGGGGCCAGGCATGGGTACCCTGGGGGTCCAGGCACAGTGACCTCAGGCAGCTGATCATGGAGAGCTTGGTCAGCCAGGCATGGGGAGCTCAGGGGGCCGGGCATGGGGAGCTCAGGGCACCAGGCATGGGGTGCTCAGGGTACAGGGCATGGTGAGCTCAGGGTACCGGGCATGGTGAGCTCAGGGTACCGGGCATGGTGAGCTCTGGTTACCGGGCATGGTGAGCTCTGGGTACCGGGCATGGTGAGCTCAGGGCAGCGGGCATGCTGAGCTCAGGGTACCGGGCATGGTGAGCTCAGGGTACCGGGCATGGTGAGCTCAGGGTACAGGGCATGGTGAGCTCAGGGTACCGGGCATGGTGAGCTCAGTGCACCGGGCATGGTGAGCTCAGGGTACCGGGCATGGTGAGCTCAGGGTACAGGGCATGGTGAGCTCAGGGTACCGGGCATGGTGAGCTGAGTGCACCGGGCATGGTGAGCTCAGGGTACCGGGCATGGTGAGCTCAGGGTACAGGGCATGGTGAGCTCAGTGTACCAGGCATGGTGAGCTGATTGCACCAGGCATGGTGAGCTCAGGGTACAGGGCATGGTGAGCTCAGGGTACCGGGCATGGTGAGCTCTGGTTACCGGGCATGGTGAGCTAAGGTAACCGGGCATATGGAGCTCAGGGCACCGGGTATGGGGAGCTCAGAGTACCAGGCATGGGGAGCTCAGGTGGCAAGGAATGGGTACCCTGGCGGTCCAGGAACAGAGACCCCAGGCTGCCGGTCATGGGGAGCTTGGTCAGCCGGGCATGGGGAGCACAGGGTCCGGGCAGGGTGAGCTCATGGCGCCGGGCATGGGGAGCTCAGGGGGCCGGGAATGGTGAGCTCAGAGTACCGGGCATGGTGAGCTCTGGTTACCGGGCATGGTGAGCTCAGGGCGCCGGGCATGGTGAATTCAGGGTACAGGGCATGGGGAGCTCTGGGTACCGGGCAGGTGAGCTCAGGGTACCGGGCATGGTTAGCTCAAGGCACCGGGCATGGTGAGCTCAGGGCACCGAGCATGGGAAGCTCAGGGTACCGGGCATGGTGAGGTCAGGGGGCTGGGCATGGTGAGCTCTGGGCGCCGGGCATGGTGAGCTCAGGGCGCCAAACATGGGGAGTTCAGGGCACTGGTCATGGGGAGCTAAGGGCACCAGCCATGGGGAGCTCAGGTGGCCAAGCATGGGGTCCCTGGCAGTCCAGGCACAGTGACCCCAGGCAGCCGGTCATGGAGAGCTTGGTCAGCCGGGCATGGGGAGCTCAGGGCACCAGGCATGGGGAATTCAGAGTACCAGGCATGGGGAGCTCAGGTGGCCAGGAATGGGTACCCTGGCGGTCCAGGAACAGAGGCCCCAGGCTGCCGGTCATGGAGAGCTTGGTCAGCCGGGCATGGGGAGCACAGGGGGCAGGGCAGGATGAGCTCATGGCGCCGGGCATGGGGAGCTCAGGTTTCCGGGCATGGTGAGCTCAGGGCGCCGGGAATGGTGAGCTTAGGGCACCAGGCACCAGGCATGGTAATCTCAGGGCACCGGGCATGGTTAGCTCAGGCCACCAGGCATGGTGAGCTCAGGGCACGGGGCATGGGGAGCTCAGGGCACCGGGTATGGTGAGTTCCGGGCACCGGGCATGGGGAGCTTAGGGGGCCAGGCATGGGTACCCTGGGGGTCCAGGCACAGTGACCTCAGGCAGCTGATCATGGAGAGCTTGGTCAGCCAGGCATGGGGAGCTCAGGGGGCCGGGCATGGGGAGCTCAGGGCACCAGGCATGGGGAGCTCAGGGCATCAAGCATGGGGAGCTCAGGTGTCCAGGCATGGGGACCCTTGGGGTCCAGGCACAGTGACCCCTGGTTGCCGGTCAAGGAGAGCTTTGTCAGCTGAGCATGGGGAACTCAGAGGGCACCAGACATGGGGAGCTCATAGCACAAGGCATGTGGAGCTCAGGGCATCGGGCATGGGGAGATCAGGGCATCAGCCATGGGGAGCTCAGGACACCAGCCATGGGGACCCTGAAGGTCCAGGCCCAGTGACCCCAGGCAGCCGGTCATGGAGAGCTTGGTCGACTAGACATGGGGAGCTCAGAGGGCCGGGCATGGGGAGCTCAGGGCGCCGGATATGGGGAGATCTGGGCGCCGGGCATGGTGAGCACAGGGCGCAGGGCATGGTGAGCTCAGGGTGCCGGGCAACGTGAGCTCAGGGTACCGGGCATGGTGAGCTCAGGGTACCGGGCATGGTGAGCTCAGGGTACAGGCCATGGTGAGCTCAGGGTACCGGGCATGGTGAGCTCACGGCACCGGGCATGGTGAGCTCAGGTTACCGGGCATGGTGAGCTCAGGGTACCGGGCATGGTGAGCTCAGTGCGCCGGGCATGGTGAACTCAGGGCACCGGGCATGGGTAGCTCAGTGTACCGGGCATGGTGAGCTCAGAGTACCGGGCATGGTGAGCTCTGGTTACCGGGCATGGTGAGCTCAGGGCGCCGGGCATGGTGAATTCAGGGTACAGGGCATGGGGAGCTCTGGGTGCCGGGCATGGTGAGCTCAGGGTACCGGGCAGGTGAGCTCAGGGTACCGGGCATGGTTAGCTCAAGGCACCGGGCATGGTGAGCTCAGGGCACCGAGCATGGTGAGCTCAGGGTACCGGGCATGGTGAGCTCCGGGCGCCAAGCATGGTGAGCTCAGGGCACCAGGCACCAGTCATGGTGAGCTCAGGTCACCGGGCATGGTGAGCTAAGGTCACCGGGCATATGGAGCTCAGGGCACCGGGTATGGGGAGCTCAGAGTACCAGGCATGGGGAGCTCAGGTGGCAAGGAATGTGTACCCTGGCGGTCCAGGAACAGAGACCCCAGGCTGCCGGTCATGGGGAGCTTGGTCAGCCAGGCATGGGGAGCACAGGGTCCGGGCAGGGTGAGCTCATGGCGCCGGGCATGGGGAGCTCAGGGGGCCGGGAATGGTGAGCTCAGGGTACCGGGCATGGTGAGCTCAGGGTACCGGGCATGGTTAGCTCAAGGCACCGGGCATGGTGAGCTCAGGGCACCGGGCATGGGAAGCTCACGGTACCGGGCATGGTGAGCTCAGGGGGCTGGGCATGGTGAGCTCTGGGCGCCGGGCATGGGGAGCTCAGGGCGAAGGGCATGGGGAGTTCAGGGCACTGGTCATGGGGAGCTAAGGGCACCAGCCATTGGGAGTTCAGGTGGCCAAGCATGGGGACCCTGGCAGTCCAGGCACAGTGACCCCAGGCAGCCGGTCAGGGAGAGCTTGGTCAGCCGGGCATGGCAGCTCAGGGGGCCGGGCATGGGGAGCTCAGGGCACCAGGCTTGGGGAACTCAGAGTACCAGGCATGGGGAGCTCCGGTGGCAAGGAATGGGTACCCTGGCGGTCCAGGAACAGAGACCCCAGGCTGCCGGTCATGGAGAGCTTGGTCAGCCGGGCATGGGGAGCACAGGGGGCCGGGCAGGGTGAGCTCATGGCGCCGGGCATGGGGAGCTCCGGGGGCCGGGCATGGTGACCTCAGGGTGCCGGGCATGGTGAGCTCTGGTTTCCGGGCATGGTGAGCTCAGGGTACCGGGCATGGTGAGCTCAGGGCGCCGGGCATGGTGAACTCAGTTCACCGGGCATGGGGAGCTCAGAGTACTGGGCATGGTGAGCTCAGAGTAACAGGCCTAGTAAGCTCTGGTTACCGGGCATGGTGAGCTCAGGGCGCAGGGCATGGTGAATTCAGGGTACCGGGCATGGTGAGCTCAGAGTACCGGGCATGGTGAGCTCAGGGTACCGGGCATGGTGAGCTCAGGGTACCGGGCATGGTTAGCTCAAGGCACCGGGCATGGTGAGCTCAGGGTACCGGGCATGGTGAGCTCAGGGTACCGTGCATGGTGAGCCCAGGGCGCCGGGCATGGTGAACTCAGGGCACCGGGCATGGGAAGCTCAGTGTACCAGGCATGGTGAGCTCAGGGGGCCGGGCATGGTGAGCTCAGGGCGCCGGGCATGGTGCGCTCAGGGCGCCGGACATGGGGAGTTCAAGGCCCTGGTCAAGGGGAGCTAAGGGCACCAGCCATGGGGAGCTCTGGAGGCCAAGCATGGGGACCCTGGCAGTCCAGGCACAGTTACCCCAGGCAGCCGGTCATGGAGAGCTTGGTCAGCCGGGCATGGGGAGCTCAAGGGCCGGGCATGGTGAGCACAGGGTACCGGGCATGGTGAGCTCCGGGCGCCAGGCATGGTGAGCTCAGGGCACCAGGCACCAGTCATGGTGAGCTCAGGTCACCGGGCATGGTGAGCTAAGGTCACCGGGCATATGGAGCTCAGGGCACCGGGTATGGGGAGCTCAGAGTACCAGGCATGGAGAGCTCAGGTGGCAAGGAATGGGTACCCTGGCGGTCCAGGAACAGAGACCCCAGGCTGCCGGTCATGGGGAGCTTGGTCAGCCGGGCATGGGGAGCACAGGGTCCGGGCAGGGTGAGCTCATGGCGCCGGGCATGGTGAGCTCAGGGCGCCGGGCATGGTGAACTTAGGGCACCAGGCACCAGGCATGGTAAGCTCAGGGCACCGGGCATGGTTAGATCAGGGCACCAGGCATGGTGAGCTCAGGGCACCGGGCATGGGGAGCTCAGGGCACCGGGTATGGTGAGTTCCGTGCACCGGGCATGGGGAGCTTAGGGGGCCAGGCATGGGTACCCTGGGGGTCCAGGCACAGTGACCTCAGGCAGCTGATCATGGAGAGCTTGGTCAGCCAGGCATTGGGAGCTCAGGGGGCCGGGCATGGGGAGCTCAGGGCACCAGGCATGGGGAGCTCAGGGCACCAGGCATGGGGAGCTCAGGTGTCCAGGCATGGGGACCCTTGGGGTCCAGGCACAGTGACCCCTGGTAGCCGGTCAAGGAGAGCTTGGTCAGCTGAGCATGGGGAACTCAGAGGGCACCAGACATGGGGAGCTCATAGCACAAGGCATGTGGAGCTCAGGCCATCGGGCATGGGAAGCTCAGGGCAGCACCAATGGGGAGCTCAGGACACCAGCCATGGGGACCCTGAAGGTCCAGGCCCAGTGACCCCAGGCAGCCGGTCATGGAGAGCTTGGTCGGCTGGACATGGGGAGCTCAGAGGGCCGGGCATGGGGAGCTAAGGGCGCCGGATATGGGGAGCTCTGGGCGCCGGGCATGGTGAGCACAGGGCGCAGGGCATGGTGAGCTCAGGGTGCCGGGCATGGTGAGCTCAGTGTACCGGGCATGGTGAGCTCAGGGTACCGGGCATGGTGAGCTCAGGGCACCGGGCATAGTGAGCTAGGGCGCCGGGCATGGTGAACTCAGGGCACCGGGCATGGTGAGCTCAGGGTACCGGGCATGGTGAACTCAGGGTACAGGGCATGGTGAGCTCAGGGTACCGGGCATGGTGAGCTCAGTGCACCGGGTATGGTGAGCTCAGGGTACCGGGCATGGTGAGCTCAGGGTACCGGGCATGGTTAGCTCAAGGCACCGGGCATGGTGAGCTCAAGGTACGGGGCATGGTGAGCTCAGGATACCGGGCATGGTGAGCCCAGGGTACCGGGCATGGTGAGCCCAGGGCGCCGGGCATGGTGAACTCAGGGCACCGGGCATGGGAAGCTCAGGGTACCGGGCATGGTGAGCTCAGAGGGCCGGGCATGGTGAGCTCAGGGCGCCGGGCATGGTGAGCTTAGGGCACCAGGCACCAGGCATGGTAAGCTCAGGGCACCGGGCATGGTTAGATCAGGGCACCAGGCATTGTGAGCTCAGGGCACCGGGCATGGGGAGCTCAGGGCACCGGGTATGGTGTGTTCCGTGCACCGGGCATGGTGAGCTCATGGCGCCGGGCATGGGGAGCTCAGGGTGCCGGGCATGGTGAGCTCAGGGCGCCGGGCATGGTGAGCTTTGGGCACCAGGCACCAGGCATGGTAAGCTCAAGGTACCGGGCATGGTTAGCTCAGGGCACCGGGCATGGTGAGCTCAGGGCAAGGGGCATGGGGAGCTCAGGGCACCGGGTATGGTGAGTTCTGGGCACCGGGCATGGGGATCTTAGGGGGCCAGGCATGGGTACCCTGGGGGTCCAGGCACAGTGACCTCAGGCAGCTGATCATGGAGAGCTTGGACAGCCAGGCATGGAGAGCTCTGGGGGCCGGGCATGGGGAGCTCAGGGCACCAGGCATGGGGAGCTCAGGGCACCAGGCATGGGGAGCTCAGGTGTCCAGGCTTGGGGACCCTTGGGGTCCAGGCACAGTGACCCCAGGTAGCCGGTCAAGGAGAGCTTGGTCAGCTGAGCATGGGGAACTCAGAGGGCACCAGACATAGGGAGCTCATAGCACAAGGCATGTGGAGCTCAGGCCATCGGGCATGGGGAGCTCAGGGCATCAGCCATGGGGAGCTCAGGACACCAGCCATGGGGACCCTGAAGGTCCAGGCCCAGTGACCCCAGGAAGCCGGTTATGGAGAGCTTGGTCGGCTGGACATGGGGAGCTCAGACTGCCGGGCATGCGGAGCTCAGGGCGCCGGATATGGGGAGATCTGGGCGCCGGGCATGGTGAGCACAGGGCGCAGGGCATGGAGAGCTCAGGGTGGCGGGCATGGTGAGCTCAGGGTACCGGGCATGGTGAGCTCAGGGTACCGGGCATGGTGAGCTCAGGGTACAGGCCATGGTGAGCTCAGGGTACCGGGCATGGTGAGCTCAGGGCACCGGGCATGGTGAGCTCAGGGTACCGGGCATAGTGAGCTCAGGGTGCCGGGCATGGTGAGCTCAGGGTGCCGGGCATGGTGAGCTCAGTGCGCCGGGCATGGTGAACTCAGGGCACCGTGCATGGGGAGATCAGTGTACCGGGCATGGTGAGCTCAGAGTCCCGGGCATGGTGAGCTCTGGTTACCGGGCATGGTGAGCTCAGGGTACCGGGCATGGTGAGCTCAGGGCACCGGGCATGGTGAGCTAGGGCGCCGGGCATGGTGAACTCAGGGCACCGGGCATGGTGAGCTCAGGGTACCGGGCATGGTAAGCTCAGGGTACAGGGCATGGTGAGCTCAGGGTACCGGGCATGGTGAGCTCAGGGCACCGGGCATGGTGAGCTCAGGGTACCGGGCATGGTGAGCTCAGTGTGCCGGGCATGGTGAACTCGGGGCACCGGGCATGGGGAGCTCAGGGTACCGGGCATGGTGAGTTCAGAGTACAGGGCATGGTGAGCTCTGGTTTCCGGGCATGGTGAGCTCAGGGTACCGGGCATGGTGAGCTCAGGGCGCCGGGCATGGTGAACTCAGTTCACCGGGCATGGGGAGCTCAGAGTACTGGGCATGGTGAGCTCAGAGTAACAGGCATAGTAAGCTCTGGTTACCGGGCATGGTGAGCTCAGGGCGCAGGGCATGGTGAATTCAGGGTACCGGGCATGGTGAGCTCAGAGTACCGGGCATGGTGAGCTCAGGGTACCGGGCATGGTGAGCTCAGGGTACCGGGCATGGTTAGCTCAAGGCTCCGGGCATGGTGAGCTCAGGGTACCGGGCATGGTGAGCTCAGGGTACCGTGCATGGTGAGCCCAGGGCGCCGGGCATGGTGAACTCAGGGCACCGGGCATGGGAAGCTCAGTGTACCAGGCATGGTGAGCTCAGGGGGCCGGGCATGGTGAGCTCAGGGCGCCGGGCATGGTGCGCTCAGGGCGCCGGACATGGGGAGTTCAAGGCACTGGTCAAGGGGAGCTAAGGGCACCAGCCATGGGGAGCTCTGGAGGCCAAGCATGGGGACCCTGGCAGTCCAGGCACAGTTACCCCAGGCAGCCGGTCATGGAGAGCTTGGTCAGCCGGGCATGGGGAGCTCAAGGGCCGGGCATGGTGAGCACAGGGTACCGGGCATGGTGAGCTCCGGGCGCCAGGCATGGTGAGCTCAGGGCACCAGGCACCAGTCATGGTGAGCTCAGGTCACCGGGCATGGTGAGCTAAGGTCACCGGGCATATGGAGCTCAGGGCACCGGGTATGGGGAGCTCAGAGTACCAGGCATGGAGAGCTCAGGTGGCAAGGAATGGGTACCCTGGCGGTCCAGGAACAGAGACCCCAGGCTGCCGGTCATGGGGAGCTTGGTCAGCCGGGCATGGGGAGCACAGGGTCCGGGCAGGGTGAGCTCATGGCGCCGGGCATGGTGAGCTCAGGGCGCCGGGCATGGTGAACTTAGGGCACCAGGCACCAGGCATGGTAAGCTCAGGGCACCGGGCATGGTTAGATCAGGGCACCAGGCATGGTGAGCTCAGGGCACCGGGCATGGGGAGCTCAGGGCACCGGGTATGGTGAGTTCCGTGCACCGGGCATGGGGAGCTTAGGGGGCCAGGCATGGGTACCCTGGGGGTCCAGGCACAGTGACCTCAGGCAGCTGATCATGGAGAGCTTGGTCAGCCAGGCATTGGGAGCTCAGGGGGCCGGGCATGGGGAGCTCAGGGCACCAGGCATGGGGAGCTCAGGGCACCAGGCATGGGGAGCTCAGGTGTCCAGGCATGGGGACCCTTGGGGTCCAGGCACAGTGACCCCTGGTAGCCGGTCAAGGAGAGCTTGGTCAGCTGAGCATGGGGAACTCAGAGGGCACCAGACATGGGGAGCTCATAGCACAAGGCATGGGGAGCTCAGGGCATCGGGCATGGGGAGCTCAGGGCATCAGCCATGGGGAGCTCAGGACACCAGCCATGGGGACCCTGAAGGTCCAGGCCCAGTGACCCCAGGCAGCCGGTCATGGAGAGCTTGGTCGGCTGGACATGGGGAGCTCAGAGGGCCGGGCATGGGGAGCTCAGGGCGCCGGATATGGGGAGCTCTGGGCGCCGGGCATGGTGAGCTCAGGGCGCCGGGCATGGTGAGCTCAGGGTGCCGGGCACGGTGAGCTCAGGGTACCGGGCATGGTGAGCTCAGTGCGCCGGGCATGGTTAACTAAGGGCACCGGAAATGGGGAGCTCAAGGTACCGGGCATGCTGAGCTCAGAGTACCGGGCATGGTGAGCTCTAGTTACCGGGCATGGTGAACTCAGGGCACTGGGCATGGGGAGCTCAGATACCGGGCATGGTGAGCTCTGGATACCGGGCATGGTGAGCTCTGGTTACCGGGCATGGTGAGCTCAGGGCGCCGGGCATGGTTAGCTCAAGGCACCGGGCATGGTGAGCTCAGGGTACCGGGCATGGTGAACTCAGGGTACCGGGCATGGTGAGCCCAGGGCACCGGGCATTGTGAACTCAAGGCACTGGGCATGGGAATTTCGGGGTACCAGGCATGGTGAGCTCAGGGGGCTGGGCATGGTGAGCTCAGGGCGCCGGGCATGGTGAGCTCAGGGCGCCGGGCATGGGGAGTTCAGGGCACTGGTCATGGGGAGCTAAGGGCACCAGCCATGGGGAGCTCGGGTGGCCAAGCATGGGGACACTGGCAGTCCAGGCACAGTGACCCCAGGCAGCCGGTCATGGAGAGCTTGGTCAGCCGGGCATGGCAGCTCAGGGGGCCGGGCATGGTGAGCTCAGTGCGCCGGGATGGTGAACTCAGGGCACCGGGCATGGGGATCTCAGTTTACCGGGCATGGTGAGCTCAGAGTACCGGGCATGGTGAGCTCTGGTTACCGGGCATGGTGAGCTCAGGGTACCGGGCATGGTGAGCTCAGGATGCCGGGCATGGTGAGCTCAGGGTGCCGGGCATGGTGAGCTCAGGGTACCAGGCATGGTAAGCTCAGTGCGCCGGGCATGGTGAACTCAGAGCACCGGGCATGGGGAGCTCAGGGTACCGGGCTTGGTGAGCTCAGAGTACCGGGCATGGTGAGCTCTGGTTACCGGGCATGGTGAGTTCAGGGTACCGGGCATTGTGAGCTCAGGGCACCGGGCATGGTGAGCGAGGGCGCCGGGCATGGTGAACTCAGGGCACCGGGCATGGTGAGCTCAGGGTACCGGGCATGGTGAGCTAAGGGTACCGGGCATGGTGAGCTCAGGGTACAGGGCATGGTGAGCTCAGGGTACCGGGCATGGTTAGCTCAGTTCACCGGGCATGGTGAGCTCAGGGTACCGGGCATGGTGAGCTCAGAGTACCGGGCATGGTGAGCTCAGTGCGCCGGGCATGGTGAACTCAGGGCACCGGGCATGGGGAGCTCAGGGTACCGGTCATGGTGAGTTCAGAGTACAGGGCATGGTGAGCTCTGGTTACCGGGCATGGTGAGCTCAGGGTACCGGGCATGGTGAGCTCAGGGCGCCGGGCATGGTGAACTCAGGTCACCGGGCATGGGGAGCTCAGAGTACTGGGCATGGTGAGCTCAGAGTATCGGGCATAGTGAGCTCCGGTTACCGGGCATGGTGAGCTCAGGGCGCCGGGCATGGTGAATTCAGGGTACCGGGCATGGTGAGCTCAGAGTACCGGGCATGGTGAACTCAGGGTACCGGGCATGGTGAGCTCAGGGTACCGGGCATGGTTAGCTCAAGGCACCGGGCATGGTGAGCTCAGGGTACCGGGCATGGTGAGCTCAGGGTACCGGGCATGGTGAACTCAGGGCACCGGGCATGCGAAGCTCAGGGTACCGGGCATGGTGAGCTCAGGGGGCCGGGCATGGTGAGCTCAGGGCGCCGGGCATGGGGAGTTCAAGGCACTGGTCATGGGGAGCTAAGGGCTCCAGCCATGGGGAGCTCAGGTGGCCAAGCATGGGGACCCTGGCAGTCCAGGCACAGTGACCCCAGGCAGCCGGTCATGGAGAGCTTGGTCAGCCGGGCATGGGGAGCTCAGGGGGCCGGGCATGGTGAGCACAGGGTACCGGGCATGGTGAGCTCCGGGCGCCAGGCATGGTGAGCTCAGGGCACCAGGCACCAGTCATGGTGAGCTCAGGTCACCGGGCATGGTGAGCTAAGGTCACCGGGCATATGGAGCTCAGGGCACCGGGTATGGGGAGCTCAGAGTACCAGGCATGGGGAGCTCAGGTGGCAAGGAATGGGTACCCTGGCGGTCCAGGAACAGAGACCCCAGGCTGCCGGTCATGGGGAGCTTGGTCAGCCGGGCATGGGGAGCACAGGGTCAGGGCAGGGTGAGCTCATGGCGCCGGGCATGGGGAGCTCAGGGGGCCGGGAATGGTGAGCTCAGAGTACCGGGCATGGTGAGCTCAGGGGGCTGGGCATGGTGAGCTCTGGGCGCCGGGCATGGTGAGCTCAGGGCACCGGGCATGGGGAGTTCAGGGCACTGGTCATGGGGAGCTAAGGGCACCAGCCATGGGCAGTTCAGGTGGCCAAGCATGGGGACCCTGGCAGTCCAGGCACAGTGACCCCAGGCAGCAGGTCATGGAGAGCTTGGTCAGCGGGCATGGGGAGCTCAGGGGGCCGGGCATGGGGAGCTCAGGGCACCAGGCATGGGGAACTCAGAGTACCAGGCATGGGGAGCTCAGGTGGCAAGGAATGGGTACCCTGGCGGTCCAGGAACAGAGACCCCAGGCTGCCGGTCATGGAGAGCTTGGTCAGCCGGGCATGGGGAGCACAGGGGGCCGGGCAGGGTGAGCTCATGGCGCCGGGCATGGGGAGCTCAGGGGGCCGGGCATGGTGAGCTCAGGGCGCCGGGCATGGTGAGCTTAGGGCACCAGGCACCAGGCATGGTAAGCTCAGGGCACCGGGCATGGTTAGCTCAGGGCACCAGGCATGGTGAGCTCAGGGCATGGGGCATGGGGAGCTCAGGGCACCGGGTATGGTGAGTTCCGGGCACCGGGCATGGGGAGCTTAGGGGGCCAGGCATGGGTACCCTGGGGGTCCAGGCACAGTGACCTCAGGCAGCTGATCATGGAGAGCTTGGTCAGCCAGGCATGGGGAGCTCAGGGGGCCGGGCATGGGGAGCTCAGGGCACCAGGCATGGGGAGCTCAGTGCACCAGGCATGGGGAGCTCAGGTGTTCAGGCATGGGGACCCTTGGGGTCCAGGCACAGTGACCCCTGGTAGCCGGGCAAGAAGAGCTTGGTCAGCTGAGCATGGGGAACTCAGAGGGCACCAGACATGGGGAGCTCATAGCACAATGCATGTGGAGCTCAGGGCATCGTGCATGGGGAGCTCAGGACATCAGCCATGGGGAGCTCAGGACACCAGCCATGGGGACTCTGAAGGTCCAGGCCCAGTGACCCCAGGCAGCCGGTCATGGAGAGCTTGGTCAGCTGGACATGGGGAGCTCAGAGGGCCGGGCATGGGGAGCTCAGGGCGCCGGATATGGGGAGATCTGGGCGCCGGGCATGGTGAGCACAGGGCGCAGGGCATGGTGAGCTCAGGGTGCCGGGCATGGTGAGCTCAGGGTACCGGGCATGGTGAGCTCAGGGTACCGGGCATGGTGAGCTCAGGGTACCGGGCATGGTGAGCTCAGGGTACAGGCCATGGTGAGCTCTGTGCGCCGGGCATGGTGAACTCAGGGCACCGGGCATGGGGAGCTCAGGGTACCGGGCATGATGAGCTCAGAGTACCGGGCATGGTGATCTCTGGTTACCGGGCATGGTGAGCTCAGGGTACCGGGCATGGTGAGCTCAGGGCGCCGGGCATGGTGAACTCAGGGCACTGGGCATGGTGAGCTCAGAGTACCGGGCATGGTGAGCTCTCGTTACCGGGCATGGTGAGCTCTTGTTACCGGGCATGGTGAGCTCAGGGCGCCGGGCATGGTGAATTCAGGGCACCGGGCATGGGGAGCTCTGTGTGCCAGGCATGGTGAGCTCAGGGTACCGGGCATGGTGAGCTCAGGGTACCGGGCATGGTTAGCTCAAGGCACCGGGCATGGTGAGCTCAGGGTACCGGGCATGGTTAGCTCAGGGTACCGGGCTTGGTGAGCCCAGGGCGCCGGGCATGGTGAACTCAGGGCACTGGACATGGGAAGCTCAGGGTACCAGGCATGGTGAGCTCAGGGGGCCGGGCATGGTGAGTTAAGGGCGCCGGGCATGGTGAGCTCAGGTCGCCGGGCATGGGGATTTCAGGGCACTGGTCATGGGGAGCTAAGGGCAACAGCCATGGGGAGCTCAGGTGGCCAAGCATGGGGACCCTGGCAGTCCAGGCACAGTGACCCCCGGCAGCCGGTCATGGAGAGCTTGGTCAGCCGGGCATGGGGAGCTCAGGGGGCCGGGCATGGGGAGCTCAGGGCACCAGGCATGGGGAGCTCAGGTGGCCAGGCATGGGGAGCTCTAAGCACCAGGCATGGGGAGTTCAGGACACCAGGCATGGGGAGCTCAGGTGGCCAGGCATGGGGACCTTGAAAGTCCGGGCACAGTGACCCCTGGCAGCCGGTCAAGGAGAGCTTGGTCAGTCGAGCATGGGGGACTCAAGAGGCACCAGATATGGGGAGCTCAGAGCACCAGGCATGGGGAGCTAAGGGCACCGGGCATGGGGACTTCAGGGCACCGGGCATGGGGAGCTCAGGGAACCGGACATGGAGAGCTCAGGGCACCGGGCATGGGGAGCTCAGGGCACCAGCCATGGGGAGCTCAGGTGGCCAGGCATGGGGACTCTGGGGGTACGGGCACAGAGACCCCAGGCAGCTGGTCATGAAGATCTTGGTCAGCCAGGCATGGGGAACTCAGGGGGCCAGGTATGGGGAGCTCAAGAGGGCACCAGGCATGGGGAGCTCAGTGCACTGGGTCTGGCGAGCTCATGGCACCAGGCATGGTGAGCTCAGGGCACTGGGCATGGGGAGCTCAGGGCAGCAGGCATGGGGAGCTCAGGTGGCAAGGAATGGGTACCCTGGCGGTCCAGGAACAGAGACCCCAGGCTGCCGGTCATGGGGAGCTTGGTCAGCCGGGCATGGGGAGCACAGGGTCCGGGCAGGGTGAGCTCATGGCGCCGGGCATGGGGAGCTCAGGGGGCCGGGCATGGTGAGCTCAGGGCGCCGGGCATGGTGAGCTTAGGGCACCAGGCACCAGGCATGGTAAGCTCAGGGCACCGGGCATGGGGAGCTCAGGGCACCAGGCATGGGGAGCTCAGGGCACCTGTCATGGGGAGCTCAGGGGGCTCCAGGCATGGGGAGCTCAGGGCACCAGGCATGGGGAGCTCAAAGAACCAGACATGGGGAGCTCAGGTGTCCAGGCATGGGGACCCTGGTGGTCCAGGCACAGTGACCCCTGGCAGCCGGTCAAGGAGAGCTTGGTCAGCCAAGCATGGGGAACTCAGGGGGCACCAGACACGGGGAGCTCATAGCACCAGGCATGGGGAGCTCAGGGCACCAGGCACCAGTCATGGTGAGCTCAGGTCACCGGGCATATGGAGCTCAGGGCACCGGGTATGGGGAGCTCAGGATACCAGGCATGGGGAGCTCAGGTGGCCAGGAATGGGTATCGTGGCGGTCCAGGAACAGAGACCCCAGGCTGCCGGTCATGGAGAGCTTGGTCAGCCGGGTATCTGGAGCACAGGGGGCCGGGCATGGTGAGCTTATGGCGCTGGGCATGGGGAGCTCATGGCGCCGGGCATGGGGAGCTCAGGGCGCCGGGCATTGGGAGCTCAGGGGGCCGGGCATGGGGAGCTCAGGGGGCCGGGCATGGTGAGCTTAGGGCACCAGGCACCAGGCATGGTAAGCTCAGGGCACCAGGCATGGTTAGCTCAGGGCGCCGGGCATGGGGAGCTCAGGGGGCCGGGCGTGGTGAGCTCAGGGCGCCGGGCATGGTGAGCTTAGGGCACCAGGCACCTGGCATGGTAAGCTCAGGGCACCGGGCATGTTTAGCTCAGGGCACCAGGCATGGTGAGCTCAGGGCACCGGGCATGGGGAGCTCAGGGCACCGGGTATGGTGAGTTCCGGGCACCGGGCATGGGGAGTTTAGGGGGCCAGGCATGGGTACCCTGGGGGTCCAGGTACAGTGACCTCAGGCAGCTGATCATGGATAGCTTGGTCAGCCAGGCCTGGGGAGCTCAGGGGACCGGGCATGGGGAGCTCAGGGCACCAGGCATGGGGAGCTCAGGTGTCCAGGCATGGGGAACCTTGGGGTCCAGGCACAGTGACCCCTGGTAGCCGGTCAAGGAGAGCTTGGTCAGCCGAGCATGGGGAACTCAGAGGGCACCAGACATGGGGAGCTCATAGCGCAAGGCATGGGGAGCTCAGGGCACCGGGCAAGGGGAGCTCAGGGCAACAGCCATGGGGAGCTCAGGACACCAGCCATGGGGATCCTGGAGTTCCAGGCCCAGTGACCTCAGGCAGCCGGTCATGGAGAGCTTGGTCTGCAGGACATGGGGAGATCAGGGCGCCGGATATGGGGAGCTCTGGGCACTGGGCATGGTGAGCTCAGGGCACCGGGCATGCTGAGCTCAGTGTCCCGGGCATGGAGAGCTCAGGGCACCGCGCATGGTGAGCTCATTGTACCGGGCATGGTGAGCTCAGGGTACCGGGCATGGTGAGCTCAGGGCGCTGGGCATGTGGAACTCAGGGCACCAGGCATGGTGAGCTCAGGTTGCTGGGCATGGTGAGCTCAGGGCGCCGGGCATGGTGAGCTCAGGGCACCAGGCATGGGGAGCTCAAGGTATCGGGCATGTTGAGCTCAGGGTACCGGGCATGGTGAGCTCAGGGTACCGGGCATGGTGAGTTCAGGATACCGGGCATGGTGAGCTCAGGGTACCGGGCATGGTGAGCTCAGGGTACCGGGCATGGTGAGCTCAGGGCGCCGGGCATGGTGAGCTCAGGGCACCAGGCACCAGTCATGGTGAGCTCAGGTCACCAGGCATATGGAGCTCAGGGCACCGGGTGTGGGGATCTCAGGGTACCAAGCATGGGGAGCTCAGGGCACCGGGCATGGGGAGCTCAGGGTACAAGCCATGGGGAGCTCAGGACACCAGTCATGGGGACCCTGGAGGTCCAGGCCCAGTGACCCCAGGCAGCCGGTCATGGAGAGCTTGGTCGGCAGGACATGGGGAGCTGAGGGGGCCGGGCATGGTGAGCTCAGGGTGCCGGATATGGGGAGCTCTCGGCGCCGGGCATGGTGAGCTCAGGGTACCGGGCATGGTGAGATCAAGGCGCAGGGCATGGTGAGCTCAGGGTACCGGGCATGGTGAGCTCACGGCGCCGGGCATGGTGAGCTCAGGGCACCAGGCACCAGTCATGGTGAGCTCAGGTCACCGGGCATATGGAGCTCAGGGCACCGGGTGTGGGGATCTCAGGGTACCAGGCATGGGGAGCTCAGGGCACCGGGCATGGGGATCTCAGGGTACCACACATGGGGAGCTCAGGACACCAGCCATGGGGACCTGGGTGGTCCAGGCCCAGTAACCCAAGGCAGCCGGTCATGGAGAGCTTGGCCGGCAGGACATGAGGAGCTCAGGGGGCCGGGCATGGTGAGCTCAGGGTTCCGGATATGGGGAGCTCTTGGCGCCGGGCATGGTGAGCTCAGGGAGCCGGGCATGGTGAGCTCAGGGTACCGGGCATGGTGAGCTCAAGGCGAGGGCGTGTTGAGCTCAGGGTACCGGCCATGGTGAGCTCAGGGTACCGGGCATGGTGAGCTCAAGGCGAGGGCGTGTTGAGCTCAGGGTACCGGGCATGGTGAGCTCAGGGTACCGGGCATGGAGAGCTCAGGGCACCGGGCATGGGGAGCTCAGGGCACCAGCCATGGGGAGCTCAGGTGGCCAGGCATGGGGACTCTGGGGGTATGGGCACAGAGACCCCAGGCAGCTGGTCATGAAGAGCTTGGTCAGCCAGGCATGGGGAACTCAGGGGGCCGGGGAGCTCAAGAGGGCAACAGACATGGGGAGCTCAGTGCACTGGGTCTGGGGAGCTCATGGAACCAGACATGGGGAGCTCTGGTGTCCAGGCATGGGGACCCTGGTGGTCTGGCACAGTGACCCCTGGCAGCTGGTCAAGGAGAGCTTGGTCAGCCGAGCATGGGGAACTCAGGGGGCACCAGACACGGGGAGCTCAGAGCACCAGGCATGGGGAGCTCAGGGCACCGGGCATGGGGACCTCAGGGCACCAGGCATGGGGAACTCAGGGGGCACCAGACATGGGGAGCTCACGGCAACACTCATGGGGAGCTCAGGTGGCCAAGCATGGGGACCCTGGCGGTCCAGGCACAGAGACCCCAGGCAGCCGGTCATGGAGAGCTTGGTCAGCCAGGCATGGGGAGCACAGAGGGCCAGGCATGGTGAGCTCATGGCGCCGGGCATGGGGAGCTCATGGCACTGGGCAGGGGGAGATCAGGGCGCCGGGCATGGGGTGCTCAGGGCGCCGGGCATGGTGAGCTCAGGGCGCCGGGCATGTTGAGCTTAGGGCACCAGGCACCAGGCATGGTAAGCTCAGGGTACCGGGCATGGTGAGCTCAGGGCACCAGGCATGGTGAGCTCAGGGCACCGGGCATGGGGAGTTCAGGACACCGGGTATAGTGAGTTCCGTGCACCGGGCATGGGGAGCTTAGGGGGCCAGGCATGGGTACCATGGGTGTCCAGGCACAGTGACCTCAGGCAGCTGATCATGGAGAGCTTGGTCAGCCAGGCATGGGGAGCTCAGGGGGCCGGGCATGGGGAGCTTAGGGCACCGGGCATGGGGAGCTCAGGGGGCCGGGCATGTTGAGCTCAGGGTGCCAGTCATGGTGAGCCTAGAGCACCAGGCACTAGGCATGGTAATCTCAGGGCACCGGGCATGGTGAGCACAGGGTACCGGGCATGGTGAGCTCAGGGCACCAGGCACCAGTCATGGTGAGCTAAGGTCACCGGGCATATGGAGCTCAGGGCACCAGGTATGGGGAGCTCAGAGTACCAGGCATAGGGAGTTCAGGTGGCAAGGAATGGGTACCCTGGCGGTCCAGGAACAGAGACCCCAGGCTGCCGGTCATGGAGAGCTTGGTCAGCCGGGCATGGGGAGCACAGGGGGCCGGGCAGGGTGAGCTCAGGGCGCCGGGCATGGTGAGCTTAGGGCACTAGGCACCAGGCATGGTAAGCTCAGGGCACCGGACATGGTTAGCTCAGGGCACCAGGCATGGTGAGCTCAGGGCACCGGGCATGGGGAGCTCAGGGCACCGGGCATGGGGAGCTCAGGGCACTGGGTATGGTGAGTTCCGGGCACCAGGCATGGGGAGCTTAGGGGGCCAGGCATGGGTACCCTGGGGGTCCAGGCACAGTGACCTCAGGCAGCTGATCATGGAGAGCTTGGTCAGCCAGGCATGGGGAGCTCAGGGGGCTGGGCATGGGGAGCTCAGGGCACCAGGCATGGGGAGCTCAGGGAAACAGGCATGGGGAGCTCAGGTGTCCAGGCATGGGGACCCTTGGGGTCCAGGCACAGTGACCCCTGGTAGCTGGTCAAGGAGAGCTTGGTCAGCTGATCATGGGGAACTCAGAGGGCACCAGACATGGGGAGCTCATAGCACAAGGCATGGGGAGCTCAGGGCATCGGGCATGGGGAGCTCAGGGCATCAGCCATGGGGAGCTCAGGACACCAGCCATGGGGACCCTGAAGGTCCAGGCCCAGTGACCCCAGGCAGCCGGTCATGGAGAGCTTGGTCGGCTGGACATGGGGAGCTCCGAGGGCCGGGCATGGGGAGCTCAGGGAGCCGGATATGGGGAGCTCTGGGCGCCGGGCATGGTGAGCTCAGGGCGCCGGGCATGGTGAGCTCAGGGTACCGGGCATGGTGAGCTCAGGGTGCCAGGCATGGTGAGCCCAGGGTACAGGGCATGATGAGCTCAGGGTACCGGGCATGGTGAGCTCAGGGCACCGGGCATGGTGAGCTCAGGGTACCGGGCATGGTGAGCTCAGTGCGCCTGGCATGGTGAACTCAGGGCACCGGGCATGGGGAGCTCAGGGTACCAGCCATGGGGAGCTCAGAGTACCGGGCATGGTGAACTCTGGTTACCGGGCATGGTGAGCTCAGATGGCGGGCTTGGTGAGCTCAGGGTGCCGGGCATGGTGAGCTCAGGGTACCGGGCATGGTGAGCTCAGGGTACAGGGCATGGTGAACTCAGGGTACCGGGCATGGTGAGCTCAGGGCACCGGGCATGGTGAGCTCAGGGTACCGGGCATGGTGAGCTCAGGGGGCCGGGCATGGTGAGCTCAGGGCGCTGGGCATTGGAAGCTCAGGGTACCGGGCATGGTGAGCTCAGGGGGCCGGGCATGGTGAACTCAGGGCGCCGGGCATGGGGAGTTCAGGGCACTGGTCATGGGGAGCTAAGGGCACCAGCCATGGGGAGCTCAGGTGGCCAAGCATGGGGACCCTGGCAGTCCAGGCACAGTGACCCCAGGCAGCCGGTCATGGAGAGCTTGGTCAGCCGGGCATGGGGAGCACAGGGGGCCGGGCAGGGTGAGCTCATGGCGCCGGGCATGGGGAGCTCAGGGGGCCAAGCATGGTGAGCTCAGGGTACGGGGCATGGGGAGCTCAGGGCACCGGGTATGGTGAGTTCCGGGCACCGGGCATGGGGAGCTTAGGGGGCCAGGCATGGGTACCCTGGGGGTCCAGGCACAGTGACCTCAGGCAGCTGATCATGGAGAACTTGGTCAGCCAGGCATGGGGAGCTCAGGGGGCCGGGCATGGGGAGCTTAGGGCGCCGGGCATGGGGAGCTCATGGCACTGGGCAGGGGGAGATCAGGGCGCCGGGCATGGGGTGCTCAGGGCGCCGGGCATGGTGAGCTCAGGGCGCCGGGCATGTTGAGCTTAGGGCACCAGGCACCAGGCATGGTAAGCTCAGGGTACCGGGCATGGTGAGCTCAGGGCACCAGGCATGGTGAGCTCAGGGCACCGGGCATGGGGAGTTCAGGACACCGGGTATAGTGAGTTCCGTGCACCGGGCATGGGGAGCTTAGGGGGCCAGGCATGGGTACCATGGGTGTCCAGGCACAGTGACCTCAGGCAGCTGATCATGGAGAGCTTGGTCAGCCAGGCATGGGGAGCTCAGGGGGCCGGGCATGGGGAGCTTAGGGCACCAGGCATGGGGAGCTCAGGTGTCCAGGCATGGTGAGCTCAGGATACCGGGCATGGTGAGCTCAGGGCGCCGGGCATGTTGAACTCAGGGCACTGGGCATGGTGAGCTCAGGGTGCCGGGCATGGTGAGCTCAGGGTACCGGGCATGGTGAGCTCAGAGTACCGGGCATGGTGAGCTCAGGGTGCCGGGCATGGTGAGCTCAGGGCACCGGGCATGGGGAGCTCATGGTACCGGGCATGGTTAGCTCAGGGTACCGGGTATGGTGAGCTCAGAGTACCGGGCATGGTGAGCTCAGGGCGCCGGGCATGGTGAGCTCAGGGAACCAGGCACCAGTCATGGTGAGCTCAGGTCACCGGGCATGTTGAGCTCAGGTCACCATGCATATGGAGCTCAGGGCACCGTGTATGGTGATCTCAGGGTACCAGGCATGGGGAGCTCAGGTGGCCAGGAATGGGTACCCTGGCGGTCCAGGCACAGAGACCCCAGGCTGTCGGTCATGGAAAGCTTGGTCAGCCGGGCATGGGGAGCACAGGGTGCCGGGCATGTTGATCTAAGGGCGCCAGGCATGGTGAGCTTAGGGCACCAGGCACCAGGCATGGTAAGCTCAGGGCACCGGGCATGGTGAGCTCAGGGCGCCAGGCATGGTGAGCTCAGGGCACCGGGCATGGGGAGCTCAGGGGGCCGGGCATGTTGAGCTCAGGGCGCCAGGCATGGTGAGCTTAGGGCACCAGGCACCAGGCATGGTAATCTCAGGGCACCGGGCATGGTGAGCACAGGGTACCGGGCATGGTGAGCTCCGGGCACCGGGCATGGTGAGCTCAGGGCACCAGGCACCAGTCATGGTGAGCTAAGGTCACCGGGCATATGGAGCTCAGGGCACCAGGTATGGGGAGCTCAGAGTACCAGGCATAGGGAGTTCAGGTGGCAAGGAATGGGTACCCTGGCGGTCCAGGAACAGAGACCCCAGGCTGCCGGTCATGGAGAGCTTGGTCAGCCGGGCATGGGGAGCACAGGGGGCCGGGCAGGGTGAGCTCAGGGCGCCGGGCATGGTGAGCTTAGGGCACTAGGCACCAGGCATGGTAAGCTCAGGGCACCGGACATGGTTAGCTCAGGGCACCAGGCATGGTGAGCTCAGGGCACCGGGCATGGGGAGCTCAGGGCACCGGGCATGGGGAGCTCAGGGCACTGGGTATGGTGAGTTCCGGGCACCAGGCATGGGGAGCTTAGGGGGCCAGGCATGGGTACCCTGGGGGTCCAGGCACAGTGACCTCAGGCAGCTGATCATGGAGAGCTTGGTCAGCCAGGCATGGAGAGCTCAGGGGGCTGGGCATGGGGAGGTCAGGGCACCAGGCATGGGGAGCTCAGGGAAACAGGCATGGGGAGCTCAGGTGTCCAGGCATGGGGACCCTTGGGGTCCAGGCACAGTGACTCCTGGTAGCTGGTCAAGGAGAGCTTGGTCAGCTGATCATGGGGAACTCAGAGGGCACCAGACATGGGGAGCTCATAGCACAAGGCATGTGGAGCTCAGGGCATCGGGCATGGGGAGCTCAGGGCATCAGCCATGGGGAGCTCAGGACACCAGCCATGGGGACCCTGAAGGTCCAGGCCCAGTGACCCCAGGCAGCCGGTCATGGAGAGCTTGGTCGGCTGGACATGGGGAGCTCCGAGGGCCGGGCATGGGGAGCTCAGGGAGCCGGATATGGGGAGCTCTGGGCGCCGGGCATGGTGAGCTCAGGGCGCCGGGCATGGTGAGCTCAGGGTACCGGGCATGGTGAGCTCAGGGTGCCGGGCATGTTGAGCCCAGGGTACAGGGCATGGTGAGCTCAGGGTACCGGGCATGGTGAGCTCAGGGCACCGGGCATGGTGAGCTCAGGGTACCGGGCATGGTGAGCTCAGTGCGCCTGGCATGGTGAACTCAGGGCACCGGGCATGGGGAGCTCAGGGTACCAGCCATGGGGAGCTCAGAGTACCGGGCATGGTGAACTCTGGTTACCGGGCATGGTGAGCTCAGATGGCGGGCTTGGTGAGCTCAGGGTGCCGGGCATGGTGAGCTCAGGGTACCGGGCATGGTGAGCTCAGGGTACAGGGCATGGTGAACTCAGGGTACCGGGCATGGTGAGCTCAGGGCACCGGGCATGGTGAGCTCAGGGTACCGGGCATGGTGAGCTCAGGGGGCCGGGCATGGTGAGCTCAGGGCGCTGGGCATGGGAAGCTCAGGGTACCGGGCATGGTGAGCTCAGGGGGCCGGGCATGGTGAGCTCAGGGCGCCGGGCATGGGGAGTTCAGGGCACTGGTCATGGGGAGCTAAGGGCACCAGCCATGGGGAGCTCAGGTGGCCAAGCATGGGGACCCTGGCAGTCCAGGCACAGTGACCCCAGGCAGCCGGTCATGGAGATCTTGGTCAGCCGGGCATGGGGAGCACAGGGGGCCGGGCAGGGTGAGCTCATGGCGCCGGGCATGGGGAGCTCAGGGGGCCAAGCATGGTGAGCTCAGGGTACGGGGCATGGGGAGCTCAGGGCACCGGGTATGGTGAGTTCCGGGCACCGGGCATGGGGAGCTTAGGGGGCCAGGCATGGGTACCCTGGGGGTCCAGGCACAGTGACCTCAGGCAGCTGATCATGGAGAACTTGGTCAGCCAGGCATGGGGAGCTCAGGGGGCCGGGCATGGGGAGCTTAGGGCGCCGGGCATGGGGAGCTCATGGCACTGGGCAGGGGGAGATCAGGGCGCCGGGCATGGGGTGCTCAGGGCGCCGGGCATGGTGAGCTCAGGGCGCCGGGCATGTTGAGCTTAGGGCACCAGGCACCAGGCATGGTAAGCTCAGGGTACCGGGCATGGTGAGCTCAGGGCACCAGGCATGGTGAGCTCAGGGCACCGGGCATGGGGAGTTCAGGACACCGGGTATAGTGAGTTCCGTGCACCGGGCATGGGGAGCTTAGGGGGCCAGGCATGGGTACCATGGGTGTCCAGGCACAGTGACCTCAGGCAGCTGATCATGGAGAACTTGGTCAGCCAGGCATGGGGAGCTCAGGGGGCCGGGCATGGGGAGCTTAGGGCACCAGGCATGGGGAGCTCAGGTGTCCAGGCATGGTGAGCTCAGGATACCGGGCATGGTGAGCTCAGGGCGCCGGGCATGTTGAACTCAGGGCACTGGGCATGGTGAGCTCAGGGTGCCGGGCATGGTGAGCTCAGGGTACCGGGCATGGTGAGCTCAGAGTACCGGGCATGGTGAGCTCAGGGTGCCGGGCATGGTGAGCTCAAGGCACCGGGCATGGGGAGCTCATGGTACCGGGCATGGTTAGCTCAGGGTACCGGGCATGGTGAGCTCAGAGTACCGGGCATGGTGAGCTCAGGGCGCCGGGCATGGTGAGCTCAGGGAACCAGGCACCAGTCATGGTGAGCTCAGGTCACCGGGCATGTTGAGCTCAGGTCACCATGCATATGGAGCTCAGGGCACCGTGTATGGTGATCTCAGGGTACCAGGCATGGGGAGCTCAGGTGGCCAGGAATGGGTACCCTGGCGGTCCAGGCACAGAGACCCCAGGCTGTCGGTCATGGAAAGCTTGGTCAGCCGGGCATGGGGAGCACAGGGTGCCGGGCATGTTGATCTAAGGGCGCCAGGCATGGTGAGCTTAGGGCACCAGGCACCAGGCATGGTAAGCTCAGGGCACCGGGCATGGTGAGCTCAGGGCGCCAGGCATGGTGAGCTCAGGGCACCGGGCATGGGGAGCTCAGGGGGCCGGGCATGTTGAGCTCAGGGCGCCAGGCATGGTGAGCTTAGGGCACCAGGCACCAGGCATGGTAATCTCAGGGCACCGGGCATGGTGAGCACAGGGTACCGGGCATGGTGAGCTCCGGGCACCGGGCATGGTGAGCTCAGGGCACCAGGCACCAGTCATGGTGAGCTCAGGTCACCGGGCATGGTGAGCTAAGGTCACCGGGCATATGGAGCTCAGGGCACCGGGTATGGGGAGCTCAGAGTACCAGGCATAGGGAGTTCAGGTGGCAAGGAATGGGTACCCTGGCGGTCCAGGAACAGAGACCCCAGGCTGCCGGTCATGGAGAGCTTGGTCAGCCGGGCATGGGGAGCACAGGGGGCCGGGCATGGCGAGCTTAGGGCACTAGGCACCAGGCATGGTAAGCTCAGGGCACCGGACATGGTTAGCTCAGGGCACCAGGCATGGTGAGCTCAGGGCACCGGGCATGGGGAGCTCAGGGCACCGGGGATGGGGAGCTCAGGGCACTGGGTATGGTGAGTTCCGGGCACCGGGCATGGGGAGCTTAGGGGGCCAGGCATGGGTACCCTGGGGGTCCTGGCACAGTGACCTCAGGCAGCTGATCATGGAGAGCTTGGTCAGCCAGGCATGGGGAGCTCAGGGGGCTGGGCATGGGGAGCTCAGGGCACCAGGCATGGGGAGCTCAGGGAAACAGGCATGGGGAGCTCAGGTGTCCAGGCATGGGGACCCTTGGGGTCCAGGCACAGTGACCCCTGGTAGCCGGTCAAGGAGAGCTTGGTCAGCTGATCATGGGGAACTCAGAGGGCACCAGACATGGGGAGCTCATAGCACAAGGCATGGGGAGCTCAGGGCATCGGGCATGGGGAGCTCAGGGCATCAGCCATGGGGAGCTCAGGACACCAGCCATGGGGACCCTGAAGGTCCAGGCCCAGTGACCCCAGGCAGCCGGTCATGGAGAGCTTGGTCGGCTGGACATGGGGAGCTCAGAGGGCCGGGCATGGGGAGCTCAGGGCGCCGGATATGGGAAGCTCTTGGCGCCGGGCATGGTGAGCTCAGGGCGCCGGGCATGGTGAGCTCAGGGCGCCGGGCATGGGGAGCTCAGAGTACCAGGCATGGGGAGCTCAGGTGGCAAGGAATGGGTACCCTGGCGGTCCAGGAACAGAGACCCCAGGCTGCCGGTCATGGAGAGCTTGGTCAGCCGGGCATGGGTAGCTCAGGGGGCCGGGCATGGGGAGCTCAGGGCACCAGGCATGGGGAGCTCAGAGTACCAGGCATGGGGAGCTCAGGTGGCAAGGAATGGGTACCCTGGCGGTCCAGGAACAGAGACCCCAGGCTGCCGGTCATGGAGAGCTTGGTCAGCCGGCATGGGGAGCACAGGGGGCCGGGCAGGGTGAGCTCATGGCGCCGGGCATGGGGAGCTCAGGGGGCCAGGCATGGTGAGCTCAGGGCACCAGGCATGGTGAGCTCAGGGTACGGGGCATGGGGAGCTCAGGGCACCGGGTATGGTGAGTTCCTGGCACCGGGCATGGGGAGCTTAGGGGGCCAGGCATGGGTACCCTGGGGGTCCAGGCACAGTGACCTCAGGCAGCTGATCATGGAGAGCTTGGTCAGCCAGGCATGGAGAGCTCAGGGGGCCGGGCATGGGGAGCTCAGGGCACCAGGCATGGGGAGCTCAGGTGTCCAGGCATGGTTAGCTCAGGGTACCGGGCATGGTGAGCTCAGGGCGCCGGGCATGTTGAACTCAGGGCACCGGGCATGGTGAGCTCACGGTGCCGGGCATGGTGAGCTCAGAGTACCGGGCATGGTTAGCTCAAGGCATCGGGCATGGTGAGCTCAGGGTACCGGGCATGGTGAGCTCAGGGTACCGGGCATGGTGAGCCCAGGGCGCCGGGCATGGTGAACTCAGGGCACCGGGCATGGGAAGCTCAGGGCGCCGGGCATGGTGAGCTTAGGGGGCCGGGCATGGTAAGCTCAGGGTACCGGGCATGGTGAGCTCAGGGTACAGGGCATGGTGAACTCAGGGTACCGGGCATGGTGAGCTCAGGGCACCGGGCATGGTGAGCTCAGGGTACCGGGCATGGTGAGCTCAGGGTACCGGGCATGGTGAGCTCAGGGCGCCGGGCATGGTGAATTCAGGGTACAGGGTATGGGGAGCTCTGGGTGCCGGGCATGGTGAGCTCAGGGTACCGGGCATGGTGAGCTCAGGGTACCGGGCATGGTGAGCTCAGGGGGCCAGGCATGGTGAGCTCAGGGCACTGGGCATGGGAAGCTCAGGGTACCGGGCATGGTGAGCTCAGGGGGCCGGGCATGGTGAGCTCAGGGCGCCGGGCATGGGGAGTTCAGGGCACTGGTCATGGGGAGCTAAGGGCACCAGCCATGGGGAGCTCAGGTGGCCAAGCATGGGGACCCTGGCAGTCCAGGCACAGTGACCCCAGGCAGCCGGTCATGGAGAGCTTGGTCAGCCGGGCATGGGTAGCTCAGGGGGCCGGGCATGGGGAGCTCAGGGCACCAGGCATGGGGAGCTCAGAGTACCAGGCATGGGGAGCTCAGGTGGCAAGGAATGGGTACCCTGGCGGTCCAGGAACAGAGACCCCAGGCTGCCGGTCATGGAGAGCTTGGTCAGCCGGCATGGGGAGCACAGGGGGCCGGGCAGGGTGAGCTCATGGCGCCGGGCATGGGGAGCTCAGGGGGCCAGGCATGGTGAGCTCAGGGCACCAGGCATGGTGAGCTCAGGGTACGGGGCATGGGGAGCTCAGGGCACCGGGTATGGTGAGTTCCTGGCACCGGGCATGGGGAGCTTAGGGGGCCAGGCATGGGTACCCTAGGGGTCCAGGCACAGTGACCTCAGGCAGCTGATCATGGAGAGCTTGGTCAGCCAGGCATGGAGAGCTCAGGGGGCCGGGCATGGGGAGCTCAGGGCACCAGGCATGGGGAGCTCAGGTGTCCAGGCATGGTTAGCTCAGGGTACCGGGCATGGTGAGCTCAGGGCGCCGGGCATGTTGAACTCAGGGCACCGGGCATGGTGAGCTCACGGTGCCGGGCATGGTGAGCTCAGAGTACCGGGCATGGTTAGCTCAAGGCATCGGGCATGGTGAGCTCAGGGTACCGGGCATGGTGAGCTCAGGGTACCGGGCATGGTGAGCCCAGGGCGCCGGGCATGGTGAACTCAGGGCACCGGGCATGGGAAGCTCAGGGCGCCGGGCATGGTGAGCTTAGGGGGCCGGGCATGGTAAGCTCAGGGTACCGGGCATGGTGAGCTCAGGGTACAGGGCATGGTGAACTCAGGGTACCGGGCATGGTGAGCTCAGGGCACCGGGCATGGTGAGCTCAGGGTACCGGGCATGGTGAGCTCAGGGTACCGGGCATGGTGAGCTCAGGGCGCCGGGCATGGTGAATTCAGGGTACAGGGCATGGGGAGCTCTGGGTGCCGGGCATGGTGAGCTCAGGGTACCGGGCATGGTGAGCTCAGGGTACCGGGCATGGTGAGCTCAGGGGGCCAGGCATGGTGAGCTCAGGGCTCTGGGCATGGGAAGCTCAGGGTACCGGGCATGGTGAGCTCAGGGGGCCGGGCATGGTGAGCTCAGGGCGCCGGGCATGGGGAGTTCAGGGCACTGGTCATGGGGAGCTAAGGGCACCAGCCATGGGGAGCTCAGGTGGCCAAGCATGGGGACCCTGGCAGTCCAGGCACAGTGACCCCAGGCAGCCGGTCATGGAGAGCTTGGCCAGCCGGGCATGGGTAGCTCAGGGGGCCGGGCATGGGGAGCTCAGGGCACCAGGCATGGGGAGCTCAGAGTACCAGGCATGGGGAGCTCAGGTGGCAAGGAATGGGTACCCTGGCGGTCCAGGAACAGAGACCCCAGGCTGCCGGTCATGGAGAGCTTGGTCAGCCGGCAGGGGGAGCACAGGGGGCCGGGCAGGGTGAGCTCATGGCGCCGGGCATGGGGAGCTCAGGGCACCAGGCATGGTGAGCTCAGGGTACGGGGCATGGGGAGCTCAGGGCACCGGGTATGGTGAGTTCCTGGCACCGGGCATGGGGAGCTTAGGGGGCCAGGCATGGGTACCCTAGGGGTCCAGGCACAGTGACCTCAGGCAGCTGATCATGGAGAGCTTGGTCAGCCAGGCATGGAGAGCTCAGGGGGCCGGGCATGGGGAGCTCAGGGCACCAGGCATGGGGAGCTCAGGTGTCCAGGCATGGTTAGCTCAGGGTACCGGGCATGGTGAGCTCAGGGCGCCGGGCATGTTGAACTCAGGGCACCGGGCATGGTGAGCTCACGGTGCCGGGCATGGTGAGCTCAGAGTACCGGGCATGGTTAGCTCAAGGCATCGGGCATGGTGAGCTCAGGGTACCGGGCATGGTGAGCTCAGGGTACCGGGCATGGTGAGCCCAGGGCGCCGGGCATGGTGAACTCAGGGCACCGGGCATGGGAAGCTCAGGGCGCCGGGCATGGTGAGCTTAGGGGGCCGGGCATGGTAAGCTCATGGTACCGGGCATGGTGAGCTCAGGGTACAGGGCATGGTGAACTCAGGGTACCGGGCATGGTGAGCTCAGGGCACCGGGCATGGTGAGCTCAGGGTACCGGGCATGGTGAGCTCAGGGTACCGGGCATGGTGAGCTCAGGGCGCCGGGCATGGTGAATTCAGGGTACAGGGCATGGGGAGCTCTGGGTGCCGGGCATGGTGAGCTCAGGGTACCGGGCATGGTGAGCTCAGGGTACCGGGCATGGTGAGTTCAGGGGGCCAGGCATGGTGAGCTCAGGGCACTGGGCATGGGAAGCTCAGGGTACCGGGCATGGTGAGCTCAGGGGGCCGGGCATGGTGAGCTCAGGGCGCCGGGCATGGGGAGTTCAGGGCACTGGTCATGGGGAGCTAAGGGCACCAGCCATGGGGAGCTCAGGTGGCCAAGCATGGGGACCCTGGCAGTCCAGGCACAGTGACCCCAGGCAGCCGGTCATGGAGAGCTTGGTCAGCCGGGCATGGGTAGCTCAGGGGGCCGGGCATGGGGAGCTCAGGGCACCAGGCATGGGGAGCTCAGAGTACCAGGCATGGGGAGCTCAGGTGGCAAGGAATGGGTACCCTGGCGGTCCAGGAACAGAGACCCCAGGCTGCCGGTCATGGAGAGCTTGGTCAGCCGGCATGGGGAGCACAGGGGGCCGGGCAGGGTGAGCTCATGGCGCCGGGCATGGGGAGCTCAGGGGGCCAGGCATGGTGAGCTCAGGGCACCAGGCATGGTGAGCTCAGGGTACGGGGCATGGGGAGCTCAGGGCACCGGGTATGGTGAGTTCCTGGCACCGGGCATGGGGAGCTTAGGGGGCCAGGCATGGGTACCCTAGGGGTCCAGGCACAGTGACCTCAGGCAGCTGATCATGGAGAGCTTGGTCAGCCAGGCATGGAGAGCTCAGGGGGCCGGGCATGGGGAGCTCAGGGCACCAGGCATGGGGAGCTCAGGTGTCCAGGCATGGTTAGCTCAGGGTACCGGGCATGGTGAGCTCAGGGCGCCGGGCATGTTGAACTCAGGGCACCGGGCATGGTGAGCTCACGGTGCCGGGCATGGTGAGCTCAGAGTACCGGGCATGGTTAGCTCAAGGCATCGGGCATGGTGAGCTCAGGGTACCGGGCATGGTGAGCTCAGGGTACCGGGCATGGTGAGCCCAGGGCGCCGGGCATGGTGAACTCAGGGCACCGGGCATGGGAAGCTCAGGGTACCGGGCATGGTGAGCTTAGGGGGCCGGGCATGGTAAGCTCAGGGCGCCGGGCATGGTGAGCTCAGGGCGCCGGGCATGGGGAGTTCAGGGCACTGGTCATGGGGAGCTAAGGGCACCAGCCATGGGGAGCTCAGGTGGCCAAGCATGGGGACCCTGGCAGTCCAGGCACAGTGACCCCAGGCAGCCGGTCATGGAGAGCTTGGTCAGCCGGGCATGGGGAGCTCAGGGCACCAGGCATGGGGAGCTCAGAGTACCAGGCATGGGGAGCTCAGGTGGCAAGCAATGGGTACCCTGGCGGTCCAGGCACAGAGACCACAGGCAGCCGGTCATGGAGAGCTTGGTCAGCCGGGCATGGGGAGCACAGGGGGCCGGGCATGGTGAGCTCATGGATCCGGGCATGGGGAGCTCATGGCACCGGGCATGGGGAGCTCAGTGTGCCGGGCATGGGGAGCTCACAGGGCCGGGCATGGTGAGCTCAGGGCACCAGGCACCAGGCATGTTAAGCTCAGGGCACCGGGCATGGTGAACTCAGGGCACCAGGCATGGTGAGCTCAGGGCACCAGGCATGGGGAATTCAGGGCACTGGGCATGGGGAGCCCAGGGGGCCAGGCATGGGTACCCTAGGGGTCCAGGCACAGTGACCTCAGGCAGCTGATCATGGAGAACTTGGTCAGCCAGGCATGGGGAGATCAGGGGGCCGGGCATGGGGAGCTCAGGGCACCAGGCATGGGGAACTTAGGTGTCCAGGCATGGGAACCCTTGGGGTCCAGGCACAGTGACCCCTGGTAGCCGGTCAAGGAGAGCTTGGTCAGCCGAGCATGGGGAACTCAGAGGGCACCAGACATGGGGAGCTCATAGCACAAGGCATGGGTAGCTCAGGGCACCGGACATGGGTAGCTCAGGGCACTAGCCATGGGGACCCTGGAGGTCCAGGCCCAGTGACCCCAGGTAGACGGTCATGGAGAGCTTGGTCGGCTGGACATGGGGAGCTCAGGGGGCCGGGCATGGGGAGCTCAGGGCGCCGGATATGGGGAGTTCTGGGCTCCGGGCATGGTGAGCTCAAGCGCCGGGCATGGTGAACTAAGTGCACCGGGCATGGGGAGCTCAGGGTACCGGGCATGGTGAGCTCAGGGTACCGGGCATGTTGAGCTCAGGGCGCCGGGCATGGTGATCTCAGGGCACCGGGCATAGTGAACTTAGGGCACCAGGCATGGGGAGCTCAGGGTACCGGGCATGGTGAGCTCAGGGCACCGGGCATGGTGAGCTCAGGATACCGGGCATGGTGAGCTCATGGCACCGGGCATGGTGAGCTCAGGGTACCGGGCATGGTGAGCTCATGGCACCGGGCATGGGGAGCTCAGGGTACCGGGCATGGGGAGCTCAGGGTATCGGGCATGGTGAGCTCAGGGGGCCGGGCATGGTGAGCTCAGGGTGCCGGGCATGGTGAGCTCAGGGCGCTGGGCATGGAGAGTTCAGGGCACCGGGCATGGGGAGCTCAGGTGGCTAAGCATGGGGACCCTGGCGGTCCAGGCACAGTGACCCCAGTCAGCCGGTCATGGAGAGCTTGGTCAGCCAGGCATGGGGAGCTCAGAGGGCCGGGCATGGGGAGCTCAGGGCACCAGGCATGGGGACCCTGGGGGTCCAGGCACAGTGACCCCAGACTGCCGGTCATGGAGAGCTTGGTCCGCCAGGCATGGGGAGTTCAGGGCGCCAGGCATGGGGAGCTCAGGGCGCCGGACATGGTGAGCTCAGGGCGCCGGGCATGGTGAGCTCAGGGCGCCGGGCATGGTGAGCTCAGGGGGCCGGGCATGGTGAGCTCCGGGCGCCAGGCATGGTGAACTCAGGGCTCCGGGCATGGTGAGCTCAGGGCACCAGGCACCAGTCATGGTGAGCTCAGGTCACCGGGCATGATGAGCTCAGGTCACCGGGCATATGGAGCTCAGGGCACCGGGTATGCGGAGCTCAGGGTACCAGGCATGGGGAGCTCAGGTGGCCAGGAATGGGTACCCTGGGGGTCCAGGCACAGTGACTTCAGGCAGCTGATCATGGAGAGCTTGGTCAGCCGGGCATGGGGAGCTCGGGGGGCCAGGAATGGGGAGCTCACGGCACCGGGCATTGGGAGCTAAGGGCACCAGCCATGGGGAGCTCAGGTGGCCAAGCATGGGGACCCTGGCGGTCTAGGCACAGTGACCCCAGGCAGCTGGTCATGGAGAGCTTGGTCAGCCAGGCATGGAGAGCTTGGTCAGCCGGGCATGGTTAGCTCACGACGCAGGGCATGGGGAGCTCAGGGCGCCGGGCATGGTGAGCGCAGGGCACCGGGCATGGTGAGCTCAGGGGGACGGGCATGGTGAGCTCAGGGGGCCGGGCATGGTGAGCTCAGGGCACCGGGCATGGGGAGCTCAGGGCACTGGGCATGGGGAGCTCAGGGAACCAGGCATGGGGAGCTCAGGGCACCGGGCATGGGGAGCTCAGGGTGCCGGGCATGAGGAGCTCAGGGCGCCGGGCATTGGGAGCTAAGGGCACCAGCCATTGGGAGCTCAGGTGGCCAAGCATGGGGACCCTGGCAGTCTAGGCACAGTGACCCCAGGCAGCCGGTCATGGAGAGCTTGGTCAGCCGCGCATGGAGAGCTTGGTCAGCCGGGCATGGTTAGCTCACGATGCAGGGCATGGGGAGCTCAGGGCGCCAGGCATGGTGAGCGCAGGGCACCGGGCATGGTGAGCTCAGGGGGACGGGCATGGTGAGCTCAGGGGGCCGGGCATGGTGAGCTCAGGGCACTGGGCATGGGGAGCTCAGGGCACTGGGCATGGGGAGCTCAGGGAACCGGGCATGGGGAGCTCAGGGCACCGGGCATGGGGAGCTCTGGGAACCAGGCATGGGGAGCTCAGGGCACCGGGCATGGGGAGCTCTGGGAACCAGGCATGGTGAGCTCAGGTGGCCTGGCATGGGTACCCTGGGTGTCCAGGCACAGTGACCTCAGGCAGCTGATCATGGAGAGCTTGGTCAGCCGGGCATCGTGAGCTCAGGGCGCTGGGCATGGTGAGCTCAGGGCACCAGGCATGGGGAGCTCAGGGCACCGGTTATGGGGAGGTCAGGGAACCAGGCATGGTGAGCTCAGGGCACCGGGCATGGTGAGCTCAGGGCACCGTGTATGGGGAGCTCAGGGGGCCAGGCATGAGTACCCTGAGTGTCCAGGCACAGTTACCTCAGGCAGCTGATCATGGAGAGCTTGGTCAGCTGGTCATGGGGAGCTCAGAGGGCCAGACATGGGGAGCTCAGGGGGCCAGTCATGGGGTGCTCCGGGCACCAGGCACGAGGAGCTCAAAGAACCAGACTTGGGGAGCTCAGGTGTTCAGGCATGGGGACCCTGGGGGTCCAGGCACAGTGACCCCTGGCAGCCGGTCAAGGAGAGCTTGGTCAGCCGAGCATGGGGAACTCAGGGGGCACCAGACATGGGGAGCTCATAGCACCAGGCATGGGGAACTCAGAGCACAAGGCATGGGGAGCTCAGGTCGCCGGACATGGGGAGCTCTGGGTGCTGGGCATGGTGAACTCAGGGCACCGGGCATGGGGAGCTCAGGGCACCGTGTATTGGGAGCTCAGGGCACCGGACATGGGGAGCTCAGGTGGCCAGGCATGGGTACCCTGGGGGTCCAGGCACAGTGACCTCAGGCAGCTGATCATGGATAGGTTGGTCTCCGGGTATAGGGAGCTCAGGGGGCCGGCTCTGGGAGCTCATGGCACCAGGCATGGTGAGCTCAGGGCACCTGGCATGGTGAGCTCAGGGCACCTGGCATGGTGAGTTCAGGGCACCTGGCATGGGGAGCTCAAAGAACCAGACATGGGGATCTCAGGTGTCCAGGCATGGGGGCCCTGGGGGTACAGGCACAGTGACCCCTGGCAGCCGGTCAAGGAGAGCTTGGTCAGCCGGGCATGTGGAACTCAGGGGGCCGGGTATGGGGAGCTCAGGGCACTGGACATGGCGAGTTCAGGGAACCAGGCATGAGGAGCTCAGTGCACCGGGCACGGGGAGCTCAAAGCATCAGGCATGGGGAGTTCAGGGCACCAGGCATGCGGAGCTCAGGTGTCCAGGCATGGGGACCCTGGGTGTCCAGGCACAGTGACCCCTGGCAGCTGGTCAAGGAGAGCTTGGTCAGCTGAGCATGGGGAACGCAGGGGGCACCAGACATGGGGAGCTCAGGGCACCGGGCATGGGGAGCTCAGTGCACCGGGCACGGGGAGCTCAAAGAACCAGACATGGGGAGCTCAGGTGTCCAGGCATGGGGACCCTGGGGGTCCAGGCACAGTGACCCCTGGCAGCCTGTCAAGGAGAGCTTGGTCAGCCGAGCATGGGGAACTCAGGGAGCACCAGACATGGGGAGCTCATAGCACCAGGCATGGTGAGCTCAGAGCACCAGGCATGGGGAGCTCAGGGCACTGGGCATGGGGAGCTCAGGGCACCAGGCATGGGGAACTCAGGGGGCACCAGGCATGGGGAGCTCAGGGCACCAGGCATGGGGAGGTCAGAGCACTGGGCATGGGGAGCTCCGGGGGCCGGGCATGGGGAGCTCAGGGGGCACCAGGCATGGGGAGCTCAGGTGGCCAATCATGGGGAGCTCAGGGCACCAGGCATGGGGAACTCAGGGGGCACCAGGCATGGGGAGCTCAGAGCACCAGGCATGGGGAGGTCAGAGCACCGGGCATGTGGAGCTCCGGGGGCCGGGCATGGGGAGCTCAGGGGGCCGGGCATGGGGACCTTGGGTGTCCGGGCACAGTTACCCCAGGCAGCTGGGCATGGAGAGCTTGGTCAGCCGGGCATGGGCAGCTTAGCCAGCTGGGCATGGGGAGCTCAGGTGGCTGGGCCTGGGGAGCTTGGTCAGCCTGGAATGGGGAGACCAGGTGGCTGGGTCTGGGGAGTGTGGGGGCCAGGTATAGAGGGCCCAGGGGGCTGGGCATGGGGAGCCCAGGTGGCCGGGCATAGAGAGCTCGGTCGGCTGGGCCTGGGGAGATGGGGCATCCAGGCAGGGGAGTTTGGTCGGCCAGGTAGGGGTGCTTGGTTGGCCAGGCATGAGGATGCCGGTGACCAGGAATGGGGATGCAAGCCATCGCGCATGGGTAGCTTGGTTGGCTGGGCATGGGGAACTCAGTTGGCTGGGCATGGGGACAGCCAGGCATGGGGGGCTGGGGCAGCTGGGCAGGGAGTTCAGTCAACAGGGCACGAGGACACAGGCAGCTGGGTATGGGGGTACTGGGGTGGCCAGGCATGAGGATGTAGGCAGCTGAGTATGGGGACACGGGAGGCCAGAACTGAGGATGTAGGTCGCCAGGCATGAAGATACGGGTGGCCAGGAATGGGGTGATGGGCGGCAGGGCATGGGGAACTGGGGTGCCTGGGCATGAGAATGCAGGCAGCTGGATATGGGAAACTTCGGCAGCCGGGCATTAGGACTCCGGCAACTGGGCATGGGGACACAAGGAGCCGAGCAGGGGAGCTTGGTCGGTGGAGCATGGGGACGCACGCAGCTGGGCAAGGGAGTTTGGTTGGCTGGGCGTGGGGCACTCTGTCAGCCAGGCACAGGGAGCTCTGGGAACTAGGCAGGGGAAACTCAGTTGGCTGGGTATGGGGAGCTTGGGGAGCTGGGCTGGGGTACTCGGTCAGCCACCTTGGGGAGTCCAGCTGGCCAGGCTTGGGGACACAGGTGGCTGAACATGAGGACTGAGGTGGCTGGGCATGGGGAACAGGCCTGCCGAGTACCCCATCCCCAGCCTCCTGAGCTTGCCATGCAGGGCTGGCTGAGCTCACCACGACTAGTGTGCTAAGCACCCATAACTGGCCTGCTGTGCTCCCCATGTCCGGCCTACCGAGGTCCCCGTGCCCCACCTGCTGAGCTCAGCACGCCCGACCTGCCGAGTTCCCAGTGACCAGCGTGCTAAGCACCTTTATCTGGCCTGCTGAGCCCCCTGTGCCCGGCCTGCTGAGGTCTCCATGCCTCATGGGCTGAGCTCTGGGCCTACTGAGCTCATTATGTCTGGCCTGCTGGGTAAACTCATGCCAGGGCCAGCTGAGCGCCCCATATGTGGCCCGATGACCTCCCCAGGCCCGGCCTTCTCAGCTCACCTTGCCTGGCCTACTAAGCTCCCCATGCCTCACCAGCCCGACTCGCCAAGTCGGAGCTGGCTGAACTCCCTGTTTCTGGCCTGCTGAGTACTCCATGCCCACCCTGCTCATTACCTATACTCTACCAGCTGAGTTCCATGCCCATCCTGCTCCCATGCACTGAGCTCTCATGCCCGGCTTGTTGAACTCCCCACCCCTGGCCTTCTGCGCTCCCGGCCTGCTGAGCACCCCCAGGCCTTCCTTGTGAGTTCTTTGTGCCTGGTCTGCTGAGTCCCCCATGCCCAGCCTGCCGAGCATGTGTGGCTGTATGCCCAGTGTGTTTGGTGTCGTGTCTTAGGCTGTGAAGCAAACCCAGGACCTTGCTCATGTGGGTCTAATTACCACCTGGTCCTTAAATGACTCATTGTTATCATGGAATCCTGGGTGTTTGTTATGCTGTGATTTCTAAATTTTGCATTTCATGTTTTAAGAAATCTCGTAAAGGGGGACCAGCAGGTGTGGTGGAGGTTAAGGCACTGGATCCCACATGGCTGACTATGTGGTTCAAGTCTCAGGCCCAGCAGCTTGAAAAACAATCCGGGGACATGTATGCACCCAAAATCCTGACAGGGGCCTGGAGAAGGGACTAGGGACTGCTGTGTGGTCATCTGCCCGGGAGTGGGGGTATGGTTTCCCACTTTCTCTCTCTCTCTCTGGCTCTCTCTGGCAAGCACACATACCCTATAGCAAAACAAAACAAAATAAAATAGACAAAAAGTCAGTAAACTTGCGACCCCAAGTGGCTGACAGCTCTGCCCTTCAGTTTGGCTCCATTTACATCCCAGATCCTAGAATCCAGAGCTCCTCAGTTATCTGTGAGCTCCTGTGAAACCCATGTGCCTTCACCAGGGTGGGCTCTGCCTGGCAGGACCACATGGACCGCTCCAGGACAGAGTCTTGGTTCTGGTGGTTTCATTTCTAACTATGTGGCCCTGAGCAGGTTTCTGAGAAGTCTGAGGTTGGATGTATCAGCTCCAGTTTGAGGCTAAAGGACGTGAGGTTTGCAAACCCTGGGCGGATGGGGTGGACACAGAGGAGGAGGCAGCTGGTATCATCTTTTTTCTAGCAGTCTTCCTGCCTTCTGTTACGGAGTGAAAACGAGACGGATCTCCTTTTCATTTAGGATCATGCAAAGTCCTTCTTATTCCTAAGGGCAGCATGCCGAGGGTTAAACACTGCTGGCAACCTGTTTTGGGCAACAGCTAATCAATCTAATTCATTACCTCCCACACTTAATTTTCTGTAACAAGGACAGTAAGATATACTACTTATTAAGCAACTTTCAGGTATACAGGTTGAGCACTGCTTGTCTGAACATCTGAACTCTGAATTGCTCCAAAGTCTTTTTTTTTTTTTTTGGAGAGGTTTTCGCTATAGGGCACTTGCGCTCGCCAGACAGACAGAGAGAGACATAGAGACAGAAAGCGAGAAATCACCCCCCAGAGGGGATGGTCACGCTGCAATCCCTTCTCCTCCATTCTCCTCTCGGGATCTTGGGCACGCACGCACACGCGCCTGGTGTGAGTTTTAAGCCACCGGGTCTGGGACACGAACCGCGGTCGACTACGTGGGAGTCCAACGACATAGCCATTATGCTAAATGCTGGTTCCCTCCAAAATCTTCTTGATTGCAGATACGATCCTATGAGTCAGAAATTCCACAGCCCACATCCCATGACAGATCTCAGTCAGAACACTGTAGTACAAAAACATTGTATAAAATCACATTCAGGCGATGTGTATGAGGTGTATCAGAAGCAGAAGTGATTTTTTTTTTTTCCGAGAGGTTTTTGCTATAGGGTACGTGCGCTCACCAGAAAGACAGAGAGAGATAGAGAGACAGAAAGCGAGAAATCACCCCCCAGGGGGGATGGCCATGCCGCAATCCCTTCTCCTCCATTCTCCTCTCGGGATCTTGGGCACACACGCACATGTGCCTGGCGTGAGTTTTAAGCCACCGGGTCCGGGATTTGAACCACGGTCGACTACATGGGAGTCCAATGACATAGATATTACGCTAACTGCTGGTCCCAGAAGTGCAAGTGAATTTTGTGTTTCCACTTGGGTCCTCTACCCAAGGCACCTCGTGATGTACATGCAAAGATTCCAAAATTGGAAAACATCTTAAATTGGAAACAGTTTAGATAAGGGATACTCAGCCTGTATGAGTCATTGTTACTGCCTATAGTCACCACAAAGTATAATAGATCTCCTGAGTTTATTCCACAGCATATACATATATCAAAACATCATGAAGTTATGGTATGAATATACAGTTTTTATTATCAATGACATTTTTTCCAGTGCTTTGGGCTTTTTGGTAGGACAGATGGCAGGTACTCTCACTCGGCCGTGCAGGAAGCCATCTGCCAAGGACTGGATAGTGCCACAGAATTTCCCCATTTAGGATTGACGTCATCTTCCCCCTAGTTGCCCTGGACGTCCTCAAAAATCTCCCAAGTTGAGATAAACATTTCCTGCGTGCCAGAGTCCCATTGAAAAAAATAATCATAATGAAAACCCTCCTATTTATAAAATGTAATGTCTAAAGAAGAGCTAAGAATGAGAATGTGATCGCAGAAGAGGGACTTGAAAAGTGAAGGGCAGTCCTGTGGGCTGGCCCACCCACCAGTTCACCCAGGGACCAGTGTGGGGTCAGGGAACAGGCTTTGGATAAAGTTCTGAAAGGTACAGCTTCCTGCTGAGAAGTTCTTGCTCCAAGAGGATGTTTTTTTGTTTTGTTTTTTTTTTGTTTTGTTTTCCTGGAGAAGTTTCTGCTATAGGGTGCGTGCGCTTGCCAGAAAGAGAGAGACAGAGAGCGAAAAATCACCCCCGGGGGATAGCCACGCTGCAATCCCTTCTCCTCCATTCTCCTCTCGGGATCTTGGGCACACATGCACATGCGCCCAGCGTGAGTTTAAGTCACCTGGTCCAGGACTCGAACTACGGTCGACTACATGGGAGTCCAGCGACGTAGCCATTATGCCAACTACTGGTCCCCCAAGAGGATATTCTTTAAATCTTCTATAACAAATGTTCTTCCCCGGAATTCTCAGAGCTCCATCCATTATTCAATTGAAGAGAAAATTTAACACAAAGATCATTCTCAAACATTCCTCTTTTGCTACTTTCCCCATCGTCAAAAATAAAAACAAATACTCCTAGAAGAAAGTAGAAAAAAAAAAAAAGGGGAGGAGTGACTTCGTTAACATTCCCTTCTCTTGATTACCTGCAAAGGGAGGGAGAGGAGTTGTGTAAATTAACTGTTGTGCTTGTTGTATGAAGTGTAATCTGACACTGTATTTTGGAGGGTATGTAAATGTGCAGATCCTTTGACCCACAGTAGCACTTCTGGGAAATTGTCTTAAGAAAGAAATCACTTAGACTTGCAAAGAAGTGTGTATGCACGTGTCCATGGAAGCACAGCACATAACACCAGCTCCTGTGCTCCCTAACCTCCTTGAGTCCTAATCCACTTTCTCCTGCTCTCACTAGCACATGGGCGCCCCCAGGACAAGAACTGGCTAGGTTATCTGTGGGATCTAGAAGACTGCTTGGCCTGGAGTGGGCTTTCAGTTAATACTTTGTAGAAGAGGGGATAATATTAAAAACAACAACAACAACAGCAACAACAACAAAACAAAAAAAAACACACACACAACTGGACTCCAATCTTTTTTTTATTATTATTTTTAAAATTTATTCATTCGTTTATTTAAATTTGACCAGAGAGAGATACAGAGAGAGAGGGAAAGTGAGAAGGCAAACCACCAGGTTTGGGACTCCAACCATGGTTGGCCATGGGGGAGTGTCCAGCACCTTAGCCACCACCTCACCTGCTGGTCCCCTTGACTCCAATCTTTTTATTTTTTAAATTTTATTTATTCATTTATTTCATTTTAATTTGACCAGAGGGAGAGACACAGAGAGAGAGAAAGAGAGAGAGAAAGTGAGAAGGCAAGCTGCCAGATCTAGGACTTGAACCGTGGTCAGTTATGTGGGAGTGTCCAGCGCCTTAGCCACCATGCCACCTACTGGTCTCCTTGACTCCAATCTTGATGTCCAAAAAAAAAGAGAATATAGGCCAAACAGATCATGGTTATAAATCACTATGGCCATTGTAATGATGATATACAATGAGATGTATTTACACAGAATAGTAACATACACTGCTGAGTAAAATGAAGCCTGCTGTATGACAGTGTCTGTATGATAGTATCATTTATATAACATATTCTTCTGTTTATGTAATCTGTCCAGAGAGACAGTAGGAGGAATGTTCACACGATGATAAGATTACTTATCTCTAGGGGTAAAGGTGGGACTAGTTTTTACTTTTTTCTTTCTATTTCAGCAATGAGTGTATGTCATATTTATTTTTGGGGAAAAAAAAAAGGCTTATTTTAAGAGAGAGAGAATTCGTTTATCATACTTCTGTGGTTCGAATTCAGGTTGGGCATTTGATGGCTCTTGTTGAATCCCTGTGACGGAGACCTATCCATTTCGGAATGACTAGGCTAAAGTACTTTAGGTGTGGAGTTACTCGTTTCTTAAGGCAGGGTCATCTTTTGTCTTCTCTCTTTGGCAATGTGATTCAGAGAAAACCTGACTTTGATCCAGAATCTACTACTTACCCGCCGTATGACTCTTAGCAAATTAGAACATAAGCTTCTTTACTATGAAAATAGACAGAATATTATCTGGCAGTGAGTAAAGCGTACTAAGGGCCTACAATGATTCTGAGGAATGCAGGTGTCTGCACATGTATTGTGTGTGTGTGTGTGTGTGTGTGTGTATGTGTGTCACTTCAGTGTACACCCACCATCTATTTCTTTTTTTCTTTTTTCTTTTTTTTTGGAGAGGTTTTCACTATAGGGTGCGTGTGCTTGCCAGAGAGACAGAGAGACAGAAAGCGAGAAATCACCCCCCAGGGGGGATGGCCACGCCACAATCCCTTCTCCTCCATTCTCTTTTCAGGATTTTGGGCACGCAAGCACACGTGTCCGGCATGAATTTAAGCCACCGGGTCCGGGACTCGAACCGCGGTCAACTACATGGGAGTCCAGCGACTTAGCCATTACACTAACTGCTGGTCCCCACCCACCATCTATTTCTGATGTGGTTTGCTACTGGTGTAAATAGGAGGGCTGAGAAAGGACCGTAAAATGCAGCTGAGCCACCAAGAGCCTCACATCCTCTTGCTCCCAGCAGCATAACCTCCTCCAGGTCTCCCACCCACCTGGCAGGGGTGCAGCAGGGCTGCCCACTGGGGCAAAAAGGGGGTTAGAGTGAGTCAATGGGGCCCAGAGCAGCTGAAATACCACTGTTTATTCATCAAATTCCCAAAGGTACCCTCTGCCAAGTACAGTTTACTGACTCACATCACATCAGTCTCCTCTTGTGTCATTAAGCACCAAACAGACTCCTTTGTTGCCAATTCATCATCATGCCAAGCTCCACAGAACTGACAGAATTCCACTTCCTGGCATTTCATCCATCCCAGAGAAGCAAAGTGAGTGGTCAGTTGCATCCCTGGTCTCAGATAAAACAAAATATTTTAACTCTGGTTGATTTCTTACTCCCGGAGAGATTTTATGCTGGGTCAAATACTGTGTGATAAGAAGTTCTTTCGTTTTAAGAAGTTTTCTTTTAACCTCTGCCCAGTGTAAACTTTATGGTTTCATGTTAAGAATAACATAATAGATGTAAGATTCCAGAGTTGAACTAGCAAAATATAGCCAGAATGCAGAACATGGGTTCCTCCTACCACAAAAACTATGGAGCGGGGGACCAGCAGTTAGCATAATGGCTATGTCGCTGGACTCCCATGTAGTCGACCGCGGTTTGCGTCTCGGACCCGGGCGCGTGTGCGTGCGTGCCCAAGATCCCGAGAGGAGAATGGAGGAGAAGGGATTGTGGTGTGGCCATTCCCCCTGTGGGGTGATTTCTCGCTTTCTATCTCTCTGTCTCTGTCTGTCTGGCGAGCGCACGCGCCCTATAGCAAAAACCTCTAAAAACAAAACAAAACAAAACAAAACCAAACAAACAAAAAGCAAATAAAAAAACAACTATGGAGCAATTTCTCCAAGTAAACCAAATACACTTTATTAAATGCTTTGATCATAAGCTTACAGTTGTTCCTACTGCTTCTTGGGATCTCAGACTGCCCAGCCAACACTTGCTATGTCTCTATCGATAAATGTTCAAAAGTTGTCAAATCTCAACCGGGTGGCAAGAGTTGTATTATTTTTCTCTATCTCTTCAGTGGACAGCACATACTACTGAAGACTATGTTAGAAAACTCCAGAACTTTTTGAAGTGGTAAAAAAGAAACTCAATTTGGGACCAGCAGTTGGCATAATGGCTATGTCGCTGGACTCCCATGTAGTTGACCACGGTTCGAGTCCCAGACCTGGTGGCTTGAATTCGCCACTGGGTGCATGTGCGTGTGTGCCTAAGATTCTGAGAGGAGAATGGAAGAGAAGGGATTGTGGTGTGGCCATCCTCCCAGAGGGTGATTTCTTGCTTTCTGTCTCTGCCTCTCTCTGTCTTTCTGGTGAGCACATGCACCCTATAGCAAAAACCCCTCCAAAAATAAATAATTAAAAAAATAAAATCAATTCCACAAAAGAATTTATATTTTCAATATAAAATTAAACAAATTAAATATACAAAATCCCAGTGCAATGGCATGTAATACACTCAAAGGGAAGTGGTACCGTATGTACCACCTGGTTTTCAACATCTTGATAATAAGTGCAAATTCAGTAAAGCCTAACAGCATTCTCAACCATGGGGCTGGGGAATTCTCTACTGAGGGAACTGTCTGGTACACTGTGGGAGGTTCGGCCATCATCCTGCTCTCTGGTCGATGATCGTAGCAGCCTCTGTTTATAGCTGTGACAACCGAACATGTCTCCAGATAGCATCAAATATCCTCAGAGAGGGGACGGGGCACAACAGGTCCAACACACGAGTGACCAGTCCTTCACTCCAATAAAAACCAAACCAGACTATTACATAAAAAGGGTAAAAATGCCAATACATGGTATATCCTGACTGGATCTCAAAAACGTTATGGTAGGTGAGGGAAACCAGATGTGAAAGACTACAAGATGTATCATTCCATTGGTATGATGTATCCTAAAAGGGTCAGTCTGTAGTGACAGAAGGGAGCTTGGTGATTGTCAGTGCTGGGGGTGGGAATGGGGAGGAGGTGCCAACAGGCAGGAGGGATGGCGTTGGGCCGAGGAAACATTCTGAAACCAGATTATGGTGATGGCTACACAACTCATTAGGCTGACTAAAAATCATTGCATGGTACGCTTCAGGTGAGTGAATTTTAATATGTGAATTTTACCTCAGTAAAGCTATATTTAAAAAAAACATGGAAATAATGAGGAGCGAACAAGGTATTGCAGAAGAAGGGACTCAACGCAGGAGATGAAAACCAGTCCCAGGGATTTCGCTTAACTCTGGGAACTAGTCTCTTCAAAACAGGGAGAGATCAGGTTCTCCACATTCTATCTACCCAGATGACTGTTAGAACAAGCCCATAATATTTTTTGCTGGTCAAACAGCTGCGATGTCTGTTAGCACCTGATGCAGCCCAATGGGCTGTTTAATTAGTTCTAGTGTGCGCCTTTCTATGGAAAATAATGTGCATGCATGACCACCCATGTCCAACCAAGCCAGGAAGAGGCTGGGGTCAGCGTGGGCGTGTCCTGTAAGACAGTCTAAGTTTTCTGTTAAGACATCAAACAATTCGCATCAATGATGAAGCACGCTGAAGAGTGACATGATCTATAAAGAGGAAAAAGGTTTGAAAACACCCAGAGTTCCCCATTGCCCACTCAAACCTCTACCAGAATTCAAAAAAAAAAAAAAAAAAAAAAAAAGTTCTCTCTTTCTCTCTTCTATGGTTTGCATTAAATGACAGCTGCTGTTGTTCAAAAAATTCTGGGGACTCTCAGTGTGAATGAGACAGCACATGTCTTCTTGGAGAATTTTCGGTTTCTGTTAATTGACTGTAAAAAAAAAATGTACTCCTTACATAGTGACCTCGTGATTTTCAGAGGGTTCATAACCTAAATGGGGACGCTAGTGGGGAGGGTGTCTGCTTATTTCTAGACAGGCTACTCCTAGCTGTGCTATAAACACCAACTTGACCAAATACGCATCCCCAAGTGAGGTAGCACTTGATATCTGTAGGATCTTCAGGCTGATGGAGCTGAGCAAAATTAGAAATTGGAGCTTTCGGGTAAATTAACCTATAGCCTCCTTCTGACGAAGTTTTGGGTAAGGAAAAGTGATGATGGCAAATTCATTCTCTCTCTTTAGCTGGAAACTGTGAGGAAATGAAGAGAAGAAGTCATTTTAATAACCAGCGTCCCCCAAAGCCACACAAAGACACTTTGTTCTTTTAGCAATGTTCTACCTGCTATGTGATAGAACACTGAAAGTCTAAGAAATCCTATCCTTACGTTTACAGGTTGGTAAACTGAGGATGGGAGAGGTCACGCTGGGTCTGTCTGAGCAGGAAGGCAGTCAAAGAACTGAAAAGCCCCATGGTGCCCGGCAACACTTGGGGAAAAGCAATCAAGATAGTAAGAAATTCTGATCAGTCCCAATTTGTACACCGGAGGTTGAGGGCAGGAAGGGCCTGATTAAATCCCACCCATTTCTTGGAAAATGTCATGAAGAACATTCTCTTTGGTTTTTGCGGATCAATGGATGCCGAAAGATCACCAAGACAATTGCACTTGTACCCTGTGTCGTCTTTGAAATCAATATACCATGTTTTACAGGGCTAGCTCCTTGAGCAGGATTTGAGCAACAAACACACTTCAAAAACAAGGACCTCTGGGGTCATGTGGTGGCATGGCAGTAACACAATACTCTGTAAGATTGATTCATATGGGGAGGTGCTGGGTTCACCACCTGAGACCTTCCTGAGTTTGCTGAGGGCATGTACGTACCTACGATCAGGAGCTGACTGAAGCTGGGATTGGATTGTGGTGCTGAGACTTTTATTTATTTTTTTTTTTGAGAGTTTTTTGCTATAGAGTGCGTGCACTCACCAGACAGACAGAGAGAGAGAGAGACAGAAAGCGAGAAATCACCCCCCAGTGGGGATGGCCACGCCGCAATCTCTTCTCCTCCATTTTCCTCTTGGGATCTTAGGCACGCACGCACATGTGCCCAGCGTGAGTTTTAAGCCACTGGGTCTGGGTCTGGAACACAAACCACGGTCGACTACATGGGAGTCCAGCGACATAGCCATTACGCTAACTGCTGGTCCCATAGTGCTGAGACTTTTTGAGGGTGCTGTCAGATATATCTGTCTCTAAATAAATAAACACATTTAGAAAACAAAGATCTCATAAAATATATAAATAAGAGAAAGGTAACATTGTTAGAGAAGATTGAAAGATATATTTTTTTCTTCTTTTTCTTTAACTATAAATCTTTCTTGTTTCCTTATGTGTGTGTGTGTGTGTATATGTGTGTGTATATATATATATATGTGTGTGTGTATATATATGTGTGTGTGTGTATATATATATATGTATATGTATATATATATATATATACACATATATATATATATATATATATATATATATATATATATATATATATCAGACATCTGTCAAGTTCCAGAAGCCTATGTCTGGGACAAAGCAAATCCTTCCCCCAAAGGGATGCAAGTCAGGCTAACTTCCAAAATGTCAAGTTGTCTTTTACTTCCAAAGAACACCATGATTTCTTGCTTTGTAATCTTTGGGTTTTAAATTTACAGAAACCAAACAGGGTGATGATGCAGGTGTACTGAGTTAACATAAGCGATGCTCATTCTAGATAACAAAGTCAGAATATTTACCATTTTATTGAATCGTTACCTTTTAAAAATGGTTATTGTCATAACTACCTTTAAAAAAAGTTTATCTACTGGGCTCGGCAGGTGGCATGGAGTCATGACTGACTGCCTGTGGGTACTGAGCCTGGTGGCTTGAAAATCTCTCCAAGTGCATTTGTATGCATGTCCAAAATCCCAAGAGGAGAATGGAGAAGGGATTGCCACATGGCTATCCCCTGCCCCCGGGGGAGGGAGAGGATTTCTCAGTTTTCCTCTCTCTGTCTCTCTCTGGTGTACACATGTGTCCTATACTAAAAAAAAAAAAGAAAAAAAAAAGAAATTTCTTTCTTGCAAGAGATAGAGAGAGACAGAGGTACACCCAGCATGGTTTTCGCCCTGGGATCCACCTGTCTTAGTTGGCTGAAATCATGAGCCTGTGCATCCAGCATGCTTAGGATGGTCCCAGGACACAAACCCAGGACTTTTCCCAACATGGGTCCACTTATGTTCCTGCTGCACCACCACCTGACGCCCGTAACTATACATATATTTTTTTTTCTTCTTTTTTTGGAAAGGTTTTTGCTATAGGGTGTGTGCACTCGCCAGACAGACAGACAGAGACAGAGAGATAGAAAGAGAGAAATCACCCCCCAGGGGGGATGGCCATGCCGCAATCCCTTCTCCTCCATTCTCCTCTCGGGATCTTGGGCACGCACGCACATGTGCCTGGCGTGAGTTTAAGCCACCGGGTCCGGGACTCGAACCGTGGTCGACTACGTGGGAGTCCAGCGACATAGCCATTATGCTAACTGCTGGTCCCCCTCTATTCATATATTTTTAATGATTGATTGATTGATTTAATTTTATCTGTTACTATTATTTTTTAGTTTGACCAGAGAGAGAGGGAGAGAGAAAGTGAGAAAGCGACTCACCAGGTCTGGGACTCAAACTGTGGTTGGCCATGTGGGAGTTCAGTACCTTACTCACCTCGCCACCTGGTGGCCCCACCCTAAAACTAAATTTTAATGGCCTCATTGCTTCTTTTCCTTCAAACTTTTCTTTTGGAAGAAGTCGCTTCTTTTCCATGGGTTTGAGTGCTTTTTGGGCTATGAGGGAAAAGTTTGATGGCAAAACAATTCTTACCTCTGGGTAAGAGAACAATGATTGTGCTGCCTTAAAAGTATATTCACTTACATATGATGATTTTTGTATTAGACTGAATAGCAATCATTAGTTCAGAATATTATTTCTTCTTCTTCTCCTCCTCCTCCTCCTCCTTCTTTCTTTTTTTAGAGAGGTTTTTGCTGTAGGGCCCATGCGCTGGCCAGAGAGAGAGAGAGAGAGAGAGAGAGAGAGAGACAGAAAGCGAGAAATCACCCCCTGGGGGGATGGCCATGCCTCAATCCCTTCTCCATTCTTCTCTCAGGATCTTGGGCGTGCACACACACACGCGTCCAGTGTGTTTAAGCCCCCAGGTCCAGGACTTGAACTGTGGTTGACTACATGGGAGTGCTGGTCTTCAGAATTTTATTCCTTAGAACACATAATCCAGTGCTCAACCCACCCAGCTATAGGTAAAGCTGCAGCTTTGATCTTTCTTATAGTGACCACCAGGAGCACACTGGTCACCCTTCTGTCCGAGTACCTGCTCCTGGACGATCTTCCTGACCAGATCAAATTCCCTTCGTGTTTGCTCGGGTCTTGGACTGCTAACCACATGCACTCTCCTGTGTAACTTCTGCCACGCCTCTTGCTTCCTTCTAGCAACTTTGTCTTTCTTGACTCTGTCCTGGGTCTTTCTAGGAACATCCTTCCCAGATAGACCATGTCTAGTGCTGTCTTCTTCTTCTCTTCTTTTCTTTTTCTCCTTCTTCTTCTTCCCCTTTACTCCTCCTCCTTCTTTCTTCTTTAATTTGCTATAGGGCACGTACACTTGCTGAAGACAGAGAGAGGGAGAAGTGAGACAACACCTCCCAGGAGGGATGGCCGTGCCACCATCTCTTCTCCTTCATTGTCCCTTCAGGATTTTAGTCATACATGCACTTGCACCTGTCGCGTTCTGTAAGCCACCTAGACGGGGACTCGAGCTGCACAGTCGGTCATGTGAGATTTAGCCACCATAATTATCATGCCACTTGGATGACCCTGTGCTGCTCTCTTCTAATGGAGACACCGCCAGCTGACCTGTCCAGACTTTCTCAGTGGGATCCCAGACACAACCAGTTCAAGTCTACCAGCCTCAAAATTCATTTTGGAGTCAAAGTCCAATAGTCTCAAGGTGCATCCTTGAGGAGAGCAATTTTCCTGCATAAATATCTCATGTGGGAGGGGACCAGCAGGTGGTGTGGTGGTTAAGGCGCTGGACACTCCCACATGGCCGACCAGGGTTCAAGTCCTGAATCTGGTGGCTTACTTTCTCACTTCCTCTCTTTCTCACTGTTACCCTCTGTCTCTCTCTGGTCAAACCAAAAAATAAATGAATGAATAAATAAAATAAATAATTATAAAAAATATATCTCATGTGGGGAAATATTTCCTCATAGATTAGCTAACTGGGTCTCCTCTACTGTTCATTTCTAATTTATTGACTTACTAAGTAAGTACCCTTTAAGTGACCTTTGCTTCTAAGTTATTTTGGCTGGTTATCTTGGAGAGCTCATTGTCCTTGGGTTCCAATGTTGAACAGAGCCAAAGACTTTAGATTAAGAGTCAGACATGAGAGCTAGATATAGATCTGTAACTTAGAGTTGAAAATAGGAACTAATTATTTTATAGGTCTATTGGGAAAAAAGAACTAATCTATGTGAACATTTTTATAAATGGAACAAAGCCCAAAAGCATCATAGACTTGACCAAGTAAATGTAAGTTTCTGGATTCAGAGACTTCTTTTTTTTGGAAGGAAAACCCAATTGTTGTAATCTCTGCAAAGAAGCTATTGAACAACACATCTAGGGTCTGGTCTTTTTACTCCCCCTAAGAAACCAGTGGCAAAGATACTACAAGCAAACGTGGGTTACTCTGTCTGGGTACTGTGTCACAAGCACTGTGAGGAGGACTCAGGAGTCTACCTGGGGGGGTTAGTATCAATGAAGTGTTGGTCCGGGCACGCTCACTTATGGTGTTGTACGTTAACTTGGATTTTTTTTTTTTTTTTTTTTTTTTACAGAGTGGTGTGGGAGTCTCCTATCAGAAGTTGTGTATCTCTTACAGAAAAGTTGCTTTAAGCCGCTGTTTCAACTGGTACAGTGAACTTTACGCAGAGCTGGTTTCACAGCCAACAGTCAGCATCAAATCCTTCTGAGAAATGGATGCAAACTGTGAGAAAGTCAATGAATGCAAACAGTCCAGGAAATGGAACAAGACTATCAGATCATAAGTGCATGGATGTGAGTGATAGGTAAAAGAATAAGGCCAGTGACATGATAAGAAATGGATAGTAATTTAGAAGTCCAAGCCTGAAGATATAGGCGAAGTCAGATTGGGAGTTCAAGTTGGGGCTCCAGAAGCCATTCATAGGAGCTGGCCTTTTAACTGCAGTCAGATATAGCTCTTAGGTGGGTACACCAGATTAGCCGGGAAGGCAGAAAGGTTTGTCACACTACTAGGTATAGAATGCAGGCCTCCAGTAATTTTGATGAACAGATTCAAACATAGGTAAAGGAAATGAACAGGTCAGTATTTGAGTTTTATTTTTATTTAGCTTAAGAAGACAAAATAAAGTTACAATGTTATGGAGAAGGCCTCGCTAAAAAAAAAAAGCTTAAGAGACTGCCTGTGGCCTAGTGGTTGAGGGCACCTGACCCCACATGGCCAACCACATTTTAACTCTGGACTGGCAGTCTGAAAACACTCCAGGCACCTGTGTGTGTGTGTGCCCCAAATCCTGACTCTCTCTGTCTCTCCAGAGGGCACCCGTGCATGTGACCTCTGGCAATTAAAAAGTATTAAAAGCTTAAGAGGCTAAGATTTAATTCCCAAAACATTTTTTAAAAAAATTAATTAATTAATTGGGACCAGCAGTTAGCCTAATGGCTATGTCGCTGGACTCCCTCGTAGTCGACCGCGGTTTGAGTCCCGGACCCGGTGACTTAAACTCACGCCAGTGCGTGTGTGTGCATGCCCAAGATCCAGAGAGGAGAATGGAGGAGAAGGGATTGCGGTGTGGCCATCCCCCCTGGGGGGTGATTTCTCGCTTTCTATCTCTCTGTCTCTGTCTGTCTGGCGAGCGCACGCGCCCTATAGCAAAAACCTCTCAAAAAAAAAAAAAAAAAAAAAAAAAAAGACTAAGAAACCTCAGCTCTTGGGGACCAGCAGTTAGCGTAACGGCTATGTCGCTGGACTCCCACGTAGTAGACTGCGGTTTGAGTCCTGGACCTGGTGGCTTAAAACTCACTCTGGGTGTGTGTTCGTGCGTGCCCAAGATCCCAAGAGGAGAATGGAGGAGAAGGAATTGCGGCGTGGCCATCCTGGGAGGTGATTTCTTGCTTTATGTCTCTCTGTCTCTTTCTCTCTCTGTCTGGCAAGCGCATGCGCTCTATGGTAAAAAAAAAAGAAGCGTCAGCTCTCCAGGCAGGGAGGCTGGAGCCTTACCGTAGAGAGATGTACCTGGGGGTTGGTGGCACCAAAGGAGGGCATATTTGATGACAGGGCATTGTTATACATTTACAAATATCTAAAAAGTTAATATATTAATTGTACATATTTATAGATGACAGTGTGATTTTTTTTGATACACGTGTACAACGTGCAATGATCAAAGCAGGGTAATTAGCATACCTACCGCCTCAAACACGTATTTCTTTAATGAACACATATTTAAACTAGGTCATATTGCCAAATAGAGGTAAACCATAGGTTTTGCAAAGGTACTTTTAGAAAGTTGTATCTGCATAGAATTATAACTCTGACTCTCTGAAGTGCACTAGGGGAGATGACTTAAAGCCACACAAGTGAGATTATTTTTTCTTTCTTTCTTCTTTTTTTTGGAGAGGTTTTTGCTATAGGGCACATGCACTTGCCAGAAAGACAGAGAGAGAGAGAGAGAGAGAGAGAGAGAGACAGAAAGCGAGAAATCACCCCCCAGGGGAGATGGCCACACCACAATCCCTTCTCCTCCATTCTCCTCTTGGGACCTTGGGCAATGTATGCACAAGTACCCGGTGTGAGTTTAAGCCACTGGGTCTGGGACTCGAACCGCGGTCGACTACATGGGAGTCCAGCGACATAGCCATTACGCCAACTGCTGGTCTGGAGATTATTTTGACAAAGAGAAAGGAAAAGCTGCAGCTTCCATCCCCTCCTATGAGGTGGAGGCTTTCTCCTGGTGAGTCTCTAGTGGAAGAGATGCCCACAGGTGGATACTGCACAGGAAAGGCAAAGCAGTTTGCTCCGGATCCTCAAAAGGAAACAAAGCAATCTGCAGTTACCTTTGAAGACAGGACCAGAAAAAAAATGAAAGGACCATGTGAAAAATCAGATCATTTTCATGATCTTTTCACTTCTGTCTCGGTCGAAAAACTGAAATGTAGAAAAATGAAATAGAACCAGTTGTTCTCAGGTATTAGGGATATTTTTTTAAAACCAAATTAGAATAGCAAAACAAGCCACCCATAAAATCATAAATCAGATGGCCTTCCAGGGACTCCATTATTTCCTATGAAGGGAGTTGGTGGAAAGAAGAAAGCAAAGCACATAAAACCTTGTTTAACTTTTTTTTTTTCTTTTCTTTCTTTTCTTTTTTTCTTTTTTTTTTTTTTTTGAGAGGTTTTTGCTATAGGGCACGTGTGCTTGCCAGAAAGAGGGAGAGAGACAGAAAGCGAGAAATCACTCTGCAGGGGGATGGCCATGCCACAATCCCTTCTCCATTCTCCTCTTGGGATCTTGGGCACGCACGCACACACGTCCGATGTGAGTTTAAGCCACCGGGTCCGGGACTTGAACCATAGTCGACTATATGGGAGTCCAGCGACCTAGCCGTTATGCCAACTGCTGGTTCCTTGTTTCATTTTTCTTTTCTTTTCTTTCTTTCTTTCTTTCTTTCTTTTTTTTTTTTTTTTTTTTTTGGAGAGCATTTTGCTACAGGGTGCGTGTGCTCGCCAGAGAGACAGAGAGAGACAGAGAGACAGAAAGTGAGAAATCACCCCCCCAGGGGGGATGGCCATGCTGCAATCCCTTCTCCTCCATTCTCCTCTTGGGATTTTGGGCATGCATGCACACGTGCCCGGTGTGAGTTTAAGCCACTGGATCCGGGACTCAAACCATGGTCGACTACATGGGAGTCCAGCGACAAAGCCATTATGCTAGCTGCTGGTCCCATCTTGTTTCATTTTTCTTAAAGGGCATTGTTGACATAGAGACATAGCTACTGTGTACAACTATCTGCTTCTATCTGGCAAATAGTAATAAACAATAAGGGACGGAAGAGAAATGCATGCAGAGAATTTTTCTTTTATGCAATCTATATTTATTCTCATGCTATTGTTTTTAAAAGATCAAAAGAGAAAAAAGCCATGTGAAGTCTTGCTCATTTCAGTCCTATGAATTTTGGAAAATGTTGATCTGTCACATTAATGAATAATTACAATTTCTGTTTTCAGGCCTTAACTCCTGCAAAGTTTTCAATGAGCTTGTCAAGACTGAACTTCTGCTTTCGTCAGATTGGTCAATCTGCCTTCATTCACTGATCAGGGGACGCTTACGCTATATTATCATTTTGTAAAGTTTCCTTCACGTTCAGCAACAGATACACAAATAGAAACAGTGTTAAACGAAAGGATGAAATTAAGAGCAATTAGGGACCAGCAGCTGGCGTAATGGCTATGTCGCTGAACTCCCATGTAGTCGACTATAGTTTGAGTCTCGGACCTGGTGACATGAACTCACGCTGGGTACGTGTGCGTGCGTGCCCAAGATCCCGAGAGGAGAATGGAGGAGAAGAGATTGCGCGTGGCCATCCACCCTGGGGGTGATCGGTGATTTCGCACTTTCTATCTCTCTGTCTTTCTGGCAAGTGCACGTGCCCTATAGCAAAAACCTCTCAAAAAAAAAAAAAAAAAGGAGAGAAATTCATAAAGGTCATATTTTACAACAAATTCCATCATAGGATGTCTATCTTTTCAAAGGGATCAATGCTATTGACTTTTAAATATCTTTGCAGTCAAATGATCTTAAAGACAAGTCAATATCCCAAGTGGTCCCAGATCTGTCAGAAATCAAAATCCGAGGTGTTCCTAGTAGCACCTGAAAAGCTAGCACGTCCTACTTTCCAGCCTCTTGCCTCTTGCTCAGTTCCCCTCTCAGGAAGGTCCAGGTGGCTTCCAACATTGAACTCACTCCAAGTCTGTGTCTTTTATTTTCTTGGAGAGGTTTTTGCTATAGGGCACATGCGCTCGCCAGACAGACAGAGAGAGACAGAGAGATAGAAAGTGAGAAATCACCCCCCAGCGGGGATGGCCACGCCGCAATCCCTTCTCCTCCATTCTCCTCTCGGGATCTTGGGCACACACGCACACGCGCCCGGCGTGAGTTTAAGCCACCGGGTCCGGTACTCGAACCACAGTCGGCTACGTGGGAGTTCAGCGACATAGCCATTATGCTAACTCCTGGTCCCAAGTCTGTGTCTTTTCTAACAGCCAGCAACATGCTGAATGCCATTCACTCTTGGTCCAAACTGGCCAGAAATGAAGTAATTGCCAAGATCTATCTCACATCCTCTCTTTAGGTGCAGATATTGAATAACCCATTAACCCAGTATGTAAGACCAACCTGTGCCCATGAAGCCCAGATTAAAATTGTTTTAAATTTAGGAGGAAAAAAAAAAGGCTGTGGCTGAGGGGTCAGTCCGCATCCTTGCAAAATCAGTCCTTGTGGTTAACTGAGGGTCTTCCATGATAATTTCCTGATAGAGTACATTGTTCGTTAAAAGAAACATAACACAAGACCAGCAGCTGATGTATTGGCTATGTCGCTGGACTCCCATGTAGTCGATCATGGTTCGAGTCACGGACCCAGTGGCTTAAACTCACGCCGGGTGCGTGTGTGTGCGTACCCAAGATCCCAAGAGGAGAATGGAGAAGGGATTGTGGTGTGGCCATCCCCCCTGGGGGGGGGGGGTGATTTCTCGCTTTCTGTCTCTCTGTCTCTCTCTGTCTTTCTGGCAAGCCCACTTACCCTATAGCAAAACAAAACAAAACAAAACAAACCTCTCCCGCACAGAAAAAAGATACATAACACAACTGTGTTAATTTAAAGTTTACCCATATTAAAGTTTATGAATATATTATTGAATTTTTGTAGTGGCAATTGTTTAATCTTAGAACTTAATCAACAAAAGATTTTGGGGATAGGGAGAAGAGTATTTTATTACTAAAATATTGAGGATTGTTGGCTATTGTCACACACACACACACAAAGACCAACTTTTAGTGGTGTATTAAAAATTGGTTTTATAAATGCTTTATAGTCAATGGGCTCCCATAGCTCCTGGACCAGGGGTAGGGAGTGTCTTGTTGGTCATTCGGGGCCACTGAGGCTGCAAGTGCTTTGAGGAGGGACAGACAGCATCCTCTAATTCTGGGTGCCCTTTCGTGCTGCCACCACTACACCTCGTTCTAATGCCAAGAGAAAGATAGAGGTAGAGGGATGGAGGGGGGGAAAGGAAGAGGAAGAAGAAAAAGAGAGAGGGAAGCTTTCTTCCTTGCGAGGGGCACACATAGCTGAGCCACTGTAGGACACTGGGTCTGGGTGAAGCCCTTTGGGAGCCTTGCTGGTAAAACAGGTCATGGAGACATTATGCCCCAAGACAGCGGCCAGTCTGCCTGGCCTCCATGAGCCTGGCTGGTACTCCCAATCCCTGACCTCCTGAGGGCCTGCCTTCCCTGCCAGCCCAAATTGTTCATGTGGGCTCCTGACTGCACTTAAGGTAGTGCCTGCACCCCTCGGCTCCTTGGAAGGGCAGGCCCTGCTGGGAGCACCCACGGGGCTAGAGGTGAGACTGAGTTGTGGTCAGTGGGCCCTCCCGCCTGTCAGCTTCCTTCCCTCCTGTCACAGAGCAACTCCCTCACAAGCCTTTTTTTAAAAAAATATATATATATTCATTCATTTATTTTAATTTGATGCGTGCGCGAGAGAGAAAGTGAGAAAGCAAGCCACCAGGTCCGGGACTTGAACTGTGATTGGCCATGTGGGAGTGTCCAGCGCCTTAATCACCATGCAACCTGCTGTTCCCCCCTCCACACACACACACACACACACACACACACACAAGCCTTTTATACCCCTGACTGTTTCTGCTCCTGGAGAAACCACGGCAGTGCTGTCACTACAGCTAGGTGGTAGTGGTCCTCATTTGGTGGATTTATTTGATTTTTTTGGTAGCTCCCCGAGGTACCATTCCGGGCTATGGCACCTGCCTCTCTTCCTCATTTCTCTTCCCTACCTGCCTCTAGCCCAGCTTGCACTGGCCTGAATCAAAACTAGGGTGTTCCTCGTAGCACCTGAAATGCTACTTTCCAGCCTCTTGCCTCTCGCACAGTTCCCCTCTCAGGGAGGTCCTAGTGGCTTCCAAAACTGAGCTCACGCCAGGCCTGTGTCTTTTTTTGCAGCCACCAACATCCTGAATGCCCTCGACCCCTGGTCCAAGCTGGCCATCCCATGCCCAGGAGGCCGTCAGCTGGGCATCTGTGGTCTGCTCTGCCTGCGCTTCATGCTTCCAGGCTTAGCATTTGTCCAAGGGATATTCTGAAGTGATAGCCTTCTCTCCCCAGCTCAACTAAAGGCCTTTGGAGACAGGGCTGCCCTGCTTTTCTTACCTCCTGGCAGTCTGCGCAGTGCTGGCTCTTCTTCCCTGTGAGCTGTGGACTCAGTGGCACCACCAAGGTGCTGCAGACTGTACCCCACTTCACAGGGGAGGGACACGCATGAAAGCAAAGTACAGTTTATAGAAGGTTAGCCACCATCTAACTGGGGTGACCTGACTTTGGAGGGTGTCATTTCTCCAGATAAGCCACTGGGGAAAGCACAGATCAGTGGGGGTGTGTGGGCATGGATGCTTCTAGAAACCTTTCTAAAGATGAAAGCAGTGAGTCACAGGCAAAGTTCCAACTAGACACTTTGAGCAAAGCCTGTCTGAGAGCCAGACTCCCCACTCAGACCTGCTCATAATGTCAGCTTCTTGACACTCAGATGGTTCCTGGAAGCTGGTGGCACTTCATCCTGTCAACCAGACCTGGCCTCACCAGGGTCCAGGGTGAAGACCAGGGCTGTCTGTGTGTCAGGCAGTTGCCCCACTTTATGCTCCCCCCCACCCGGAGACAGACAGAAGGATGCAGAACAGGGCACCTCTACCATACTCTCTCTCTATTATTTATTTATTTATTTATTTCAATTTTCCAGATGTCATCACCTCTGTAATAGTTCTTTTTTTTTTTTTTTTTTTTTTTTTTTTTTTTTTTTTTTTTTTAAGTTTGTTTATGTCTTCCATGAGCAAGAGAAATCGAGGGTCCTCCCACAGGGTCTTGACACCATGATCCACTCCCAGCCTCAGCTAGCCCTGGATCATGACAAGGGTGTGCCTATTGTACCCAGAGAGGTCTTGGGACACGAACCTGGGAGCTGTATTGTGTGGCTGAGCCTAGGAGAGCACCCCAATGTTTGTGCCCACCCCAACCCCGTTGACAGTTTATTGCTTTTTTTTTTTTTTGGAGAGGTTTTTGCTATAGGGCGCGTGTGCTCGCCAGACAGACAGAGAGAGACAGGGAGACAGAAAGCGAGAAATCACCCCCCAGGGGGGATGGCCATGCCGCAATCCCTTCTCCTCCATTTTCCTCTCGGGATCATGAACATGCACACACACACGCCCGGCGTGAGTTTAAGTCACCGGGTCCGGGACTTGAACCGCGGTCGACTACGTGGGAGTCCAGCGACATAGCCATTACGCTAACTGCTGGTCCCACAATCCGGTTCTTACTGGACTCTAATAACACATCTCTCCACCCTGCCTTCGGCCCCGAGGGTGCGAGGAGTTTCTGACCGTCTCCGAGGGTCCACCATTGCTCCCCTCGCCTCTGTCCATGATGACTGTCTCATTTAAGTCAAGGACAGTTTGCTGCAGTCTCCCAGTACCAACAATAGAACAGAGCTCTGTTTCTGCTATGCCCAACCATCATGATGCCTTCTTGGACTTGCACAGCAGGCCTTTGAGTTTCTGCAAATACTTTTTGGGTATCTGGAGCTTCTCGTCTCACATAATGATGGAGCCTTAGAGACAGAAAGCTTTCTGCTTGGTGAACCACATACATCCTCCACCCTGGCTATACCAGGTAATTTATTCCTGCAAAGGGCACTCTGGGGCCAGGGCACCCCACCCGGTCAATAACAGTAGGCTGTCAGAAACATCTAGTCAAAGGCCACGGCGTACACTCGAACAGGCTTGGCTTCAAAGGAGAAATACATTTCCCTTATGCCAACTACCTCTCTTTCCAAATCCACGAAGCCCCTACTTGAATGCAAACCCACCTTCAGAAAAGAACTTTAATGGAGAGGCACATGATTGCTAGCATTTTTTTTTCAGAATTATTTTATTGGGACCAGCAGTTAGCGTAATGGCTATGTTGCTGGACTCCCATGTAGTCGACCGCGGTTCGAGTCCCAGACCCGGTGGCTTAAACTCATGTTGGGTGAGTGTGCATGCATGCCCAGGATCCTGAGAAGAGAATGGAGGAGAAGGGATTGCAGTGTGGCCAACCTCCCTAGAGGGTGATTTCTCACTTTCTGTCTCTCTCTCTCTCTCTCTCTCTGTCTGGCGAATGCATGTGCACTATAGCAAAAACCTCTCCAAAAAAATAAAAAGAATTATTTTATTTAACTTAATTTTTATTATTATCATTATTATTTTCCAGTTTGATCAGAGAGAGACAGAGACAGAGAGAGACAGAGAGAGAGAGGAAGTGAGAAAGCAAGCCACCAGGTCTGAGACTCGAACCATGGTCGGCCATGTGGGAGTCCAGCACCTTTAACCACCATGCCACTTGCCAGCCCCATGGCTAGCATTTCTCAAGTTTTGCCCTCCTGGCAGTATCTGGTATTTCCAAAGGACTGGGGAGGGGTGGGGGTTGCAGGCACATCCAGCTGATAACTGATGAGTCATGTCGCTTGTACTCTGATCCTGGTGAGGAGACTAGATCTCATGAGGACATGATTTCCAAAGAAAGTCTTGGTGCTCGCTTTGGTCATGGCATTATGTGCTCAATGGCTGTTGATCATCCTCAGGTGGATTGTCCTGCCACCGAGATGGGAGTCATTGTGATCCTGAGGGGCCTTCCAGACACCTCAAATGCCATCCAGGAAGACTGACTCCAGCCGCCTCATCATGCCGTCTGCCCTCCTCCTCCCTTCTAGGGAATTTCTCTCAAGGCATCTAGAGGAGAAGTTCCCCCACATGAGCGAGTTACTGTCTCCAGGACTTCCCCAAGGTATTCCAGAGAACTGGGATGGGACTGGACTTCCTCCAGGCTCACCTGGCATGTGACTCCCAGACCCTCTTGGTCATCAGTCCAGAGCCTTGGGTCTCTCGTCTGCTGTAGTGCCATCTGTACCTCCTGCTCCCGGGTAGGTGAAGGATGATGGGAAGGTGTATGGCGATGCAGAGAGCAGGCCTCTGCTGCGGGACGGTGGCTATCCAGGTGGGAAGCAGTTCAGCCCACACGGTAGCACAATCTTGGACACACCTGAGTCTGCAAGCCTGAGACATACTTCCTCCCCTCTCACCCCTTCCTCCCTTTCCCCTGTCACCAGATCAGTGTGACTTAATACAAAGCCAAGGAGAATCCCAACGGCTGGCTCTTGGCACATGACAGGCCATTCCTGGGACTCTAGTTCTGAGGAAGCTCTGGGCTACTTGGGCCTATCACCGTGAAGGGCACACCCTTCTAAAGCAGAAGGTGGCATTTCTCTGGTGCACGTGTAGGGGCCTTCTGATTTTTATTTTCCAAAAAGACTCCCCTTCAGTGCCTCGGGGAAACCCAGAGCCAACCAACTAGCAGCAAACCTGCTCGCCAGCAAAGGACAGTTCCTGTTTGTACAGGTTTGGCCTCTTCTGAGGGTGGACTCCTTAACAGGAGGACAGACATGGGCTCTCCGGAGACAGAGGGGATGCTCCGTTCACTTAGGTTCACTTGTCACTTCTGCACCCACTGGAGGGTGCAGGGCCACTGCAGGCTGGAGCCGCTCCTCGGGCCATGCTGGGAGGACGAGCAATCGGTGTGATCAGAACTTCTCCAAACGCAGTTTCAAATGACCTTATTCCTTGAAGGCACAGTTAACTCAAAGAGAACTCTCTCAGCCTCACCACTAGTTTTTATTACTTTTTAAAAGAGGTTTTTGCTATAGGGAGCATGTGCTCACCAGAAAGACAGAGAGAGACAGAGAAACAGAAAGTGAGAAATCACCCTCCCCACAAGGGGGAATGGCCACACTGCAATCCCTTCTCCTCCATTCTCCTCTTGGGATCTTGGGCATGCACACACACGCACCCGGCGTGAATTTAAGCCACCGGGTCTGGGACTTGAACTGCAATCAACTACATGGGAGTTCAGCGACATAGTCATTACGCTAACTGCTGGTCCTCCCTCCCCACTAGTTTTTTAAATCAGATCTTTGAACACAGGACATACACAGGCACCATCCCATCCAAAATGCCATTTCTACTAGCCCTACCTCACCATCAACAGCTACCACCACAGGCGATTAGAATATCAGACTGCCCGGACTTTCAGGCACCTGCTAGAATTGCTCTCTAGACTCTAATAACTGAACTAGAAGCTCCAGGAAAGTTAACTCTGAACAACTAACTCTTGATGATCAACAGTTTGCATAGCGATCTGGAGCCAAAATAAACCCACCCTGCAGATGTTCAAACAGGCACTGCAGTTCTTTCCTCTGATGGAAAGAGACGCACGCAAGACTCAGCACTTGCAACCCCCAGTCAGTTGTTAATTTAAGCTGATGAAGCCTGAGCTGCAAAACAGAACACTAATTGTGATACTGGCAGAGATGCCGCTGAAATAATTATATCTCGACATTTGCTGTCACGGTGGCGGGAGGGAAACAGAACAAGCATTGAGCAGTCTCTGCATGGGGAGACGCTGTCAACACACCTCTCCACGCACCTGATAGTACCCTGCCTCTGAGGACGAAGGAGACCCCAAAGAATCTAAAAATGGAGTGAAGCCTCCAAGCCAAAGGCAGTTAGATTTTTTTTTCTCTGTTTCTCCCTTTCTCTGGGCAATAAAAAGGAAAGGGAGGGACCAGCAGTTAGAATAATGGCTATGTCACTGAACTCCCATGTAGTTGACCGCGGTTCGAGTCCTGGACCCGGTGACTTAAACTCATGCCGGGCATGTGTGCGTGCGTGCCCAAGATCCTGAGAGGAGAATGGAGGAGAAGGGATTGCGGCGTGGCCATCCCCCCTGGGGGAGGGTGTGTGATTTCTCACTTTCTGTCTCTCTGTTTCTCTCTGTCTTTCCGGTGAGCGCATGCGCTCTATAGCAAAAACTTCTCCAAAAAAAAAAAAAAAAAAAAAAAAGGAAAGGGAAGAGGAACTTCCCTCTGCAGTCTTGGTGATTTCTTGTTAAGTACATATATAAATACGAGCGTGTTGAAAGCACATTCTTAATAAAATTATTAATAACTCAGGATGGGAGGAACCATCTGATGTGGGATTTCAGGGGTGTGATTTTTAGTGAGTTCCCTATTTTTATAACCAGAGGCTGGTGTGCAGAGTGGCACTCCATGACCAGCTCTGACTGTGGAGTGGGCTGAAGCTTCCCTGGACGCTGACACAGACCTGCTGTCTGAGCTACATGAGCATCCGTCCGGGCCCCAGAGCACCGCATTCTCCTAGGCGTTGTATGTCTAACTTCCCTGGAGGCTGAGGACTTCTTAGAAATAAAATGTAAAAAGAGTAAAACATGCAGTGCGTCCGCACACGTGCACACACGCACACCCCCTAATCACCACAATTTATTGCGATCTCTGTGTAGGAGTAACATGAGGAAGCCCCAGATGTTAAAAGTGGGGTTGCCTGCTGGGATAGAAAAGAGATAAGAACTGGAACCAATAAATAAAAGAGAAGTCTTGGGACCAGCAGTTGGTGTAATGGCTATGTTGCTGAATTCCCATGTAGTCGACCGTGGTTCAAGTCCTGAACCCGGTGGCTTAAACTCATGCCAGGTGCGTGCCCAAGATCTTGAGAGGAGAATGGAGGAGAAGGGATTGCGGCATGTCCATTCCCCCTGGGGGGTGATGGGTGGTTTCTCACTGTCTATCTTTCTCTGTCTGTCTGGTGAGTGCACGTGCTCTATAGCAAAAACCTCTCAAAAAAAAAAAAAAAAAAAAGTCTCTTGTAGGAACCCACCGTGCAAGAGGAAAGCATAAATGTTATTGAGCAGAACTGAGAATGCCCACATTTAAGGTAGGTGCTCTGAAAAATGTGATTTAAGCCAAAGAATTACCTTGGGCAGAGAGTGTAGACAGGGGTGGTCTGCCTGGGCCCCATGCAGCAAGCAGCCCTGCTCAGCCAGGGGAGAGATGGAGTCTGGGGAAACTCCACCAGTCACATGTCCCCTGTCTGCTGTGGCCATAGTGCTCCGGCCAGGGGACAAGACAAGATCAGGACAAAGTACCAGCTCTCTGTCAAGCTCCGTGTCTTGTCGATGCTCACTGCACAATGGCCCAAGCACTAAATTAGCTCCAAAAATAATGATGGAAGGAGAGAGAGCCTGGCTGGGAGATGTAATCTGTCTCCACGATACATTAGGAAACTGGAAATCTGAGACCGGGATCAGCACTTAGCGTAATGGCTATGTCGCTGGACTCCCACGTAGTCGACTGTGGTTCGAGTCCCGGATGTGGTGGCTTAAACTCACGCTGGGCTCGTGTGCGTGCGTGTCCAAGATCCCGAGAGGAGAACGGAGGAGAAGGGATTGCGGCATGGCCATCCCCCCTGGGGGGTGATTTCTTGCTTTCTGTTTCTGTCTGTCTGTCTGGCAAGTGCACGCGCCCTGTAGCAAAAACTTCTCCAAAAAAAAAAAAAAAAAAGGAAAGGAAAGGAAACTGGAAATTTGAGTTCTACTTTAACATCTGTGGGTCTGGTCCCTGGGAGTGTATTCTGGGTACATGGATAAACCTGAGTGCCCACTCTGCAAAGCTGGGTCACACTCAGGACAGGACCCAGCCAGCCCCTTCTATGGCAATCCTTAAATCTAACCTGAACATTGCAGAGCACACACACACACACACAAACAGCAAGGAAGATGCTGACACAAAGGAACCACTGCATTGCAAGCAGGATCCCAGAAAGTGGTCAGGCCACTAAGCCCTCACTCTCAGCCAGTCGCCAATACGTGCTGGTCCCTCCTCAGCCTCCCTCAAGTCCATTTGCCACGTGACCCCTCCCCGTCTCCACAACCATGACCTGGTTCTAGCATCTTCCTCCTGATCAGCCCCCAGCATGGACCTCTACTCCCCTGTTCACCAACCACGCCATCTGCTGGCTCAGCACTGGTCAGTGCTTCTCCCCCGCTCCCTCAGGGTCTGAAGAATGGTGTCCATTGGGACCAGCAGTTTGCATAATGGCTATGTCGCTGGACTCCCATGTAGCCGACTGTGGTTCGAGTCCCAGACCTGGTGGCATAAACTCATGCCGGGCGTGTGCGTGCGTGCCCAAGATCCCAAGAGGAGAATGGAGAAGGGATTGCGGTGTGGCCATCCCCCCTGGGGGGTGATTTCTTTCTGTCTCTGTCTTTCTGGTGAGCGCGTGTAGCCTATAGCAAAAACCTCTCAAAAAAAAAAAAAAAAGAAAAGAAAGAGAATGATGTCCACACAGTTCACAGGGCTCCCTGCTTAGGAATGAGACCTGTGGGAACCTGGGGCTCCTCACCTCTCTGAACTTGGTTAGCTCTAAGGGCTGGAGTGAAAACAGTTCGTGTACATCAGCAAACGGTAACGAGTGGCAGCTAACAGTCAGATGAGCCAGGTCTTTGCTGTGTTCACAGTCCTTTAGGCACCATTCCTTCTCGCTGCCCACACTCTGCGGGGCTTGCCCATGTCATACAGAGTGAGTCGGGGTCCCCCAGCACTGAGGTCTTTCCTGCCTCCAGCCTTATCATCATTCAGGGCCCCTGAACGAACTCTCCTTCCTTTCCACGACGCCCAGATAATTCTATGACTTAGGCTTCAGGTCTCCAATGAGGCATCACTTTTTCCAAGGCACCTTCTCTAAATTCTCCCTGCCCCCAACACTGGAATGAATGCTTTTCCCTCGACTCTCGCAGGGCACCGGGAGCGGCTGTGACAGTCATGACCATGCTGCCCGGTAGCGGCCAACTCCATTAGGCTGGTCTTCTTGTGAACCAGGGGTGAGTCCGTGAGTCCTGGGTGGATCCCAGGACACTTTGCTGTAATGATGATCGATTTGTCAAGGGAAGGAAGGAAAGGAGGGAAAGAGATGGGGAGGAGAGGTGAGTGCAAGTGACTCAGTTAGGTCTCCTCCCTTTACGGGCCATGGTTCTGTGTCCAAAGAAAATCTCAGAAAAAATAGCCCAAGGAAACTGTCCTGGCCCACAACCTACCCCCATTCTTTTTTTTTTTTTTTTTTTTGGAGAGGTTTTCGCTATAGGGCGCGTGCGCTCGCCAGACAGAGAAAAACAGAGAGACAGAAAGCGAGAAATCACCCCTCAGGGGGGATGGCCACGCTGCAATCCCTTCTCCTTCGTTCTCCTCTTGGGATCTTGGGCATGCACGCACATGCGCCTGGTGTGAGTTTAAGCTGCCGGGTCTGGGACTCGAACCGTAGTCGACTACATGGAAGTCCAGTGACATAGCTATTACGCTAACTGCTGGTCTCATAACCTACCTCATTCTACAAGCCAAGTTCTCTGGAGAGATATGGAGATCTCCAGTCCTCACTTCCAGTCTGACCCACTGCACCTGGTTCAGCCAGGAACAGAAGAGGGACCTCTGGCTTCTCACCCTTAAGCATGATCAATAGCATCTGAGAATGGCCATGAGCTTCCAGATAGAGGTCAGGAATTGACTGCCACCCCACTACGGCTCAAAACAAACTCCCCAGAAGGACTGGGAGTGGGTAGGCAAATAGAGTTCTTGGTCCCAGCAGTTGTTCCAATGTTGCTGCCATGTCCTGGCTTTCTCCTTGGCAGGGGGCTCCTACATCAGAGTGCAGGAGTGACTGGGCTGGGCTCCTCTCCAACCACAGACCTCCCAACTGCCCACTGATCTAGGATGAAAAGATTCAGCAGGTTCAGGTCCCAGCAATGCTAACACTTACAGCTTGAGGTACATTGCTTGGCCTCTCTGAGCCTCGAGTGAATGAAATACTTTCTCTGCTGGTTTATGAAACTTAGGGGTTTGCATCCCGCAGGGCGTACAATTATTAGATGATCGGTGTTGGTGTCAGAAATGGCCTCGCAGTAATGGACGGCAGCCTTAAAAGATGGGTGACCCTGTTGGATTGGGGCCGTCAGTGGACACTTGGTTTTCTTGCCGCTGCCTCATATCTTCGCACACGTGAGAGCCACGTATTCCTTTTTTTTTTTTTTTTCGGAGAGGTTTTCGCTATAGGGCGCGTGCACTTGCCAGACAGACAGAGACATAGAGACAGAAAGCGAGAAATCACCCCCAGGGGGGATGGTCACGCCGCAATCCCTTCTCCTCCATTCTCCTCTCGGGATCTTGGGCACGCACGCACACGCGCCCGGTGTGAGTTTTAAGCCACCGGGTCCGGGACGCGAACTGCGGTCGACTACGTGGGAGTCCAGCGACATAGCCATTACGCTAACTGCTGGTTCCTAGAGCCACGTATTCTCATAGATGGACTCAGGAGACACGTCTGGAGCTCCTTGGTCTGGCATGCACAAACACTCACGAGACGCCTATGACAGGACTGCCTGTGTCATACCAGGAGAGCGCGCTGGGTCAGAAAGGACATTTGGACTTCTGTTGGCCACGAGTCCTCTTAACCGACTCCTCACCTGAATCAGAGGCTTCTAGGCATTAGAAGCAAAGCCCAAGAGCCTATGTCAAGCCCGCCAAACTTATCCTTGTAGTAAAAAGTTAAATTTCTGGGGCCAGCAGATGGCGTGGAGGTGAAGACACTGGGTTCCACATGGCCAACTGTTTGAGTCCCAGACCTGGTGGCTTGAAAATCATACCAGGCATGTGTGCGTGCGTGCATGTCCGAAACCCCAAGAGGAGACTGAAGGAGAAGGGACTGCAGCATGGCCATCCCTCCTGAGGGGTGATTTCTCAACTTTTCTCCCTCCCTATCTCTCTCTACAGCAAGTGCACATGCCATATAGAAAAACTACAGATTAAACAAAGACCAACCAAACAAAAAGGTTAAATTTCTTTCCTCGTCTGGAGTATTTAGATAAGGAAAATAGGCTTAAATTGCTTTTCAAGTTGGTTTTTGTTCTTCCAAATGACAGGCTGAATATGCACAGCAGTTACAACTGGATCCACGTGGAAAAGCCGGGTTTCCATCCTGGGGCCTTCCTGTTTTCAATAGTGATTGGCAAATCTCCATGGACTACTTGGGCCGTATGGTTCTGTGTTAAATAAAAGTAGTTTCCAGGGGGTGCCAAATATTTGGTTTCTACTCTGCACAGGCAAAGCATGACTCATCCCCATTTTTCTACCTCACACTGAGGATTGATTTTTTCTTTCATGCAGACATCAATGCACCGTCCCTAGCATCCACTGTACTGAGTATGCAGGCATGTTCATGTGCCTGTGACCAGGCCAGCTCAGACTGGGGGCAGATCATGGCATGGAGACCCTGTCAGAGGTCTCTGTCTTTCTGTCTCTCTCTCTCATGGAAGATAGAATAAAAGCTGGGGACCCCCCTGTGGTGTGCAGTTAAGGTGGCTGATCTCACATGGCCAATTGCTTTGATTGAGTCTCAGACCTGGGGGCTTGAAAAACACACCAGGCATCTGCGTGTGTACCCAAAATCCTGAGAGGAGAATGGAAGAGATGGGAATGAGGTGTGGGCATGCCCCCTAGAGGGTGCTTTCTCACGTTCACTCTCTTTCTCTCTATCTCTGTCTGGTGTACACACGCACCCTACAGTAAATGAAAACAAATAAAAGTTGAATATGGAATCAGAATACCTGTTTTCAGTAGTGTTTGGCAAATCTTCATGGAGTAGCTGGGCTGTATGGTTCTGTGTTAAATAAAAATAATTTCCAGGGGGTGCCAAATATTTGGTTTCTACTTTGCAGAGGCAAAGCATGACTCTAACATCCCCATTTTTTCACCTCACACTGAGGATTGATTTTTCTTTCATGCAGACATCAATGCACCGTCCCTAGCATCCACTGTACTCCTTTTTGGAGGAAAACAGCAATCTCTAAAATTAAACCAGGAGCAGGCTTCAGTCTTGCTTTTATAATTGCTCAGAGGCAGAAATGCATTCAACCTTCACACCTCGGCTAAGGGTGAATACATTCCACGAGATGGGAAACTTGGGTACGTGCCCTTTATTAACAACATTGTGTAGCTTTTGGTAAATTCCACCAGGAAAAACACAAACCATGGATAAGACACACAGACCCAGAAATATTTCCCAAGCTGGGGAATTTAAGACTATGTGGGCAGAGTTTATGAGGCACAGTCCCCAGGGGCTGGGTTCCCCCTCGGGTAGCTATTCATGAGAAACGATTGTGATTACTAAACAGTAATCAAAACAGCACAACTGAGCTCTTGAGATGGTTTCACAGGCATCTAAATAAGGTTAAAGAAATGGCCACATCAATGAAGTTAAGGTAAAAATATTTTCTCTTGCTAAAGAATAGCCTTAAGTCTCAACATATTAAAAGATCACATACATATACAGTTTAAAATGAAAAGCAAAGACGTTGACACATCATTGCTGGATGCTCAAACATGAACTGTCAAGTTGCTTTTCTTGTTTGGCAGCACCAGCCTAAATTCTGTGGCTTTGCAATATTTCAGAAACTCCAGGAACATTACAGTCTTCTGAGAAAGGCCCAGTACTTCAGAATTCCTGGTGTGGCTGTGAAGAAAGAACGTTAGTGGCAGCAAATATTAAAACGAAACGTCAAGACCTACGGGAATACAGTTAGAGGTTCATAAATGTGCACACATACTTGAGCATTCAAGCTAATATTCGAAATGCTTTTTCTGTTAGCATAGTTACGTTTCTTTCTGGTTGAAGAGGATAAAATGTACTCCATAGGCAAAGTATTTTAGCTGTAGATGATGGTTCTATGGCCTTGTGTCCTTTCTTGGTGTATATCTGGAGCTGGAATTGTGCAACTTTGTCTTCTCAGGTTCCAAAAGAGCTCACCTCTGACATACCTGCTACATGCCTGGGGAAACCGCTCATTTTATTCAGAGGCTTGTTCTGGGGTGGGATTCAGAGAAATTTGGTTGCGACATCATTTTAGCACAGAATCAAGTCTGTTTTTTCATTCGTGTGGCTCTGCATTCTTCAGAAATCTGAGTTGGTACAATGGAGTGGACCACTGAATTGTACGCTCCATCCTGGGTTGTGAGCTGTAAACCTCAGATACTCTCATGGCCTGACTGCGGAATTTTATCCACCAGAACGCAGTATTAGAGCCCAAATCAGAAACTTTAACTAGCTCAATGATACTGAGGCTTTCCCTTTGGCTTCAAAAGTCATCATGACTGAACATTTTCAACTCTAGAGCAGAGTTGACTAGAACAACAAAAACACCTTGTCCAAAAAACAGGTAATGAGGTAGCTGAGATCAAATATCACATCCACAGCTTATACCAAGGAACTTAAGAAATGGTCAGGCATTTTTCAATGCAAATGACTACAGTGCCTAATAAATGCTCTTTCTTCCCAAATTCCTGCAGGTGCATGCAAATCTTGAGAAGGGGCCCCAACAATGTAAGACAGATGGAGGCTAGAAGTAAATGACGCTGGACAGAAAGAGAGAGGAAGGGCCCCCTGCTGCACACAGGTGTGGGCTGAAATGCTTCTGCTCACCACAGTCCCCAGAGAGCAGACGCCAAGGAGAACTCAGGGACCACAGGGCTGAATGGGGCCTTGACTTGAAACCTCAGGGAGCCCGTGGCCCGGTACACTAACACCAAGGTTGAGGCAAAACTCAGGGAATCCCCCCACCCCTCCCACATATGCTCTGGGGGCTCCCTACTGCCCTCCCAGGCTCTGGGAGCAGCCACTGTTTTCCGGGGCTCCTCTGCCTGAGTTCTCCTCACTGTCTGTTCTCAGGCTGCTCTTTGCTGAGAGGCTTTCAGAGGTGGAGTTGGAATGCCTTCCACGTGGGGTCTTGGGCAGAGGGAAAGGCGGCCACACCAATTCTAACAGCACAGATATGTGACTTGCAGCCACTTCAACATTCAGAGTTCATGCATGCATAGACATACTGACACACCAACTCAAACGCTCATCCTTGCACACACTCACGCACACACACCCTCACTTATGCACATTCGCACACGCACATGCTTGTGCATGCACACATGCACGCACACAGGTGCGTGGCAGCCAAGCAGCATCCCCCGGAGCAGCAAGCTCAGGTGAGGCGGACAGGGCAGGAGTGGGCAGAGTAAAGGGGCCTGGAGCCAGAGAAGGAGCCTGAAGCAGTCCAGATCCCCTCCAAATCCTCAGTTGCCAACTTGCACCAGCACACCACTGCATTGCCACAGGCGTTGGGAGGCACCAGATCCCTCCGCTTAGGTCTCCGTCGTGTAGTGATTGTAGGCCAGAGGAGGCAGGGTTGGAAAGCTGCTCCACCGCCTTGCGCCAGGCTGGGGCTCTGCTCGCCCTTGCTCTTTATATTTACCCAGAATGTTTTGGGCTTCTTCTGCATCCCGCAAAGGGCTCTCTCCATACTCTTCTTTCAGCCACTGCCGATACTGGAGAGGTTGGAAACAAAACTCAAAGGTCACACACAAAGCATCCATGTAATCATGCACCTAGTACTTGCTGGTAGATATTTTGCCCCACGTAGTCGAGGAAATAAATAGGCACTGGGCAGTGAGAGCTCTCTGGTTGGCCGGCCAGTGTCCAGCAAGAGAAACCATCGCTTTTTCAAGATTTTGGCCATGAAAATAAAGCCAATCCAAGAAAGTGGAACTTGCCCAAGGGAGAGAAACCGAGGCAACTAGGAGACACCAGAAGTCAGGGCAACCACAAAGCGTAAAATCCCGGGGGTGCTCCTAGCCCACAAAAGATCTGTGACAATTTCCATGGGGATGCAGGTGGGGCACTCTTGCACCTGCTGTCCTCTGTGGGCTCGTTCAATTCCAACCTGCCTGATTCTGGGCATGTAAGGACAGGCTTAAGGCTGCTTGCTCTACCATGTTCCCAGAGGACTGCTCACCTGATGAACTTCATGCTTCTCAAACTCCTGGAGCTGCCTCTGGAAACCGAGGTTGGGGTTGGCGCAGGACCTGCCGGCACGCACAGTATGCAGGGCGTCCTCCCAGCCGAAATCAGTGACGGTCATGATGTACGCTATCACCAGTGTCACGCTCCTGGACACCCCGGCCAGGCTGCACACAGACAACCACGTGTGAAAGAGCAGTTTCAGATCCACCTTTTGACATCCAACCCACTAGGAGCAGGGGACTCAGAGGACCAGGTTTCAGAGCATCTCCCTGCCTTGTGTGATGTGTGAATAGCAAGCATATTGCCAGGAAATCACTCCAAAATGGGGGCTTCCTTTACTTCATAAATCTCGGGCAGTCTCCAGCTATTTTAGCTTCTTTTGAGAATTGATTCTCTATGGGGTACGACTCCAGACACTTCAGCTTTATGAATCTTCATTGCTCTGGGATGCTTCCTTAGATAGTTCCAAATCCTTTGGTCCAATAAAACAATTGTGGTACAGCAAGGGAACTTGAGACTTCCAAGATTTGTGCCATAATTGCATTTTGTAAACTGCATTTGTTTAGAATGCTTTATGCTTTTTAAAATTCTGCCTTTCTTGCTATGAGAGCTAAACCTAAACTTTTCTTTCTTTTTTTTTTTTTAGTTTTTATTTTTGGAGAGGTTTTTGCTATAGGGTGTGTGCACTTGCCAGAAAGAAAGAGAGACAGAGAGAGAGAAAGCAGGAAATCCCACCCCCCCCCAGGGGGGATGGCCATACCACAATCCCTTCTCTTCCATTCTCCTCTCAGGATCTTGGGCACGCATGCACATGCGCCTGGTGTGAGTTTAAGCCGCTGGGTCTGGGACTTGAACTGCGGTCGACTACATGGGAGTCCAGCGACATAGCCATTACGCCAACTGCTGGTCCCTAAACCTAAAATTTTCAAAGCCCCCATAATACAGCAGTCCCCACTAAATCTTTATTTTTGTGTCCTTTTTAATACAATAAGCAGAGCACTGCAGATGTATGCCATGTGCCCTGGATGCAGGCTCAATATGTACTGCAGGCAACAACCGTTAGCTATGTCTAGCAGGCTGAGTAAAGGGACCAATTTTAAATGCATATGCAAAGCAAAGCGAAAGACTGTGCTTTGTCAGACATAGAGCGTTCTACAAAAGGCTTAGAATGGGGAAGCTTAGTAAATACGTCTCGCTCTTAGTAAAGCCCATCTACTTTATGAAATATGAATTCTTACAATATCAGGACTACACATACTCAAATATAAGTAATAATACTCTTAAAATTGCATTCTCAAGTAGTAGTTATTCATTGGGCTTTATGTCAGAAATATCAAGGGTGCTTTTAAAAAATAGATCCCCCTTGGGTTTTAACCTTGGGGATTTGAATCCATCAGGAGCCCAGAGAAGCCGAGGAGTAATAGTTACAAAATCACCATTAACTGGCTCCAATTGCACCCCAAAGGTGCTTAAAACTCAAAAAAAAAAAAACAAAAACAAAAAAAAAACGCACATTAAAAACCTACCATTTGTCTTTATTATACTTTCTACTCTTTTAAAAAGAGCTATGAATTTATTATATTACATGTCCTACTCCTTTTTTTTTCCCCTTTGGGGGGAGTTTTGCTACAGGGAGTGTATAGTCACCAGAGAGACAGAAAGTGAAAAATCACCACCCCTCCCCCCCATGGGGTTGGCCATGCTACAATCCCTTCACTTCCATTTTCTTCCTGGGATTTTGAACATGCATGTACATGCACCCAGCATGATTTTTCAAGCTTCAGGTCTGGGACTTGAACTATGGCTAGTCATGTGGGAGTCCAGTGTCTTAACCATTATGCCACCTGCTGGTCCCTACTTCCTACTCTTTTAAAATGAACACAATTATTTCAAAAACCATGTAGAATTGCAGGGGACATTCTTAAATCATCCAAATTGCCTAGTGTTCTTCCTCCCCCTATCATGGGTCACTGGCCCTCAGAACACGTACGTTTTCTTAAGTAATTTATCTGGGTGTCATGCACTGGGTCGCCTCTGTCCTGGTAGGGCTGCTACTAACCTCACAGCCAATATTCACTAGGAGTTATCACTTCACTTTATATTGTAAGAGCAACTGCTTTGGGGAAAGCCAAAAGTTGTTTATGCTTTCAGTTAATATCACATCTCATGCAACATGGAGAGAGGACCTGTCCAGCCTGTAATTTAACGGCAGAGCCCGGGTGCTAGAAAGTTGGTTCTTGGCTCTCTACAGAAATGAGTCACGGTAATCAAAATGATAGCTGACATTCACTGAGAACGTACTAATTACCAGCTACCTTGTCAAGAGCTCTGTATGTATTTTCCTTGTTAGAGTAGGTTCTTTTTCATTGTGTGTGTGTGTCTGTACATATCCACATAAAATATACCAGGGTACAAGTGGAGAGCTGCAATGAACCATTTTTTAAATTTTTAAAAATTTTTTATTATTTTTTAATTTTTTTTTTTTTTTGCAATGAACCATTTTATTCTAAGAGTTCAGTTAGATCTTTCCAGGCAAAGTATTAAGTCCAAAACACACAAATGCCCCAATGTATAAATGGAGAAGCGGTCATGTCTCATGTCGGTGTTGTAGCAGTGTGATGTGAAACACCTACATTTGCATTAAAACTCTCCAGAAAGTGTTCTGAAACAGCCACTTTGGTCTCAGGGATGATCCTATAGAATCTGTACCATCTTCAGGAAGGTGTTCTGACAAAATGTTGGAGGCAGGCTGGCAAAGGACAGAGTCTATCGTCCAATGACCTTGATAGCCCCAACAGAAATCCTAGCTGTGAGTGAAATGGAAAAACCAAAAACAAAAGCAAAACCAGTTGGGGGTTCTCTTTTAACAAAAGCAAATGATGAGTAACCCCTAGCAGGGGACATTAGAGAAAACCATTAAGAAAGCAAAGAATCATACACAGAACAACACAATGAGAAATCAAGCCGGCCAGATAAGGTATTGCTAAACAGAAGGCATACGTACCAGTGCACAAGACAGCCCTCACCACGGAGTCGGCACTCGTGAATAAATTTAATACTTTCTTTGAAATGTCTTGTCCTGGGGGGGTGGGGGGAGAAAAAAAAAGAGAGAAGTGACATCTCTCTACTTTACTCAACATACGATGGAAAGAAAAATCCACCTGAGGTTTCTTGAAAGGTCTCTGCGTCCCACACCTTCAAAACCTGATCACATTTTCTGGGCCACAGATGCTTCAGCCTCAGAATCTGTCTCATCCAACACTGACGTCTGGGGAAGGCTGCTGCTGTCTGGAATTTTCAGAATTTCTCTGCAAGGAATTCCTGAAACACGTGGTTGCTACTAACCAGGGGTGGGAAGGTACTGTTTAGTTCATTCCCATATATTCAACCTGGCCCCTCAACTGCTGGTCCCTAAACCTAAAATTTTCAAAGCCCCCTAAATACAGGAGTCCCTACTGAATCTTTATTTTGTGTCCTTTTTAATACAATGAGCAGAGGACTGCAGATGTATGTCATGTGCCCTGGGTGTAGGCTTAAGACGTACTGCTCAGCTGTACACCAAGGACACTCACATGATTGTGGACGCTGCATGGTAACAGTGACCCAGATAAGGAAGATGTCCTGTAGGTTCCCCAAGTCCTCAAAGTTTAAAGTTTACTTCTGACAATCTGAAAAACCTAAACACCTTCTCCTGCAAGGGTTTCCTTGGACTTTTGTTAAATCCTGTCCGTGTGTTATTGGAGAACGGTGGGGAAAGGGAAATTTCAGTTCTAATGCCTGCTCTCCCACTTACTGGCCACGTGGTCTTGGACAAGTCACGTATAAAGTAGGGATCCCACCCCACAGGGTGAACAAGTACTATACGCCAGTGTGATCTGTGAACTTTGAAGATCTACATGATTCAAAATGGTAGCATCCTTTCTTCTTCTGACCCTAAGCTTCCCAGGCCACACCTTTCTCTAGGCACTCATGCAACTCACAACGGTTCAGGAACAGTCCACTCGTGTGGCCTTGTTTCAAGTCCTCAAGATACACAGCTAGGGACCAGCAGTTAGTGTAATGGCTATGTCACTGGACTCCCACGTAGTCGACCATGGTTCGAGTCCCGGACCCGGTGGCTTAAACTCATGCCGGGTGCATGTGCATGCATGTCCAAGATCCTGAGAGGAGAATGGAGGAGAAGGGATTGCGGCATGGCCATCCCCCCTGGGGGGTGACTTCTCGCTTTTTGTCTCTCTGTCTCTGTCTGTCTGGCGAGCACACGCGCCCTATAGCAAAAACCTCTCCAAAAAAGAAAAAAGATACAGAGCTAGGCAGGACTCACACCCCACTTTGACAAATTCCCAACCAGCAGATATGCTCACACCTCATTCTGGTCTCTTGTGGGCTAGGCAGATACTCCAGGGAACAGATGGAGTATGTGTTTTTCTAGTGTCTTTTATGTAGGAATGGCTTATAAAGCAGCAAACACCAAAAGTTGTCCATATATGAAATTCATCTCCCTTTAAATACCGATTGAGGGAGTGACTTGGTGGTTAAAGTGGTTGGATCCTACGTGGCCAACTGTGTGGAGCTGCAGGCTTGAAAAAACATGCCACGCACATGTTTGTGTACTAAAATTCCAAAAGGATAGAGAAATGGAGGAGAAGGAATTGTGGTGTGACCATTCCCCATTGGGTGTGTTTTCTCTTTCTGTCTCTGTCTGTCTGTCTCTCTCTGGAAAAAAAAAAAAAAAAGAAAAAAAAGGCAGTGAATACTGACTGAGTACTGACTTTTCCAGGGACTCTGATAAACTGCAAGACATTTGGAGATGGGTATGACATAGTTCCTGGCTGCAGAATGAGAGGACAAGTGAATTTAATAGAAATGAGCATAAATTCAGGCACAGCACAAGAAATTCACCTAGATATCTACTGTAGAAGGAATCCAATAGCCTAACGATAGTGAGATTAAGACGAGCAGAAGGTTGAAGACTTTATAAATATGCACACATACACATGCACATGTAAACATATACACCCAAGTTCTGCCAAGAACCATGAGTGTTGCCACGGATAGAAAATTCTGGGGAACCAGTCCTAGGACCCCAGACTCTTATCTGAAATCTCTAGCTCAACATTGCAAGATCTTGTTTTGTTAACTTTCCAAGATAAACATGCTCCCAGATGGAGATTTATAAACTGGCTCAGACAATTACAACTCTACTCCCATACACCAGCTTAGGATACAGCAGGCAAGAGAGGATTCTCACTGTAATCCTGAAATCTGAGTAAGACCTCAGAGCAGAAGCTCACAGCCTAGGCAGTGAAGCCAAGTGCATGAGGAGTAGGAGGCTGGGTGTGCTGTCTGAGACAGAGTCAGGTCCCCAGGCAAGGCATTGGGTAGCCTGGACTGAGGCTTGCAGGCAGAAGGGCAGACTGAGGCCTGGTAGAACCTCCCATCCCTCAAGCAAAGTCAGCCATCTGGAGTCGGCAGTGAAGTCTTCTGATCTGGAAGTATTGGAACTGGGGCAGCACACTGTTCATTGCACTCCTTTTGTTTGGGGCCCACAAAGTGTCCCAGCCTGTGGAATATCCCATCTTCCTACAGCTCTATCACTTAGAACAATATGAGTCAGACATTAAATGTATTGCACCTGATAGCAGCAGCAAATTCAAAATTCAAAATCCCAGAGTCAACCCACCTGACCTAAAAGTGGCTCGGCCTGCCTGTGGTTTATGCAGAGAAGCCTGCCCTTTGTAGACCACCAAGCATGGTAGACATGCTGGAAGGTGGCAGTGGGTGACAGATCTCTCCTGACTGCAGGCTGGTGCCAGGTTGGGGGAGTAGACCATTGACTGCACAAGCTCAGCTGGATGACATGGTATACTCCTTTGATCACCCCAGCTATGGTCCCCAAGGATGTCTGAGACACCCTTCACCACCTACAGTCTGCTCTTGCCTACTCTGGGTGGGTCGCTTGCAGATTGAGGGGAGCTGTGTATGTGAGCACAGCAGCCAGAAAAGCAAAAGCAAATCTAGAAAAAAAAAACGACAACTGCCTGGTAAAGGGATCAACCACAGAAAGCCTCAGCATGTCTGCAGAGACCACACAGCATCGTGAGCGTCAGTCATGCCCCTCAGTGGGACATGGTTGGGTCCGCAGAGCTCACCAAGGTCTTGCAAAAAATGACAACTGAACCTCTTTACTGAGACCTTGGAATGGCAACAACTTCTATCTTTGATGACTGCATGTCCCAAACCACATGCATGATGAAACCTGGCATCTTACACATTTGGAAGTTGAACTTGGGTTCAAGAGTCAGTCTTGTCAATCTAAAAGCTAGGAGGAGGTTGTGTTCAGCCCTGCAACATCCAAACCCACCCCGAGCCCAGAGTGGGTGTGTGAAGGAACCAAATTCGTTGTGGGGAGGTGTCCCTGCCTATTCTTTGCTCTCTCAGACCTGTCTTTTTTTTTTTTTTTTTTTTTGGAGAGGTTTTCGCTATAGGGCGCATGCGCTCGCCAGACAGACAGAGAGAGACAGAGAGACAGAAAGCGAGAAATCACCCCCCAGGGGGGATGGTCACGCCACAATCCCTTCTCCTCCATTCTCCTCTTGGGATCTTGGGCACGCATGCACACGCGCCCGGCGTGAGTTTTAAGTCACCGGGTCCGGGACGTGAACCGCGGTCGACTACGTGGTAGTCCAGCGACATAGCCATTACGCTAACTGCTGGTTCCCTCAGCCCTGTCTTTAACAAGAGTGAAGTCCAAGACAACTCATGCGACACCACTTCTGTCCATCACTCGCTGAGAGCAAGCACTACAGAACCCCAGGGCAGCATCCATGCAGGGCCAGGCTGCTCCAGTCCCGGAGTGTGATGATGCAGGCACAGACATTGCTCAGAGCCCGCTGAGGATCTTGAGTCACGAACACAAGCAGGCATGAAGCCAAGTGAGGCAGACATTCCTAGAAGTATCTTTTCCAAGAAAAGCCAGGCAGGTGAGCTCACTACTGCTTTGGTATAAAACTGGGTGTGGCAGGGTGTGCGTGGGGTGGGGGGGTTATTTCCAGGGAAGCTAATGACATAAGACCAAGCTCTGGTCCTTAAAGTCCCTCCTCCACAGTGGGAAATACCCACGACTTGCTCCTTGTGTTGCTCAACTCCCATTTGAAGCAGAAGCACAAATCTGAAGCAGTATCACAAGCTGTTTCAATGAATGCAGGTTCCCTATTCCTGCTCTCTGTGTTGTCGGTAGGTAACATTTCCATCCATACGAAGACATGTGGAATAGTCTGTCCACAGAAAGCACGCTGAGCTCACCAGGAAGGATGCACCGTGCACCGGTGTCACACACTTGCCGAACTGTGCCTCGGGGTGACCAAGCCTGCTCCTGCGACCAGCACCTCTCCCTTTCTGCATCAGGGGCTAAGAGCCAGTGAGCAGACTTACTTTTCTGCCCTTTAGAGAGTCCAAGAAGGGACGGTGGATGGATCTTGGAAACCACACCACATCATGCTCACTTATGAGGCCAAATAATCATTTCTCACTCCAAGACTTTAAGATTGGGAGGCTGTGATCCCCACTGTGGGTTCTGAGACAGTCCTGTTCTACTCAGGAGTCCAGGAGTCTGGCTAAGACCTTCAATGGCGGCTGATCTTAACCCAAAGCCATTGGTGCCCAGGTCAGGCTACCTGGCTTGCAAAGACTACAGGAACACAGGGCATCCCTCCTTCCCTCAAATGGACATGCATGTGTGAAGAGTGTGTGTGTGTGTGTGTGTGTGTATGAAAGCAAAGGAGGAAAAAAAAACAGGAAAGGCAAGCACCACTGGATAACTTTTTGCTTATATTTTTATTTTATTTTATTTTAATTTATTTATTTAAAGAATTATTTATTTAATTTTATTTATTCACTCGGTTATTTTTAATTTGATCAGAGAAAGACATAGACAGAGAGAGAGAGGAAGTGACAAAGCAAATGACCAGATTCAGGACTCGAACCATAGTCAGACATGTGGGAGTGGCCAGCGCCTTAACCACCACACCACCTGCTGGTCCCCTATTTATTTTATTTAAAGGAAAACAAGTAGAGTGTTATACCTGGGCTAGGGCTCTGAATGCAGGTCTCAGATCAGAGAGCTGCTTCCTTCTGAGACATACTAGGTCTGTCCCTCCAGCCCCACCCCAGCCGACCTACCATCTATAACTCTGGGGGGCGAAGCCCCCATGCCACCCAGAAGCAGTGGAAGAAATGTTCCTCACCCTAAAGCCCGGGTGGGGCTGCTTTAGCAGTGCAACTTTTTAAATGCATAGAACCAATTCACTTCTAGTTCAGTGATCCCCAACTCCTATGTTTCATGTACTGTTAATGTTGAAAACATCAGGGATATGTATATCACACTTGTCATTTTGCCAGATACAGTAATTTTATTTATTTATTTTTGATTTTCTGTGGGGCACATGTGCTCATGAGAGAGAAAGAGAGAGAGAGAAAGGAGAGAGAGAGAGAGAGAGAGAGAGAGAGAGAGAGAGAGAGAGAAAGCACCTCCCCCAGGGAGGATGGCCATGCTGAAACCCCTCTCCTCCATTCTCTCCGGATTCTGGGCAGGAATGCCTAGCATGATTTTTTTTTTTTTTAATCTTTTTTTTTTGGAGAGGTTTTTGCTATAGGGCGCATGTGCTCGCCAGACAGAGAGAGAGAGACAGAGAGACAGAGAGATAAAAAGCGAGAAATCACCCCCCGGGGGGATGGTCACACTGCAATCCCTTCTCCTCCATTCTCCTCTCGGGATCTTGGGCATGCACGCACACGCGCCCAGCGTGAGTTTAAACCACCGGGTCCGGGACTCAAACCACGGTCGACTACATGGGAGTCCAGCGACATAGCCATTACGCTAACTGCTGGTCCCCATGATTTTTAAGCCTCTAGTCCAGGACTAGAACTGTTCACTTTGCCATATGGGATCCAGCCACCTTAACTACCATACCCAATAAGGTCATGTTTAAAGCAAACTGGAAAAGAGAAACAACTGGCCCAACAAAACAAAGCCAAACCATCTCCCTACCATTCATTATAATATAATTTCACAAAAAACTAATTCAAACCAAAAGAAGTAAGAGACTAAAGTCTGAAAGATTGTTCTTTAAGTTGAGTACGAGAAGTCTCAGGAAAATACGAATACACATTTTCTGGATGGCTCTCATGTCCTTGGCCAGGAGAACAGCAATCAAGAATGCCAAGTCCAGGACCAGCAGATGGCATAATGATTACGTTGCAGGATTCCCACGTAATTGACTACGGTTGGTGTCCCAGATCTAGTGGCTTGAAACTCATACCAGGTGCGGGTGTATATGTGTCAAAAATCCCAAGAGGAGAATGGGGGAGAAGGGATTGCAGTGCTGGGGAGTGATTTCTGGCTTTCCGCCTCTCTGGCGAGTGGACACATCATATAGCAAAATCTCTCTCAAAAAGAAAAAAAGAAAAAGAAAGAAAGGAAAAAGAATGCCAATTCCTGGGACAAGTGGATGGCTGGACTCCCAAGTAGTCGACAGTAGTTCAAGTCCTGGACCTGGCAGCTGAAAACTCATGCCAGGGGAACAGTTGATGATGTAATGTTACGCTGCTGGACTACCATGTAGTTGACCATGGTTCAAGTCCTGATCCAGCAGCTTAAAACTCACGCAGGGCGGGGTCCAGCAGTTAGCGTAATGGCTATGTCGCTGGACTCCCATGTAGTTGACTGCGGTTTGAGTCCTGGACCTGGCGGCTTAAACTCACGTCGGGTTCATGTGCATGCACGCCTAAGGTCCTGAGAGGAAAATGCAGGAGAAGGGATTGCAGTGTGGCCATCCCCCCTGGGGGGTGATTTTTCGCTTTCTGTCTCTCTGTTTCTCTCTGCCTTTCTGGCGAGTGCATGCACCCTATAGCAAAAACCTCTCCAAAAAAAGAAAACAAACAAACAAAAAACCTCACGCAGGGCACGTGTGTGTATATGCCCAAAATCCTGAGAGGAGATCAGAGGAGAAGAGATTGCAGTGTGGCCATCCCCCCTGAAGGGGTGATTTCTTGCTTTCTGTCTCTCTGGTGAGTGCACGTGCTCTATAGCAAAAAACAAAAACAAACAAAACAGACCTCTCTAAACCAAACCAAACCAAACCAACAGAAAATGCCAAGTCCTCTGGAATGGTCTGGAAGCAGGACTACAGTTGTCCAACTAGCTCTGATCTTATGAAATTGTTCTTCAATAATGAAAGCAAAAAAATATATATCAATGCAAGAAAGAGTTGAAGTATAGAAGATATTAGCTAAACTAAAGGAAAAAAAAACCAGATGGAACAAGCCAAAGAAGTTTTACTGATTTTCAAATATGAGCTCTCTGTACTGCTAAGGCTTCTTCTCCCCACAAAAACCTCAAGAAACTTAGAGACCTGCTAAAATTCTCAAACCACGGACTTTTACAAAGACTCTGTTTTAATGATGCAACTGTATGTACTCACTCCAAGTCTGGGCAAAACCAAAATCCTTGAATGTGACAGAAAATTAAAATAAAAAAGAAAGATCATTATTCACTAATGACGTCTAACTACAAAATACTAACTTAATATATATTAAGTAAGAATGAGAAAATATAAGTTAATATATATCCAACCATTCACTTTAAAACCTCCTACTTTACTAGACATGAAATATATTATTTTTAGAAAGGCTTAATGTCTATACAACACACTTTCACTCATATCACTTCATCTACGTAGTATAAAAATTCAGTGAGCTAGGCATTTTACAGACGAGAGAGGAGAGGCTAAAATGACTTGCTTAAGAAATATCAGAGAGAAAGCAAAAGCTAATAAACGCTTTCAGAAACCTGAATTCACTAACCCTTGCCGCATCAGCCTCTTGGGGGAACATGCAGTGTGTACGTTTGATAGAAACTCTAGGAAGTTTCTAATTGGCAAAACCATGCAAAACATACCACACTGGGTCTCTGGGGTTATTACAACGCTGAGAACTTGAACTTTTACATTTCCTGACTCACGAGGTTAGGTGGTTGGGGGAACTGAGCTAAACCTTTAATATGCACTAATGTTATCTCAAACCAGGTTTCTGCATTTTAAGTTCCTGGAAGATTGAAAGGGGACAATTCTCGAGGATTAAGCCCAAGACAGAATATTGACATTTTTGGGCAGTTTGCAGCTAATGAATGTCAAGTGACATTGGTCTCAAAGGCCATAAGAATTCCTGTTGATGCAAGGATTTGTGGTGAAAGATTTAGAATACAAAACATTAAATGATATTCCACGTTGAAAATCATTTTGAAAATCTGTACCTAAGTTTAAAGCAATAAGCAATAGTTTTCCAAAATTTATTTTGTCATTGAACAGAGGAAGTTCTGGGCATAAGGAATGAAAAGTGGCTGAGAGGCCATTTTCAATAGTCTGAGATACTCAGAAGATATTTTCCAAGTGATGAATGTGATTTATCTTGCTTTTGTTAACCAAAGTACTAGCTCATAGAGCAAGATGCCCCCCAAACATGAAAGCATTAAAGAGAGGGAAAGGGACCAGCAGTTAGGATAATGGCTATGTCACTGGACTCCCACGTAGCCGACCGCGGTTCGCGTCCTGGACCCGGTGGCTTAAACTCACGCCAGGTGCGTGTGCATCGTGCCCCAGATCTCGAGAGGAGAATGGAGGGGAAGGGATTGCGGCATGGCCATCCTCCTTGGGGGGTGATTTCTCGCTTTCTATCTCTCTCTCTGGCGAGCACATGCGCCCTATAGCAAAAACCTCTCCAAAAAAAAAAAAGAGAGAGAGAGAGAGGGGAAGAGCGCAGGAAATTTGGGGGGAAAATGGAGAGGTAAGACACTTGTGGGACACAGATAAGGTCTAGTATCTGTTGACGAGCATGTGTATGGTGGTCTCAACTGGGCTGGACTGAGATGTATACAATGCTGGGTAAAGTCTCTTCGCAATCTAAATGATGTATAGTGATTTAATGTATCGATAATAATAAAAAATATATAAAGAAAAAAAAGAATAGTTATCTTCTGAACAACTATACTAGCTGATTAAACAGAAAACAGACATTCTTGTCGGCCCCTAATATTTGGTGAGTAATAACTGCAAGTTACTCTGAGTGAGGCAGGTCATGACAGCCAAGTGTTTTGACTTCTTTTTTCTTTTCTTTTCTTTTTTTTTTTGGAGAGATTTTTGCTATAGGGCATGGGCACTCGCTGGAGAGACAGAGAGAGACCGAGAGACAAAAAGCAAGAAATCATTCCCCGGGGAGAGGAGCATGGCCATGCCAAAATCCCTTCTCCTGCATTCTCCCCTTGGGATTTTGGCCACACCAGCACACATGCCTGGTGTGAGTTTCAAACCTCCAGGTCCGGGATTCGAACTGTGGTTAGCTATGTGGGAGTCCAGCAATGAAACCATTACGCCATCGGCTGGTCCCAGTGTTCTGACTTCCGACTGCTAAATTTAGGTTACTCATTTTATTATGTGATAAAAGCATGCACACCATTAAAAAATATGCATGTTGGACCAGCAGTTAGCATAATGACTATGTCGCTGGACTCCCACGTAGTCGACCGCGGTTCGAGTCCCGGACCCGGTGGCTTGAACTCACGCCGGGCACGTGTGCGTGCGTGCCCAAGATCCCGAGAGGAGAATGGAGGACAAGGGATTGCGGCGTGGCCATCCTCCCTGGGGGGTGATTTCTCACTTTCTGTCTCTCTGTCTCTCTCTGTCTGTCTGGCGAGCGCACGCGCCCTATAGCAAAAACCTCTCAAAAAAAAATGCATGTTTTTCCTTTCTCTTTTTAGCTTTTTAAAATTGCCATGGGTGCATGTGCTTGCCAAAGAAAAATGGGGTAAAAAAAGGGGGGGAGGGAGAAAGCACCCACCAATGGGGTGTGGTCGTACTGCAATCCCTTCTCCATTTCTCTATCCGGTTGGGATTGGGGGCACACATGTACATGTGCCTAACATAATTTTCAATCTGCCCGGGCCAGGATTCAAACTGTGGCCAGCCCTGTGGGATCTGGTTCCCTAAAGTGTACTAGCTCATGAAGCAAGATGTCCCCCAAACATGAATGCTTTTCAATGGGACATGTGCCGTGAGTAAAGAAAAGATTCTTTTTTATTATTATTATTATTTTATTTTAAGAGTATTTATTTGTTGTGGGAAAGGCACGTTTTTTTTTTTTCTTTTCTTTTTTTTGGAGAGGTTTTTGCTATAGGGCACGTGCGCTCGCCATAAAGACAGAGAGAGAGAGACAGAGATAGAAAGCGAGAAATCACCCCCCAGGGGGGATGGCCACACTGCAATCCCTTCTCCTCCATTCTCCTCTGGGATCTTGGGCACGCATGCACACGTGCCTGGCGTGAGTTTAAGCCACCAGGTCCAGGACTCGAACCGCAGTTGACTACGTGCGAGTCCAGTGACATAGCCATTACGCTAATTGCTAGTCCCGGGAAGGCATCTTTCAATAGGGTCTTATGCCACAATCCTCCTCAGCTCTCCCAGTCAGCCAGGATCACAGGCCTGCAGGTGCCTGATGTGAACAGGTTGACCTCCACTCCCAATCTTGCGTATGGTTCCTGTAATACAGAGCAGTGTGCTACTGCTTTGCCACCGTGGCTGGCCCATGTGCTGTCTCTCTCTTTCAGTTTATTTTATTTATTTTTTCCATGAATGACAGAGAGACAGACACATAGACAGACGGAAATAGAGAGATAGACAGAAATAGAGAGGTCACTTACAGTGCTTACACCCCCAGCCTCAGCCAACCTCAGATCATGGGCAGAGGTACCCAGTAAACTCAAGGAAGTCTCAGGATGTGAACCTAGAGCCCTCCAGTGTGGGTCAGCCTCAAAGAGCATCATGTTTTACTGCTGCCCCATAGTCTGCCCCAGGTATCTCCCTCTCTCTCTCTCTCTCTCTCTCTCTCTCTCTCTCTTTTTTTTTTTTTTGCTATTGGGCGCGTGTGCTCACCAGAAAGACAGAGAGAGAAAGAGAGACAGAAAGCGAGAAATCACCCCCCCGGGGGGATGGCCACGCTGCAATCCCTTCTCCTCCATCCTCCTCTCGGGATCTTGGGCATGCACACACATGTATCCGGCGTGAGTTTAAGCCACCGGGTCCAGGACTCGAACTGCGGTCGACTACGTGGGAGTCCAGCGACATAGCCATCATGCTAACTGCTGGTCCCTCTTAAAAACCCCAGCATTTTCAAGGTTTCAAACTCAGCTCCACAATCTCCATATAACTTCAGTTTGGCAAAGAAATATTTATAGAGTGGGCCAAAAGCCTTACTCATGTATAAGCCTTGCTGTTACTAACAGGTTAAAGTTAAAGATTTCTCTAAAGAATCATACCAGTGCCGGGGCCAGCAAGTGGTGTGGTGATTATGGATGCTGGATTCCCACATGACTTACTATGGTTTGAGTCCCAGACCCAGTGGCTTGCTTTCTCACTTTCTCTCTCTCTGTCCCTCCCTGATGAAACTAAAATAAATATATAAATAAATAAATAAAGTTAAATTTTTAAAAAGTTTTTTAAAAAAAAAAAAAACGAATCATACCGGTGTCTATGAATATCACTCCCAATAGTAGAATGCCTACCCTTTCTAATTTTTACCAAGTTATGGTCTTGACCTCCTTTTCCACTGGACAGAGAAGTCTTACTGCTGTAGAACTGCACTGCACAGAGACGCCTAAGCACATTCTCTGGACACCAGCCCCAAACAGTGCTGCAGCACTGGCCTGCACCTCCTGGACCTCGGGTCCCCCCCACACTTACATCCAGATACAAGGAGACGGTTATAAAGGTGAACCACAAAACTTAACAGGGCCTCTTCACGTATTTGGCACAGAAGAGAACTATAGGGTCATCAGGAAAGTCATGACATAATGTTCTGTTTTTCTCTGCAAAAATACATCATGACTTTCCTGACGACCCAATAATTAGAATTTATGGGATGGTCCTGCACCCCAGGGACCAGGTTTAGATTTTTTTAAAAAAATTTTTTAGAGGTTTTTGCTATAGGGCGCGTGAGCTCACCAGAGAGACAGAAAGCGAAAAACCACCCCCCAGGAGGGATGGCCACGCCGCAATCTCTTCTCCTCCATTCTCCTCTTGGGATCTTGGGCACGCATGCACATGCACCCGGCGTGAGTTTAAGTCACTGGATCTGGGACTCAAACCGCAATCAACTACATGGGAGTCCAGTGACACAGCCATTATGCTAACTGCTGGTCCCTAGGTTGGTTTTGACAGAAGATTAAAATTGACTCATGAGATTTGGAATCCATAAAAGAAGTGGCTGGATCTTCTGCCTCCTTTTCCTTCTGTTTAAATGTCTTCTGAGTAACTGAAGCAGGCTTCCTGGGTATCTGAACTTGTTACTTCAACTATGCTTTCTGTAACTCTGAAGATAAGAATAAGAATATACTCTTATTTTCAAAAGTACCTAGAGTTGATAGAGAACACTTGCACATATATGAACTTGTCTCACAAAATCTTGGAGTCAGGCATTTTTCAGATGAGAGAACTGAGGTAGAGATGGGTTGAAATGACTTGCCTGAGGCAGGTAAACCTAATTTTAAATTTTAGATTTCTGACATCTCCATCGACTGTGTTCTTGCTCATAGCGCAGGGATGACTAACATTTAAATCAGGTCATTGTTGGGGATATTGAAGACAGCCCTCAGCTCCTGCAAAGATTTGAGGTCACTCACCAATGAGTGAACACCTGCTCCGACAACAGATGTCCAGAATGGGTCACAACAGATTCTTCTAAATAATCAGACAATACTAGTCAGTATTGATAAGTTCAACAGCATGTTAGAATCTCAGTCTGAGATAAGAACAAAGCAACCAATCTAAAAATAGCCACCAAAACATGGGCAGAAGATTGCTGTGGTCTTCAGAGAAAGGCAGTGGCTCATTTCCTTCCGTATACACCATGCCCTTCCAACCACTTCTGTTTCTTGACACGACTAGTAACCAAGGAAGTTCTCTAATGCTTCTTCCCCTCTTTCCAGGCCTGGGGTACTACTTTGTTTTCCTAGTAAAATCCTTCTTCCACCATTCTCAATCTTTAAGACTGATCACTCCGTTAACTATCTAGAGCCAGTGTGGAAATACAGCCCTGTGAAAACACATGGGGTGGGAGGATGCCTTCAAAAATTTCACGGAAAACATGTATTATGAAAAATTCTTTTGCATCCCAAATAAACTCATACTTTAATTCCATTTTCCACAAACTTTGTGAAGTCTCCTCCTATTTGCCCCAACTCCTCATTTACCTTATTTTTTTTTCATTTTTTGGAGAGGTTTTTGCTATAGGGCACGTGCGCTCACCAGACAGACAGAGAGAGACAGAGAGATAGAAAGCGAGAAATCACCCCCCCCCCCCCCAGAGGGGATGGCCATGCCGCAATCCCTTCTCCTCCATTCTCCTCTTGGGATCTTGGGCACGCATGCACATGCGCCCGGCATGAGTTTAAGCCACCGGGTCTGGGATTCGAACCGCGGTTGACTACGTGGGAGTCCAGCGACATAGCCATTACGCTAATTGCTGGTCCCCCCATTTACCTTATTTTGATCTAACTCTACTGTCCCTTGCCCTACCACCTTATCCTTCCTTATATCAATCATCTGACTCTAGCTGTATGTGTTTTTCAAACAGATTTCCCAGAGTTAGGTTAGCCGATGTTTCCAGTGTGTGATGACTTTCAGAGAATTCTGACAGTTGGGATACTAAATATAAGAGTATGTTCTCTGAACTGCCAATGGGTAGGCTTTGTATGCACTAGTGCTTGGAGCTATGAATGATGAATAGTGACAACTCTGTGGACTCTCCAATTCACAAATACTACTATAATGTCTAACTCCCCAGACAAAATGCTGTAACGTTTCATTTTAGGAGTGTTGTTGGTCTTTCACCTCTAACACACAGCACAAAGGCCAACCAGAGCATCAAAGGCTGAACTCAGCTTGTGCACTGAGTGGCTCAGTACTTTACTTCTGCCCCAGTTTTTCACTCCACAAGGGTTAATCCACGTGTCAGGAAAACTAAGTAATAGACTCCACATGTATATGTGTGCCCAAAATCCTGAAAGGAGGGAGAATGGAGGAGAAGGGATTGCAGCATGACCATCACCATGGGGGTGGGTGGGGTGACTTCTTACTTTTGTCTCTCTCTCTCTCTCTCTCTCTCTCTCTCTTTCTCCTCAGTGGTAAGCACACATGCTCCTTGGCAAAAAAAGAAAAACAAAAGATAAATAAATAAAACTTTAGCTGCCACAGGTCCTAGAGCTTTGCTCCCCTAATCCTACCAAAACCTAATCCTACTGGTCTCTATGAATGCTGTAATCTGGAAAAGTTAGCAATTATTAAACTCTTTATAGGACAGAGTTAAAGTGACATGAAATACTCTGTGAGGCTGACCCTGCTGGGAAGGTTCAGGGTTCAGGACACAAATGTGGAATACGTGGACACATTCAAGCTCAAAATCTGGGGCTGGCCCGAGGTTGGGGTAGACTGCAGCAAGATCCTGTTGAGAGGGCTTTCTGTCTCTCTCTCTGTGTCTTGCTCATGAAATAATTAAATAAAGAAATAGAGGGACCAGCAGTTAGCGTAATGGCTATGTCGCTGGACTCCCACGTGGTCCACCGCGGTTCGTGTCCCGGACCTGGTGGCTTAAAACTCACGCTGGGCACGTGTGCGTGCATACCCAAGATCCCGAGAGGAGAATGGAGGAGAAGGGATTGCGGCGTGACCATCCCCCCTGGGGGGTGATTTCTCGCTTTCTGTCTCTCTGTTTCTTTCTGTCTGTCTGGCGAGTGCACGCGCCCTATAGCAAAAAATCTCTCCAAAAAAAAAAAAAAAAAAATGATATCAAAGATTTATTCAGCTTTGAAAAAACAAAAGAGTGGACCTTCCTAAACTAGGAAGATTTATTCAGATCTTTCTCAGACTGATTTTAGAAGTATATCATCCCGGGGCCGGGAGGTGGCATGGTGGTTAAGGGTGCTGGATTCCCACATGGCTGACCATGGTTCATGTCCTGGCTTGCTTTCTCACTCTCCCCCACCCTCTCTCTCACTCTGTCCCTCTCTCATCAAATAAATAAATAAATAAATAAATAAATAAATATAAAAATAAAATAATTTATTAAAGAATTATTTATTTTGATTTTACTTATTTCTTCATTTATTTAAATTTGACTAGAGAGGAGAGAGAGAGAGAGAGACAGGAAAAATGAGAAAGAAAGCCACTAGGTCTGGGACTCTAACCATGGTCTGCCCTGTGGGAGTGTCCAGCACCTTAACCACCATGCCACCTGCTGGTCCCTAAAATAATTCTTTAAAAATAAAAAGAAGTACATCATCCTACATGGTAACCCCTAACTCCATGTGGATACTGAGCACCTGAAATGTACATGGTCCTCATTGTGGTGAGCGGGTCAGTGTAAATCAGCATACCAGATTTCTGAGACTCAGCATGAAGAAAAGGATGTACCATATTTTGTTAATTTTTAAAGTTTGGATCTATGATGTTGGGTAAACTATAAGAATGAATGTTGCCTGTTTCTTTTTTGTTCTTTTTAAAATGCAGTGCCTAGAAACTTTGAAATGACTTGTGTGGCTTACATACATGGCTTTGAGGGGGCTTTCTGTCTCTCTCTCTGTCTTGCTCATGAAAGAATTAAATAAAGAAATAGGAAAAAAATGATATCAAAGATTTATTCAGTTTTGAAAAAACAGAAGAGTGGACCTTCCTAAACCAGGAAGATTTATTCAGATCTTTCTCAGACTGATTTTAGAAGTATATCATCCTGGGGCCGGGAGGTGGCATGGTGGTTAAGGGCGCTGGACTCCCACATGGCTGTCATTCTATTTCTATTGGATAGCTCTGTGTAGACAAAACCCAACAGCTTCTTTAAGGGTTTGCTTCTAGGGGAAAGATGAGCACTCTACCAACGCTGTTCACGGTGTCTTTTGTAAACATTTGCCCCTTCTGTGGACATCCCATCGTAACAATGGAAGGACCAGCAAACAACTAAATGGCTCTAGATACAGCTTGGCAATGGCTTGGCCAGCACTGACCTTTGAAGCCTCATGTCCCCCTCCCTGGGACAGTTGTATACAAGGACACCAAGAGTCCCATACACTCTGATGACTTCACAATTCTTTAATAAGTTGACTTAACTGTCCTGTAATCATTTTAACATTTCTAAATAATACAGAAAAAAAAAAAAAACTTACAGGTTTTGAGACGGTGAATCTGCTGCTGGAATGCACAGATATTTAACTCCCTGTAGAATGATAAAAAAATTAAATAAATAAATAGGAAATGCACAGATGATACTCAGCAGAGAAAAGTATTTAAAGGAACCATTTACTCAGGTCAAAAAATGAAAAATAAAAAGGAGAAGTTTTTCACTCATCTTTTGTTGCCAAGGAAGTAGGGGGAAATTCTTTAATTAAGGTTCCTGGTTATTTTCCATGACATGCATACAAATATTCTTGCTTTATTTTTTGCAAACAGCTTGAGACAAAATTTAAAGTTTGCATAAAAAAGTGAAATAATTGAGTATTTTTCATAAGTGCTAATGAGTTTCAAAACTGTTATCTCAGGTGCTTGTTCATATTTTGTATATGTTTCATTCAGGGTTCTAAATTTCAAAAGGGAAGCGCTATTAGTAAAAACTTAACAATGACTGAAAACTATAACATCATGTTACAGCTTTCTATAGTAATTTCAGTATCATGACTACTACAATTTCACTGATACAGGTAGGAGTTTTACACCCTGGAAATAGTTTGCTTCATAACTTCAACAAGTTTGTGGAAAAACTGAATTGAACTATGAGTTTATTTTGGTACCCAAAATGTTGAAATTCATGCATAGTTTTTTTGTAAAATTCGTTTTCCATAAACTTTTTGAAGAACCCCCTCATATTTTGTTTGCTTTTCAGAACAGTGAAAGTTTGTGTACCAAACTCACACATTTTTTTAAAAAAGAATGCCTCAATTTGAAAAAATAAACTTCATAAACTCCCCTATGAAAATCTCAAAAACGTCGATGTAGAATCATGCTGCAAAAATCATGCCGAGCTTTATCAAAAACTTGGTTGTGGGACCAGCAGTTAGCGTAATGGCTATGTTGTTGGACTCCCACATAGTCGACTGCAGTTCGAGTCCCGGACCTGGTGGCTTAAACTCACACCAGGCGTGTGTGTGTGTGCATGCCCAAGATCCTAAGAGGAGAATGGAGGAGAAGGGACTGTGGTGTGGCCATCCCCCCTGGGGGGTGATTTCTCGCTTTCTGTCTCTGTGTCTGTCTGGTGAGCGCACGCGCCCTATAGCAAAAACCTTTCCAAAACAAACAAACAAACCCCCAAAACCTGGTTGCTTCTTCTTTGCAGAGATGGAAAGCACAGTTCAGGCTAGCCTGTGGCCTAGTGGTGTAGGGCACTGGATGCTCTGCAGTCAAGTGCACGGTTTGAGACCTGGACCTGGCAGTTTGAAAAACACTCTGGGTGCATGTACAAGCGTGTCCCAAATTTTGACAAAAGGAGAAATGGAAAAGGAATTGCGATGTGACCATTCCCCATGAGGGATGCTTTTTCCTACTCTGTTACTCACTGTGTCTCTGTCTCTCTCTGGCTAGTGCACATGCCCTCTGGAAAAATTAAGAACAAAACAAAAACAAACAAAAGAAAGCATAATTCAAAAAGTCATAAATGCTAAGAAAAAATATAAAATATAGGGACCATAATGGCTATGTCGCTGGACTCCCATGTAGTTGACCACGGTTCGTGTCCTGGACCCGGTGGCTTAAACTCACACCAGGTGCATGTGCGTGCGTGCCCAAGATCCCGAAAGGAGAATGGAGGAGAAGGGATTGCGGTGTGGCCATCCTCCCTGTGGGGTGATTTCTCGCTTTCTGTCTCTCTCTGTCTGTCTGGCGAGTGCACGCGCCCTATAGAAAAAAAAAAAAACCTCTCCCCCCACCAAAAATAAAAATAAAAAAATATATATATAAAATATAAAAATCCTAGTGACATTTGCAAGGGACTATGGCTTATGAAAAGCTACATGAGTCTCTCTCTCTCTTATTTTTCTTTTGGTTTGTGGCACAGGGTATGTGCGCTTACCAGAGAGAAGGAAAGTGAGAAATCACCCTCAAGGGGGAGGGTCACCCTGTAGTCTCTTGTCCTCCATTTTCCTCTCGGGATTTTGGGTGAGCACACACACATGCCCAGCATGATTTTCAATCCGCCGGGTCGAAGATTCAAACTGTAGTCGGCCACTTGGAAGCTCAGCACCTTAACCCACCACACTGCCTGCTGGTCCCAGATGAACCATTTTTAAGCCCTCCCTTTTCTTTATCAAAGTTTATTCATTTATTTCTTCTAAGAGCTAGAGAAACAGAAGGAGAGAGAGACAGAGAGACAGAACCCACCAAAGGGTCTTGAACCACCATCGACCCTGGCATCAGTCAGCCCCATATCATAAGCATGCACATAGCTGACACAGTTAAGAGGTTTCTGGATGTTAACCTGAAACCTTTTCCTAGTGGGTCACCTTTACAGAACTTTGAGTTTTTCTGACATGTGTCACCATCAGGTCCCGAACCCTTTCTTTTCTCGATTATCTAATCTCATAGAATCTGGACAACAGGAGACAAGTACATCCGAAACTAGAAAATTAACCAGCCTAAGAGAGTACAAGAATAGATATGTAGGACAGTGATAAAGAAAACGACAAATCACCCAGAACATAAAGTTATAAAACAACTTGTCTTCTCGAATTATTTGAAAAATGTTACGATTTTTTCCCTAAATTTTTACTGTTGACTCTATCATAAGGATCTCATAAGGAACATTTAAATTTGTGGCTACCCCGAATCCTTCCATACCTCCACATTGTGTTCATTCCTCACATTGCCAATCCAACTTTTCCAATACAAAAGCCACATAAGTCCATTTGATCACCTTCCTTGCAATGACGATACAGACTCACCACCTAGTGTCACTGGTCTGACACTCCCAAAGGCAGGTCCGGGACCACTGAGCAGGCTATGGCAAGAGATGGGTGGGCAGGGAGCTGGTGCTTTGTTGGTGTTGGTGAGGCAGAGTTGGCACATGCTCTAGGGGTCATCCCTGAACTTCAGCTTAAAGCTCTTTTGAGAAAATCATGAGCTTTCAGCTCTCTCTTAATAAGCTCCTGCCTGTTGAAACTGACGCAGAGTGAGATCTGTGGTACACCTAACGATATAACTCCCCCTTCCCATCATCCACAATGAGAGGTCAGGGAAAAGCATTTTTCCTGCATAGTTTCCACGCATTTCTTTTCCAGCTTTGAGTCCCTCATTACATCCTTGAATAAAGGCTCCTTTGGATCCTGAAGAGGAGTTGTATTGCTGTTTTTCCATACGTGAACATCCTACTTGAGGCCAAAGGGGCTTAACTCTTCCAAGTGTTGTAAGGATCAGCTGGTAAAAGAGGAAAAGCGAAGCCACAGATTCCCCCTCCTTTGACTTTCACTTCGTCATCTCCAATTGCCTCCTTTTGTCTCTGTCTTCATTTTCCCTGAACTCTGGAGGCTGTGCTCTGCTGGGAACTTGGAATGGTTGTCTGAAATTCTAAAGCCCCACCAAATCTGAGCAGTATCATAGCCAAAGGGCAAGAAAGTCAAAAAGGAAATGCTACTGCAGTATCAGGGAGGGCAATGGAAGATATTAGAGACAGTACAGAGGAGTAATAGCAGGTGGGTAATAGCGGGTGAGAGAGAGAGAGCATGGGGGAAAAACAACATATTTAATAGACACAAAAATTAAAAGCTATCCATTGATGAGAATGCATACAGTTCTGTCTTTATTTGACTAATATGCACTGTGTTCATGCTGGGAAAAACCATGTTACACTGTAAACACATATAATGATTAAATGTAAATTTAGAAAAATATTAAAAAATTTGGGGCCAGCAAGAGGCATAGTAGTTGAGGTGCTGGACTCCCACATGGCCGACCGTGGTTTAAGTCCCAGACCTGATGACTTACTTTCTCACCTTCCCCTTTTCTCTCACTCTCTCTCCCTCTGCCTCTTTGGTCAAATTAAAAAATAAATAATAATAACAAATAAATAATCATAAAAATATTAAAAAATAAAGAAAAGAAAAAGAAAAAAATAAAGAAGAGTAATTTCACTCCTTCAGCTATGGTTAGTGTCCTCCAAAAATTGATGTGTTGAGACACTGCAATGGCATTAAGAGGGTTAAAACTTGACCCAATTATGCTATCCAAAAGTGGAGCCTTTGGCATTAAGGTCATTAAATCAGAATCCCCATGATTAAATGAGTTTTTTTTTTTTTTTTTGAGAGGTTTTTGCTACAGGGCGCATGTACTCGCCAGAAAGACAGAGAGAGACAGAGAGAGAGAAAGCGAGAAATCACCCTCCAGGGGATGGCCATGCTGCAATCCCTTCTCCTCCATTCTCCTCTCAGGATCTTGGGCACGCACGCACACACACACCCGGCTTGAGTTTAAGCCACAGGTCCGGGACTCGAACTGTGGTCGGCTACATGGGAGTCCAGTGACATAGCCATTACGCTAACTGCTGGTCCCATGATTAAGTGAATTTATAAGGAGCAGGAATGAGAACAGAACAGAGGCTCACCTACAATACTGCCCTGCTCTGGCCCTCATGATGTGGTCAGGACTCAGGCAAGATTCCCACCAGATATGGCCCCTAGACCTTGGACTGCCAAACTGTGTGACAGAAAGAGGGGGAGAGAGAGGAGGAGGGGAGTGAGAAGTTACCCCCCCAGGGGGATGGCCACATCACAATCCCTTCTCCTCCAATCTCCTCTCTGGAGTTTAGGCAGGTACGCACATGTGTCCAGTGTGTTTTTCAGGCAGCTGGGTCTAGGATCAAACTGCCATTGGTCATGTTGGATCGGGCTGCTTTAACTACATCACTGCTGGCCCTATCCATATTTTTATAAATCACCCAGTCTCAGGTATTTCTGTTAGCAACGCAGTAGCAGATTAAGATCCCTTTCCTCCACAGAAACCAGGTCTATTGTGTGGACACATACACTTATCATTGCTATGGTCACCACTGAAGTGACTCACGTACATTTTATCTTCTACTCTTCAGTGAGCGTTGGCAGTAGATCTGGGCCAGCAGCTTGTGAAATTCGTTCCTCCCACACGCTTCCTCCAGTCTCCTTTCAGGCCATTACCCCCAGAGGGACCAAAAGGATCCTCAAGTTTCCACCTTCCCTTCTACCGTCATCTTCAGTTTCAGCAACTTAAACCAAGCAAAGACACAGAAGTGCATCCCCTCTGAGAACGTAAATGCCTACGCCTGCCACAAATGTTGACCGGCAGACACTTTATTCTAGTGGAACCTAAAATCAGCCCAGTCCTTATACCGGGAAGAAAGGAAAACAAGGAAGGTAGGAAAGAGAATGGGCAGAGAGTAGGTTCAAGTTCTTTGCTAATTTATTATGAGCATTTGCCACCAACAGCACCAGCAGTGTGTGTGGAAAACACTGCTTCCTGAGGCAGTCCCCAGATGAGGCCACAGCCCTCTTGCCGATGCAGTCAGCCCCAAGAGGAAAGAGCACCTCTCCAGGTGAGTAAGAGAATCTTTGCACCACAGGAAGATGGTAAAGGGTTCCCCTCCCTCCATGAGCCACAGAGGACCAAGAGGCAACCTTTGGCCTTGCTGGGCCCCTCACCCTCACGAGCTGGAATGGCATGTGGCGACAGCAGCTTCCTAACTGTGAAACTTCTAAAGAGGAACAGAGAGGCTCCTGACCACGAGTTTGGGGACCCCCTGCAGTTAAGACAGGGTAATTAAGGAAACTATAAAACATGAGACAAGATCATATTCTCTTGAAGACAGAGTAACAAGGCTGACAATAAACTGCACTGGAATGATGCTTGACACATAGTAGGCCCTCACTAAACATTTGGTGGCTGGAGAGACAGAAGGATAAAAACAACACACATAAAGGTCACACTATGAGGCTCATGCAAGGGAGAAAGTATGAGGGGTCTTCAAACACAGCGTGGAAAATGTGTCTGAAAAAACTGTGCATAGGGACCAGCAGTTAGCATAATGGCTATATTGCTGAACTCCCATGTAGTCGACTGCGGTTTGAGTCCCGGATCTGGTGGCTTAAACTCACGCCGGGTGCGTGTGTGTGCGTGAATGGAGGAGAAGGGATTGCAGCGTGGCCATCCCCCCTGTGGGGTGATTTCTCGCTTTCTGTCTCTCTGTCTGTCTTTCTGCTAAGCACACGCGCCATATAGCCAAAACCTCTCCAAAAACAAAACAAAACAAAAACTGTGCATGGATTGCAAATGTGTTTTGCACACACACACACACACACACAAATTCATACTCAATTGCAGTTTTCCACAAGCTTTTTTAGTCCCCTCTAATCATTGAGCAACCATTCTTCATCCTGGTGACAAGGCAGAAAATCGTGGAACTGGCTTGAGGCCACATTATGCAAATGCGTGTCCTTCACACCTGCTCCAGTGATAGCTCCCTCCTGTCCACTCACACAGGACACTGCGAAGAGCCAGTTCACTGTGATCTACAATAAGAAGTATGCAAATCCAGTCGAGGAAGACTCAAAACTGTCACAAAGGCTCAGCCGCCTGCCGCCCAAGAAAATCTATTTATTTTGACTTAGTCATTAACAAAGCAGAAAAAGCATCCCCGTTGGAGGCCACAGACGACAGCACTCGGGCTTTCTGAAAAAAAAGCTTCCGATGCCTGCACATGTGTACAATTCATGACAGTTAATTACTAATTCAGAAAGCCGCGTGAGGAGTCCATGGCCCTTTGAAAGTGGGGCCAACTTAAAATTATCCTCACGCTAATGAATTGAGTTCCCTGACTGTTTTAATGGGATGTAGAATAGGTGTCTCATTTAACAAGACCCAAACAGAAGACCACTCTCTGAAGTTGAAGTTTGTAGAGACAGAGATAAGGAGACAGAACATGTTTTATTAAATTAAATTACAGCAAGCATAGCAAACTCAGAGATTTTTTTTTCTTTCTTTTTTTGGAGAGGTTTTTGCTATAGGGCGCGTGCGCTCGCCAGACAGACAGAGAGAGACAGAGAAATAGAAAGCAGGAAATCACCCCCCAGGGGGGATGGCCACGCCGCAGTCTCTTCTCTTCCATTCTCCTCTCGGGATCTTGGGCATGCACGCACACGCGCCCGGCGTGAGTTTAAGCCGCCGGGTCCGGGACTCGAACCGTGGTCGACTACGTGGGAGTCCAGCGACATAGCCATTACGCTAACTGCTGGTCCCTCAGAGATTTTTTTTTGAGAGATTATGCCCATGTGCTTGCCAGAGAGACACAGAGAGACAGAAAGCAAGAAATCATCCCTCCAGGGGGAATGGCCATGCTGCGATCCCATATCCTCCATTCTCCTCTTGGGATTTTGGGCATGCATGCACACATACCCAGTGTGATTTTCCAAGCCACTTGGTCCGAGACTCGAACTGTGTTTGACCATGTGGGTGTCCGGCAACGTAACCCCTATGCCATCTGCTGGTCCCAAACTCAGAGATTTTTTTTTTTTATAAAAAACAAACAAACAAACAAACAAAACTTCTAGAACAATCTGGAAAATTCATAATGAATAAAAATAGCAGCAATGTTTCCATTAGTACAGCAGTTACTACCTGGTTTTACTCCTTTGTATTCCCTCAAATATTTAAAATATAAAATTGCTCATCTTCTTCCCTGAAATAAAATAGTCACTGAATAAATAAAATTTCTGCACTTTTCGTGATTTTTTTTTTTTTTAAAAAGTACATTAGTGGAAAGTTGAGTATCATTAAATGGTTATGAGGCAAGTAAATGCCAAGCTATGGCTTTTCATTCAAGAGTTCTTGCTCTGTATTGCTCTGAAACACAAAAACAAGCTGAGCAAAAGGAGACAGTCCATGCCTTAAGACTGTCAGGGGGGACCAGAGGTTGGTGTGGTAGTTAAGGCACTGGACTCCCACATGGCCAATTGCAGTTTAAGTCCTGGATCTAGAGGCTTGAAAATCACACCCAGTGCATGTGCATGTGTGCCCCAAATCCCAGGAAAAGAATGGAGGAGAAGGGATTGTGGCATGCCATCTCTCCTGGGGGGGGGGTGAGTTCTCACTTCCTCTCTCACTGTCTCTCTGGTGAGTGCATGCACCCTATGGCAAAAACCTTAAAAGACTATCATGCTTCCTATGGGGAATGTATGCCAGAGGGAGGCAGAAAGAGAGAAAGGGAAAAAGCACCCCTCCAGTGAGGCATGGTCATGCCACAATTCCTTCTCCATTTCTCCACTCTGTCAGGATTTGAGGCATGTACACACATGTCCCTGATGTGTTTTTTAAGCTGCAGGGTCTGGGATTTAAACTAAGTGATCAACCATGTGGGATCTGGCTCCCTTAACCACTAGGTAAAAAAAAAACAAACAAAACTCAGTAATTTTTAAAAAAAGTTTATTTATTTATAATAACTTTAAAAAATTTATTTAGTGGGACCAGCAGTTAGTGTAATGGCTATGTCGCTGGACTCCCATGTAGTCAATCGCGGTTTAAGTCCCGGACCTGGTGGCTTAAACTCATGCCAGGTGCGTGTGCATGCATGCGTGCGTGCGTGCCCAAGATCCCGAGATAAGAATGGAGGAGACGGGATTACGGTGTGGCCATCCCCCCGGGGGGTGATTTCTCACTTTCTGTCTCTCTGTCTTTCCGGCGAGTGCACGCACCCTATAGCGAAAACCTCTCAAAAAAAATTATTTAGTTATTTCTCCCATAAGATAGAGAGATGGGATACTAACAGGGTTTTCTCCCTAAGATCCACCCCTAACTTCAGCCAGTCTCAGATCATGGGAACATGTGTGTCTGGCATATTCAGAGGTCTCTGGCCATGAAGCTTCCCACACAAGTCAGCATGTAGAGCACTGCGTTTTACTGCTGTGCCTCTGTCCAGCCTAAGTATACCTCATTTCTTTTGGTGATATGGCATTTTAAGTGACCTAATACAGTAGTCTTCAACCTTGCTGGCACCAGGGGCTGGCCTTGTGGAAGAGAATCTCTCCACGGACGGGAGGGGGGTTGGTCCCAGATGACCCAAGCGTACCACATCTTCCATGCACCCCATCCCCATCACTACTGCACTGCAATATACGAATAACGAAACAATCAGACAATGACGGGCTCGTGTTCCCACGAGAATCCAATACCACTGCTGATCTGACAGGAGGTGGAGCCCAGGCAGTGATGGGAGTGATGGTGGATGGCTGCAAACACAGATGAGGCCTCGCATGCTTGCTCACTCATGGCCCATCCCCTGCCGCACAGCCAGGGGAAGAGAGAGCAAAAGGGGTTGGGGACCCCTGACCTAACATCAGAGAATTACACCAAGAGTGCTGAAGTGAGCCCTAGGATAGGGGAAGGGAGAAGAATTAAGAACAAAAAGTATGCCAGGACCAGCAGATGGTGAAATGGTGATGTCGCTGGACTCCCATAGGTTCAACCATGGTTTGAGCTCTGGACCTGGTGGCTTGAAATTTATGCTGGGTGCATGTGTGTGTGTGTGTGCCCCAAATCCTGAGAGTAGAATGGGAGAAAAGGGATTATGGTGTGGCCATCCTCCCTGGTGGGTGACTTCTCACTTTCTGATATTCTCTCTGAAAACTAATTATGGAATACAGAGCAAAATCCCTGGCAAGCAAAAATCTCTTTAAAAAAAAAAGTCTCCCCTTGTGTTGAAGTGACCACATGCACACTGAATATTCATAATATGAAGCAACATGGTAATTAGTATGAAACAATGTGGAGTACAAACTAGAAAAATAGGAAAGAAAAAAATAAAGGTAGGAGAGATCTGCTAAGCTTTGAAGTGAAGCTTTTGTGTTTAGGTTTTAAAAGAAACAACAGACATCACTTAGCCAAGAAGAAAGTTCAGAAAGTATTCCAGAGGCTCTTCTTCTTGAACCAAAGGTTAAAGCTGAGTCCATATTCTCAAAAGCGCTAATATTTTTCAGTTTTCTGTTTCAACAAGTATAGTAACCACCAAAAGTAAGGTTTTTGCCTTCCTCTGGGCCTGAAACTAAAGATTACACTTAAAGCGATACGTAGGCAGGTACCTGAAAAGCGGGGCCAGGGTTGATTTCCAGACTAGTGAAGAGATTGAACTCTCGCTTTTTTCAAGTGCGATTTCTAAAATTCACTGCTCTTTTTCTTTCTGAAACATCTTGAAAGTCTTCTGAAGAACCTCCTGGACATCTTACTTTTTCAATAGTAAGATCAAAACCTGCAGAAGCATTTTCTCTCACCCAGGAAAGCCAATGAAAACTAATTATGGAATACAGAGCAAAATCCCTTAGGGGAAGATTCGGGAATCCATGCAATGGTAAATGTATTATAAATGTTAATAAAAATGTGACCATTAGAAACCTTGCTTTATCATGTTAGCTCATCCAAGAGCAATGGCAGCTTGGATGAACCCAGGAGTGGTTGTCTTACAGAGACAGTGTCTTCTTTCAAAGGCAATCCCATGGAAGAGGTGTTGGGTGGCCTGCTGAATTTGCCTCTGCAGTTCGCCCCTCCACACAACTCTTCACATTGATCGTCCAACACCCAAAATACGTCAGAGCTCATTTTAGGGCCAGGCAGTGGTGCAGCGGGTGACACAACCAGAGCCATATGGGAGAGTCCTGAGTGCGTATCTTGGGACCTCTCTGTGTGTACCAGGCATACACCTGCCCATGATGTAGAAAGGTTACGATTGGGAGGATCCTGTTGGGAGTAACCGTTTCTCTGTTTCTCTTTGTCTCTCCCTCTCATGAGAAAAAAATGGGTATTAAACTGGCCTCCTAAATGAAAAGGTGAAAAACAAAATTTAAAACTGAACTGTACCGCACATTATCAGAAGCAAAACCACAATGTACACACTATCACAAAACACACAAACAGCAAAGCCTCTTCCACTGCAGATGGCCACTCTCCGTGCCCCCATTTTTAATTGTGGTGAAACACATACAACATAACATTTGCCCTCCTAACCGTTTTAAAAGTGTGGTTCAGTGGGATTCAGGACATCCACACCGTTGTGCAATTATCACCACCATCCAACACCACAACCTTCTCATCTTCCCAAACTTAAACTCTGCATCCCTTAAACACTAATTCCCCATTTCCTTCTTTCCCCATCTCCTAGTACATACCTTTCTCCTTTCTATTTCTGTGAGCCTAACTTTTCTGCACCTTTATATATACCTGAAAGGTAAATAAACTCTGAATGAATTAGGATGGCCTCAGCCTTGAAGGTCACAGATCAAGAGATGACAATGGCTGACTTGACACTGCTTTTGGATGTGCTCTGTAGGTTGGACACCTCAGTCTCCTTTACAAAGGCTCCCTCTTGGCTGTGTGTCTCTACATCAGAGAAAGCACATGACAATTCCCAGCTCTTTTATGTGTGTGAAAGCCAAATTCAAAGTCCAGCACGTGCATTTTGATGATCATTTTCCCTGAATTTAAGAATCTTCACACAACCCAGTAAGATCTGTAGAAATAATATAATGTCGGGACCGGCAGGTGAGGGTGGTGGTTAAAGGTGCTGGACTTCCATATGGCTGACCATGGTTCAAGTCCTGGACCTGGAACCTTACTTTCTCTCTCTCTCTCTCTCTCTCTCTCTCTCTCTCTCTCTCTCTCTCTCTCAATGTGTGTCTCACTCTGGTCAAATGAAAAATAACAATAATGATAAATAAAATAAAGGAAATAATTCTTTTAAAAAATCATGTAATATTAAAGAGAAAAGTCGAATTTAAAATTACATTCCTCATATTACTCCTGGCAAAACGTATGTATGCTTATATATTGAGACTAGAAGTGAGTACACAAAACAAAAATAAGAAGCTGGGGACCAGCAGTTAGTATAATGGCTATGTCGCTGGACTCACATGTAGCCAGCCATGGTTTGAGTCCTGGACCCGGTGGCTTGAACTCACACCAGGCGCGTGTGCGTGCGTGCCCAAGATCCCGAGAGGAGAATGGAGGAGAAGGGATTGTGGTGTGGCCATCTCCCCCTGGAGGGGTGATTTCTCACTTTCTATCTCTCTGTCTCTCTGGTGAGCGCACATGCCCTATAGCAAAAACCTCTCAAAAAAAAAAAAAAACAAAAAAGAAAAAAAAAACACAGGGAGCTGGAAGGTGGTACAGCAGTACAATGTGATGCTGGGAAGGTTCTAGATTTGTGTCTGGAGACCTCCCTGAGTACTCAGGTACATGTATGCCCATGATCTGAGGGCTGGCTGCGGCTGGGGGCAGAATATGGCATGGAGACCCTTTTGGAGGTGCTCTCTTGTTCATGAAAAAATTTACATAAAATAAATAATAAAGATAGATAAGGTGTAGAGGGTAAGATTCTTGGTCATCTCTCTCTCTCTCTCTCTCTCTCTCTCTCTTTTATTTTTCAGACAATGGTAAACATATCAAAGAAATTACTGTTGGAAACCACCGCATAAGATAAATATGGTCCTTAGTTAGCCTACATCACATATGTTTTAGGCCCAGGTTCTAAACTAAAGATCTATTTTCTTAAAGTACCGACTTGCCACTGATTCTGCACGAGCTAAATTTAGGACCCACAACTACAAATAACAACTTCCAAGAACTCTGTGGTACATGATGGGGTGGGGAGGGGGTGGGAAGGTCAGAGTGGAAGGACAAGATTTAGCCTTTGGTTTGATTTTGTGAGACAAAATGCAAATGAGAAACCTCCAACACCTGGCGGCTTCTTTCAGGTTAGTCAAAAAACGACATGTATTTGACTGGTCAGGTCAACAGATGAGGACTCAAGTGCTTATTTTTGTGCAAGGTATTTCAACGAAAGACTAAAGTGGGCAAGTCGGAACATCAGATTTCCTTAAGCTACTGAGGGGCGGGTTATGGGAAGGCAGCCAGGGAGATTCATAGCACTCCATCTCACCACCGAAAGCCTCCTCTGTGCTTTCGGTTCAGTTTGGGTACCCGCTGATGTACATAATCGTGACTCATGAAAAATAGCTAGCTCGAGCAGCTGCTCCCAACCAAGTTATTCTGCAGTATGTCCCTTAATGAGGTTGATGGGCAAACGCCATATCAAAAATTACCACGAATAGAGAACCAGCAGTTAGCATAATGGCTATGTCGCTGGACTCCCACGTAGTCGACCGCGGTTCGTGACCCTGACCCGGTGGCTTAAAACTCACACCGGGCGTGTGTGCGTGCGTGCCCAAGATCCCGAGAGGAGAATGGAGGAGAAGGGATTGCGGTGTGACCATCCCCCCCTGGGGGGGTGACTTCTCACTTTCTGTCTCTCTCTGTCTGTCTGGCGAGCGCACGCACCCTATAGCAAAAACCTCTCCAAAAAAAAAAAAAAAAAAAGAAAAGAAAAGAAAAGAAAAAAAAAACGAAAGAAAAATTACGACGAATGAAAGCTGCTGTTTAGATCTCATTAGCAGAACTCAGCAATAGACATTTGAAGAGAATGATTATATATATGTGTGTGTGTGTGTGTGTGTGTATGTGTGTGTATGTCATTAAGGAGAAATTTACCTTAAGGAGACTAGCAGATGACATAATGGTTATGTCGCTTGACTCCCATATAGTTGACCGCGGTCTGAGTACTGGACCTGGTGGCTTAAACATCACGCTGGGTGCATGTGCATGCATGCCCAAGATCCTGAGAGGAGAATAAAGGAGAAGGGATTGCAACGTAGCCATCCCCCCCCAGGGGGTGATTTCTCGCTTTCCGTCCCTCTGCCTCTCTCTGTCTCTCTGGCGAGTACACGTGCCCTATAGTAAAAACCTCTCTCTAAAAATACAAAAAGCAAAAGAGAGACATTTTTATCTGATCATGTGCCTCAGCTGCTAAAAATTGTTCAGTGGTTCCTCCCTGTCTGTAAAAAAAGAAGTCTCATCTTCAAAGTCCTTCAGCACTTGTCTGCAGCCCCACCTCATGCTCTCTCCCTGTATGCCCACCTCACCAGACTCCAGAGCATGGAGCTGCAACGGGTCTTCCCAGCTGTTCTGAACTTTCTTGATCCCAGTTCCCAGGATGAGTTCCGGTGTCGTCATCTTTCTGGAATATCCTTCTCTTAGGGTTCCTCCCAATGCTTCTTCCTCAGTGAGACCTCCCCTGACATAACCCACCAGCCTCAGCAAAGACTGCAGCTCCCTGCTTCAAAGACCCCAGGACGCCCTGGCACCCGGGTGCTCAGCCCCAGTGCAGAGGACTAGAATTTCTCGTGAACAATGAGTCTTCTATCATTAGACCCCAAATTCCTTGATCATCTAGGTCCCATGGTGGTCATTTTCCTCAGTATTCTAAAACCTCTCTCCTCAAAGATTATCAGTAAATGGCTGCCGAGTGAAGGGAAGGGATGCATGGAAAGAAAGATGCATTTTTAGAACTCAAACATAGGGTCCCCATTGCTGTGTAACCCGAGGCGTCACTCCCGGCTAGCTGAGAAAAGCTCCAGAATGGAGTAAGAGGTTGACAGGGTCAAACCCTGCACCTTTACTCCATGCTGTAAATGGTCTCAGCAGTTTGTGGTAAGTGTGCCCACCTCCAATGGAAAATGATAATGGGCAAAGACATGGCGAAGATGCTGGTATTTTCAGAACTGCGTTAAACTGGGGTCTACATAGCCCCAAGCTCCACAGCCAGCCCAGACTCCTGGAAGCACACCCCTCAGTCACTGAGGTGCCTCCCAGTGACACTCCTGCCACACAGCAATGAAGCTCAGGGTGGGTGAACTGAGGCCATGTTTACTGGGACATGGCCACTCCTGTTCACTATTGACAGAATATACGGTTCCTCGTGACGCAGCAGAGAGTAGAAAAGCTGCCACAGAAACTCCCAGAGTCCCAAAAAGTTACTCTCTGAGCTTTGACGAGCAATGTGCTGAGCCTTGGTCTAAAGAATCCGATTTCAGGGACCAGCAGTTAGCGTAATGGCTATGTCGCTGGACTCCCATGTAGTCAACCATGGTTCGTGTCCCGGACCCGGTGGCTTAAAACTCACGCCAGGCGCGTGTGCATGCGTGCCCAAGATCCCAAGAGGAGAACGGAGAAGGGATTGCGGCATGGCCATCCCCCCCTGGGGGGTCATTTCTCACTTTCTGTCTGTCTGTCTGAGTGCATGCGCCCTATAGCAAAAACCTCTCAAAAAAAAAAAAAAAAAAAAAAAAAAAAAGAATCCGATTTCACGATCTCTTTGATGGACTGAAGCTTATTTTGTATATCACAATTTTTCTGATACATTGAAATGATACCTGATATAGCACACTACCTTTTTAAAATTGCAACACCTTCTTTTTAAGGAATTATTTTATTTAACTTTATGATTATGATTATGATTATTTAATTTTACCAGAGAGAGGAAAAGTGAGAAAACAAGCTGCCAGATCCAGAACTCGAATTGTGGTAGACCACGTGGGAGTCCAGCGCCTCAACCCCCATGCCAGCTGCCGGCCCCAGCAAAACACTTTTTTATATGTATATTTTAACTTTACTTATTTCTTCCATGATGAGGGAGACACAGAGAGGCGGCGAGACAGGCACAAGGTCCCCTTGCTGAGATCTAACCCCCGGTCCCAGCTAGCTCAAATCATGGCCACATGCATATGTGCTCAGCATGTTCAAGGCAGTCTTGAGACACGAACCCAAGATCTTTCCCATGTGGGTCTAGCTGTGTTACCACTGGGCCACTGCCTGGCTCCAAATTGCAAGGTTCCTTATCAACAGTTGAGCTCAGTTCTGTTCCTCACTCTGTTAGAGAAAGGGGCAGAGAGATCTCCCTTGAATACAAGACTCTTAAACAAGGAAATTAGCTACAATATGTGAAAAACACTAACTACAGTGCCCGTACATAGGAGATGCTCCATAAATCGTGGCTGACAGGTTCGACGTCAGCAGCTCTTCCTTTACAGCAGTCCTATCTGCTCATCACCAGCACACGCAGCACTGCAGGCTGTGGAATGCTGACCGCAAATGACACTCACGAGCAGCAGCAAGCAGAGCCATGCTCCGTCTTGGGTGTGTCTACTGCAGGTGAGGGGTGCACTTGCTCAGGCCAGCCTCACCTTCTTGGAGGACATGACCGCCTCCCTTACACAAAGCTCTGCTCAGGGAGGGGCACGGCACTGCTCGGAGCATTGTCATTTGTGCCTCTTTCGCAGATGACTAAAACAATGAGTTCTCAGACTCTCTCTCGTGATAGAACGATAAAACGCCACAGGGCAGGCTGCGGCTTTGTGGACTGCCGTTTGTTTTCAGACTTGGATTTGGTTTTTGCAGTACCTAGAAAGCCCTTTCTATAAAGCATTTATGATCCTACCCATCCAATGCTGGGATCAGGTTCCAGAAATGGTTTGTTTTGGCAATGAGGTAAATGCTAGGTAGGGATAAGACTCAGACTAGGGTCAAAAATGTTAAGGGGACCAGCAGTTAGTGTAATGGCTATGTCGCTGGACTCCCATGTGGTCGACCGCGGTTCGAGTACTGGACCCGGTGGCTTAAACTCACACCGGGCGCGTGTGTGTGTGCGCGCGTGCCCAAGATCCCTAGAGGAGAATGGAGGAGAAGGGATTGTGGTGTGGGCATGCCCCCTGGGGGGTAATTTTTCGCTTTCTGTCTCTCTCTGTCTTTCTGGCGAGCGTACGTGTGCCCTATAGCAAAAACCTCTCCAAAAAAAAAGAAAATGTTAAGAACAAGTGCACAGGCCACACAAGAAGGCCCATGGCAGTTCAGGACAGAAGAGGAGCCCACAGGCTAAGAGGGTGGAGAGGAGTAAGGCAGAGGCTGACAGCTTTTCCATTAGGAGGAACATCCTGCCACGGTTTAGGTAAATGTGAATTATTAGACATCTTCACTGCATTTCTATGTTCCTGGCATGGCCTGACACACAGCAGGTGTGGGCAGGAAGGCATGTTCCTCACTCTGCTGAAAGAACACAGGTCAGTGTTCAAGGTCTTCCCTGGAAGAGGCAGCGCTGCACGGGGCCCCCTCCCCCAAGCCTGCCACAGTGAGCAATCTGATGGGCTATTTTTATTTTGACAGCTGCATCCTCTTGCACTGTAGCACAGGAAGAAACCCCAGGCCACTTTGGTCAGAGCCCATGAAGGGAAGCAGAAAGGAGGAGAGAACTCTGGCCACCAAGAGGCCAGAGGACCGTCACTGGGTCAGCAGGACCTCACGATGACCAGTCAGGGACATTTAGCTATGATGCCACCACCACAACTGTAGGAGAAGTGAGATAGGTTTTCATTAGAAAAGGTAGGAAAGGTCAGCAATGGAGTCAAGTGACTGTAACCCCAGCTACTCCTATTTGGGAGCTGAGGCAGGAGGATTGCGAGTTCGAGGCCAGTCCGGGTCAACATAGCAAGACCTTGTCTCAAAAAAAAAAAAAAAAAAAGGAGAAAGAAGGAAGAAAAGAAAGATGAGAAACCTTAGTTTAAAGGAACAGTAAAAAACAAAACTTGGAAATAGTATTACTACTTTATTAGCTGTGACATTTTTTCATTTTTAAGGCATAGCTGAGATCAGGCCATTCTGTAACACTGTTGAAACTGATGAGCATTTAGGGTAGATTTGGAATTACCTGCTGCTGAGGTGCTGTGGGGCTAATCTCCTGGAGTAAGATACTTCATAAAAATCTGTGCTTGCTCCCCTATTGCTAGGTGCTGCCTCCTCCGAAGGCCAACAGAGCCTGGAATAAGCTGTGAAAATTCTGCTTGGGAAGAACTTCCAGGTCTCAAGACAAGGTCTGAGTTTAGCTCTGGGCATCTGTGATACCTTGCTCCGGAATCACAGAATGGCAGGGAAGCCTGTCCCTTTGTAGCCATTTAAGGTGGCAAAGGGACAACCTACCACCCGCCTCCTGCATGCCCTCCCCTTGCTCTGGCAGTAGCTTATGGATGATCTTTCTTTCTTTCTTTCCTTCTTTCTTTCTTTCTTTCTTTCTTTCTTTCTTTCTTTCTTTCTTTCTTCCTTTTGAGAGGTTTTTGCTACAGGGCATGTGCGCTCTCCAGAAAGAGAGAGACAGAGAGACAGAAAGCGAAAATCACCCCCCCAGGGGGGATGGCCACACCACAATCCCTTCTCCTCCATTCTCCTCTCGGGATCTTGGGCACGTACGCACATGTGCCCGGCATGAGTTTTAAGCCACCGGGTCCGGGACTCGAACTGTGGTCGACTACATGGGAGTCCAGCGACATAGCCATTACGCTAACTGCTGGTCCTTCAATGATCTTTCTTTACTCGGGAAAAATCTGAAAAGCAAACTAAGATGCCTCCAAGTAGGACCTCAAGAGAAAGAAACAATAACAGGGATTTCAGATGTACTTACCTCCTCCCCATATCTCAGGGCCATGAGCCACCTAAAGCTTGGCTAGCCAGAACTTTCACCTCATATTTCATTAGCTTTCCCATCAGAAGAAGGGTAAGAGGCGACTGAAGATGTCCCTGCCCAGTGATGAATGTTGAAACTTGACATTTGTACTGGTTGGGGTGATAACCGAAAGGAAAAAAAAAATTCTCAATATAAACCCTGGTTTTGACAGCATCCTTCACTCCCACACATACATAAAGCTCTCCCAAACATTCCAGGGAGGCAGGCTACAGTGGGGAACAGATTCTGAAGAGAGCAGTATGGATACAGCTTGTTCACTTCACCTGCGATGAGTTGATGAAACTTGCAAGATGTTATTTGCTTCGCTCTCAGAATTTTAAAAAAAGGCCGATCACTTCCCTTGCAGGTGTGGACTGACACCAAGTCCACCTGCATCCCTACCAGGCAATTAAGAGCACCTGAAAACAGCAGATTTGCTTAAATGAGTCCAGTAAACCAGGCTACATTTAAATCATCTTTCTTATGGCTAAAAACAATGATAGTGTCCACAGAGTCCTTTAAACCTGCTTTGGTTCTTTTTTTTTTAAAGAATCATTTTATTTAACTTTATTTATTTATTTTACTATTTTATTTTGACCAGAGAGAAAGAGAGAGAGAAAGAAAGTGAGAAAGCAAGCTGCCAGATCTGGGACTCGAACCATGGTTGGCCATGTGGTAGTCCAACGCCCCTAACTACAGCGCCACCTGCCGGCCCCAAAACCCGCTTTGGATCTTAACCAACAGACTTTTTTTTTTTCTTACCAATTGCCAGAGGGCTTATGTGCTCATAAGAGCGAGAAAGAAATTTCACAGGGGCCTGGTCCTTCTTCCTCCATTTCTCCATTCTGTCAAAATCCTGAACACACATGCACATGGGTCTGGCATGATTTTCAAGTCACTGGGGCTGGGATTTGAGCTGTACTTGGATATGTGGGATCTAGCTCCCATCACTGGGCTGTGGGCCCAGCTGACCAACTAATCAATCACTTAAATTTTCCATTCAAACTTCTAATTCAGACCCAAAAGCCCTCCACCCAAGGAGTTGGTAACCTCTGGAATCCTCTTGGGGTAGGCACATTCCCCATCACCAGCTGATGCTTGGGGTTTCTGCTAGTCTGCCAGCCAGATGTTAGTTCTGATTGGCAACCAGAAACATGCTACCCCTCCACGGATACTGTATTTGGGGGTCTCCACCAAATTAAGCTGCTCTTTGCTTCAAATCTCTACCACAATCACTGCTCCTATTCAAGCTCTCCGGATTGGCTTTCTATGTCACTTACTCTCCACCTTGTGGTAACAGCATCTCGGCAGCTACATGCATGAGGGTCTTCTTGGGTTAGGACTGATGCCCAAGGAATGGTAGCTTCTCAGCTTGGGGTAGAACAAAACACAAACTACATCTAAGGACTGTACTCAAAAGAGTTGAGACTGGGACCAGCAGTTAGCGTAATGGCTATGTCGCTGGACTACCATGTAGTCGACCGCGGTTTGTGTCCCGGACCTGGTGGCTTAAACTCACGCCGGGCACGTGTGCGTGCATGCCCAAGATCCCGAGAGAATGGAGGAGAAGGAATTGAGGCATGGCCATCCCCTCTGGGGGAGTGATTTCTCGCTTTCTATCTCTCTGTCTCTCTCTGTCTTTCTGGCGAATGCACGCGCCAATAAGAATAAAAACTCAAAAAAAAAAAAAAAAAAAAGAGTTGAGACTCACCAGAACTCACACAAAGGGAGGAACAACAGGAATAATAAAGATATCTCTCTCTCACATACAGTGACTGAGGCCACTGTAGACAGGCTTAGAGCACTATGACAAAGTCCATAGGAAGGCCAGATGTGGAGGAAGGTACCCCGTTATCTCCCAGTCATGTTAACTCTAATGGCTTAGCTACATATGTGGAGTCTTCAAAAAGTTCGTGGAAAATGCCTGTTGTGAAAAACTATGCTTGGAGTCCAAGATTGTTTGTTCCAAAATAAACTCATACTTCAATTCTATTTTTCATGAACTTAAATTTTTTTTTTCAAATTAAAATGAAATGCTATAAGGACCAGTAGGTGGCATGGCGAGGTGGTTGAGGCACTGAATTCCCACATGGCTGACCATGGTTCAAGTCCCAGACCTAACGCCTTGAGAATCATGGTAGGCACATGTGCGAGTGTGCCTAGGTTCCCAAGAGGAGAATGGAGAAGGGAATGCAGCATGGCCATCCCCCAGGGGGTGATTTCTCACTTTCTCTCTCTCTCTCTCTGTCTCTCTCCAGGTAAACATGTACACTCTCTGGCCAAAACCTTGAAAAAAAAAAAGAAAAGCTACAGGATGCATGCACCCACTGGAGAAAGAGAGGGAGGGAGGGAGAGAGGGAGAGAGAAAAAGAGGGAGAGAAAGTACCTTCCAGAGTGATGGCCAGGCCACAATCTCTTCTTCATTCTCCTCTCAGGATTTTGGACATGCACACACACTCATGCTTGGTGTGTTTTTTAAGCCACTGGGCCTGGGACTCAACCTGCACAGTCTGCCATGTGGGATCCAGCTGCCTTAACCACCATGCCACAGACTGGCCCTCCATGAACTTTTTGAAATGTCCTTATATGTATGCTGATGATATTCAAATCTCTGTCCATCCTAGACCTCTCTCCTGAGCCCTGGACCTGTATTTCTGTCTACCTGGATATATCACAGGAACATCTCACCCAGAACTGAGCTCATCTCTTCATGACATACCAGCTCCACCTCTAAGCTCACACCCACTGGTGGTATGGCTGGCTGTCCTTTCAGCCCATCAGGCATTCCTGACTCCTCCCCTGCCTTACCTTCCACATAGGATCAGTAAATACTTCCTACTCAATCACCTGAGAAATTTCTTACATTGGATATTTTTGAAACTGTTTTATGAGATGCTAACAAATTCATGGCTGCTATAACTTCTCGATGAATTGTTCCTTTTTTTTTCATTTATGTAGTTTCCCTCTTTACCTCAATTATTTTTTTCTTTTGCTTTCATTTCTACTTTGTCTGATGACACCATTGCAATGCCGCCCTTCTTCTGGTTCATGTTTGTCAGGCAGTCTTTTCCTATCCTCTAATTTTCAACTTTGCTATATCACTTTGTGAATTTTCAGATCAAATCACTTCTCGAAAAAAAAAAAAAATCCCACTCTCCAGTATTCCAGTTCAAACCCTCATCATTTCTAGCCAGGATCACTGCAAGAGCTTTCCAAAGTCTCTGGGATACTCATCTCCCTCCCTTTATTCAATGTCTTAGTAAACATCCTGGGAAAGGAATCTGAATATGTCACCCGACTTTGTTTATAAAGCTTTGATGTGTCTCTGCTTCCCACAAGATAAAGCTCAGACTCCTCAGAGTTTGAGAAACAAGACATTTCCTCATCTTCTCTGAGCTGGCTTATCCAGTAGATCCACTCTGCAGACCTGCTCCGCTGGGCCTATCATGAGTGTCTGGACACACCTTGCCTTTGCACATTTCTGCTTTAGCACGTCCTGTGCTTTTGTATGCCTGTACTTTAGCATGCCCTGTGCCTTTGTGTGCACCACACTTTGCATGCACCACTTTCTCTACTTGGAATCTCATCCCTAACTCCAACTCTCTCCCCTCACCATCATGATCTAGTGAAACTTTATTATTATTTAGGACCAAACCAAATTGTCACCTCTTTGTTAAAGCCTCAAGGAGGACTGCCCTAGCAGTCCCTTGGGTATCCTGGGGAACCTTGCATCTGGCATACATTTGCAACTCTGTGCTGATGTAAGGATTTGCATGCCTGCCCCCCTTAACTCTAGCCCTCTTCTTACTTCTGTTTGTATTTTATTCCCAATCCCTGCTACAAGGCAGGTGCTCAATGTGTGCTGAATCTGGAAGAGTAATTCCCAATTAGCCCAGAGGAGAATGGAAGGTGGCACCACCCTCGCCCTACTGTTCCAACCATTCCCTCTGTTCTACAATACAATCAGGTCATTCTCCTTCCGCTCCCCTTCAGCTCTAAGGCTTTTTTCCCCCTTGTGACTGAACCTGAAGGCCTGCTCTTACTGGAGCTACATCAAATCAAACCATCCTAAGCCTAGGAGGCTGCCTTAACGCCCCCTCCCTTTATGAAGGTTTTCTCAACTCCGCCAGCCTGCATACATGCATGCAGACCTTGCTTAGGCTGACCAAACCCTCACCATCGATGCACGTGCATTGGCACCTACAGGCCCTCCAGCTGCAGCTGTGTCCATGCACAGGAGATCATGCACTATCTAATTTTCTCAAGACTTTGGTTTAGAGGTCCTGACAGGTTCTTTCACTTTCATGCTTCCCACGGGGGCTAGGGAGGGATGCAAACCAGGCAAGCCCACTCGAAGAACACAGTACTTGATACACACATACTTAGTACTTGAGCATGCAGAGGATTCAGGAGGAGAGGGATCAGAGAAGGGTTCAGCAGAAAACACTCAAGAAACTGGAACTGATTTGAAGGAAAAAAAAAATCTAAGAAGAGTGTTCTGCAAAAGTCATTTCCATGGAGACTGGTCATTGTGTATATACACTGGAGAGAAGGTTCATGGCTGTGGTAGAGAAGGTACCCTAGCCTTTCTCTAAAGAGGCCGAAGGTTAATGTGGAGCTCTTTCATTAAAGATTTAAAAAAATCACTTCCTCCCCAGAATTAATTCAGTACTAGATTTCAAGCCCTTCTATCTCTTCATGCTGGGATTCCCATTTCAGAGCTCCACTTTCAAGTAAGCCCAAAGCAGAAGGGTCAGAAAACAGAGGGGGCCGCTTCCTCCTGTACTCGCTTGCCCCCACGCAAGGAACTCAGATTCAGCTTGGTTCAAGAAAGAGCAATTACTAGACAGTTTTCGATACCTACCATAATCATTTCTATTTGAGTCATATCTATTTAAGTCTGGGGTTGGCTTCAAACAAATTTGCCTCAACACATGAAAGCTGCTGCAAGCCTCTGGTGGAGTAGGTACCACTGATTCTTTCTTAGGCGGCATCAAAAAGTTTTTCCTAGAGAGGTGAAAACAACTGAGGTTCCCTAGAAACAACTGTCAATCTGAAAAGCCATTCCAGGTCAAACAACGACTTGTTTTCAAAGACCCTGGACCTCACTGGCAATGTGCCAGTGTCGTGTTCTTTCAATGCCAGGAAGATAACTGAAATTATCCACACAGGAGACAATGGCCAATCCAAATAGGAAATCTTGCCCATTGCTCCAAGCTGCATCATCAGGGGCTCTGTAAATCCAAAAAAGGGGGCATAAACTCGTTTTCGTATCTAAGTGATGAATACGTGGATTATATTAATACTGAAAATAAAGTCTATGCCAGACTATACTAGATGTGTTGCACCATCTTCTCCGTTTGAAGATGAAGACAACTGAGATGATATGGATGATGTACTTGCTTCGTACCTATTGACTATGGATGTAGCATGTTTGATGTCAATCATACATCACACATGAATCCATGGAACACAGTATTACCAAACACAGAACACCTTCCAGTCGGAACATTCAAATGCAATCTACCAGTCACTACCACAGACACCAAATTATGGCCCACCTACCCATCCACCTTTCTGCCCTCTCTCTCTCCACCCAAAGATACACTTTGAAGATCTCCTTGTATCAAGAAATGATAAAAGGGGACCAGCAGTTAGCGTAATGGCTATGTCGCTGGACTCCCACGTAGTTGACCGTGGTTCGAGTCCCGGACCCGGCGGCTTAAACTCATGCTGGGCATGTGTGCATGTGTGCCCAAGATCCCGAGAGGAGGATGGAGGAGAAGGGATTGTGGCATGGCCATCCCCCCGGTGGATGATTTCTCGCTTCCTGTCTCTCTCTGTCTTTCTGGCGAGTGCATGCACCCTATAGTAAAAAAACCTCTCCAAAAAAAGAAAAAATAATAATAAACGAGGAAATAATCCTTTCTAGATTCTCCTTCCATAGTATTCCTCTCTTCCATAGAATAACCATTCTTAGAAGTCTGGCATGGTTCTTTCAAACCCTTATCTGTTCATTCACACACTTATATACATACAGACGTATATCATTGATTTTAAGTATTACATAAATGAGATATTATGGGTGTCATTCTATAATTTGCTTCTTTTTCTTAACAATGAACTTTTCCTTGTGAACATGGAGAAATCTTCCTCTTCTTTCTGATTTGCTGTCAAATATGAGGACTCTTTAAAGAGTTCATGAAAAATGTCTAAAACAAAACAAAAAAAACTAATGCATAGATTTCTAAATTTTTTGCACAAAATAAACTTGTCCTTAAATTCCTAGTCTCTATGAATATTTTACATTTCTTAATAATTGATAAACCAGAACCGATCACTATCTTTTTGCTAAATATGTAAGTTGGTTCCAATTCTTCGTCATTACTCGCAGAGTTGCCATGAATATCTGTATACCTCAACATCTGATACATCTCTGTGGGTACGAGATGTGTGGTTTTCGGGGTTTATTCTTTTTGTGCCAGAAGAAGAGTAGTCTATGTTTTGTGTGACTTGCAAGTCTTGGACTGGACAAGTCCCTAGGTCCTGTGAGCTGAGAGGATTGATGTACTCACCAGGTAGAAAGGCAGAGTTGAAGGTCACTTCCCTGTGGTCTTCCTTAGTGGCTGCCAGAGGTGGACAATGAGACACCAAGATCTCCATTATAAGCCAGAACACAAGCCCCTGTGCCTTGACGGTTCTCTTGGCTCCTTGTAACTTGACTACGAGCCCCGTTAGGCCTCCACCAGTTGTGTGCCGCTTCCTCAGGCATGGAGCCTCAACCATGCCAAATCCTCTGTGATTATTCACTGAGCATGGTCCTCCTTGTATGACCAAGCTCTTGATGTCAACCAAAGGTAGTCGCAGGACCCTTCAATCAGAAGGTCACAGACACCTCACAGCGCATTCCTGGTTCTAACAGTATAGTAAGAGAGCATCTTGAATGAGAAGCCACCAAAGCAGCTCTGTAAACTATTGGGTCATCAGGAAAGTCAAGACGCATTTTTGCATAGAAACAAACAGAAAAATACATCATGACTTTCCTAACAACCTAATAAGACATCCACATACGCCTAGGCTCGCTAATGAGAGAGGAACCACACAGAAATGAGGTTGTATTTCATTAACCAGATCCTCTGGCTCACAAATTACTCATGATGAATAAATCATCCTTGACACAGCTGCTCTCACAACCCCAACGAGCCACAAGTGGTCAAAGAACTGCTCAGGAGCGTGACATGAGCCACGATGAACTAGAACATCAAATAGATGAAGTGGCCATTTGACCTGCATAGTACAGAGCTGTCATAGCTCCTACAGAAAGTACATAAGTTAGGGCCCAACCAAGAGTATTAACTGCAGATATACAAAAAGGGAAGAAACCTTGAGGTGGAAGCACCGAGAGCAGCCCTCTCGGAGGAAGGAAAGTGGGGGCTGAGCTTTGCAGGAGAAGACAAAGGTAGGCAAGAGAGGGTGGGACGAAAGAAGAGAGAATAGAAGCAAGCCTTTTTTTTAATTGCCAGAGGATGTGTGAGCTCACCAGAGAGACAGAGACAGAGACAGACAGAAAGAAAGAGAGAGAAAGAAGAGGAGAAAGCATCCCTCAGTGGGGTGTGGTGACGCTACAATCCTTTCTCCTCCACTCCTCTCTCCTTTTGGAATCTGGAGCATGCGCATGTACCTGGCATACTTTTCAAGCTGCTGTGGCTAGGATTTGAACTGTGGTTGGTCATGTGGGATCTGGCTCCCTTAACCACTAAATTACAGGGCTGGCAATAAAAGCATGACCTCTTAAATGTGAAATACCACTTAACTTCTTGATTCTGGTTTGCTTTACAAGTGGGAGCTAGCAAAACTTCTGTTCAAGAGAAAAGCTCCAGGCCACTATTCCTAAGCTCAGACCCAGTGCTAAAAGATGAGCCTGTCTAGGCAGACTGGGAATCTCAGCTTGGTGAGAGTTTCCTCACAAATAAATAAGTGGATAAAGACAGCATTGCAGATATATAGATAACAATATCAGGACTGAGAGAAGTGGCCAATTGCAAATAAAAAGAAAAAAATTAAATTGTTGGCACAGATAACTCAAAAGTTCTTTACTGTTCAAGGAAATATAAAAAAGAATCACCAAGAATAAATGTCTGCCTACGAAAACACCCTATTCCTTTAAAAGTTTAAAGTACAAAAGCTACACGTAAAACAGAAAACATCCTAGTTAGATTCTGGATCTTAATATCTACCTGGTACGTGTACAATATCCTGGTTTGCATAAATGTGTATCAATTATTTTTTTCTCTATTTAATCTTCCAAAATGCATAATTTAAAATTAAAATGCTTTGTGCTGTCAGCTTAGTGAAGGCATGAGAATATTTTTAAAGCGTTTTTGTTAATAGTGAAAAAGAGTTTTGTTTCCTGCAGGTGCTCTGGTGAAATACACAGAATGAAAAATGAAACAAACTCTGAAATTTTTACATTAGAAAGACAGAGTTCTGTTTCTTCTTTCAGGGGAAGGGAGAAACCTTTCATTGCTGAACATCCTTTCCTCAGCACCTACAAGCAATATTGGGTTTCTGATTTGAAAAATCACTGTCTTTGAGATAGTTTTCATCTCACCTCTCCAAACTTAGAGCAATCAGTAGGCACTGAAGACTCCGGCCCACACTTGTTTTCCCCAAAGAAGGAAACAGTTTTGAGCAAACACAAACACAAGCAAACAACCTGATCAAGTCTTAAGCATGAAATAGATGGAGGATTTTTTTTTTTCCTTTAAACACTGTAATTACAGGTCTAGGCTTATTTTGCATTATTTACTTTCTATTTGAATTTACTATATGTGGCAATGATGTTTTTTCCCCTAAATCACTAGTATCATGTGCTCTGAAGCTTTAAGACCAAAATATAGTCCCAAATGGCTATGGTTGACAGAAGACCTCTGCCTCCATAGTAAAAAGGCCTTGGGCCCCTGCCTTGGCACTGCCACTAGCTGACAGGCAAGTCACCCACCTGTTACACTATGATGGAGTCAAAATAGCACAGTCCGCCTTGCTGGGACATGTCAGAGGAAGTCATGTCCTGGTACCTTCTGCTGCTTTACATCGGCCTGAACATCACAAACCTGCATCCTTAGGTGCTACCAACGATGCAGTCAAATGCAAACACCCCCAGATTCACACAGCAGAAGAGGGACCTTGGTCTCTGAGCTTTTACATGCTCTGTTCCTAGTTGATATGTTGCCTACCCTGAGCCATAGTTCTTCATTCATCGAACTGTAATTAACATTAATATTTATCAAGTAGCCATACTACATATCTTGTTTATACACTGAGGGCTCAATCAGGGAAAATAATGGGATGATGCAAAAGAGCACAAGAAATGAATAAATCATTAACCTGCTATCTTCAAAAAACAGAACTACCTGGAAAGGGGTAGAACATGTAAAGAGGGCATTTGCTGCAAGTAAACCAAAACAAAAATCTTTCTAACTGAAAGTAAAGAATAAAGCTCTATGCTGATGATGGTAGGAGAAATCGGGCTCTTGAATACACTGTTACTTTTAGAACACAGATGATAAAAAGCTTTCCGAAGCTGATCTGGCAATACTTACCAATACCACTCTCAGAAGCATTAGTCATATAGGAAAGGGAGTGAGGCAGTAAGCCATGCTGGAAAAAAAAAAAACTTTGGCCTAGAAGGGAAGACCTGGCTTCCCTTTGAGCTACCCACAGATCAGCCATGGGACCCTGGGAAAGTCATTTCATGTCTCCTAACTTCAAAATTTTGGCCATACAATGATGGATTCAGGCCAGATGATCTCTAAGACCTCATTCAACTGGGATTTCTATGTCAGATAAAGGGCAATAGGAATAGAAACACAGTCAGAGCTCTTCAGAATCTCAAACAGGACTCTACGATGTTTCTAGAGTCTTCATTCTGAAAGATCTATTAAATATTAAAAAAGCAGGACCTCAGATACTCAGAAGAATATGCCTCTTTCCCTTTGTTAACCAACTCATCCCATAATCTAGAGGATAAACAAAGCTTATCTCATCTACCAAAGAAGCATCAGAGACCAACTGGCTCCATTCGACCACCAGAGGTTAAGGCTTTGGTCTAAGAACAGCACCTTCTGTGTTTTCTCTCCCATCAGGCTGCTATAATTGTAATGTACACATTACAGTAAAGTAGACATGCCAGTAGGCAGCACGGAGGTTAAGGTGATGGATCCCTCAGAGCTGACTCTGAAGTTTAACACTTAGACTGGTGGTTTTAAAATCATGCCAAGCACATGTGTGTGCATGCCCAATCATGAGGGGAGAAGAGAGGAGAAGGGATAGGAAGGGAGGAGAAGGGATTGCAATGTGGTCATTCTCTGGTGGTGTGTGTGGGGGTGATTTCTCACTTTCTCTCTGTATCTCTCTCTTTCTCTCTCTGATGAGCACACATGCCCTATAGCAAAAACTAAAACTAAATTAAAACGAACTAAAATTAAAAATTAAAGTGTATATAACTCTATTTTTGGAACTTCTCTCCCCCCCAAGAAAAAATATTACCCAAATAATGGGAGTCAGCTAAAACCAATCAAGCCAATCAAGTCACAAGTTCCTTAATTCCTTCATAAGTAAAACCAATATATTCATAATGATTAAAAGTGCTTTTATGAGGTTTTTCTGGTAGGTACACTTTATAGTATTGTCATTAGATAAGAATTTCTACCAGCTATAGATTACTACATCCAGAGGGTAAGTGGCATGTACAAAAACTGCACAGTCTTCCATTCTATCTACAGCAGTTTCTCACAACAAAATGGTTAAAACATGGGGCTGGACAGTGGCATAACAGTAAAAAAGGTGACCCACATGGGAACGTTCTGGGTCTATGTCTTGAGGCCTCCTGGAGAACACTGGCCACACATGGGTCCATGATCTGGCGCTAGTTGAAGCTAAGGGTATATCACTGCATCAAGATCCTGCTAGGGGGACCAGCAGTTAGCATAATGGCTATGTCGCTGAACTCCCATGTAGCCAACCGTGGTTCGAGTCCTGGATCCGGTGGCTTAAACTCACGCTGGGCGCATGTGTGTGCGTGCCCAAGATCCTGAGAGGAGAATGGAGGAGGAGGGATTGCGGCATGGCCATCCCCTCTTGGGGGTGATTTCTCGCTTTCTATCTCTCTGTCTCTCTCTGTCTTTCTGGTGAGTGCACACGCTCTATAGCAAAAACCTCTCAAAAAAAAAAAAAGATCCTGTTAGGAATTTTGTATCTCTAACTCATGAAAGAAGAAAAAAAGAAATAAATTTAAAAATAAAATGAACTATGAAAACAGTATTAAAAGGTGGCAGTGTGTATGAAGGCATCCTTGACTGGCGACAGGACCAGGTTTGGTGCTGTCTTCTTTGTCCTAGTCTCCTTCGCTCCCCCTGAACAAGCACTCAACCACCAGCCTTATTCTCTGGATCCCCATGCTTTCCACAGAATATATGGTTTCATGAAATCCTAGCGGGTGGTATGTCAACTAGCATGTATGTATACAAACTGGTTCCCTGCTCAGAAAGAATGATAAATATGATCCGCCTTGCAGAACACGCAAGACTTTCTCCCATCAACACAACTGTAAGACTTCACGGGGTCTAAATTTAGTGTGAATTGTTCAACTTACTTTTTTTCTTTAAAGAATCCCATCCTAGGCCTACTGTTCAACCGCCTATCTTTTGCAAATCCTCACAATACCCCTGAAACCACAGCCGATAATATGATTACCCTCTTTCACTTAGCATCCATTGAAATAAAAGCAGACCCAAAGCTACTAAAAGCCTTTGAGAGTGGATGCTAAGTATCCCAGTGCTTTAAAACTCATTGAGATGTTTGTTGGAAATGACCCAAAAAAGTATCTACAGCCTAGTGCCCAATACAAGGCATCAGAGTTCAGGGCTCATAGAACTCCCGCACAGATGTAGTAAGTTTAAAACCCTTCTATTTTAGATGATCGACACCTCCCCACTTTCTGCCCAGCCTCAGATTAGCGTTGCTCACAGAAAGTTAGGAACCATTTGATCAGCATACAGGGTTTTAGGTCTCAGAAAAGCAAGGGGTCCTAGCTCTCTCTTCTCCTATCTCTTATTACTTTACCCTCAATTAGAGCCCTTCCCCAAGCAAGACCTAAGCTGACTACATCTGTTCAACCTTGCGCACAATTTCCCCTCTCATCTTTTTTTTTTTTTTTCTTGAGGTTTTTGCTATAGGGAAAGTGTGCTTGCCAGAAAGACAGAGAGAGACAGAGAGATAGGAAGCAAGAAATTACCTCCCAGGGGGGATGGCCATGCCGCAATCCCTTCTCCATTCTCTTCTCGGGATCTTGAGCATGCACGCACATGCGCCCCGAGTGAGTTAAAGCCACCGGGTCCAGGACTTGAATCGTGGTCGGCTACATGGGAGTTCAGCGACATAGCCATTATGCTAACTGCTAGCATAATATTGAGCTGCTAAAGAATAAAAGCCATTTGCTAATTCCCTACTGACCCCAAATAAATAATTTCCCTGACTCATCTCAGGCTGGGTGAGGCCATGGCTTCTGGAACCAAATTTGAAACTTAAGACATAGACTGCCTTTCTGTCTCAGGCAGACAGCAAAAGAAAGATCTGAGGCTGCTGGGACCCCAATAACTAAATGTGGGTACCCCAGTTAAAATAACATTTAGTGCCTCTGTTTTTCTCTCTTGTGCAATCAGAGAAGCTACTGTTTTAATATTTTTATAGAATTGTATTCATGAATTACCTATGAAGTTAAAAATGAATAGAATGAGAAGCAGGACAGTGCTATATTGTGTTATGCTATAAAATGGTGGTATACTTCCTTTTTTTTTTTTTTGGTCACAGGGCACATGTGATCACACTGGAGAGAGAGACAGAAAGAGGGAAAGTGAGAAATCACCGCCCAGGGGGTATGGCCATGCTGCATTTCCCAAAATCCCCTCTTGGGATTTTGGGCATGCACACACATGTGCCTGGCATGATTTTCAAGCTGATAGGTTCGGGACTCAAACTGCAGTCCGCCATGTGGGAGTCCAATGCCTTAGCCACCATGCCACCTGCTGGCTCCAATGTGGTATAACGCTTAATCAATATGAAATCACATGGAAGTCTTAATTATCAAGTTGAGTTACTAAAGATTGCAATAGTATGTCTTCAAATAAAAACTCTCCCTCTGAAGAAAAGGAGCAGCATTTCTTTGTTTTCCCCTCAAGGCAGAATTTATCCCTATATATTAAGACATGCAGGGAATGAAAAGGAATACAAGAGGGCTTCAAAAAATTCATAAAAATGCCTATTATGAAGAATCTATGTATGAATTACAAAGTTTTGCATAAAACAAACTTACACATAAATTACATTTTTTCATTAAACTCTTCGAAGTCCTCTCATACAATGGGTTATTGATAAGGCTATAGCTCAAAGGTTTTTCTCAAACTTGGTCTCTTTCTACCTGGATTATAATTCCTCTGCATTACCTGCGGACTGGCGGTCTGCCCTGTGTGTAGAAGAGGAAAAGTGGGGCAGAACAAGGCTGGAGCTCATTAATTTCTAGCCCTGGAAGATCGTGAGTTCAGACAGAAGCTACAGTGTGAACAGGTTTAAGGGCCAAGTTCATTGATGACAATGTGTTCTCTTAAATGGAGTGCAAAGTGGCAAGGCAGGCTGGTACCGCAAGGGTAGGAAGGCTATCTATGCAATTTATTAAAATAAAGGAAACCTCAAGCCTCATCTTGTGATTTAGGAGGAAGTCAATCACAACCACTTTGCAGTTTAATTTATCTTCTTGCCCATAGCGTGGCCCTATTTTACAACCAAACTCTTATTGATAGATTCAAAAGTGGAGTAGCTACTTTCCAAAGCAACTTTTAGGCTTTGAAAAAAATCTTTTATTGATGTTTCCAATAAAATCATGCTACAACACAAAGCATCTTAGCAAAAACAAAGAGCTAAAACAAAAGAAGGAAGACAAGGTCACAGATCTAGAGAGATGAACTGAGGACTCTTAGCCACTCAGGATTCTCTGGTACAATCATACTCAGTAGAATCATTTATAATTCTGCATTCTCATGTGTTTTAGCTTGTTTTATTCTAACTAAAATCTGGCAGTTCTTATGGTTAAAGAAAATAGATACATTTAAAATAAAAAAACCTACTTACTCTTACATAATATGAATTTAGATTTAAAAAAATAGCTTGAACTAGGATTATTTCTTTCAGAAAAGTGACCCCTCCCTTTCCAACACCCAACCCTAAAATAGAACAACAAGCATTTGTTTGTACAACGGTACACGCGTTATTTTCTAAACAGAGGTAACTTGGGCTCCGTTGAGGCTAAGAAACAGAAATAGATTTTACTCCTGGTCAACAACTCAAACCGTCCATCAGGGTAAAATTGAAGATGTTTTTGGAATTAGTGTACAAGCAGACACACCCTGTTTACCCCAAAACCCTAAAACACAACAACAGCTTCTAAACAGAATCTCCTTATCAGAACAGCCCTGGAAAATCTCAGGGACAATTTACCTTTGCTTCTTTATGATGTATATTTGAATTTAAACGGAGAGGAAAAATAAAACAAGCAGGAGAGAAGCAGCCTGAATATCTCTTATGGATTCTAAAACTGGATATAGTTTTGAAAGAATCGAAAAAGGGGTTTTACAAGTCCTTATAATCCAGAAGGAAATGCAGTATCAGCTTATTCTTTGACAGTTAGCCAAGAAAACCAAGCTGACACTGCTGTAGGAATACAATCAGGAAAGAACACACTCTCCCACCATCCACAGACAGGCCATGAATACCAAGACGGCTTGAACACAGCATTAATGCCAGTGAGAATCACGGGAACATGCTGGAATCAGAGAGAATATGGTTGTCTTCATTTACATCCTATGTACTGGGCCAGCTAGGTGGCGTGGTGGTTAAGGCAGCTGAATTCCACATAGCTGACTGCATGAATTACAGAAAAACAAGCTAACATTTTAATTACACTCTTTTCATTAAACTTTTCAAAGCCCCCTCATGTAGTGGTTTATTATTTGATTGATTTTTGGAGAGGTTTTTGCTATAGGGCGTATGCGTGTGCTAGAAAGACAGAGAGAGACAGAGACGGAAAGTGAGAAATCACTGCCCCAGGGGGGATGGCCACACCGCAATCCCTTCTCCTCCATTCTCCTCTCAGGATCTTGGGCACACACGCACATGTGCCCGGTGTGAGTTTAAGCCACCGGGCCCGGGACTCAAACCGCGGTCAACTACATGGGAGTCTGGCGACATAGCCATTACACCAACTGCTGGTCCCTATAAGTGGTTTATTGATGGGGCAACATAGCGTGCCCACAGCTCAGAGGTTTTCCCACAAACTTGGTCTCTTTCTTTCTGGATTATAATCCCCCTGCATTACCTGCCAGCTGCTGGTTTCCCCTTGAAGGTAGAAGGGGAAGATGGGGCAGAACAGGGCTGGGGTCCATTCATTTCTAACCCTGGAAGATCTTGAGTTTAGACAGAAGCTACCATATGAACAGATTTAAGGGCCAAGTCCCAGACCCAGCAGCTTGGTAAGCATGCCAGGTGTGTGTGTGTGTGTGTGTGTGTGTGTGTGTGTGTGTGTGTACCTAAAATCCTGAGAAGAGAATGGAGAAGGGACTATGGTCAGCTCCCACCATCCCCAAACCCAGGAAGTGCTTTCTTACTGCCTCTCTATTTCTCTCTCCCTCTGTCTCCCTCCTGTGAGCACACATACTTTATGGCAAATAGATCCTATGTAGTCCTATGAAATACAAAGGGACACACACATACACACACACACACACACACACACACACACACCCCACTCTCTCTTACCTCCAACATAGGCCTGGCACTATCGTGGACAGACAGAATATGTGTCACCTTGTTCTTGCTCAGTTGTTCGGCATCTCTGGCATCTGTCGTAGAAGAAAAAAGATATTTTCATATTTTCTGCAAGTTAATTACTCCTAAAGTCTGACCAGGAAAAAAAAACCATAAAAGTTGTGATGCATATTTCGTTCTTGAAACTTCGTAACTGACCATACCCACAGTAACCTATCGGGTCATCGGAAATGTCTTGCCATATAAAATACACCATGACTTTTCCGATAACCCAATATATCAAGGATATTCAGGGTTATTGATTTTTATGCATTTTGCCTAGTAATTTCTGACTTTTAAATTTCTAATCTTTTGATACAAAGTATTAATCTAAAACTTGAAGTGAACTTAGATTAATAAATATTGTAATCTTAATGGTTGCTGCTCAAAGGAAGCGAAGTTATGAGGTCATTTTGCCATCATCAGTTATAGGCTATGGACACTTACAACAATCTTTTTTTGTTTGTTTTTAAGAGGTTTTTGTTATAGGGCATCTGCGGTTGCCAGATAGAGAGAGACAGAGAGACAGAAAGCGAGAAATCACACCCCAGGGGATATGGCCATGCCACAATCCCTTCTCCTCCATTCTTCTCTCAGGATCCTGGGCACATATGCACTCACGCCCAGCATGAGTTTAAGCTACTGGGTCCGGGACTTGAACTGCGGCCGACTATATGGGAGTCCAGCGACATAGACATTACGCTAACTGCTGGTCCCACCACAGTCTTTTATCTGAGACACATGACAAAAAGGATGTCCAAAATACTTTTCAAAGCCTCAATTACCTCCTAGCGGTTAGTAATTTAAGTTAAAATTAAATAAAAAGACCCATTTACTATAGAAAATATAAGAACCTGCCAGTCCTGATGTCTAAAGCAGGGACAGGTCTAGATTTACATAGGATAGTAGCTTACAATATCGGTATTCACGTTAGAGCAAATGTAAAAATGGAACATTGTCTAGAAATTCCAAACAGAATTTCTCACCAGGTATAAGTTGGCTATTAAATTATTTGCTTATGAAGCTAAGGTGATACCACAGTTGTATTCCCTTCAACACTACTACCTAGAGAAAAAAGACCAAGTAACATGATACCCATTTGGGGGTTCCCAAATTGGAATCTATCTGCTACTCTTTAAAACAGGGAGTAAATTTCCCTATGCCCTAGTCCTGGCCTGGCCTGACCAAACTTTTCAAAATGATATGTGGTAAAATGGATTAAAAAGAAAATGCTTGGGACCAGCAGTTGGCATGATGTTATACTGCTGTATTCCCATGTAGTCGACCGCTGTTCGAGTCCCAGACCTAGTGGCTTAAACTACGCCGGGCCCAAGATCCCGAGAGGAGAAAGGAGGAGAAGGGATTGCAGCATGGCCATCCCCCCTGGGGTGATTTCTTGCTTTCTGTCTTTCTGTTTCTGTCCTTCTAGGGAGCGCACACACCCTATAGCAAAAACCTCTCCAAAAGAAAAAAAAATCAAATGTTTAATTATCATGTTTCTGGAGAATGAAGTGGGGAAATAATCAGGATATAATATTAATAAGCATGGGGAGAAGCAGATACCAAGCTATAAATAACACATAAATTCAATTTATAAAAATATATAAAGGCACACAGAAGAGAGGGAACTAATATAAAGACTTAGCTCCAATTAAGAGATGAAATGGCTTTTTTTTTTTTTTTTCTTCTCTGAGGTTTTTCTGTTTTGGTGTGTAGTCTGTATGAGTGGTTCTAAAAGTTTAACATGCATGTGAACTATCTGGGAGGCTTGTTAGACAGGCATATTCCTGTGTTCCAACTTAGTTCCAGAGCTACAGTGGAGCTGAGAAATCTACATTTCTAATAAGCCTCGATAATAGAGCAGAAATGAAGAAACACTTTTCTAAACCGTCAGCCATGTAGGGTTGGACAGTGATGCAGCAGTAAAACATGATGCTCAGTGAGGCCGACTACCGCGAGGAGGTTCTGGGCTTGTGTCCGAAGACCTCCCTGAGTTACATAGAGTGTCCATGACCCAGGACTTTGAGGCTGGGATAGATCACAGGGTCAGGAAACTGTTGGGGGTTCTCTCTCTCTCTCTCTCTCAGAAAAACAAAAACAAAACAAAACAAAAAAAACTTTAAAAACATCACTAATATTGGAAAAAAAATCTTTGAAAGAAATAACAAAATATTTGCTTTAGTTTAAGACTCTTTCTAGGGAACCGGCAGTTAGCGTAATGGCTATGTCACTGGACTCCCACGTAGTCGACTGCGGTTCGCGTCCCGGACCCGGTGGCTTAAAACTGACGCCGGGCGCGTGTGCGTGCGTGCCCAAGATCCTGAGAGGAGAATAGAGGAGAAGGGATTGCGGCGTGGCCATTCCCCCTGGGGGGTGATTTCTCACTTTCTGTCTCTATGTCTCTCTCTGTCTGTCTGGCGAGCGCACGCGCCCTATAGCAAAAACCTCTTCAAAAAAAAAACAAAGACTCTTTCTATTGCTCTAGCCATCTTGGGCTTCAAATTCGAATGTGCACAGCAGCTGTTTACATCACGTGCATGGGGATTCAATTCCAAACTCCCACCCACCATCACAGACTGGGTGGTCAGCGAGGCTAGCTTTGAATTAAGTATGAACTATAATTATTTAGGAACCCACAAGCAGCCAGCCCTGTAGTCAAACCAAATTGAAATTTGCAATTGCTATAGCTATGTCCATTTTAGACAAGTAGTGACACAATAGAAGGAGCTTTGGGGGCTCAAAGACGATCTAGGGCAGGCAGGGAGGTTCACTGGACTCTTCCATATAATATCCATTCGGATTCTGATTCTACCCAGCATTCAAATGTTCACAATCAATATTTGTCTAAGTAAGTTTTTGTTTTTTTTTAAACAACAGCCTTGATTGGGATCTAATTCACATACCATATTATTCCTCCTTTAAAGTACACAATCCGATGATTTTTAGTACATTCACAGACTTGTACAATTACCACCACAACCTAACTTTAGGACATTTTCATCACCCCATAAATATACTTCTATAATACCAATGAAGACTTTTTAAAAAAGTGTTTTGAGAATAAAATGACATATTTGTGAATACAGAAGCCATCAATGAGCCAACTGATTGTCAGACTTCAAAGAAAAGGGAAGCAACAGCACTATCTGCACTGAGGCATTACCATGGGATGACCCTTTCCCATAGGTTCCACCCACTTACTTGAGGGTGCATAAAATGTTTGTCAGCTCTGCTAGATGATGGCCTTCCTACTGAATTCAAATTACTAGTGGTTCTGGATGGCCCCCTACAAACATAGGCAATGCAGCGAAGAGCTTTGAACACAGCGGCAAGACTTGGCCATCTAGTCAACTGCTTGCTAACCATGCACCTGCATAAGCCCAAAGTTCAAATAACTCTTTCTGAGGAAAAATATCACAGGGGTAGAACTTAGCCCTTAGGCAGAACTTGAGTATTCAACATGGATTCCTCTAAGCTGCTACATGGCATCACCTGTAGCATATTAGAAATGCAGACCCTCCTCCCCCTAGGACCACCCAGACCTACACAATCAGAACATGCACTTTAAAGAACTCTAGAAGGTTACATGTATGTCCTACAGGGGAGCCCTGGAGGACCTAGAGGGAAATATGTTAACGCTATTGCTAAGCCATTCATTCATAGCCAGTAGCCATTACAAATGCAACACATTGGTATTAAAAAGTCACAAGTTAGAATTCATATGAAGAAAAGCTACAGGATATATGTTGACCTTTGGATTTTTTTTTTTAATGTATGTACCCTAAATATTACTCTTATAATCAGGAAAATAAAAACAGATAAAAAATACTGTTCACAAAATCCCATATAAATGCATTTATAAATAAAACCAATAGTCAATCTCTTGGTAGTAAAAACTGCTAACCATGTTCTTTCCCCTCTCTGCCAACACCTGCCCTGGCCCCTCTGCCTACTTTGGCCGCCTACCTGCATTTACCCAAAGGCCTCACTCCACTTATAAAGAAGACCGGCTCCCTTCAGACAGGGTGAATATCAAAATAGAAACACTCACTGTGCTTTCCCCTTGGGTTGTACTTTCTATCCCTGGCAACACTGAGAAGACCTCACTGAGGCAGCATATGGCTCTGCTGGAAGATTCTGTCCTCAGAGGGCAAAGGGACAGTCACAAGATTACTGAGGGAGTGGATTTGGAGCTCAAGTTTTTATGCTGATACAGAAGATGAACAGAGTTAGCCAGTCTTCAGGTGTGGGGAAGACCAGTGCAGCCATATAAGCTAGTCTGACAAAAGTCAAGCAGAACTGCCTTTGAAGAAAATGAACACAAATATGTGGGAGCAAGCACTCGAAATTAACACCATCAACAAGAGCTCTCTAGAAAAATGAACACTTGGGAAGAAAAATCATCTTTGGCAGTGCCTTTTAAATACCTGCTACACTAATTCAGAGACTCAAAGCACAGCCAGGCAAGATGGGGTGGGGAGGGACGAGGAGAGAGGAAGAAAAATTTGGTTTAAAAGGATTCCACCCTTCTGTTCTGCTTCGAACCCACATTCTGTCATTTCCCAATTTCTTTTTCATGATAGAAAGCATGTGCACGTGAGAGAGAGAAAACACACTCAATGAGGCCTTGTCAGGTTGCAAACCCCTCTCCCCAGCCCCCTAGGCCCTTAGGATCCTGGCATCCATGTGTATGCCTTCAGTGTGTTCTCAGGCCAGTCTGGGGATCTGAACCTGCAGTTGGCCATATGGCTTCCAGCCTCACAAGGCACTTCAGTTACCAATGACCACTGTGGCTAGGCCCCAGACAACTTTTGCCTCCCAGTTAAGACTGCACTGACCAACAGTCAAGAGATTTCCATGTTTTGTAGTTCTATTTCCTACTGAGAAATTAATTTAACCATCTAGAATTATGAATCATTATGCATTATAAGTAGTTCTAGAGGTATAAATTAGTTGTTAGTGGGTTCACCTCTAGGTGGGTACATTTCTGATTTTAGTTGGGGGTCACAATGGGAACGGTCCTACTTGCTCCTTTTTTTGGGGGGAGAGGTTTTTGCTATAGTGCGCGTGCACTCGCCAGAAAGACAGAGAGAGACAGAAAGCGAGAAATCACCCCCCAGGGAGGATGGCCACACTGCAATCCCTTCTCCTCCATTCTCCTCTCGGGATCTTGGGCATCCACGCACACGAGCCCAGTGTGAGTTTAAGCCGCCGGGTCCGGGACTTGAACCGCAGTCGACTACATGGGATTCCAGCGACATAGCCATTATGCTAACTGCTGGTCCCCTACTTGCTCTTTTTTTGACCACACCAACTGGTGCTGACCTCTGGCAGGTATCTCTTCATCTCATTATCTTCCTGTAAAGTGGGCGAAATGGTTAAGAGAACACATTTCAAAGGGCTGTTGTAATAACTACGTGTTATAAAATATTAGGTTGTCGAGAAAATCATGCATATTTTTCTATGCAAAAATATGTCATATCTTTCCCAACAACCCAGTACTTAAAAAAGAAGGGATACCACATGGCTGGCTATGTGGTTCGCATCATGTACCCGAGGGCTTGAAAATCACACTGGATATGTGTGTATGTGTGCCTAAACTCCCAAGAGAAGACTGGAGGAGAAGGGATTGCACATGGCCACCCCCCCGCCCCAACCCGGGTAGGATTTTTCACTCACCACCACCTCCCATACACTCTGGTGAGTGCATGCACCCTATAGCAAAAATGAAAACAGCAAAACGAAACAACAAGGGCTAGATGGTGGCACAGTGCTGGGGCACAATGTTATTCCAGCCTGATCCATCCACGTGGAAAGGTTCCAGGTTTGCACCTGAGGACCTCCCAAAGTATGCTATGCTCACACATGCCCATTAGGTGGAGCTGGCTGAGGCTGGGAGTAGATCATAGCATCGGGACCCTGTAGGGGTGGTGGTGGTGGTGGGGGTGCTTATTTCTCTGTGTCTCTTTCCTCTCTCTATATTGCTGTGTCTTTCATTCAAGGAATAAATAAATAAAAACTTAAAAAAACCCATATATGTAAATGATAGCCACTGTCGTCCTCATTACTATTATCATGGTGTGGGTCACAATCCTTATCACCTCCAAATGTTTGAAAATCTGCTCTTGGTACAGACACTGAAACCCAGTTATCCTTCATCTGATGCCCATCACTCACCTCTGGCTCTCCTAGGCTGTTATGACCTCAGACCTGTCACCAGCTCGGCCTGGCAGAACTAGCTATGGGAAATGAGCGCCTCAACTGAAGGGCTCTCACCAAAGCACCAAAGACTAGCCTCCAGAAGCTGGGTTTGTTTGTGGTTTTCCTCTATGTGGAAAAAATCACCAGGTGTTGGATAACCGTTTGTAATTCATTGTACAGTTTAAAAAAAAAAAAAAGAAGAAAATAAAAGGAAAAAAGATGTTGCAAAGTGATTGGAAGGAAGGAGGGGAGAAAAAGAAGGAAGGGGAAAAGGAGAAGGAAGGAAGAATGGAAGAAATGCAAAGGAAGGGGGAGGGGAGGAAGGAGATAGGACAGAGTAGAGTGACTGCTTTCTTTATGCACTTTGATACTGGTTTTTGTGTTATTATCTGCAATCTTACAAAGAGAATAATAAATGACTAAATGAGATGCTATGCTAAAGCACAGATAACAACGAAGTTCACTTTCCAGGACAAAGAAATAGACTGCAGTTCGTGATGAGTTTCCATTTGCTAACCAGCTGGGAACTGTGGTAAAGTGCTGGTGTTTTATGAGCATCCAACTCATTCCCATGACAGCCTGCAGCAAGTGTGTGCTCCCATTCCACAGTGAGGGCAAGCAGGGAGTGGGTATTGGCTTTACTGCACCAGTTACTGGCACTGGGCTAACCTCACGATACACTGCAGTGTCTACTTGGCATCCCAGAAGATTTGCTCTGCATGCCCAGGTTGTACAACTTATCTGAGGGTACACAGGTGGCTTGTGGGCAGTGGGGTACCTGGGATTCCAAGGCAGGCCATCTCTGCATGCTACAGGTCCCTCACTCTTCCACACCTATCTCCAGACTGAATATTTAAGGGAAGGATATTTGTCCATCCGACTTCTATCTAGCACATGGTGTGCTTGTGATAAGCTTGTAAGACAAATAAGTTAATTCATAGCTCTACAGAGATACAGCACTTCCATTCCTTCCAGTTTCTTGCCCATTCACTGCACTATCACTCCTTTGTTTTAGATGAGCCTTGCACCTGGTGTTCAGTAAATGCTTGGTGAATTACCAAGTGAATAAAACATGTCCTTATACTAATGCCAGAACCACTGAACTAATGCCATCAACCATCTGAACAGGAGAGGTTATGGGCTGCTTAGAACCTAGTAGAGGACTCAGTCAAGCAAAAATGTAAGAACTGTGAGGGATTTTTATGTCATTGAACATTTACAACACAGGTACAGATTTTAGTATAAAAAGAGTTTTAAATACTCCTTTAAAAGCTGTGCATAGGGATCAGCAGATGGCATAATGGGTACATCACTGGACTCCCATGTAGTTGATTGTGGTTCGAGTCCCAGACCTGGTGATTTAAACACATGGGAGCATATGTGTGCATGCCCAGGATCCTGAGAGGAGAATGGAGGGGAAGGAATTGCAGCGTGGCCATCCACCCTAGGGGGTGATTCCTTGCTTTCTGTCTCTCTGTCTCTGTCTTTCTGGTGAGTGCACATGCCCGATAGCAAAAACCTGTCCAAAAATAAAAACCATGCTGTACATATATCCTTCAGAGAATAATCTGCCAGAGATAAAAGTGTAATTCACATTTCTCAGTTATTTTTTAAGAATTATTTTTATTTAATTTCATTTATTATTATTATTTTTTAATATTTCCAGATAGATACAGAGAGAGAGAGAGAGAGAGAGAGAGAGAGAGAGAGAGAGAGAGAGAGAAAGAGAGAGAGAGAGAGAGAGAGAGAGAGAGAGAAAGAGAAGAAAAGTGAGAAAGCAAGTCTCTAAGACTTGAACCACGATCAGCTAAGTGGGAGTCCAGAGCCCTTAACCACCATGCCCCCACCATGCCACCTATCAGCCCTCCACTCCAATAGATTGAATTTTTAAATAGATTTTTAAAAAATAGATTTCTTCAGCCCAGCAGGTGACATGGAGGTCGAGGAGACTTGATCCCACATGGCCAACTAATTGCGCAGTTTGAGTCCCAGATCCAGTAGCCTGATAAACATTTGGGCTTGTGTGTGTACATGCCCAAAAATCCCAAGAGAAGAATAGAGGACAAAGGATTGTGGCATAACCATCTTCCATTGGGGGTGATTTCTCACTTTACCTCTCTCTCTTTTTCTCTCTCTGGCAAGCATACACACACACACACACACGCGCGCGCACATAAAAATATGTTTCTGGAAATTTATTAACAATAATGTATTTGCAAACTATGCCTCAGACAAGGAATTGATAACCAGAATATACAACAAACTCAAGCAGCTTACCTGAAAAAAAGTGATCAATCCAATTAAATGATGGGGAAATGAGCTGAACAGATATCTCTCTAAGGAAGACATACGAACAACCAAAAAGCATATGCAAAAATGCTCAACATCCCTTATCATAAGGAAGATGTAAGCCAAAATCACAATCTAACCCCAGTCAGAATGGCTAAAATTAAAAGAAAGAAACAATGATAAGTGCTGGCCAGGTTGTGGTGAAAAGGGAACTCTCTTACGCTGTTGGTGGGAAATGTAGATTAGTACAGCCACTGTGGAGAACAATATAGAGCTACCTCAAAGACCTACATATAGAATTACCATATGATCCAGTGATTCTATTCCTGGTATCTATCCAAAGGATGAGAAAACATTCAGTCGAAAAAGTGGCTGCACATACATGTTTATTGGGGGCATTATTCACAACTGCTAAGACATGGGATCAACCCAAATGTCCACGAACAGATGAATGGATTGAAAAAGTGTGGCACATATACACTATGAAATACTACTCGGCCATAAAAAATCAAGACCCTGGCATCTGATCGGAAGTGGATAAATATGGAAGACTTACTGCTGAGTGAAGCAAGCCAGACTATGAAAGAGAGACATTGTATGTCCCCACTTAATATATACCAAATGTCCACACTCTATGGAGAAAACTGAAAGAATGCAGGGTATAGAAGCATGGAGTATATTGCAGGTACTAGAGACCGTGCTGGAGGAGGATAAGAGGTGAGGGAGGGTGAGAGGAGGAAATCAAGGAGAAAAATAGAGAGACAAGACATTGAAGGGACACAGAAATGAAGGACTGTCTGTTGATGATAATGTGTATGATGATACCTTTAATTGGACTGGTGTGTAGTTTATATATGCTGGGAAAATTACTTTTGCAAGCTGTGGTGACATCAGTGATTGAATGTATAAAGTAAAATAAAGTGAAAAAAATTTTAAAAGCCCAATAACTAGAAAGCAAAAGTGGCAAAAGATTATAAATAAGTTGCATGGCTAGTAAACGTGCCTGGTATCTACCATTTTTTGATAATAATGTTCTGGCAAGTGTGGAAGACCCAAGGTGGAGTTGGAATCTGCAGTCTCACAATACTACCTCATCAGTTGGCCAAAGGATCAGGCATCAAGACGACAACCCTGCAGGGGGCTGGGTACAAATGGTATTCACTTTCAGAACTGAGTCTAGACTTTGCCTGTCAATCACACATGAGAAGTCTTAAAGCTGATCTTTCAAAATGTGAACTTTCGCTTGATGGAAACAACTGTCTATCAATGCATGAATGGATAAACAAAATGTGGTCTATACCTATAATAGACTATTACTCAGCCTTAAATAGGAAGAATATTCTGAAACGTGCTACAGCATGGGTAAACCTTGAGGATATGCTGCTAAGTGAAACAAGCCAGGCACAGGACAAGCAATGTATTATTCTACTTCTGTGAGGCATCTAGAATACTCAACTTCATAGGGACAGAAAGTAAAATGGTTGTTACCAGGGGATAGGAAAAGGGGAAATGGGGAGTTAGTATCTAATGGTACAGAGTTTCAGTTTAGGAAGATGATATAGTCTTGGATGATACTGACGGTTGCACAATAATATGAAAGTAAGTAATGCCACTGAACTATACTCTTTGTAAGTATTGGGTTGTTGGAAAAGTCATGCCACATTTTTGCATAGAAAAAACATAAAAAGTACATGGCTTTTCCAATAACCGAGTATTTTACCATAATAATAAAATAAGAGGGAACTCACCTTTGAAGTTGCCGATATACAGGCCAGGCAAGATCTAGGAGAGACACAGAGACGTTAATTGTCACAGATGGAAGGTGTCAGTGTACTAAAGGTGCACAGGGGGATGCAGTATGGTCCAAACAGCCACTCCCTGCTCAGAGGGCTGACTAGGCATCCCTATTTACATGCTCCGGCTTGCCCAAGGCCACTAGGAAACCTACTCAAATAGTCTGTGGACAGCTGCACACGGGTGTAGCTCCACTACTTCCAGCCCTTCAGCACCCGCCACCCCTCCTGCCTACCCTAGGAAATTATGTCTCCTGTCATCTGAGACCTTGTACTTGCTGTGCCCACTGTAAGGTAGAATACTCCTGCTCATTAATTGTTTAGGGCTCATCTCTGACTCACGCCCTGGGGAGGCCTGTTCTGAGCCTTCATCCCTCTGTGCTTCTGTGAACAGAGGCTGTCATGGGTGCATGATTAGGCAAAGGTTTGTCCCTCTGCTGAAATGGAAACCTTCTTGATCAGCAATAAAATCCTGCTACTCACTGCTACTTCCCAGCTCTGGGCAACAATGACCATCAATAAAGTGTTGTTATGGGGTCACTGGGGGGCATGGTGGTTAAGGCGTTAGATTCCCACATGGATGACCATGATTCTAGTCTCAGATCTGACACTTAAAAATCATGCCAGGCATGTATGTGTGTATGCCCTAAATCCCAAGAAGATAATGGAGGAGAAGGAATTGTGGTATGGCCATCCCTTCAGAAGGTGATTTCTCACTTTCCCTCTCTCAATCTCTTGCCAGTGAATGCACACACCCTATGGCAAAGACATAAAATAAAGAGTTGTTCTATATACAAATGAATCATTTAACTATAAGGGGGCTTTAAAAAGATCATGGGAAATGGAATTAAAGTATAAGTTTATCTTGTTGCAACAATTTTGAAATTCATTTACAGTTTCTGTAACACACATTTTCCATAAATTTTTGGAAGACCCCATTGTATACAGCAGGTTAATAAGAACATACATTTGCTCAAAAATATCTTCTTCTAAGGCAGTGGTTATCAAACAAACTCTCCATTGGAACTCCAGAATCTGCTAAAAATACAGATTTCTGAGCAAGCCTCCTCCCATTCCCAAATAAAGATTCAGCAGATTTTTTTTTTTTTTTTTGAGAAATTTTTGCTGTATGGCATGTACGCTTGCCAGAGAGACAGATGGAGACAGAGAGAAATAAAACGAGAAATCACCCCACAGGAGGGATGGCCACCCATGATCCCTGCTCCTCCATTCTCCTCTTAGGATCTTGGGCACGCACGCACACATGCCCAGCGTGAGTTTCAAGCCACTGGGTCCGAGACTTGAATTGCGGTCAGCCACGTTGGAGTCCAGTATCCTAACCACCACGGCACACGCTGGCCCAATTTAACAGATTTAAGATGAGAGTTGGGGACAGTATATTCCACAAGACCCCCATGACTGCAAAACACGAAGCTAATTCTTGTCCTGCCAGTACTTCGTGTGGACACTCTGAAATCCAAATATGGACACTGCTCTGCAAGCTAAAAATATGTTCGCTACATCATCCAGATAATTTCCAAGCACACATAGCATGTGGGTTGCAGTGACACTTCACTGCAGAGCCCTGGATGCCCTGGCCATACTCTACCACGCCCACCCCCAAAGCTCCAGCTGTCTCACATTCCCTATTTTCGTCCACACCCACTAAGAAAGCTGAAAGTTCATGTGCACTGATTTCTTCAAGCATCTTCCTGATGACTGGCTGCCTTGCTAAAAACTGAAGCATGGGTTGAGTCACTGCAGGGGAGGTGCCGTGGCACATGACAGGGTACCAGTAGTACGCTTATGGTTAGCCTCAGTGCAGAGGGATGACCAAACCAAGGGGCCACATAATGTATCAACCAAACTGGGATGCTTCGGGGAATGAAAAGAGGTTTTGTTAATCCTCACTCCATGGCCCAGCCTGGTGACATAGTTGGAAGCAAACGGAACTATAGTTGGAAGCCACATGGCTGACTGTGGGATTAGAGTCCCAGGTTGGTCTGAAAACATGCCAGGCATGTGGATATATACCCAGAATCCTGGCAAGTTGGAGAGCTGGAATTGGGTACCCAGGAGTTATGAAATTCTGCCATGGGTCCCTCCTTACCTCCTTTCCTCTACACTCCCTCTTGTGTATGCCCATGTACTCTGTCATAAATAAAATAAATTTAAAAAAATTAAAAATTACCCTCGAAAAACAGACAAAACCCAGAAATGACCTGAGCATGGGACTGGGCAGTCACCCTGGCTGACTTAATATCCCTAACCCTAACCATCTTGGGCAATACCCATTGGACTCATAAGGGCAGCTATGTCCATAATTGTGATCACAACACAGAGGCAGGACAGGTTAGCTCTGTCACTAGGAATATGTGAGACAGTATCTCCAGAAAACACCAGCACCCATTGCCAAGGAGCTGAAATAGTGAACAGGTCTTCCTTGAAACATAATCAGTCTTCAGAAGTCTCCTGGAAGGAAGGGTGGAGCAGACACTTCATCACTCCTATTTTAAAACATAAAAACAATGCAAGCTCATCTTGGAAGTGAATCAGACCGAGGTTCTCTGGCAGCTCTAGGCTACAAAGAGCTTTTTTTTTTTCTCTTTTGAAGAGAGACTTTTGCTATAGGGCGTGTGTGCTCACTGGAAAGGCAGAGAGGGAAAGAAAAGGAGAGAAAACAGAAAGTGAGAAATCATCCCAGGGGAGATGGTCACACAGCAATCCCTTCTCCTCCACTCTCCTCTTGGGATCTTGGGCATGCACACACACACACTCAGCATGAGTTTAAGCCACCGGGTCCAGGACTCAAACCGTGGTCAACTACGTGGGAGTCCAGTGATGAAACCATTATGCCATTTGCTGGTTCCCAAAGAGCTTTTCATGCATGACTCCCATTCTCCTGAGTCTCTCCTATCTCTGTTAGGATGTTACATTAGATACTAAAGGGCATAATCATCACATGGCTGATGGTGACAAGGACTCTCTTCTTGACCAAACTTTTTCTTTTTTCTTTTTTTTTTAAGAGGTTTTTGCTATAGGGCGAGTGCGCTCGCTGGACAGATAGAGACAGACAAAGAGATAGAAAGCGAGAAATCATCCCCCAGGGGGGTGGCCACGCCACAATCCCTTCTCCTCCATTCTCCTCTCGGGATTTTGGCCACGCACGCACACGCGCCCAGCGTGAGTTTAAGCCACCGGGTCCAGGACTCGAACTGTGGTCGACTACGTGGGAGTCCAGCGACATAGCCATTATGCTAACTGCTGGTCCCCTGACCAAACTTTTATCAGGCTCCTTTGTGTCTTCTCAGACCACGAGTCCAGTGTGAGCAAAGAATCCTGCCAAGCTAATGAACTGGGAATCCCACCAAGCCCCTCCTCCTCTACCCATGACATCTGTTCAAATTCCTCTTGGTATTTTTTAACCCACTGCCTCACTCTGCCCATCAGGTTTAAATCTCGACTTGCCCTTCTGTTCGGAGTTGAGTTCAATCTCTCCCTTGTAGCAATAGCCTTGAATTAAGTTTTTCTAACACGTTTTTAAAATTTTTAACAAGTATGAGGATAATACATCTTTTACAGCAATGACTATGAAGGGCTCCATACCCATGAAATTGACAGTCACAACAGATCATTGAGGAGCACATTAATTTTTTTTTTTTGAGAAGTTTTTGCTATAGGGCGCGTGCGCTCGCCAGACAGACAGAGACATAGAGACAGAAAGCGAGAAATCACCCCCCAGGGGGGATGGTCACGCCGCAATCCCTTCTCCTCCATTCTCCTCTCGGGATCTTGGGCACGCACGCACACGCGTCCGGCGTTGAGTTTTAAGCCACCGGGTCCAGAACGTGACCCGCAGTAGACTACGTGAGAGTCCAACACATAGCCATTACGCTAACTGCTGGTTCCCTCAGATTGATTTTCTAAAGTCAGAGTCTTCCTTACTACATAATTTTCCAGGTCAAAATATTCAGCAGCAAGCCTTTCCTAAGAAAATTTTATGCCAAACATTTCAACAAAATGTTCAACATGGTTTCTACAGGATGTTTCTAGCCTATCTCTGAAGGATTTTCCAAATCATCATTCAAGCCAAGTAGTCATTATTTTCCCAATATCCCTTACTGGTCCCATTTTACAACATCATCTTTCTTTGTTCCCAGTTTCCTCTCACAACAAAGCAGTTACCACTGTTTGGGGTCTGCCCCCAAATTACAAACTCTATTGACTGATTCTCATTGCAATCTTCCCCTACCTCTGAAGGCCTTTCTTAAGTTTGGGAATTTCCACCACCTCAGGAGTCTTGCTGGGAAGCAGGGACCAGCTCTTACTACAGAAGTTGCAAACATCAGATAACCCCTCATATAAGTCTTTGCCACCATGGTAGGGACATGAGACCTGAGTGCAACAGGTCACCTACTGCAGACTAGCATCCCCAGACAACCTAGAACACCCTCTTTGGTAGAAAGGCAGTAGGGCTAGTAGCTACTATGGTTTGGATAATAACTTGTCTCCCCCAAGATTCATATTCTGGAATTTGGTCCCCAGTGTTATAGCACTGGGTGATGTTAGACCTTCAGAAGGTAAGACCTAGTGGGCAGTGATCAGATCATGGAGGCATCACTCTCATATAGGTATTAATGCTATGTGTGAAAAGAATTGATTTCTAGCTCTTATGAGGAGTTAGTTCCTATGAGAGAGGGTAGTTATGTAAAAAACATGGCTGACCCCTGGCCTCTCTCTGTACACACTTGCCATCCTCTCTGCTATCAGCTACATCATGACATAGTCATCTTAGGTCCAATCCCTCGTCCTTGGATTTTCCAGTTATGAGTCAAATAAACCTCTAAAAATCACCTGGTCTCACATATTTCCGTTAACAACACAATAGTGGACAAACACAGTGGCATAATCAGCATTCACTGGCTGAAGCTTTGGCATCTTGAGGCAGCCCCATAAAGCTAGGCTGGTATTACCAACTAGTTATGGGATCTGCTCCTCACAGGGTATCCACTAAGTCTAGTTCTCTAGTTTCCCTTGCCAGTTGTCCTGTTCTACTTGAGTAGCCACATTTGAATTCTGTTGCTTACCCCCAAGGGTCCTGATATGGGCTTTAAACCCAGGAAAAATGCACAAATGAAGGAGAGCAGCAAGTCCCAGGCAAAACATGCCTATCTCACCCTCTGCTAACAAGGGCCCACCACTCTGCAGGTAGCAGCTCAAAAGGCATCTCGGAGGACAGATGGCGGTGCAGCAGTGAGACACCATGCTCTATGAGAAAGACCCACATGGCAAGGTTTCTGCTCACATCTGAAGACCAACCTGAATACGCCAGGCACATATGCTCATGGAAGAAATAAACACATTTAATTATATGTGTCTTTGTTTGTTTGTTTGTATTTAAGGCACCCCAGGACCATCTAGGGGCCACCTGAGCAGAAGACTGTGCCCTCTTCTGGACTTCTCTCTACCTCATTTAGGAGCATTTACTTCTACTCCTCGGTTGCTATGCAATTTATTCACTCCTGTTCAAACTTGAGTGTAGCACTTTTGCTCAGCTTCTTAGTACCTCCTCTCTGAATTACAACAAGAGACTCCTCACGATATGTCTACCTCCAGACTTTTTCCTCCAGAGGATCCTCAAACTGTCTCCATGGTGTGAAGCTGGCTGTGAGACTCCAGTTTTTTTTTTTTTTTTTTTCGAGAGGTTTTTGCTATAGGGCGCATGCACTCACCAGAAAGACAGAGAGAGACAGAGAGACAGAAAGCGAGAAATCACCCTCCAAGGGGGGATGGCCACGCCTCAATCCCTTCTCCTCCATTGTCCTCTTGGGATCTTGGGCATGCATGCACACACACCGGGCATGAGTTTAAGCCACTGGGTCTGGGACTCGAACTGTGGTTGACTACGTGGGAGTCCAGCAACATAGCCATTATGCCAACTGCTGGTCCTGGGACTCTTCAGCTTTAATCCTAATAGAGGTAGGCTCCATGTATCAGTAGTTTTCACCATAAAATCCATATTATATGCCTTGACAAGTGAGACATTTCAGAGTTGAGCCCACTTCTGTCTTCAGTCTCAGCCCTACCCTAATCTCATCCACTTCCAAGGAGGTGACCACAGTATAACCAGAAAGCATAGCCATGCAGAGATCCAGGCTGGGTACCCCAAAGTTCAGCATTTAAGTTTTATGAGAAACACCCTAATTTTCAAATACTGTTAACTAAATTAAAATAATGTAAGTACTTAAATATTATGATAGATAAATAGAGTCCATCTGTGGGCTGCTGACTGTTCACCTCTAATTCCTACTGCATCATCTTTATAAATATATTTTCTAAACTTGATTGGTTTTCCTTTGGGTAGGCACTCCAATAAACACTTCTTCAAAGAAAGAATGAATGAATGAGTGGATGAATAAACATGGAAAGAGGGTGGGACGAGGTAAAGCAAGCAAAGGAGAGCAATAAAAAATCATGATGAGCAAAGCTTGATATAATCTTTGCCAACTAGATCAGTCGTAGCCCCTTTCTGTTCTGGGCAGGTTGTGAGTGGCAACGCTGGCAGTGGTGGGGCCACATCGGCGTCAGATCAGAGCAGTAACTTAGGGAGGGGTGGAGCACTGTATGGCCAAGACAGAAAGTCTGAACTGAGAAGGCAACATATTTAAAATAATTTAAAAACAGGAAAGAGTTGTATCAGTCAAATTTTTACTCCACTTTCTAGACCAGGAGAGTGAGCTCCAGTTTCAAGGTTGGAAATACAAAACAAAGTGTTCAATCCCTATTTCTTTATATATATATATGTGTGTATATATATATATATATGTGTGTGTGTGTGTGTATATATATATACATATATATATATGTATATATATATATATATGTATATATATAGTGTTTTTTTTTTTTTTTTGGAGAGTTTTTTGCTATAGGGTGCGTGCACTCGCCAGAAAGAGAGAGAGAGAGAGACAGAGAAGAGACAGAAAGCAAGAAATCACTCCCCAGGGGGGATGGCCACGCCACAATCCCTTCTCCTGCATTCTCCTCTCGGGATCTTGGGCACGCACGCACACGTGCTCGGTGTGATTTTAAGCTACCGGGTCCGGGACTCGAACCGCGGTTGACTACGTGGGAGTCCAGCGACATAGCCATTACGCTAACTGCTGGTCCCAATCCCTATTTCTGTGGTCAGTTTTGGTTCTCTTCCTCATAGAATTGCTAAACAAGTTCAAGAAAGGCTGATGTCAAGGAAACTAGATAAAAAGTTCATGAATACTCAGACTTCTATGCTAGTCCATTTATAATGCAAACTCGAAATTCAAAATGTGACCCATCTGCTTTCCTGATATTATTGTTGCTGGTAATTCCTGAGTACAGAGAAAAGAGAATATAATTAAATAATTTTCTGTCAGAGAGATGGTTAATAGAGGAGGTGAATGAAGGATGGAGTGGTCATGTGGGGCAACATATTGGACCAGTCAATTCTTGAAGAACCTGAACTCAAGTTGGAAAGCAAAAAGAACCAAGAAGGAGTGAAATTATCACCACCTGCAAGGAAGGAAGGAAAAAAAGTTTGTAAATGCAACTTGGGAGTGTTCTACGACTCTACAACGTAAGCATAGAGTTGTTCGTCATCTTTGGGCCACTGGAACAATTGTTCTTTCCCTCTGCCAGGGACGCTTTTCCCCATAGTGCACCTGGATGGCTACTGCTTCCTCAAGTTCCCCAGGAGATGAGTTTGCAGAAAGGTCTCTGATGACCACCAATTTCCCTGGCACCCTTCTCATTATCTCATTTCATTTTCTTCAGCACATTCAAGAATCCCTAAAATAGTTGTATTTGTTTGCTTTCTGAAGAACTTCAAACCAGGGGTTGCATCTGTCCTCTTCTCTGATGTGACCCCAAAAACCTGCTCCAGGGTCTGAGACACATTAAGAGATAATCAATGAATAGACAGTGATAAAACAAACAAACAAACAAACAAACAGCAATTACCACAGGGGAAGAGATGTACTCTGGCATTCTGCTGGCCAGAAAGATTTCTGTTTTCTGTCTGGGCAAAGATAATAAAGGCAGAATCCTTTGGCAGAAATATTTAGTCAAGAATCTGCCAGGTTGATGGCTCCTTTTGATCAGTATCCTCCACACGCTACATTGTACTAACACAACCCTAAGAAATGAGAAAAACCAAATTCTTGGCCACAAAAACATGCTTAGGCACAAAAGAATACTGCTGCTTTAGCAGGAAATATTTCAAGTTTTTTTCAACACTTTTTGTAGGACTTCAGGGTGCCATAGAATCTAAGAACTTCACCCAAACAGATATAAAAGGTAATTCCTGATGAAGAAGCAGCACAGGTCATATGTACAGGGTGGGGTTGGAAACTTAACTCTTAGTGGTCAGACACCAAAACCAGGGATGAAGGGGAAACTTTGGTGGATTCCCTAAAGGGCTAAAGGTCCCCAAGAATTTCTTAATATCCTTGGCCATACACTTAACCAGTCTGCAGTCATATAGGGAACAACTGAGAATACTCTTGTGTGCCCTTAGACTGTCTTCAACATTTATTGTTTCCTTGTGAAATAAAAATGTAACAGTAAAAATGGAGAAAAGGGAACTATCTGGGGGTGGTGTAGAGAAGAGGAGAGAGACCACGAGCATGGAGCCATCTGTCAGCCCCAAAGCAATGGCCGTGTGCTCGCTTTCTGCTGAGGGGTTCCTCTGTAAGCTGTGACCGATGTGGGTGGCAGGGTCTTCATATTGTTCGTTTTTATTACCTGCTATAGGGTTTAACACAAGGCCTTGGCAATAGCCCATGTTCAATAATAGAATTAGATGAATGGGTGAATGGACAGATGAAGATGGTCAAGTTACACCTGCTGCCACATCCAATTGGCAGCTTAAAGATGTCTGAGTTTCCAGTCCATTTCCATTTAAAAACACTGCTTCTCAGACTTTTTTTTTTTTTTTTTGGAGAGGTTTTTTTTGCTATAGGGCGCGTGCGCTCGCCAGACAGACAGAGAGAGACAGAGAGATATAAAGCGAGAAATCACCCCCCAGGGGGGATGGCCATGCCGCAATCCCTTCTCCTCCATTCTTCTCTCGGGATCTTGGGCATGCACGCACACGCGCCCGGTGTGAGTTTAAGCCACTGGGTCCAGGACTCGAACCGTGGTTGACTACATGGGAGTCCAGCAACATAGCCATTACGCTAACTGCTGGTCCCGCTTCTCAGACTTTTAAGCCCTGCTCTGCCTTCTGATAAATATCTGGTTCCAGATCACACAGACCTCAGGAGATCCTACAATGGAGAGTCTTAGACCAGTGGTTTTCAACTGGGAATGATTTTTCCCAGAGGGAGTATCTGTCAACGTCTGGAGACACTTTTTCTGTTGTCACAATGTGAGGAGGGGTGCTATTGGTATCTACTGGCTAGAGGCCTGGGATGTCGTTAAATCTCCTACAATGCACAGGGACGTCTCCAAAACAAATAACTGTCCATCCCAAAATGTAAACAGTGCAGAGGCTGAGGAAACCTCGTCTATGCCTACTGAGGAGAAGGAAGGAAATATGAAGAGGCTTCAAAAGTTTGTGGGAAAATGGAATTAAAGTACAAAGTTTATTTTTAATGCAAGAAATGACTGAAATCCATGCAGAGTTTTTTCATAATATACGTTTTCCAAAAATTTTTTGAAGACCTCCACCTATTTTGCTTGAAGGTGATCTTTTCTTAACCATTCTCTCTTATCTTCCTAAGGAGGAAAAAGCCACTCCAAAATAGGCAACAGCCGTATCTGGCTCAGATGTCATTATAGTAATCACTGATGGGATAAATCCAAGTGCACTAATACTAGAGCATACTTGTACTTCATAGTTTATCAAAAGTCTTCTAATAAATTGTCATTTGCTTCTCTCAAGAAACTGAGTAATAATTGGGAAAGGTGCCATATTTATATTAGAGCAAATAAGTAAGGAGACAGGAATAGCTAACTACCGAAGGTCTTTTGGTTCTAAACACCGATGAATCTGGGAAGAAAAAGCTAAGGCTCAGAAGCATGAAGTGACTTGTTCAAGATCACACCCATGAAGTGGCAGAACAGTAGAAACAGGCTTCTTGATAGCCCCACCCTTCCTAGCAAGAGTAGGCTTCTCACGGGTAAGTGTTTGCCTCCCATCGCCACGAGCCACCTTCTCATGAAATACTAGGGCAGCATCCATTCTCATTAGGTAGGATGCCTTCTGAAGTAGAGTCAGAGTTTTGCTTATAGGGCCTCCCCCAGAAGATCTGGGGTCCAGACACTTAAGAGAACTTTGAATCAGCCTAAGTCTTTTTCAAAGGCTCTCCAGAAACACAGCACTTGCAAGCCAGTCTATTCAGTTTAACTCTAACCTTACCAAAGAAATTTACTAGACTGGGACCAGCAGTTAGCGTAATGGCTATGTCGCTGGACTCCCATGTAGTTGACTAAGGTTCGAGTCCTGGACCCAGTGGCTTAAACTCACGCCGGGTGCGTGAGGGTGCGTGCCCAAGATCCCGTGAGGAGAATGGAGGAGAAGGGATTGCGGCATGGCCATCCCCCCTGGGGGGTGATTTCTCGCTTTCTGTCTCTCTGTCTGGCGAGTGCACGCACCCTATACCAAAAACCTCTCCAAAAAAAAAAGAAAAAAGAAATTTACTAGACTGATCTTTTAACAGTATAGTGAGGCACTCTTGTTATGGTTTTGAGCCAGACCATGTTGCTTTCAGTCTAGGCTCTACCACTGACCAGCTGGAGTTGGTAACCTTGGGCAGGTATGAAAATAATATCTACTTCATGGGATTGTAGTGAGGAGCTGATGAATTACTCTATTTGGTAAAGAACTCAAAACCAGGGCCTGGCATACAATGAGCTCATCAGTAGTTATAATACTGGCCAGCTTAGGGTATGTATTTTGTTTTTGTTTTTTTAAGAGATTTTTTTTTTTTTGCTATAGGGTGCGTGTGCTTGCCAGAAAGACAGAGACAGACCAAAAGACAGAAAGTGAGAAATCACTCCCCAGGGGAGATGGCCACGCCACAATCCCTTCTCCTCCATTTTCCTCTTGGGATCTTGGGCACGCAAGCACATGCACCCGGCGTGAGTTTAAGCCACCGGGTCCGAGACTTGAACTGCGGTCGACTACATGGGAGTCCAGTGACATAGCCATTACGCTAACTGCTGGTCCCAGGCACATATTTTGAAACTGCTCAAAAAGCAATGAAAAGAGTATTGGTTCCCTGCCTTTTATCCTTTTTATCAATATAAAACATGCGGGAAGAGGAAAAAATGACTTTGGCTATTCTACAATTAGTCTGAAACTATGGGGCGCTTTTCAGGTTATTTTTTAGGAACATCAGAATTTGCTTAGGATGAATTGTCACCTCTGCTTTAAGAAAGAGACTTCTACTATCTCCAAAATCCATGGGAATTGAGATCCAAACCATGTTCTGCCCCCTCCTGGCCTCAGGACATTGGTCATGCTGCCTATCCACTCTGGGGCTCTGTTTGCCAAACTGTACAGAGGCTATAATACCCTCACAATTAGGGCTATAGCGAGGCTTACATTTTATAACGGTACAGGCAAACGTTACAAGGCTCATAAAACAATAGATCCCAACTTATCCACTGCCTTTCTCTACTTCTTTGTCATCTTTAACTGACCGGAACATAGAAATCTCTTTCCCTTACATGCTCTATATAACATGCTGTGTACAACGATGATGTGTATGATATTCCACCACAAAGGAGGCTGGGATGAATGGACAAGATCCATCACGCATATGGATTAAAAACTGCCGTCCTCAAAGTGCAATCTGTATTGTCCAACTCATAACTTTTCTTTTGCCAAGGATGGCTGATTTGTAGACAAATCTTATCCAAGGAACCTCAGGAAACACACTCCATATTTATTTACAGATGGTCTAAAATAAATAAATAAATAAATAAATAAAGCATTTCTACTGTTAACACCTTCCATTAATTTTTTTTTTGAAAGGTTTTTGCTATAGGGTGCGTGCACTCGCCAGAAAGACGGAGAAAGACAGAGAGACAGAAAGCGAGAAATCAGCCCCCAGGGGGGATGGCCATGCCGCAATCCCCTCTCCTCCATTCTCCTCTCGGGATCCTGGGCACGCAAGCACACGCACCCGGCGTGAGTTTAAGCCACTGGGTCTGGGACTCGAACCGCAATCAACTACATGGGAGTTCTGCGACATAGCCACTACGCTAACGGCTGGTCCCTCCATTAATTTTGAAAATCAACAATTGTTTTTTTTTTTTACAGATGGGAAAAATATGAACCTTGTTCCAAGTCACACAATCACGTGTGGCAAAGGTTTAATGTTTGTAGTGACTGGCTTCCAGTTATCTGCGTTGTCACTAACTAACCTTGTAATTTTGGGTGATTCTTTCTGATCTCAGATTACACTGTTTACTCCAGAAGGATCCTTCCTCTTCACTGAAAGCTTTTCCCAAGTTGCTTCCATCACATCTCCTACTTTCCCCACTCTTCTGAAATGGCCTGTATTAATTACCCCTGGCATTTCGACTCTTCCCCATTTTGTATTTGTCCTCTCTCTCTCACGAACTGCACCTCCAAAACACAATAAACATGATGTGGGCAGGGGAAAGAGTTGAGTAACTACAGAGGATTCTCCACTGTTTTTCCTCTCCTACTTTGAATCTCTACTTCTAGCCCTCCAAACCACTGCTTACGCAAGTGCTGAGACAAACAGGAAGGAAGGAAAGCAGGTGGCGGGAGAGAAAAACAAGGAAAATAAAATAAAATAAAATAAAATAATTAAAACAAGGAAAGCCACACTGTTATACCATGGTTGAACGATTGTGGATGGAATGCAGTGGAGGGCCAGAAACTAATCTCACACAGGACCATCTAAAAAAACCTTTTGTTAAGAGGTCTTTTCCTTTGTTGGGGGCTTTTTAAAATCTCCTAAGTCTGTCCTTTAAACCAGCAGGTACCAAATCACCAAAATTCTAACCTCGTGGCTGACTGAAATACACGCCAGACCACTCACAACTGCCCATTGACAGGAAAGATGCTGCCTGTGGGATGGGGGTGGGGTGGGGAAACTGGAGTGGGGGGTGTGCAGAGCAGGGACAAAGAGAGCCACAGACTTTCTAGAAGGTGCACTCAACAAATCAACAGGTCGCCTTCGGTAGCCGAAGCCACCAAAGACCAGAGAAATGAACTCTAAATCTTGGTCGCTCAACCTGACTTACTTAACAAACAGCTCAGGAGTGAGACCTCTGTCAACTTCTCGGCCCACAACGAAACTTCCCTGTTCACACACACACACACACACACACACATCTGGGGAGAAAGAGGAAATTACAGAAGACACCAATCTAAGCCAGTTTACGAATGATGTGGGTGGTGATGCCTCGAGTGCCTCGTTTGGGAGTGACGGGGAGGGAGGAGAGCAAAAGAAGAAACCCGTCCATGCAGGGCTCCGCAGAGATCGCGGCAGAACAAGTGTCAACGCTTTTTAAAGGGCACGGCTTGTTTCAGCCACAGAAGGCGCAGGCTGGCAAGGCAGGAGATGTGGGGGGCTGCTTACCCGGAAGCCAACGGGGGGGATGGGGGGGTGAGGGAACACCTCAAAAACGCACGCATCGCGAGCTCGGCCCTCCCCGCCGCGCCTCTGCACCCGCAGGGACGTGCAGCCGACGCTGAGGTCGCGGTGCAAGCCGAAACCCGGGCGGCAGGTGCGCAGCGCCCGCTGCAACGCCGGGGCGCCGAGGCCATCAAAGGGAGGCTCTGAAGTCAAGGCAAAACCAGCACGAAGGACGGAGAGACACGTTACCTTGTTCATCCCATTCCCCATGGTGGCTGAGTGCGAACGCTAGCACCCTGGGCGCTGTGGTCGCAGGCTCACTAGTGGCATGTTACAACACGAGGGAGGAGCAGGTGGGGCGGAGGAGGAGGAGGCGCGCGGGAGGGAGTGAGTGCTCGCGGCATAAACAACAACTCTCATCGGGGGCCGGCCGGGAGCCTCGAGGTGCTCCAGGAATCTGGCACGGCTGGCAGGGTTTTCCGCTCAGCCGCCCCGGAACTTCCCGCCGGAGCCAGGCAGAGGCACCGGCGTCCCTGCCGGGAAATGGTCTCGTTTTGCTGCTCTCCGCCCTCGTGCGCGCCGGGGCGGCCCGAGAGTCCCTCCCCGGTTGCAGCCCCGCACCCTGGGATTTGTAGTCGGTTCCCGGTGGCCGGCCTGGGAGGTGCTGGCTGCGGCTGGGCGGCCCGCCCCGGAGCCCAGAGCGCAGGCGCGGACCGAGCCACGGCCACCCGCGTCCCCGGAGCCTGGAGGCCTGCGGCATGGGTGGGGCCGGGGTGAGGGGTGCGCAGGCGCTGCACCGGCCGGCGGTGGCGGCAAGTCAGGAAGTCGTTTGGGGACCCCCGCGCAGCCATCAGGGGTCCCCAAATCCCTGCTGGCTTTTTCCCCTGGGGCGACTTGAGGCCTGGCGTTGACTGCCTCAGTAGTCAGAGTCTTGGTGTTCGGGGCTCCCCTGTCTGGGTTTTCTGAGTGTGACAGATTTAGACTGGGGGGATTCCTGTGGCCCTGCCCCACCCACCAAGACCGAGAAGACTCACCGGGTGGGGAAAGGTAGGTTAGATGACTCACCCCTGGGGAGACCTGACCGCCCCACCCTTTGGGAGCAGATGGCCTGGACTCTGTCTCCATCTCTGCCTTAAATAGCTGTATGTCCCTTTCATCATAGTGGACCGTGATTGTAGTAGGTGCATGGATGTATTGATACATTACTTCTGGAAAGCCCTGGGCCTTCCTAAGGAACCTAGTAGTAGTGTCTGCATTGTGGTTCTGTCTCCAGTGGATCACTTTCTAACCTGCAGCAAAGTTGTTTTTGGTATTCTATACTTATTACTAAAATTCTTAAGTTCCCCATTTGGGAACAGAATCCGTGAGCTAAGGCTTTCGCAGTTTCATTTTGGCATTCTCAGCGATGGCTTGCATACGACAGGTACTTACTAAATACTTGCTGAATGCGCATGCGCATCAGTCTAAAGTGACCTGGTTTATCCCTGCTGACCTGCTTCTGCTGGGCCTTCCCTCACCTACTCTGTGCTCCTTGAACCTGTCAGTCTTCATTCTGCGGGTGGGCCTTTGCTGGACTGTACCTTCAGACAACTCAGTCTCTGGCTCTTTGCATAACTCTCTCTTTGTCTTTGCCATCTCAGCCCAAATGTCATCTCCCCAAAGAGATTTTTCTGGCCGCTCGACTTAAAGTGGACCTCCCAGTCCCTATCATATATTAATCTATGCTTAAAGGTTATCATCTTTCCTCTGTATTCTTTACTTCATAGCATTTAACCTGGTCAGAAATTATCATATTCATTCACTTACTTTTTTTTCAATTAATTAATTTTTTTAGGTTTTTGCCATAGGGAATATACGCTCACCAGAGAGGAGAAAGACAGAGAGGGAAAAGTAAGAAATGATCCTCCAGAGGAATGGCCTCACTGCAGTTCTGTCTTCTCCATTCTCCTCTTGGGATCTTGGGCACTCATGCACATACTCCCAGGGTGACCCTCAAGCCACTGGGTTCAGGATTTGAATCATGGTTGGCCATGTAGGAATCCAGCGCCTTAACCACCATGCCACCCACTGGCCCCTATTTGCTTACTTTTGATCTGTCTCACTAGACAACAACCTCCAGAGGAAAAAAAAAAGGAACTTGTCTTATTCACTACTGTAGCCACATAGCCCGGGACAACATCCAGCCCAAAATAGGGGTTTCGTAAGTATTTGTCAAAAATTTAGTGAATTCTTGTGGGCAGAGAAAACAGCAGTAAGACTGTAGATTCTGCCTGTTGTCATTTCCCTTCTTATATATCATGTCTTCTGGGAAAGAAGAGGTACCAGACCCCATATATTGGAAGCCCCACTCAATGTGCACCTGGATTATCTCCTATAGGTAGGTCAGAACTTGGGCCAGGAAATGTTCTTCCTGCCCCTTGCTTCAGGAGTATTCCAACCTACCATTTTTACTTTCTCTTCTCCCTCCTGCCTCCTAGTCAGGGTACCCTCCTAGGGGGTACCCCTTTTTTGTGTTCTATGTGTATTATACCATTATGTTTACTGCTGTCCTGATTAGAGACAGCACTACATGGTTAGTGGATTGCCTGGGGAAACCCCAAGACTAACCTCTGTTCCTAACTCTCAGGGTGATCTTAGGCAAGATGGTCAACTTTTTTTTTTTTTTTTTTTTTTTTTTTTGAGAGGTTTTTGCTATAGGGCTCATGCACTTGCCAGAAAGACAGAGAGAGACAGAGAGATAGAAAGCGAGAAATCACCCTCCAGGGGGGATGGCCACGCCGCAATCCTTTCTCTTCCATTCTCCTCTTGGGATTTTGGGCACGCACATACATGCGCCTGGTGTGAGTTTAAGCCTCCGGGTCCAGGATTCGAACTGCAGTCTACTACATGAGAATCCAGCGACATAGCCATTACGCCAACTGCTGTTCCCAAGATGGTCAACTTTATTTATTTATTTATTTTTTGATGGTCAACTTTTTTAAGCCAACTTTTTCCTCTTTAAAATGAGACCTGTGAATTTTGAAGGTCCTATCTAGCATTCAATGAATTGCTTTTATTTCCCTCCACCTTCTTTGTGGCTATAGTTTCCAATAGTCAGAGGAACTTGTAAGAGTACAATCAGTTCTTAAGTTTGTGTGTACACATATATGACAAATCCATACCCAATTTTTCTTCTGTCATTTATATGGAGCATTTCTTCTCTATGCTTACTGTTCTTATAAACTTATTTCTCCAGCTCAAATCATCTGCTTAATAATTCTTTGTAAGCTCTCAACTTGCCATGGCTGTTTCCTAATAGTCAAAATAAACATTCCGGCATACATTCAGTGCAGCCCAATAGGCTTACATACCCAGATCTCATTTCAAATTCTTAAATTTTTCTTTCTGGTTAAATGTGAAAAAAGGAGACTATTAACATCCAAAGTTGGAGTAGCAAGACTTAAAAATTGTATTATTTAGGGTCAGCAGGTGGTGTAGTGGTTAAGGCTCTGGATCCTGCTTGGCTGACTCCACAGTTTGAGTCTAAGACCAGCAGTGGCTTAAAACAGCTGCCGGGGGACCAGCAGTTAGCATAATGGCTATGTCGCTGGACTCCCATGTAGTCGACTGCGGTTCAAGTCCTGGACCCGGTGGCTTAAAACTCACGCCAGGCGCATGTGGGTGTGTGCCCAAGATCCCAAGAGGAGAACGGAGGAGATGGGATTGCAGCGTGGCCATCCCCCCTAGGGGGTGATTTCTCGCTTTCTGTCTCTGTCTCTCCCTGTCTGTCTGGTGAGCGCAGGCGTCCTATAGCAAAAACCTCTCAGAAAAACAAAAACAAAAACCAGCTGCCAGGCACATGAGCCTGTGTGCCCAAATCCCAAGAGGAGAATGAAGGAGAAGGGACTGTGGCATAGCCATCCCTCCTGGGGGTAGATTTCTCACTGTCCCTCTCACCATCTCTCTTACTTGGTTTCTCTCTTGCAAGCTCATGCAATGGCAAAAATCTAAAAATAAAACAAAATTATTCTTTTACTTTTCTTTAGGGGGGAGGAGTCTCCACAAGAGACCCTATCTCCCTGTACTCCCACCATAACCCTAGGACCTAATCCCACCTCTCTCCATTATAACACAATAATTATCAAGTTTTCATATGTGGCAATTCTATCCCTTTTACTCTCTGTAGCTCCTAATTATGAAAAAGGAAAGAAGAAAACTCCAAAACACAGCTGGTGTGTTTCACATCCAGAGTAGAATCTGTTTCTTAAATTGTGTTTTGTTTTACTCAAAAGAATTTTAAGGTATCACAAGGCTAGTGATTTTTTTTTTTTTTTTTTGGAGAGTTTTTTTTTTTTTTTTTTTTTTTTTTTTTTTTGTCATAGGGCGCATGCACTCGCCAGAAAGACAGAGACAGAGAGACAGAAAGCAAGAAATCACCCCCCAGGGGGGATGGCACGCCACAATCCTTTCTCCTCCATTCTCCTCTCGGGATCTTGTTCACACATTCACACACACCCAGCATGAGCTTAAGTCACCAGGTCTGGGACGACTACATGGGAGTCCAGCAACATAGCCATTATGTTAACTGCTGGTCCCGACAAGGTTCGTGAATTTCTGCTCCATGTAAAACCTTTCCTTTCCCTTTCCTTTCTCTAAGCACTGCCAACACCAAAGGTTTTGAAAACAACTCTCAAACAAGCAAGGGCTTCTTATATTGTACAATAAAGAATGGTCTACAAGTCACCAGCTCAGTTCATATTTATACATGGTTGAGGATAATCAGGAGTGTATTTAGTGGGCAAAAACTTGGAACTTAAAGGTGGGAGGACTTATTTATTTATTTACTTATTATTATTATTTTTTAAGAGAGATTTTTGGTCTAGGGTGCGTGCACTCACCAGAGAAACAGAGAGACAGAAAGTGAGAAATCATATTCCCGACCCCCCGCAGGACGGGATGGCCATGCCACAATCCCTTCTCCTCCATTCTCCTCTGCATGCACACGTTCCACATTCCTGGAGTGGGTTTTAAGGCGCTGGGTCTGGGACTCGAACCACAGTCTACTACATGAGAGTCCAGTGATGTAACCATTACACCATCTGCTGGTCCCTAAAGGTAGGAGTATTTAAAAGCCTATGAAAAGATGCTTAATCTTTAGAGTTAGCCAAATCTATCATTAATAAATCATCAGTATTGTTAGCAGCTATTTCAGAGAATTGAGATTAACCTCTGCCCAAGTGAGAAGCAGTTATGTAATCTTCCTTGGCCTCTTGAACTGCAAGCTAGGATTTCTCAACCTTGGCATGATTGACACTTGGGGGTGAATACATTTTTGTTGTTGGGAGCTGTTCTGTGTGTTGTAGGATCCCTGGCATCTACAAATTACATTATTTTGAGTCCAGAAAGTCATGATGTGTTTTTGCATAGTAAAACGTGTTTTTGCATAGAAAAACATCATAACTTTGCTGGTGGCCTAATAGTAGCACCTCCTTAGTCAAGACAATCAGAAATGTCTCCAACCCTTAAAGAGCAAAATGCTCCCTACCAACTGTCATTTGTATGATGGCTGCAGAGATGGGATATTTTATTAATAAATCCTCTCTCCTGTATAACTGGTTAAATGTATGCTAATAGATCATAGTTCTCTGCAGAACTCTTAGACCACACCCTTAAATAAGAACAAATTAAGAGCAAGAAGTAAAATTGAGGAGCTCATTTAGGTAAAGCAGGATTGCAAGTAAGAGAATCTAATGAATTGTGGAAAGAAGAAAAAATGAGATAAAGAACTACTGAAGCAAAAGCACAAGAGTTTCTCTGTTTACCCACCGTTGTCTGGAGAGAAGATACCCTATTCTTGGGCTGGAGTTCTGGAGGTTATATGAGCAGCCTGAGCTTAGTGTCCTGAGCCCCTGTGTATATGACCTGAACCTTAAACACACACACACACACACACACACACACACACCAATTTCTAGCCCTCCAGACAGCCTTTCTTCATTCACTTAAGAGGATTGGGAAGCTCAGATCTCTGAGAAGGAGTGGAGTCATGTAAGAACAGCAAGAGGAATGAATATCCAAGTGAGTGAGCAGGACAGAGAGATGAGATTGGAGAATGTTGGAGGACATAAATGGAGAAATGCTATCAGGCAGTTAGTTTGGCATCAAGAAAGTCGGTCAAAGGACCAGCAGTTAGCATAATGGCTATGTCGCTCCCATGTAGTCGACCACAGTTCGAGTCCCGGACCCGGCAGCTTAAACTCACGCCGGGCGCATGTGCGTGCGTGCCCAAGATCCCGAGAGGAGAATGGAGGAGAACGGATTGCGGCGTGGCCATCCCCCCTGGGGGGTGATTTCTCGCTTTCTGTCTCTGTTTCTCTCTCTCTGTCTTTCTGGCGAGTGCACGCACCCTGTAGCAAAAATCTATAAAAAAAAAAAAGTCGGTCAACATGTATGTAGAGTTTGTGAGAGGATTGGCAGAGGCTTGCAGGAGTGACATGGCGCAGATTATAAAACAGGGTGTCAAAGGGAAAAGACAGCTCCAGATCCTAAATTACATGGATGCTCGTGTATTGTCAGTACAAGTACTTTTTTCCCAGACTAGTGGCATCATGAGGGCAGAGACCCCTTATGATCAAGCCTACTTTCCGGCCCCTAAGATAATTTGTAGTATGTGGGGAACATTTAGTTGTGTGTTCATTCAGGAAAGAAACACAATTGGGAGGTTGTTGAATTTATCCGGGTATTAGGTTCACAAATCATTCATTCTTTTATATACCAGATGCCCTATCAATGCTGCATTCCTCTCTCTTTCCTTTTTAAAACATTTTTAAAATTTTATTTTTTATACATCAAGTACTGTGTATCGTTACAGCATGCAAAATGAATTTTCACAGCATAAATACACTGCATATTAATCCAGTCAAAGATTATTATACACATTATCATCAACAATTTTCCATTTTTGTGTCCGTTAAATGTTTTGCTTCTTTCTTTCTTTCTTTTTCTTTTCTTTTCTTTTTTTTTTTTTGGGAGAGGTTTTTGCTATAGGGTGCATGTACTCGCCAGAGAGAGACAGACAGACAGACACAGACGGGAAGAAGCGAGAAATCACCCCCCAGGGGGTCGGCTAGGCCACAATCCCTTCTCCTCCATTCTCCTCTCGGGATCTTGGGCACGCACGCACAGGCACTCAGTGTGAGTTTAAGCCACCAGGTCCAGGACTCTAACTGCGGTCTACTACATGGGAGTCCAGTGACATAGCCATTACACCAACTACTGGTCCCAATGTTTTGCTTCTTTCTTTTTCTGCTTGATTGCCTGGTTTCTCTGTGGGATGCCTTTGTGATTTAAAAGTGGCTAAAGTTCCATCATCTTTTTTTTTGAAACAGATCCAGTACAAAAGAGAGAAAGGGCACCCGTGTGGTTATACACTGCCCCTTGCTCTGCAGCCATAGCTTACAGCTGGCAGAGATGCCTGTCTTCTGTGGCCTTTCCTCTTGACATGTTCTTAGAGCTTTGGTTAAGAACCCATGCCTCGGGACCAGTGGCTGGTGGGTGTAATGGCTATGTCGCTGGAATCCCATGTAGTTGACCACCCGGGCCGGTGGCTTAAACTCATGCCGGGCACGTGTGCGTGCATGTCCAGGATCCTGAGAGAAGGGATTGCGTCGTGACCATCTCCCCGGGGGGGGGGGGGGGGTGATTTCTCACTTTCTGTCTCTCTGTCTCTCTCTGTCTGTCTGGCAAGCACACACACCCTATAGCAAAAACCTCTCAAAAAAAAAGAACCCATGCCTAATTTATGTGTGTCCATATTGCAAGTTGCCTGTGCTAATTTTACTTGTCCAGAATCGTTTGACCTGACCTATGTATTTATTCTATCAAGGAAGTCCTACCTGAGACAACAACAAAGTAGGCTCTTAAAAACTTTTCAGGGTTAAAAATAAAACAAGAAAAGAAAAGAAAAGAAAGACAATATTTTGTGATGAATGAATCTAGCCCTAAACAACTTACAAAATCAACTTTTCTTTTTTTTTGGAGAGGTTTTTGCTATAGGGCGCGTGCGCTTGCCAGACAGACAGAGAGATAGAAAGTGAGAAATCACCCCCCAGGGGGGATGGCCACGCCGCAATCCCTTCTCTTCCATTCTCCTCTCGGGATCTTGGGCACGCACGCACACGCGCCCGGTGTGAGTTCTAAGCCACCAGGTCCGGATGCGAACTGCGGTCGACTACGTGGGAGTCCAGCGACATAGCCATTACGCTAACTGCTGGTTCCCCAAAAATCAACTTCCTTTTAATGTCAGTAAAATAATCCTCTTTCTCATTAGTGTCTGACAGGGCCTGTATAAGATGCCTCTCGGGTCTTGCTTTCTCACCCTAACTCACCTGGGCACAAGAAAACACATTGGAAGCCTTTAGTTGTCTTCTAGGTCATATTCACTTCATAGTTTTGAAATCTTCATAAAGTGCTATTTAAACTGATCATATGAACTGCAGTCTTGTGAAGAGTTACAAGGGTCCTAACTGTCCCTGGAAGATTCCATCTCTCTGTGTTTACTGCACCTGCATGGCCAGCCCTTTCCTCCAACGCACACTTCTACTTCTTTAAATACCAACAGGGCGGCTGGCAGGTGGCATGGTGGTTAAGAACCCTGGACACCCACATGGCCGACTGTGGTCTGATTCTGGACCTAGCGGCTTGCTTTCTCACTTTCCCTCTCTCTCTGTCTCACTCTGTACCTCTCTTTTCAAATTTAAATAAATAAATAAATAAATAAATAAATAAATAAATAAGTAATTCTTAAAAAAAACCATACCAACAGGGGCATGGGATAGCACCAAAGTGAAGCCATAAGAGAGAACAACAAGGAAAGCCTCAGCTTGAAGAAAGAATGGGAAAGAACACTCTCTTCAGAATTCCTAACACCCGTCTGGTCTATAGAATGTTACTTAACAGTTCTTCCCTAGTGAAGAGCTTTGCATTGGTTTTGTTTGTTTTTGTTAGGCATTATTTTATGTGAAACTGAAATTGAACTGGATTTGAAGCTGCTAAAAAAATGTCTGGGTAGGGGGCTGGAAGGAGCAGGGGGTTTCCTGAGAGAATGGAATGTCCCAAGAGAAATTTCACTTACCATGAGAGGGGAAGTCCATTTCAGATAATATAATGCTGTCATTACTGAATGCTTTCTGTTGGGTTTTACATGGGTTAATATTTATCACTATTTTGATAAGTTATTCATCACGAAGATGATGCAAATTATGAGAAAATGCTAGACAACAGACCCAGTGTCATTTTCTCTATTATTCACAACAGGGCGCTTACAGATTTTTACTGAACATCACTTGGTTTGCAGGACAGGGCCTGCCCTGGCCTAGACAAGACAGTCTCACCCAAAACAACAGCCTGGTACCAGTACATCATGTTTACTCAAAGATCATCAACCTTCAAGTGCCAGTTGATCTACACTTGCCACCATTTCTTTTCTTTCTTTTTCTTTTTTTTTTTTTTTTGGAGAGGTTTTTGCTATAGGGCGGTGTGCTTGCCAGAAAGAGACAGAGAGACAGAAAGTGAGAAATCACCCCCCAGGGGGCATGGCCATGCCACAATCCCTTCTCCTCCATTCTCCTCTCGGGATCTTGGGCACGCATGCACACACGCCCGGCATGAGTTTAAGCCACCGGGTCCGGGACTCGAACTATGGTCGACTATGTGGGAGTCCAGCGACATAGCCATTACGCTAATTGCTGGTCCCTACACTTGCCACCGTTTCTGTCACATCTGCGTGCCCTTTCTAAAAGGGCCCTCAACTTCAGGTTTCTGTAAATAATGACTCACAGAAGAACAACTGTGCAAAGAGGATCAAGAACTGCAGCATGAAGGACATTCAGATTACGCAAGGTCAGGATACATTTCTTTTCACTTCTCATATGCCCACCCCGGCCCCCAAATGGACAGAAATGTTTTATGCAAAGCTTGCCCCCTCCTTTTTTTTTTTGCTATAGGGTGCATGCAATCGCCAGAAAGACAGAGAGAGACAGAGAGACAGAAAACGAGAAATCACCCCCCGGGGGGATGGCCGTGCCACAATCCCTTCTCCTCCATTCTCCTCTCAGGACCTTGGGCACGCATACACATGCGCCTTGCGTGAGTTTAAGCCACTAGGTCCAGGACTCGAACCGCGGTCAACTACGTGGGAATCCAGTGACATAGCCATTACTCCAACTGCTGGTCCGGAGGCATGGGTTCTTAACCAAAGCTTGCCCTTTTTAAATCAATGCACACTTTGCATTACTGAAGAGAGAATGTCACAATCTAAAAACATTTATATTTGTCTTAATAATGACAGTAACTTCTTCGCCCCTGCCCTATACCAAAATACAGAGCAAAGGGTCAAAATGTGGTATGGTGGTTAAGATGCTGGACTCCTGCATGGCAGACCGCAGTTCAAGTCCCAGACCTGGTGACTTGAAAAATCACACTAGGGCCTTCAGCTATATTATCTATATTATGAATAAAAAATATATAATCCTATTAGTTCAAGAGATTATATTCTAAACTGAGGAAGTTAGATGGTTTTTACTAAGAAATTGAATGAATGTTTTGATGATAAAGAGTAATTAATGGTATCATGAGATTTTTGTGATTTTCTGTCCTTTCACAAAGTTGACTATTGTATAAATCGGGCTGCATCTATACAATGGAATGATTTAACATCCATTAAATATTAAGTTTATGGAATAAAAATAATAAATCACACTTAGTGTGTGTGCATGTGTGCCCAAAATCCCAAGAGGAGAATGGAGAAGGGATTGTAGCATGGCCTTACCCCCAGGGAGTGATTTCTTCCCCCTCTCTCTTTATTTACTGTTCTCTCCAGTGAGCACATGTGCCCTATAGCAAAAGCTTAAAAAAACAAAAAAATACAAAGTAGTACATGGGGGGTGAGCGAGACTCTTCAAAAAGTTCATGGAAAATGCATAAAATGAAAAAATTGTGGAGTTAAAATAAAAATTGCACCAAAGTAAACTTGTACTTCAATTTCAGTTCTCTGTGAACTCTTTGAAGTCCCTTTATATAATTTATTTTACCTCTTGTGTAACTAAAGGGTCCACAATGGAGATTTCTTCTAAGTGAAAGCAGTTTTCCTCAAAGGTACTATGAGATCTCTATCTCTACAGATAGAAAACTTCACAACTTTTTTTTTTTCTTTTTTTGGAGAGGTTTTTGCTATAGGGCGCGTGCGCTCGCCAGACAGAGAGAAACAGAGAGATAGAAAGCAAGAAATCACCCCCCAGGGGGGATGGCCACGCCGCAATCCCTTCTCCTCCATTCTCCTCTAGGGATCTTGGGCACGCACGCACACATGCCCGGCGTGAGTTTAAGCCGCCGGGTCCGGGACTCGAACCGCAGTCGACTACGTGGGAGTCCAGTGACATAGCCATTACGCTAACTGCTGGTCCCAAAACTTCACAACTTTTAAAAGGTAATTCCCCCTCCTGTTTGTTGAGGTTTTGTAGGGCAGCCAAACAAGTTCAGTTATCTATTTTTTTGAGTGGAAAAATAGATAACTGATATGTAAGACAGATGATAGAGGAACATCTTTTTTTGCTATAAAGCTATTTAAAATATAATGTAAGACAATTGCTTTTAAATTTTCACTATTTTTGTTGCAGTCAAAGTCATCAAGAGAAAGGGTTAGAAAATTCTCAGCATTGTTATTAATAGTATTTTACATAAGCCACACTTTGAAGGCTCTTTTTAATATAAGTCTGTGTGTTTGTTGGGGGGAGGGCTTGTTGTTCTTATTTTGTGTTTTGTTTTGTAATAGCAACTCTAGAACTTCTGAGTAAGTGTAAGTATTGATACTGATTATTATAATCTCTGAGTATCACAGGATTGTAGAAGGAAAATGTCTAATCAAGTGATCAGCTGAACTATTCCTTTTGAAACAGAACATGCTTTCTTCTCATTATCAATGAAGTGCAACAGCTTCACAGCGTTAAGATATATACAAAAGGTCTTCAGAAAGTTTGTGGAGAAGTGGAATTCAAGTACAAGTTTATTTTGGTGCAAAACATTTTGAAATCCATGCATAAGTTTTTTTATGGTATGCATCTTTCATGAACTTTTGAAAACCTCACATAATTCGTCAGCCCTCTTTTCCTACTTCCTTAAAGAGATATATGGTTTTAGTTTGTGTAAGTTAGTTTCTATTCTTTTTAATTTTGTAGAATTTTTAAGATGTTCAATTATCAAATAAAAAGGGGGAGGGTAGTTTGGTTCTTTGACTTGGTATAAACTGTTTGTCATGTGGGGTAACCAACTGTCCTGGTTTGCCCAGGATTTTCCTGATTATAAAACTGAAATTCCTGTGCCCCAGGAACCCCATTAGTCCTGAGAAATCATAGACTACTGGTTACCCAATATCCTTGGTGTATTTTGGTAAAACATTCATTAGGTATAACTGAAAAAAATAAAATAAAACTTATTTATGTAAGCACCTTCCTCCTTATTTACAAATAATTCCATGGGTGAAGTGTTGAAGAGAGGAAGTTGCTTTCCATGACTGGGTTGAGCCAGGGAGTTTTAATTTGAACACATGGCAGAAACTAGTTTCTACTCAAAGCTTGTATTGGGCAATTGATACTTCATACAAAGGAAATAATGGCTGAGAAAAAGCTGATGTCAATATTTCTCTGTGGAGAAAAGTACACTTTGATCTTTCCCAGAACAAGTGTCAGGTTCTGTATTAATGTTTTCCCTAGAAACCATTTCAGACTAACCATTTCAGAGAATCAAATAGCTTTTCCTTAGAATACTAAATTGAGGGGGGATGAGCAGTTAGCGTAATGGCTATGTCGCTGGACTCCCATGTAGTTGACCACAGTTCAAGTTTGGACCCAGTGGCTTAAACTCACGCCGGGCGTGTGTGCGTGCGTGCCCAAAATCCCAAGAGGAGATTGGAGGAGAAGAGATTGTGGTGTGGCCATTCCCCATGGGGGTTGATTTCTCACTTTCTGTCTCTCTGTCTCTTTCTGGCAAACGCATGCATCCTATAGCAAAAAGCTCTCAAAAAAAGGAATATTAAATTGAGGAAATCACAATAAATATTTATTTAAAGGAGATGGACGGTCTCCTAAAACTTGTTCTATTTTCATGAAGTGGAGGGGTTGGGTGCATGAATTCAGTAATTAATCATTGTCTTCCTCATGCCTCCTGTCCCTTAGCCTGAGTACAGTTTTACAGATAACGTGGTCTCGGATGTCTTGTGCACACTCTCCATCTCTAAGTATTGAGGTGCCTTTTTTAGTCATTTAACCAACACATATTGAGATCCTATTATGGCCTAGATATAAGGCCAGAAGCTGGTGGTACAGAAATGAAAACAGAACTCCCATACTTAACTCACATTTACTTAAAAGTTGGTGGGTAAAATGGCTTCTACATAAATAATTTTCATGCCATGTAGTATATTGAGTTTGGTCAACTTGCTTCAAGAACTTAGGGGAAAGCCTGCTTAGAACTGCCTCAGCTGGCTCCTCTTGTCTGTAAAAATAAGTATCCTTGCATTTCTACACTTCTGGTATACAAAGTTCCCTCAAACATACAAACTCATATGTGTTCCAAGCTCAACAATTTTGGTTATTTAGGGCCAGGAATATAAATTTGTCCTGTCTTAGTGCCCTACTCTGGATCTTTTGGTTCATATAGTATCTCTTCCAAAGGAGCTGTCATGTGGTTGGTGGTATAAGTGCCCTCTGCCTAGATATAATAAGGGCTATATAGAATGTTCTCTTGCTTATAGGGCAGAATAAATATGGTGGATTCCTACTTTTCACTACCCATCCCCAACACCCTTTATGGGATTCTCATGGGTACCATTCTCAAGGAATGTCTTTAGGATTTTGGGTGCAAGTATACAAAAGGAGCATCATTATGTAAATGCAGGTTTTCGGAATGGTCAGCCTTGTAAAGGCAAACCTTATCTCTAAAATATTTGAAGAAAACCCATCCTTGAGAGATAGATGGTTGTTAATTAGCTAAATAAGCAAATCCAATTTGGTGTATATTGAACAAAATCAAATAGTAGAACTTGAAGGGCTTCTAAAGATAATTTGATTCTAGTCTAAGCCACTTGGCAACTGAAGCATGGGGCAATATTTTAGGGGCACACAAATAAGCAGAATCAGAAAACATTTGTTGTTGTAGGTTCACATCTTATTACCCAGCCTCTCCTCTGGGATCCCCCCACTTTCCTGCCATTTAGCAACTAAAGGGTTAACACCAGGCACAGTTTGGAGCCTTCTGAACATTAAACCCTGCTCCAAGCTGCTTTTTGTCTTGTCAGTACCAATGGTGTATTGATATTTTGAACAGCAACCTCAGAAGGCTGGATAAGATTCCAATGCTTAGCAGAGCAAGCCAGACTATGAAAGACAGGCATTGTATGTCCCTGCTTAATATCAATATATATATCAAATGCATTATATAGCAGAAACTGAAAGACTTGAAGGTATAATAATAGGAGGCCAACAGTAGATACTAGAGACAGTATAGAAAGGGGTGGATAATAGGAAGTGGCTAATAAGGGATTGGAGGGAGGGAATCAGGAAAAAAACCCCAACAGTTAATGGAAATAAAAATGAAAGTTATCTGTTGATGATAATGCATATGTTAATGTCCTCGACTTAACTAATATGCACAATATTCATGCATAGAAAACCCATTATGTACACCATAAAGATGTACAGTGATTAAATGTAAATATAAAAATAAATTTTTAAAAAAAGAAAAAGAAAGCAATAACCACTTCCACCACTTCCAGTGGAGGAAGAGGAGCAGTGGCACACAGGCTTGAAACACAGGAGATGAACATGGTAGGACAAGAGAAATTGAAGATAAGTTGAAGATGAGTGACAATACCTCAAATGCCTCATGTCTCTGAACATTATTTATCAGGAAGATTCATCTGTCATGTGTGTGCAGGTAGAAGAGATGGGATGTAGTGAGATCCACAAGAAAGCATAGTACAGACATCATTTGTTGGGAGGCTGAAAAAATGAGACTGGAGGAGTGAAAGGAGCACAATGGAGTAGAGGAGCCATAGTCAATGATGATATTTTTTAAAAGAATTATTTTATTTATTATTTATTTATTTTAATTTGACCAGAGAGGAGGGAGAGAAAGAGAGAGAGAGAGAGAGAGAGAGAGAGAGCGAGCTTCCAGGTCCGGGACTTGACCGCGGTTGGCCATGTGGGGATCCAGTACCCTTAACCACCACACCATTTTCTGGCCCTGTCAATGACGACATTTTACAGCATATATTAAGCACCTACTATACACCAGATATTGGGCAAGCCTCTGGAAACACAAAAATAAAAAGGCATGATTTTTACCCCCAATAAACTTACAGCTACACGAGGACCAAAGGCTGAGAAGGAATGAGTTGTATAGATAAATGTTGGGGATGGAGAAGGAAAGTGGCCAAGGGAACTCACAGAAAAGACTCCATTAAATATTCCAGGAGGACTCTGAATCCAATCAGAGAGGTCAAGTAACCTAAATAAGGAATTACTTTATGTATGGTGTGTCAGAGTTAAGAATAGCCCAGTCTACTGGTTAGATGTATAGTAGATTATATAGTAAACTATATATTCCTATTCCTCCCTCCCTCTCTTCTTTCCATCTTCTGGTACCCACCATTACATGTTCTACTTCTGTGCAATGGATTAATTTCCACAAATAAGGGAGGACATATGCTATTTGTTTTTCAGTGCCTGTTATTAAATTTAGCATTATTTCCTCCAGATTCATTCATTTATCTCAAATGACATGAATTTATCCTTTTTTACTACTGATTAATATTTCATTGTGGAACTAGAAAAACAAGAACAACAAAATGCCAGGAGAAAAAGAAATAATAAAGATCCTAGCAGAAATAAACAAAATAGAGAATAAATGAAACAAAAAACTGATTAACAAAATCGACACACTGTTAACTAGACAAATTACAAAGAAGAGAGACCAGTTTAATGGATTGAAAAAGTGTAATGGGAACTTGGAATTTGATAGAAAGTGGACAAATATGGAATATTTCTTGCTAAATGAAGCAAGTTAGGTAATGAAAGAAAGGCATTGTATGTCCCCACTCAATATTTACTGAATGTCGCACTCTATGGGGAGAAACTGATTGATTAGAAGACATAAAAACATGGAGAGTAATGATAGTGGAGACAGTGGGGGAAGAAGGTATTAAATGGGGGAAAGTTGGAGGGAAGGAATCAAAGGGAAGAAGAAAGAAACAAAACATTTAAGGACCAAAAATGGAAAGAGATCTGCTGATTATAACGTAATGGAAATGTCTTTGACTAGACAGATATGCAGTGTACTCATGATGGGAAAATTCATTTGGCATGCTGTAATGATACACAGTGATTAAACGTAAAAAAAAAAAAATTATTTTTAAAAAAATCTACACTATGGGGCCAACGTAATGGTGGTTACTCTCACATAGCCGACCACAGTTCAAGTCCCAAACTTGGTGAATGGAAAAGAATAGAGAAGAAGGGATTGAGGCATGGCCATCCCCAGTGGGGTATGATTTCTCATTTTCACTTCATTGTCTCTCTTTCCAAGGTGCATGCCCTATGGCAAAAACCTGAAATATATAAATAAGTGAAATACCACATTATGTCCCACAAATGTGTACAACTATTATATGTAAATTAGAATAGCCCAAGACTTCAGAGACTAGTGGTAATGGGAAGTTTTTATTATACCTAGTCTGAAGGGGAAGGGGAAGAAGAGATTACTTGGAGCCTAATGGGAGCAAGAGCCACAGCAGAGCCACATGACTTGATCTGAGGTGTGGAGAATTAGGGTTGAACTATGTTCCTCCCCACCCCAAATTCACACGTTAAGACCCTAAACCCCATTACCTCAGTATGTGACTATATTTGGAGATGTAGTCTAGAAAGAGGTGATTAGGGTGAAATGAGGTCATTAGGGTGGACCTTAATTCAGTCTGACTGGTATCCTTATAAGGAAAGGATACAAGAATACAGACACACACAGAGGGAAGACTGTACGTGGACACAAGGAGAAGATGGCCACCTTTAAGCCAATGAGAGAGGCCTCAGAGGAAACCAACCCTGCTAACATTTTGATCACAGGCTTCTAGCCTCCAGAACTCGTGGGAAATAAATTTCTGTTATTTATGCCACCCATCCTGGGGTACTTTGCTATGGGCACCCTGCATAACTAATATAGGGAGAGACAGAGCCTCTGCCAGAGACAAGGCTCTGCCATAGAGGGCATGTGGAGAAAAACCCTAGCCTTTCTCACTAACTAATCTTACTTAAAAGCCAAACTCATCTGGAAACCAGCAAAGGTCTCCAATCAATGTGTCATATATCTGAATCTCTCAGAGCACTTGTTCAGAAAAAGTGAGATGGTCTAAGGTGAGGGGGTGGTGGTATAAGGGATATAAAATAATCAGCAAAGTCATCTAATAACATCTTGAAAAATTAAAATGGGTTGCAAGGGGAAGATGAGTTTTTAACTTAATTTGGAATAACAAATGAGTTAATATGACAAAGGACCTAGAATTATGGTATATGTGTTGTATTCACCACCAAGTCCTTTATATTTATTCTATCTAGTTCCTCCTAGCAATACTGGAAAGTTGACATTACTTTGTTCTCTTTAAAGATAAAATTATGCTCAGAGAGGCTTAGCAAGTAGCTGAGCCAGCATTCATACACTGGCTCAAAAGTCACCAGACCTAGCTGCATCCCAAGAGAAAAAAAATAAGTAGCAGGATAAGGGAGCTTGAGTAAAGGATGACAGTTGTCCTAAAAGAGAATGTTGTTGACACAAAGCCATGTTAGAAAGAGTCTATGCACTTTTGGGAACCTGAGGTAGTTCACCAAGATGGGAGTACAGAGTACAAACTGGGGATAGGCAAGAAATGAGCAGAAGGGAGGCAGGGATGATAAAGAACACCTTCATAAGCCATACCAGGAAATTGGGATTCCTTCCCAGAGACCTTGGGAAGCCTTGGAAGGATTTGGATTAGAATGAGTGTCTCCTCCTCTTCCTTCCTCCTCTTCCTTCTTTTCTTCTCTTTCTCCTCCTCCTCCTTCTTCTTTTTAAAAATTTACTTGTTTATTTCTTCCATGAGAGAGACAAGAATAGGTCATACCCAATAGGGTTCTTCTTCTTTTTTTTTTTTTCTCTTAAGGTTTTTAACATAGGGCACATGTACTTAGCAGAGAGACACAGACAGAGATAGTGAGAGGGAAAGTGAGAAATCCCCCTCGTCCCCTAGAGTGGATGGCCACACCACAATCTCTTCTCTTCCATTCTCCTTCTGGAATTTGAGGCACTCATGCACATATGTCCAGTGTGATTTTCAAGTCGCCAGGTCCAGGACTCAAACTGTGGTTGGCCATGTGGAGCTCCAGCATCTTAACCAACTGCTCTCTCCAACCCTCAACAGGATCTTGATGACATAACTCACTTCCAGTCCCAGCCAGGCCAGATCATGGGCATATGTATACCTGGCATACATGTTTAGGAAGTTCTCTAGACTAGAACCTGAAACATCTTTATGTGGTTTAGCTTCACAGAGCACTGGATTTTACCACTGGACCACCATCATGTTCCTAAATTAAGCAACTTGAGGGCAGTGTTGAGGATGTTATAGCCCAGTAAGACAAAGCGGGAAGATCAGTCAAAAGGCCTTTGTAAAAGTACAGATGAAAAATAATAATGGCCTTAGGACCAACAATGGCTACGTCACTGGACCCCTATGTATTGATCGTGGTTTGAGTCCCGGACCCAGTGGCTTAAACTTATGCCAGGCACGTGTGCATGTGTGCCCAAGATCCCAAAAGGAGAATGAAGGAGAAGGGATTGCAGGGTGGCCATCCCCCCTGGGGGGTGATTTCTTGCTTTCTGTCTTTCTGTCTCTGTCTTTCTGGTGAGTGCAAGCACCCTATAGCAAAAACCTCTCAAAAAAAAAAAAAAAAAAGAAAAAAAAAAAAAGAAAGAAAGAAGGTGGAGGTTCATGATTAAAGCAAAGGCAGAAGAGAATGGAATGCTGGGTGTGGAACCAATGTGCACATGGTACATTCCAAGGCTCCACTGACACTGAGATCATCATGAGAGCTGCAGGTGAGTCCCATTTCAGTCAAGTTGTTAGCTGTAGAAAATAATGCTAGGTGTAAAGGCCATGTGAAGGGAGCAACTTTTTTTCTTTTCTTGGTTGGGGGGATTTTTGCTATAGGGCATATACACTCACTGGAGAGACAGAGACAGAGACAGAAAGTGAGAAATCATTCCCTGGAAGGATGACCATGCCCAATCCCTTCTCCTCCATTCTTCTCTTGGGATTTTGGGCACACACACATATGTGCCCAGCATCAGTTTCAATCCACTGGGTCCAGGATTCGAACCATGGAAGGCCACATAGGAGTCGATTACCTTAACCACTATGCAATCAGTTTGGCCCTGGGAGCAACTCTTAAATCCCATTGGTAGAGCATATTATACATGTTATAAAGTAGGTCTCTTTCTTTTCTTTTTCCTAAAGAATTGTGAAATGTCATAATTTATAAAGATGATTGCATGTTAAATAAGTGACCCCAAAAACAGTTTTATGAGAGCTTAATTTGAAGCAAATAATTTTGCCACCCACCCCAACTTTAGTGGTTTGGTAGTTCAGACAGCCCTAACCGTGGTCAGCAGATATTCCTTAGGAACTAAATTGTCTAAAGGAGAGATAACCTCATTGAGATGACTGTTAATCCTCCTAAAATTTCCTTTTAAAAACAAATGTGAGGCTATACTATTGGTCAAATAATGTCCTTAATATTAAGAGAATAATAAAGATAAAGCACTGTGCATTTTTTATTACAATAGAGAAATTATGTATTTTTGAAAGGCTGATTAAAGAAGACTCTAATGCACATTTTAAAAGTTGTATTTTATGATATCTTTATTGATGTTTTCTCTTATAAAGAAAGAAAGACAAGGAGTTCTATATATACAGAAAGAAAGGACTATCACTCCCATTCTAACTTGTAAAAGCTGGATTAACTATATAGTCATCAATTTTCTTGAACCTACCAGAGACCTAAGATTATAAGGTAACCAAATAGCTTCAAGTCCAGGGACATACAGGTCCTTTCGAGGATAGAAAGGATACGAGTGCTTGTTGACGAATGGTAGAACAAAGGAGGAAGGGAATGCTAGGTATAATGCAAGTACGTAAGAAGCTAAATTAAAAAAAAAAAATCTTCACTTCCTTTACAAGAATGAAAGAGGAGAGAAAGACAAGCACTCTCAACAGAGTCTCACAGTGCAGTATCTACCCCCAGATTTTCTAGCCAGCAAGGCTCATGGTTGTGTATGCCCCGTGTGTACAAGTCAACCAGAGAACCAAACTTTTGATCTTTCATAAGGATCCAGAATTGCTTGAGCAGCACTTTACCATTGCACCTCTGAGCCATCCCAAGAAACTAAAAAATTTTAACAGATTGCTAAAGGCCAAAAATAAACTCTGTAAGGAAGAGAGCCACAGACATAAAAGGCATTTGTATTCATTCACAAGCTATATCTCACAGACTTACACCAGATTCTCAGAGATTTCAAGATGGGGTGGAATGGGGGGGGGGGGGGAGATTGGAAAGACCCTTCCAAGGTGGTGCAGGCACAGAGGGGGAATATGCTGCCACCACAGGAAAACCATGAGTCCCGCCCAGACCCTTCTTCCCTATAGAACTTCCTTCAGTTGCTGGGAGAGAGGTATTAAGCATTATCAGTCCCAGGGCACAAGTAAACATACTGTGGAAGAATAAAATATAATAATAATAAAAGTTGTAAAAGCTTTCTTTTGGGGGAGGAGGGATAGAAAATAGTCCTGGATCCAGAACATTATCCCAGTAAGTTAAAAGTCTCCTTACTAGGGAAGGATAAGAAATGCCAACACATAGAGTTACTGGACTTTGCACATAAAAATAAAGCTAAAATTGAATTTTGCAAAACAAGTAATTTTTAGTATATCTCATGAAATATTTGGGACATATTAATGTTAAGACTATTATGTGAAATTCAAGTAGAATTGTATGTCCTGTATTTTATCTGACACCCCTACCGTCACAAGGTCTGCCAAGATATGCAGGAAAATTTGGCTCCAAGAGGAGAAAGAGGAAATCCAATCCTGAAGTCAAAGATACACAGGACCTGTTTGAAACTGAGGCAACAGTGGGTCCACAAATAATTGTCATGCTTCCTAACACAACACACTAAGTAACAAGCAGCAGCAGGCTACCATTGGGAGGTGGTGAGAGTATAGCGAGAAAATCTGTACTTGGTGCAGGAGCATAAGGGAGATCAAAGCTAAGAATAAAACAGAAAATTGGGAAAAGTTCTCCAGGACCTTAACAATCCACACTGCTAAGTGTATTATAGCACCAGAAAAATTTGATGACAGTGGTACACTGAAGGTGGCTAGAAAAAAAAATCCCAAATCCAACTCACCTGATCTTTTGTTAGGCAATAAAACTAGTATCTAAATTTTAAAATCCTGATATAAAAAAGTCTTCTCTGAACACAAGTGAATTAGACATCAACAATAAACAGAAAACTGAAAAATTCACCGATTAACTACCTAGAACAAGAAGAGTTATTTCTAGGAGTAGATACTATATATCTGGTATGTACACAAAAGAATTAAAAACAGGAACTCAAACAGATACTTGTGCATCAACATTCAGAGCAACAAAAGGTAGATTACTTTGGAAAGTAATCAAATGGTTAACAGACAAATGAATAGACAAAATGTGATACATACCTACAGTGAAATATTAATTAGCTTAAAAAGGAAACATTATGCTAAGTAAAATAAATCAGAACTAAAAAATATGAATATTGTATAATTTCACTTATATGAGGTTTTAAGAAATCATGCTGGGTGCAGGTGGATGTGTGCCAAAAAAGTCCAAGGAAGAGACTGGTGGAGTAGGGATTGCGTCATGGATATACCCCCAGGTGGTGATTTCTCACTTTTCCTCTCTCTGTCTCTCTGTCTCTTTCCACCAAATGTGCATGCCCTATGGCAAAACAAAACAGAACCTAAGCAAGTGTGAGAGGGACAGATGTTCAAAGAACTAATGGAAGACATGGAGAAATTCAGGAAAATGATGTAAGAACAAAATGTAAATAATAATGTGATGAAAAACATAAAAGAAAAAATAATTCTGGAGTTGAAAGGTACAAAAATGGAAATTAAAAATTCATTAAAGAAATTTGAAAACATATTTGAAAAAGACAAAAGATTTAGTGTGCAGGTATATAGGACTTTGAAATTAGCAAGTCTGAGGAACAGGAAGAAAAATATTTAAGAACAATAAAGATAACCAAAGGAATCCATGAGACACCATCAAACAGACCAACATTTGCATTGTGGGAATTTAGGGAAAAGATAGAAAAAAAGGGAAAGAAATGATTAATGAAATGAAAGCAAGAAGTGTCTCAAATTAGAAGTCAAGTATAAATCTATAAATCCAAGAAGCCCAATAAACTACAAGTAGGATAAAGTCAAAGAGACTCACATCAAAACATATTATGATCAAACTGTTGACGGCCAAAGATAAAGAGAGAATCTTGACAATAGCAAGAGAGAAGTGACTTATAACATACAAGAAATTCTCAATAAGACTATCAGCATCTTTCTCATGAAAAATTCTGGAGGCAGTGGGTTGATAAATTCAGTGCTATAAGAAGAAAACAGTCAATTTGGAATGTCATATTTGGCAGAATTGTTCCTCAAAAATGAGGGAGAAATTAAGACATTCCAGATAAAGCTGAGGAAGGTGTTATTACTAGACTTCACTTCTAAGAAATACTAACAGAGGTCCTTTAAATTGAAATGATAATATGCTAGATGAGCACTCAAATTACGTGAAAAAAATAAAGATATGCAGTAGAGGCAATTTTCATGGGAAATTATAAAAGCTGACATAATTGAGTCCAGTGACATAGTCATTACGCTAACTGCTGGTCCCCCAATATTCCTGATCTTGGTCTGTACGATAAAGCCTCTAGGTTTAAGCTGCACCCTTTTAACATGTTCATGAGTGATCATTACTTAAGCAAAGTTTACCAGTTATAATTGGATTTCCTCCTTTAAATGCTTTCTTGTTTCACTAAGGGCTTGCCCTTCTGAAGTTCTGTCTTGCTTAGGACCCTTTGAAAGATAAATAAAAATAATATAAAAATAATATGAATTTAAAAAATAATAATTAAAAATTTTTACCCCAAAAATCAATTCAACACAGAAGAAAATAATGCAGGAAATGGGAGAGAAAACCCTACAAGCCTTACAGAAAACAAATAGTAAAATGGTAGAAACAAATCCTTCCTTTTCAGTAAATACTTAAAGTGTAAATGGATTAAGCTCTAATAAAAAGATTGACAGATGATTTTTTTTTTAATTTTTAAGAGTCTTTTGCCTTAGAATGCTCGTGCTTGCAGAGTTAGACAGAGACAGTAAGAGGGAAAGTGAGAAATCATCCTTCAGGGTGGATGGCCACACTGCAATCCCTTCTCCTCCTTTCTCCTTCCAGGATCCTGGGCATGCATGCACACGTGCCCAGCATGAGTTTCAAGCTACTGGGTCCAGGACTCAAACATAGTTGGCCATGTGGGAGTCCAGCAACATAACCTCTATGCATCTGCTAGCCCCAGCAAAGTGAATTTTTTAAAATGATGCAACAACATGCTGTTTATAAGAGACCCATCCACTTTAAATCCAAAGACAAGAAAGGTTGGGAATAAAATATTTCAAAAATCTATTCAATGCAAATGGTAACTGGGGGAACTGGGAAAGCATTCTAATATTATACAAAATAGATTTAAATTAAAAAATTTTATAACAAGCAAAGAAGGGGCCCAGCTTCAGTGGTGCATCAGATCATATAGGAAGCCTCTTGGTGCATGTCCCAGATCTATCTCAGTATGCAATTCTGGGAGGCTACAGGGCTGAGAGGATTGCAGTGTTAAAACACTGTCAAGAAGGAAATTTATAGTTTTAAATGCTTACATTACAAAAGAAGAAAGATCTCAAATCAACAACCTAAATTTACACTTTAAGGAACTAAAAAAAGAAGAACAAACTAACCCCAAAGCTAGAAAAAGGAAGGAAATAATAAAGATTGGAGTAGAGATAAATAAAATAGAGAATAGAAAAACAATAGAGAAAATTACTGATGCCAAAAGTTTGTTCTTCAAAAAGATCAGCAAAGATGACAAACCTTCAGCTAGATTGACTAAGAAAAAAAAAAAGAGAATACTCGGGTTACTAAAATCAGAAATGAAAGTGGGGACATTAGTACTGCTACTACTACTACAGAAATATAAAAGATTATAAGAGAATGCCTTCAACAACTATACAGCAACAAGTTAGATAACCTAGATAAAATATGCTACAACCTACTAGGACTAAATCATGAAAAAAATAGAAAAATTTTAATAAACCTATACCTTATTATAACAAGCAAAGAAGGGGCCCAACTTCAGTGGTGCAAGAGATCATATAGGAACCTTCTTGGTTCAAGTCCCAGATGAACAAAGTGGATTAGAACAGTAATCATAAACCTCTCATTAAAGAAAAGTCCAGGATCAAATGGGTTCACCATATATTCTACCAAATGTTTGAAAAAATAAATAACATCAATACCCTTCTAATTTTTACAAAAAATTGAGGACCAGGGAACACCTCCTAACTAATTCTAAGAGACCAGTGTTTCACTGAAATTAAATCCAGACAGGAATACTAAAAGAAAAGAAAATGATAGATAAATGCTTCTTATAATTATTGCTGCAAAAATCCTCTACAAATACTACCAAACCAAAATTCAGCAGTATATGAAAAGAATTACGTACCATAACCAGACGGGATTTAGTAGTGCAATACAAAATGTTTCAACATAAGGAAATCTATTATTGTAATGTACCACTTTAACAGAATGATGGGGAAAAGACTTGATTATTTTGATCGATGCAGAAAAAAATATTTTCACAAAATTCAACACCCTTTTGTAGATTAAAACACTTCCAAGTGCCATTGCATTTGGGTTTAGGGCCTCAGCATATGAGTTTGGGGAGGACATAAAATTTAGTCCATAGCATAGTCAGAAAAATTGGGCAAGAAAAAGAAATAGCTGTATTCAAATTAGAAAGAAGTAAAATTATTTTTATTCATAGATGACATGATCTTTTATGTAGAAAACCTTAAAGATAACACACACACACACACACACACACACACACACGATTAGAATATACAAAATTCAGCAAAGTTGCAGAATACAAAACCAATGCACAAATTCATTTGCTTTATAGTGAACAATCTAAAATAGAAACTAAGAAAACATTTACAATAGTATTGAAAAGAATGAAAGACTTAGAAATTAACCAGGGAGGTGAATATCTTCTCCACTGGAATCTATAAATATTGTTGAAAGAAATTAAAGAAGAAATAAGTAAAAAGGCAATCTTATGTTCATGGATTGTGACTTAATATTGTTAAGATATTAATACTACAAAAATAACCCACAGATTGCAATTTCTAACAATATTTTAACTTTTTTTTCAGAAATAGAAAACGCCATCCTAAAAATGATACAGAAGCTTTTTTTTAAAAAAAATATTATTTATTTAATTGTATTAATTGTTATTATTTTTATTTTTAAATTTGCTATAGAGCATGTGCACTCATCAGAGAGGAGGAGAAAGGGAAACTGAGAAAGCAAGCTGGCAGGTCAGGGACTCAAACTGCAGTTGGCCATGTGAGTCCAGCACTTTAACCACCATGCCACCTGCTGGCCCTGATACATAATCTTAAGAGACTCTGACTAGCTAAAAACAAAACAAACGTTTTCTTTTCAAGATTTTTTCCAAAGAGTGTGTAAGTTCACCAGAGAGACAGAGAAAGACAGAGGAAAAGTGAGAAATCACCCCTGAGCATGATGAGCACAGTGCAATCTCTCTTCCTGTCGGGGATTTTGGGCATGAACACACATGTTTGGTGTGATTTTCAAGACACTGGGCTTGGGACTCAAACCATGGTTAGCCAGAACAAAATCTTGAAAATGAATGCAAAGTTGAGGTCAACAAGTGATGTGGAGGTTAAGGCAGATGAATCCCACATTACCAACTGCATAATGTGAGTCCAGGACCTACCAGTTTAAAAAGCACTTTGGGCACATGCGCAAGCATGACCAAAATCCCTAGAGGAGAATGGAGGAGAAGTGATTGTTGTGTGGCCATTCCTCCGGGGGGTGATTACTCACTTTCTCTCTCTCACTTTTCTCTCTGTCTCTTCTGAAGAGTACATGTACTCTGTACCGAAACTATAATAAAAAAATAAAATGAAATGCAAAATTGAAGCACTCACATTTCCTACTTTCAAAATTTATTACAAAGCTACAGTAATCAAAACAGTTCACATATTGCCTCATGGAGTAGAATAAATGGCCCAGAAATAATCCTCATAATCCCTTGTCAATAGTTTTTGACAAGGTTGTCAAAAACATTCAAGAAAGATTGTCTTCAGTGATTGGTGCTGGGAAAACTAGTTACCCATATGAATATCCAAAAGAATGCAGTTGGACCCTTGCCATATTCAAATATCAACTCAAACTGGATCAAAAGCCTAAGCATAAAACTGAAACTACTAAAGTCTCAGAAGAAAACATAAGGGAAAATTTTCATAACTTTGGATTTGGCAAAATATTTCTTAGATATAACAAAAAATCCCAGGCAACAAAAGGAAAAATGGATAAATTGTAATCCATCAGAATTAAAAATTATTTTTCTATCAAAAACACTATCATAACAGTTAAAAAGGCAACCTACGTAATGAGAGCAAATATAAGCAAAGCACATATCTGATAAGGATTTGATATCCAGAATATGTAAAAAACTTCTGAAACTCAACAATTGCAAAAAGGAAACACCCCAATTTCCAAAGGGCAAAGGACATGAATGGACATTATTCCAAAGAAGATAGACAAATGGCCAATAATTACATAAAAAGGATATTAGATATTGCAAATAATTTTATTAAAAACAACAACAACAACAACAAAACAAGCGTTGGTAAGGATGTGGAGAATTGGAACTTTTGTACATTTCTGGTAAGAATATAGAACAATGAAGCCACTATGGAAAACAGCATGACAGCTCCTCAAAAATATGAACACAGACCTATCCTATAATCCAGCAATTCCACTTCTGGGTTTTTACACAAAAGAATTGAAAACAGAGACTAGAGCATGTTTGCACGCCCATATTTACAGCAGCATTATTGGAAGTTAGTGGAAAAGAAAAGAAAAGAAATGCCCATTGATGGATGAATAAGAAAATAAAATACATATTTAAAATTAAATGAAATTCTGATACATGCTACAATGTGGATGAAGCTTGAAGACATTAGTCTAAGTGAAATAAGCTAAACACAAAAAGTTGAGTACTGTGTGACCTCCCACGCAATGTCTAGAATAGGCACATCTAAAGAGACAGAGATTAAATTAGTGATCACCTCAGGTTGGGGGGGCAGGAGATAGGAATAAGGAGTGACTACTAATGAGTACTGGGTTTCTATTTTGGTGGTGGAAACATTCCCCAATTAGATTGTGGTGATATTTGGACAACTCTGTGACAACTCATAGAATGGTACAATTTAAAAGTGTAACTATTATAGAACATGAATTATACCTCAACAAAACTATTGATGAAAACTACAGAGAAGTTTCAAAATGCCAAAAATAAGTAATATATAATGTATATTTTATAAATATTTCATATTTATATATAAATGTATATTTATATATCATTTATATAATATCTATTTCAATTTATTATCTATTATATATAAATAGAGGGCAGAGGTCAGTTCCTGATTCTTCTTACTAGACTCAAATTAGCTCCTCCTACTCCTCTCCAGTCCCACTCTCATCCCACTTGTTCTTATTTTTACTTCCCTCAGGCCGCAGGGACTCCATCTTCCTTTTTTCTCCATTGGTATTTCATTCTACCTCTTGGGATAAGGGTTATTGCTAGGGTTGAACTCTTCCTTGCCAGGCAGAGTTGCTCCAAGTGTGCTCTGGATTTTTACAGAACTTGATCTAGATATTGGCTTCTCCCTTGTTGTGTAAACTTGAGAGACATTACATTCTGAAGACTCAATTTTCCTATCTGCAAAATGAGGACATAACACTTATGTTCATTTTCTAGCATTTGTGGAAAGTAATTGAGGTTATGTATCTAAATCATTTAGCTGAGTCCCCATCTTAATGCTCAGTAAGTACATTAAGAAAGTGCTTTGTCATTTGGTTTCCTAAAGTGGAACCATTTTCCTTTGTTTTTTTGTTTTTTTTCCAGGGTTTCACTGCCAATTACAACAAAACTAATCATGACAGGAAAATGAAAATGATGGAAAAATAAATTAGAATGATGTGAAAATTATACAACCTATGAAATTCGCAGAGTGTATTAGTCTTCTAAATTTACAGTTTTTTACTTTTTCATTCAGTAGTCATTCAAGAAATGTGTGGTAGGCAGAATAATGGTCTCTCAAAGATGTCTACATTCTAATTCCTGATATTCATAAATATGTTACCTTACATAGCAAAAGTAACTTTGCAGACATGATTAAGGGTAAGGACTTTGAGAAGAGAAGAGTCTCCTGGTTCAGTCTAAATACATGTGTTTTTTTTTTTTTTTTTTGAGAGGTTTTTGCTATAGGGCACGTGCGCTCGCCGGACAGACAGAGAGAGATAGAGAGACAGAAAGCGAGAAATCACCCCCCAGGGGGGATGGCCACGCCGCAATCCCTTCTCCTCCATTCTCTTCTTGGGATCTTGGGCAGACACGCACACGCACCTGGTGTGAATTTTAAGCCACCAGGTCCGGGACTTGAACCACAGTTGACTACGTGGGAGTCCAGCGACATAGCCATTACGCTAACTGCTGGTCCCTCTTTTTTTTTTTTTTTTGCCTTAAGACGTATGCACTCACCAGAGAGAGAGAGAGAGAGAGAGAGACAGAGACAATGAGAGGGAACGTGAGAAATCATCCCCCCCCCCCGGTGGGGGGGATTGCAATCCCTTCTCCTCCCTCTCTTCCCGGGATCTTTGGCATGCACACACAAGCACCCAGCATGATTATCAAGCCACTGGGCCCCGGATTCAAACCACAATTGGCCATGTGGGAGTCCAGCAATGTACACCATCTGCTGGCCCCAATACGAGTGTCCTTAAAAGTGGGGATGACAAAAAAGATGTCATAGGGATGTGCAGGACAAAGGACTCGAGACATCATCACTTTGAAGATAGAGGAAAAGACCCATGAGCCAAATAATCTGGGGACTTCCGGAAGCTGAGAATGGTCCTCACCTTACAGACAGCAAGAAAACATTGACCTAGGTTCTATAATCACAAGGAAATAAATTTCTCCCCAATAATCTCTAGAAAGGAATCCAACATGCTGACACCTTGATTTTAGCTCATGGAAACCCATGTCTGTCTTGTGACCTAGAAAACTGTAAGCCAATAAATTTGTGTTATTTTAAGTCACTACGTTTGTTGTAATTTGTTAGGGCAGGAACTCAAATACCAACTCTTGATACATAGAAATCTATTTTTAGAAGGTGTTTCATTGGTGTATTTTAAGAAAATTTATCTCTTTATTTATGAATGTATGTAAGCATGTATGTATTTATTTTTTTGCAAGAGGATGCATGTGCTCATCAGAGAAAGATGGAGCAGAGAGAGACAGAGGAAGAGAAAGAAAGAATCAATCTCCCAATGAGGTGTGGTCACGCCACTATCCATTATCCATCACTCCATCCTGCTGGGATTTGGAACACACATGCACACATACCCAGAATGTTTTGCAAGCTTCTGGGGTCAAGACTTAAACTGTGGTCAGCCATGTGGAACCCAGTTCCCTTAACCTCTAGGCCATAGTGCTGGTCTTTTGACACATTCATTGACATTAGTATAATTGACATACAATGTTTGAAGAGTCCAATATGTTGTTTTGACACACACACACACACACATATATATATACACCTGTGCACATATGCGTATATGTATATATCCACAAAACCACTCCCACAGTCAAGAATATGAATAAATATACCTATCATCTCTCCAAAGTTTCCTCATGCCCCTTTTTGTAATCCCTCCTTTTTGTACCCCTCGGCCCACTTTCCATCCTCCAGTAACTATGAACTACTTTCTGTCACTAAAGATTAGTCTGTATTTTCTAGACTTTTATGTAAATGAAATCCTGTAGTTTAGACACTTTTTTTAATCTGTCTTCTTTCACTTGGCATAGTTATTTTGAAGTTTGTCATGTTATTGCATGTATTAATCATTGATTCATTTTTTTTTTTTTTGGAGAGGTTTTTTCGCTATAGGGCGCGTGCGCTCGCCAGACAGACAGAGAGAGACATAGAGACAGAAAGCGAGAAATCACCCCCCAGGGGGGATGGTCACGCCGCAATCCCTTCTCCTCCATTCTCCTCTCGGGATCTTGGGCATGCACGCACACGCGCCCGGCGTGAGTTCTAAGCCACCGGGTCCGAGACGCGAACCGCGGTCGACTACGTGGGAGTCCAGCGACATAGCCATTACGCCAACTGCTGGTTCCCCATTGATTCATTTTTATTATTGAGTAGGATGAATACTATTTTATATGTATGGATACACCAGCATTTGTTTATCATTCAGCTGTTGATAGATCTTTGGTGGCTTCTAATTTATGGCTATTACACACAGAGATGCCATGAATATTTATGTACATGACTTTATATGAACATTTGCTTTTGTTTTTCTTGGATAAACAACTAGGAATTGAAGGGCTGGGTAATATAGAGGTGTATATTTTGCTTATGTTTAACTTACTTTACCACCAGCAGTGTATTAGAGTTTCAATTTTCCTTTTCTGTGCTTATTTGCCATCTATTATAATCTTCTTTGTTAAAATTGACTATTTTTAATGGGATTATATATTTTCTTTTCTTTTTTTTTTTTTTTTTGGAGAGGTTTTTGCCAGAGGGCGCGTGCGCTCGCCAGACAGACAGAGAGAGACAGAGAGACAGAAAGCGAGAAATCACCCCCCAGGGGGGATGGCCACGCCGCAATCCCTTCTCCTCTATTCTCCTCTCAGGATCTTGGGCACGCACGCACACATGCCCGGTGTGAGTTTTAAGCCACCGGGTCCAGGACGTGAACCACGGTCGACTACATGGGAGTCCAGCGACATAGTCATACGCTAACTGCTGGTCCCTGTGTTTTCTTATTATTAGGCTTTAAGAGTTCTTTATCAGATATGTGATTTGTAAATATTTTCTCCCAGATGCACAGAACATCACAACAGGAATAGAAAACGCCGTTCTGAGATACAGTTTAGCAGATAAGTGATTGGTCCTTGGGATTGTCTGAAAGCGTATGATTAGCGGGTTTCATTTTTTAGTCCTAAGGGAACTGAGGGTACCAAACAGGTTTTCTTTTTTTGAGAGGTTTTCGCTAAAGGGTGCGTGCGCTCGCCAGACAGACAGAGAGACATAGAGACAGAAAGCGAGAAATCACTCCCCAGGGGGGATGGTCACACCGCAATCCCTTCTCCTCCATTCTCCTCTCGGGATCTTGGGCACGCACGCACACGCGCCCGGCGTGAGTTTTAAGCCACCAGGTCCAGGATGTGAACCGCGGTCGACTACATGGGAGTCCAGCGACATAGCCATTACGCTAACTGCTGGTTCCCCCAAACAGGTTTTCAAGGCAGTGATCTACTTAAAGCTGTGTGAAATAAAGGCATGATTACTGAAATAAGTGCAGATAGAGTCTGGGTAAAGAAAGTTCATTTACTAAACTGGATCAGAAGGTTAGACTGGGACAAACAGAAATATTGACTTGATAGATTATCTACCTTGGGATTTCAAAATGCCTAAAGCTGGGTTTGCTAACAAAATATAGACTAGATCTGCATTCTTAGGCTGCTAGCTATTCAAAAATGCTGTGGTGACTGACACTCTGTCTCAGTAAATAAGACATATTACTTTCACAGTTAGGTCCAGAAATTTAAACAATTTTAAAAAGTAGAGAAAAATAAAAATACTAAAGGAAATTAAAGGAAAAATCTTTTTCTTTTTTTTCCTTTTTTTGTGGGGCAGGGAGAGGTTTGTGCTATAGGGTACGTGTGCTCACCAGAAAGACAGAGAGAGACAGAGAGACAGAAAGAGAGAAATCACCCCCCAGCGGGGATGGTCACGCCGCAATCCCTTCTCCTCCATTCTCCTCTTGGGAGCTTGCGCACGCACATACATGTGCCTGGCGTGAGTTTAAGTCACCGGATCCGGGACTCAAACCGCGGTCGACTACATGGGAGACCAGCAACATAGCCATTATGCTAACTGCTGGTCCCGAAAAAATATTTTTCGAAACAATCTTTCGGCGATGAATCTCAGGCTAACTATTATACAAAACTCAGAAAATATTTATAAATTCAGATACATGAAAATCAAACATTTCTGTATGGCAAAAGCAATCATATGCAGAGCCAAAAGCAAATGGCACAAGGAGAAATGAATATTTATAAATTCATCTAATAAATAAAAAAATTATACATAGCAATACTTTTTAAAAGAATATATGTTCAGCTTTATTATTATTATTGTTATTAAAATTTGACCAGAGAGAGGCATGGTGGTGGGGCGGGGTTGGAGCTGTGAGAAAACAAGCCTTCAGGTCCAGGACTTGAACTGTGGTCAGCCATTGGGAGTCCAGCACCTTAACCACCATGCCATGCCACCTGCCAACCTCATAGCAATAATTTTAAAGTAGCAGAAAAATGACCTAAGGATTTGAGCTGAGTTTATAGAAAATGAAAAAAAGGGAACCAGCAGTTAGTGTAATGGCTATGTCGCTGGACTCCCACGTAGTCGACCGCAGTTCGCATCCCGGACCTGGTGGCTTAAAACTCAGGCCGGGCGCGTGTGCGTGCATGCCCAAGATCCCAAGAGGAGAATGGAGGAGAAGAGATTGTGGCGTGACCATCCCCCCTGGGGGGTGATTCTCGCTTTCTGTCTCTATGTCTCTCTCTGTCTGTCTGGCGAGCGCACGCGCCCTATAGCGAAATCTCTCAAAAAAAAAAAAATGAAAAAAAGAAACCTTTTAAACATATAAAAAGATACTCAATTATATTAAATTAAGAAGAAAAATTCATGTGAATCAGTAATATTGATAGATAAGAAAAAATTTGATAGCAAGACTTAGGTTGGCAAGAGTGTTGGGCTCAATTCATGAAAAAAAAAATCTAAAACAACTATAAACATATATTCTTAAAACAACAGGGTCCCAAAATATATGAAGCAAACATGGATAAAGTCGAAAGAAAGAACAGTTCTACAGTAATAGTTGGAGATCTCAATACATCCCTTTCAGTGGGAAGAATAATCAGACAGAAATAAGGAAACAGAAAACTTGAACAACACAACAAAATAACTAGATTCAACAGACATGAACAGAACACTTCACCCAACAAAGTGTATGTGGGCTATTCAAGTGTAGAATTTCTCAAGTGTATGTGGGACATTTTCCAACATAAATCATGTATTACGCCTTAAAACAAGCCTCAGTAAGTTGAAAAAGATGGGAGTAATATAAAGTATCTGTTACAACCACAATGGAATAGGGCTAGACATCAAGAATGGAAAGAAAATGTTAAAGTCATAAAAATGTGGAAAGTAAACAACATGCCCCTAAACAATCAATAAATCAAAGAAGCTATTGTGAGAGAAATGAGCAACTATTAAGATGAATGAATATGAAAATACAGCATACCAAAATTTATGAATGTAGCAAAAGCAATGCTCTAAGTGACATTTAAAGTTATAAATGTCTCCATTAAGAAAAGGAAAAAGATTTTAAATCAGTAAACTATCTTTATATCATGAGGATAAAGAAATAAAAGAGAAAACTTGGGGCCAGCAGGTAGCATGGTAGTTAAGGTTTTGGACTCCCACATGGCTGACTGTAGTTCAAGTCTTGAACCTCATGGCTTGAAAATCACATCGGGCCCATGTGCATGTGAGTCCAAAATCCCAGGAAGAGAATGGGGGACAAGGGATTGTGGCAAGGCCATCCACCCAGGAGGATTTCTCACTTTCCTTCCTGTTGTTTCTCTCTGAATCTGTCAGGTGAATGCATGCACTGCATGGCAAAAACCTTTAAATAAAAAGAAAAAAAAAAAAGAAATGAAAGAGAAAACTAAGCTTTCTTTCACAAATCTAGAAGAAAGAAAATAACAAAGATTAGAGGGGAGAAAAATAAAATTGAGAATTAAAGAAGACCAGAAAGTTGGCTTTTTTAAAAGATCAACAAAATTGGGGAAGCCTTTAGCTACATTGATAAAGAAAAAGGAGAAAGGACATGAATAACCAAAATCAGAAATGAAAGTGGGGACTTCAGTGCTTATTTACAGAAATAAAAAAAGATTACAAGAGAATATTATAAACAATTGTATGCGATTTTTGCTCTAGGGTGCGTGTGTTTGCCAGACAGACAGAGACAGAAAGTAAGAAATCACCCCCTGGGGGGATGGCCACGCTGCAATCTCTTCTCTATTATCCTCTTGGATTTTGGGCATGCACACACATGCGCCTGGTGTGAGTTTTAAGCTACTGGGTCTGGGACTCGAACCACGGTCAACTATGTGAGAGTCCAGTGATGTAACTATTATTCCATCTACTGGTTCTGACAACAGCATTTCTGAAATGTAGCTTGTCTCATATCCTATTTCTCTTAAAATATATTATAGTGAATAAAATAATACTTTGGAATTTCTGGAGAGAATTTTTGTTACTATAGTTTTCCCTTTGCCACCTCTTAGATGAAGGGAAAATGTAGGGAATGTACTTTTGTCTCTAGCTGTTCCAGCAAAAGAAATTTAAGAACCAATTCCCTTCACAATACCTCTAAAAGAATATATACATTTAAGAATAAATTAGTCATGGACGTGAAAGACTTGTACACTTGTACACCAAAAAAATACAAGACCTTGTTAAAATTAAAGAAAGAAATGGAAAAACATTTTGTGTTCATCTTGATTTGGAAGATTTAATACTGTTAAGATGTTTCTATTAATCAAAGATATTTTTTCTCAATTTTATTCATTCATTCATTTATTTTAATTTGTCCAAAGAGAGACAGAGAGAGAAAGAGAGAGAGGAAAGTGAGAAAGCAAGCCACCAGGTCCAGGACACAAACCATGTTTGGCCATGTGGGAGTGTCCAGCGCCTTAACCACCATGCCACCTGCTGGTCCCCTACTCAAAGAAATTTCTAATTCAATGCAATCCTTTTCAAAATTCCAACATCCTTTTCTATACAAGTGGAAAAGCTAATACTCAAATTCATAGACAACTGCAAGGGCCACGAGATGCCAAAACAATCTTGAAAAAGCAAAACAAAGATACAGATTCATGCTTTCTAATTTCAAAACACATGGCAAAGCTACAATAATAAAAACAATGAGGTATCAGCATAGAGATAATCATGAATATACAGACCAATGGAATATAATTAAGGGTATAGAAATAAACTTCTTCATCTTTGGTAATTGATTTTTGACACACATGCGAAGTCTATTCAATGAAGGAAAGACTAGTTTCTTCAACAAATGGCTCAAGGACAATTGGATTTCTATTTGCAAAAGAGTGAACTTGGGCTTACCTCACATTATATACAAAAATTAACTCAAGATAGATCAATGATCTAAACATAAAAGCTAAAACTCTTAGAAGACTTAGAAGACATAGAGGGTTTTTAGTGCATTATTATTCTTTTTTAGAGTTTTTTGCTATAGGGTGTGTGTGCTCACCAGAAAGAGAGAGACAGAGAGACAGAAAGTGAGAAATCACCCCCTGGGGGGGATGGCCACATTGCAATCCCTTCTCCTCCATTTCCCTCTTGGGATCTTGGGCACGCACGCAGAAGCAGCCGGTGTGAGTTTAAGCCACCAGGTCCTGGACTCGAACCACGGTCGACTACGTGGGAGTTCAATGACATAGCCATTACGCTAACTGCTGGTCCCAGTGAATTATTATTTTATTATAATAAAAATAAATCAGAAAATAAGTGTTGACAAGGATATACAAATGTAGATTCTAGTGCAAGAAGATATACAAATGGCCAATGAGCGCATGGATTAGTAATCTCAACATCATCAATTATTAGAAAAATACTCGGTATGATTCTATACCTGATGGATATATTTGACCAAACATAGAAATATATAACACCTAGAGTGAACCTCAAGTTAAACTATGGAATTTGGGTGACTGTAATGTGTCAATGTAGCTTCATCAGTTGTATGTTCCCCTATGATGAAGGATTTTGACAACAGGCGTTGGGGATTGGCATGTGTGGGGCAGGAGGTATATAGGAAATTATTTTACCTTTCTCCCAATTTTGCTATGAACTTAAAACTGCTCTAAAAATGGTATTAAAAAAAATAAAATCTCTTAGAAAACATCTTAGAAAGAAATCTTTATGATCTTTAATTTAGTAATGGATTCTCAGAAAGGAAATCTAAAGCACTGGCAATAAAAAAAAAGATAAACTGAAAATTATGTACATCAAAAGACATTGCTGAGAAAGTGAAAGACAACTACAGAACAGGAGAAAATATTTGCAAATTATGTATCTGGAAAGAGAGTATATCCAGGATATGTTAAAAAAAAAAAACAAAAAAAAAAACTTAGAACTTGAGGGCCGATAGGTGGCATGGTGGTTAGGATACTGGACTCCCACATGACTGACCATGATTCAAGTCTCAGAACAGGTGGTTTGCTTTCTCACTTTGCCTCTTTTTCTCTGTGTCTTTCTCTGGTCAAATTAAAAAATAATAAATAAACAAATAATTCTTAAAAAACAAAACAAAAAAACAACTCTTAGAAATCACCAACAAAGACAAAAAGTAAAAACACCCAATAAGTAAAAGGGACAAAGAGCTCTAGACTACACATTTCTCCATGTACAAATGACCAATAAACACATGGCTCATTAATCTCAACATCAGTAATCATCAAGAAAATATCAACTCAAACTACAATAAGATAACAGTTTATAGTTCTAGCATAATGATGATACTAGAAATAATAATAATAAACCAGAAAGCATTATTGGCAAGGATGTAGAGAGACTAGAACTCATATGTATTGGTGGTAGAAATTTAAAAATGATGTGGTCATGGGACCAGCAGTTAGTGTAATGGCTATGTTGCTGAACTCCCATGTAGTTGACCGCGGTCCGAGTCCCAGACCTGGTGGCTTAAACTCACTCCAGGCTCATGTGCATGTGTGCCCAAGATTCCGACAGGAGAATGGAGGAGAAGGGATTGCAGCATGGCCATCCCCCCTGGGGGGTGATTTCTCACTTTCTGTCTCTCTGTCTCTGTCTTTCTGGCAAGCGCACACGCCCTATAGCAAAAACCTCTCACAAAAAAAAAAAAAAAAAAAAAAAGATATGGTCATTGTAGAAAACAGTTTGGTAGTTCCTCCAAAGGTTAAATGCAGTAATGACACACTAATTCAATTTCTAGGTATATACCCCAAAGAATTGAAAATTCAGACTCAAAAAGATACTTGGATGTTGATGTTTATTGAAGCAATATTAACAATAGCCAAAGGTGGAAATTCTGTTCATTAACAGAGGAATAGATAAAAAAAAAAATATGATATGTCTATGCAATGGAATGCTTATTTATCCTTAAAAAGAAAAAAAAATTCTGAAACATGTTACATAATGCATGAATGCTAAAGACATTATACTAAGTGAAATAAACTAATTACAAGGGGACAAATATTGTATAATTTTACTTAAATGAAGCACCTAGACTAGGCAAATTCATAGAGACTGAAAGTAGAATGGTGGTTATCAGGAGGGAAGAAGGAGTTATTATTTATTAGGTACAGAGTTTCAGTTCAAGAAGATGAAAAAGCTTCTGGCAATGGATAGTGATAATAATGGCATAGGAATATAAATATAATTCATGTCACTGAACTGAATACTTAAAAATGGTTAAAATGATAAATTTTATGTTATGCATTTTTTACACAATAAAAATTTTACAAACTTTCACTGTTCCTTTTTGGCTACCTGATTAAAACAATGCAGAGATGTTAGTTCAAATTTCATTTTTCATCAATTAAAAGAAGTTGGTTTGTGGTTATAATACAGTTCCTGAGATGTAAGTAAAACCTTCAGGTGAAAGTATCTACATCACAGCCTGAATAATCAATAAATCGGTTTATAAATCTGGGTCAGTATCTGTGATTTGTCTTTCATGCCTTTTTATAATAATCATCCTTTGGACAACTATGTCAATGGATATCTTCAAAGTAGCCACAACATGCCTTCTGAATATATCAATTTATGTGGAGGCATGTAGGGGTGAATGCACAAAGGAGATTTCTCTCTGAAAATTCGTTACTTGGTCACTGATGTTTCCTTCCTCCAGAGTGCAAATTCTGTTTTGTTTAGTGCTACACTCCTAGCACCAAGAAAAGCACACAAATAAGTGCTCAATACATAAGTGTTGAGAAGATTCCAACATTTATTTGAATGAAATCCTCCTGTCTTCAGCTTCCTAGCTACCGGTGTTGATGTTTGAGACAAACAACATGAGGAAACCCTCACATCTAAAGAAGCATCAGGCCCAGCCACTGTGGCACAGCGGTGACATGAGTACTCTGCAAGGCTGGAAGCTATATGGCCAATTAAGGGCTCAGATGTCTGGAAGGGAAGGGGAAAGGAGAAAGAGAAAGCTGCCCACCTCAATTTACACAGAGGAATATTGGGTCTCCAGCATCATCACCTTAGCCTGGCTTGGGGCCTCTGTGGTGAGGCCATGGTGCCAGAAACAGAGCACTTATCTAGGAGTTTGGATTGAATAGCTTTCACAGAGTTTCAAATGGTTGTTTAGAACTTTTGATAGGTCCTTAAATTTTGGCACCCTAGGGGCAGAGCCATGTTAGGCAGAGCCAAGTTGCAACTTTGGCCCACAATGGTATTTTAAGTGACCTACCGGAATGATCAAAGGGAGACCTATTCTAGCCCTACATATTGCTGTCTTGGCCCAGGAAATGGGAACTCATCTTTCAGAAGTACCAGAAAGAACATTTTCCTTCTCTTCCATCTGTACCTTCTCAACATTTATGATGGACTCATTGAAGATTAAGGTCACCAAATGAAGTTCATTCTCTCCCTTCCCCCTTACCTCCTTGATGTGCCTTCTTTCATCATTTATTTTTTTAAGCAGCCCAGTCACAGGATGCACCTGTCTTCTTCTCCATCTCGGGGTAAGCCCAAGGAGCCAGGTGCCACCCTTGCAGGGGCAGGCCCACAGCTGTATTGCTGTGGGTGGGTGGACATGGGCAAGTACAGCTCAAGATTATTAGGACCTTGGGTCCAAGCCAAGATTTTTAACTCAGCCTTATCAGGAATAGTTACGTTTGTTTGTATTTGATTTCTTTACTTTTTAAAAAATTTATTTTTATATTTTCCCACAAACATTTACTTTACATACCAAAAAAACCTTTGCACATACTCCATAGTTCTTGACAGTTAATAAAGATCTTTTAAAGTTTCAAAATACTGAATTTTAAAGATAATGTTTAAAATATTTCATATAATTTTGTATAATTTTGTGACTCTATAACAACAGAGACAATATGGTTTTAAATATTTTTGAGAAAATATATACATGTCAGCTACTCAAATTGTTGAAAAGCAAATGCCCAACACACAAGTCACACATAAACCTTCTCAGTTCAGCCCTGCCTACCAAGTATTCTGTGACATACCACCTGCTAGCAAAGATCAGTCTCTTTCTTCCTTCAAAGTCTTTCTCAAGATAATTCTCTGATGTGATTGTTCTTTTGCAATCTCTACTGACTACAATGCTGGGTTGGAAAAGTCCAGTTTATTTTATGTTATAAATTATTTCATGTATCTTCTCTAATCTTCTCTGCCAGGCAGAACTATTTATGGTGCCAGGCCATCTTTCTAAGAGCTTCTGTTGGCTTACTTGAGATCCACCTTAGTACCATAGTTTTCTGAATAATCTTTAGATATGACATTCCAGTCAAAGCCCTGTCCAATAATGAGCATTTCCAATTTCTGATTTAATGCAATAAGCATTATTGAACTTATGCAAATAATCCTTCTGCTACAAAATAAGAGTACTCCCAAGTATTTTCCAATTCCAGTGGGGTCAGGAAGGAAGAAAAATTTATGTTTCCATTTAAAGAAACAGACAAAAAATATTTTAACAAATTACTGAACCTATCAACAACTCAGAAGAAAGTAAAATGCTTAAATTGGAAAAACAAAGCATATTAAAAAAATCAGTAATGTTTTACTCAAAAGTCATGAAATTCTATTTCTCCAGTTCAATCTTATGTTCAAACTCTCTTCTGTTGAATATGAAGTGTTACTGTGGCCCAATCTATCTGTTTAAATCCTGGAAGGAACATTCCATGTTATTGTCCATATTTCTTGTCCCTAGCATTAAATTGGTCATTTTCTTGGTCGCCTTTTATTCTCTTATTTCTCATGTGTCTTTAGTTTTCCTGGTAGAGCACTTCTTTCAGAACTTCTTGAAGAGTGTGTCTGCTATTGGCAAGTTCTTTCAGGTCTTGTTTATCTGAGAATGTTTTTATCCTTTCTTCCCATATGAAAGATAATCTTGCCGGGTATAGTATTCTTGCTTGAAACTGTTTTTCACTTAACACTTTGAATATATTTCCCCATTTCTTCTTTGCTCGCATTGTTTTTGATGAGAGATCAGAGGTTAGCCTGATTAGATAACTTTTGTAAGTAACCTGATGCTTTTCTCTTGCCTATTTTAGTAACTTGTCTTTGTCTGTAGATTTGGCCAGGCTTGCTATGATTGCCTTGGTGAAGATCTTGGGTTGATTCTATTAGGGGGTCCTTTGTATTTCTTGGGTCTGGATATTTGAACTCCTCTCTAGATTTGGAAAGTTTTCTTCCAAGATTTCATGGAATAGATTATCAATGGCATTATTAGTTTCCTCACCTTCTGGATACCAGTTATCCGGATGTTTGGGTGCTTAATGCTATCTAGTATTTCTTATATAGTATTGTCATTTTGGGGGGTTATTTTCTCAGGTTATTTTGGTTGTTCTTTCTAGATCAGAGGTTTTGCCTTCTTTCAGTTTAAATCCTGGAAGGTAACATCTGAGATTCAATTTTCTGCATGGACTAATCTGCTTTTAATACTTTTTTTTTTGAGAGGTTTTTGCTATAGGGCGCGGCGCATGCGCTCGCCAGACAGACAGAGTCATAGAGACAGAAAACGAGAAATCACCCCCCAGGGGGATGGTCACGCTGCAATCCCTTCTCCTCCATTCTCCTCTTGGGATCTTGGGCATGCATGCACATGCGCCCGGCGTGAGTTTTAAGCCACTGGGTCCGGGACGCGAACCGCGGTCGACTACATGGGAGTCCAGCGACATAGCCATTATGCTAACTGCTGGTTCCCTGCTTTTAATACTTTTGAGGGAGGTTTTGATTTCCTGAATGGCAGCCTTCATCTCTAATAGCTCTATTTGATTCTTTTTTATGGTGTGTATTTCCTCTTTCAGATCATGGAGGAACTTCAACACCTCCTGGAACTCGTTGTCTCTTTTCTCCTGTATCTTCTGGAGTTCATTATCTCTCAGCTCTTGCATCTCACTTAATTTTGTCACTACACTGTCTGTGGATGAAAAGGGATTGTTCTTTTCCCTTACAGGAGAGATATTTTCTTGGTTTCTCATGTTTCTTGTGCCTCTGCAGTGGTTTCTTGTCATTCTGTGACAAAATTTCTCCTCCACTGTGCTTGTCTGAATATTTTGGGAGTCTAGGAGATGGAGTTTAGAGCATAGCTTCCCTCTGTATTTGGTTTCTGTATCTGTTTCTTGACTAATTCATAAAACAGAGGGGAGGTGTGATGAATTATTATTTTCAAACCCCAACAACAATAGATTTGATTTTCCTAAAGAATGAAAGACATTTAAAAATGAATAAATAACGATTAGTTAATACTTACACATTCTAATTCTGTAGGGCTTGGGTATAGCTAGAGTAAGGCATGTCAGGTTTAGTTTCAGTATAAAGCAGGGAAAGTCTATGCATTCTTGCCAGCCTGGGGATGTTCGGGGAGCCCAATCATTGGCACCTATCATTCCTACCTGAGGCTTGAACTAACAAATAAGACTTATGAGTTGGTAAGTAGTAATAAAGGTGTAAATATCTGCAAGTGGGTATAAGCTTCTACACCAGCTCACTGTCAATGAATTATAGAGGCTCCCTGGGGGGAGATCTGCCCCTGCAAGACTCACTACACAGAGGAGCAGTGGGCTTACAGGCTTCATGGGGCATCTTGTTCCCAAGAGTATGAAGGAAGGAGGAGCACAGCTACTCCTTTCAAAATTCAATCAGGTGAGGAAATATGATGAAATGGGTAGAAAACAACCATGAATGTTCCACCTAATAGATGATTCTCCACATGGAGGGAAATACCAACAGTGGGTAGTAAGCATTCCTCTTTAACACCAAAAATGGCAGAGAGGAGAAGCTTAGACCATTTATGATGATTTTCAGGTAATTTTTCAAATGCTGAATTGTGAGCCTGGCTAGTTCTAAGCCATGCACAAGAGCCAGACACAGCTGAAGCCAGCAGGAAATGAGGAGAAGCAGCTCTCTTCATTGCTTGTAAACTTGCTCCACCTTTTGTATTGAGGTATAACTTGCAGAAAAGTGCACAAACTTAGGGGTATAGACTTTTTATATATCTACACTCAACTCATGTAACTACCACGAGATCAAGATAAATGACATCCTCAGGACCTTCTGCTGTCCTGAGAGTGTCTTAGACATCCTTCCCAGCATCCAATATCCAAGCACAGTGATGTAATTTTAAAAGTAAAAATGTGGGAAGGAAGGAGGTAATGTAGAAGTAAAGCAACACTCTGTGAAGGTGACCCACATGCCAAGATTCTGTGTTCAAATCTGGGGACTTTCCTCAACATACTGGCTGTTGGATGTAGATCATGGTGTGAGGACCCAGTTAGGGTGCTGTTTCCTACTGGCTGTTGGTCTATCTCTCTTATTCTTGGAAGAAAGAAACTTGAAAAAAAGTAAAAACCAGTTTTACACTGTCAACACTCAGTTCCATCATCAAATTTTTTCATACTAGCATCTAACCTACAAACATAATCTTTATATTGTGTCCATATTGTCAATTCTAGGAATAGTCTTTTTTTATTTAACAGTGAAAAATTAATGTTTTTAAGCTTTTAAAAAATATCCCTCTTGGGACCAGCAGATAGCATAATGGTTATGTCATTGGACTTCCACCGACTTCCACCTTCAAGTCCTGGATCCAAGGCTTGAAACACACCGGGCACATGTGCATGCATGCCCAAAATCCTGAGGGGAGAATGAAAGAAAGGGATTTTGGTGTGGCCATCTCCCCTGGGGTGTGCTTTTTCACTTATGTCTCTCTGTCTCTTTGGCAAGCACACATGCCCTATAGCAAAAATCTCTCTCTAAAAATGAAAAACAAACAAACAAACAAACAAACAAACAAAACAAAACCCTCTTCTTAGTAGATATGAGCCTTCCAGGGAAGTCAATGTCTGAGGCTCTGACTTCCTCCTAAAGAGAAATTGGAAGTTTTCTTTTCCTCATGGTAAAAACATCAGAATTAGAATGACCTCATTGAGAGAAGATTTTCCATGATTAGTCAACCGAATGCAGTCAGGGGAAGATAAAATTAATTTTAAAAAGAAAACTGCTTCTCCAGGAAATTTTTTTTTCCTTCTCAAGAACACTTGCAGTGTTTCAGAAGAAACTAAGTTGACTTTGTGAATGGATATGTTGTCTTTCAATAACACAAGTGGAAATCTTATGCTGAAAAATTTGCTATGAATTTATTTCTTCAAGGAATTTTAGGTCTAAATTAAAATTTTAGATTATTGATTTAGAAACATAATCAACTTAAATTATTTTAAAAAATAAAATGTTAAATTTCTTTCCCTTGAGGACTAGACTGTAGCACAGCAATAATACAACACTGATCTACACACGAAGTTTTTAGGTTTAAGGCCAGAGACTTCCCTGAGTATGTCAGGCATGCTTGTGCTTATGATTTGGGTTCACTAAACCAGGTGAGTATTGCCATGTGAAGACCCTACTGGGGGTGCCTGTCTCTATTTTGCTCTCTCTCTCAGTCATGGAAAATAATAAATCTTTTTTTTTTTGGAGAGGTTTTTGCTATAGGGCACGTGCACTCGCCAGACAGACAGAGACAGAGAGACAGAAAGTGAGAAATCACCCCCCACGGGGGGATGGCCACACCGCAATCCCTTCTCCCTCTATTCTCCTCTCGGGATCTTGGGCAGGCACGCACACGTGCCCGGCGTGAGTTCAAGCCACCGGGTCCGGGACTCAAACCGCGGTCGACTACGTGGGAGTCCAGCGACATAGCCATTATGCTAACTGCTGGTCCCAATAAATCTTTTTTAAAAGAAAAGATTTTTTCTCTTAAGAAAGGCCCATGAGATGTGTCATAGACGAACTCTAGAGAAAGAAAACTGTCACAAACTGTGTGTGTATAATACATATTAATATTACATGAATATATATAAAGAGATTTATAGAAGTATATAATATATTTCTATAAATCTGCTTTAAAAAATATAATTTAACACACAATATTGCCGCTCTCCTTCCACTATGTTTCTTTGGGCTGCTTATCTTGCCGGCAGTGAAAATACCCATTTCTGACCTTTAGGTACCTCCATTGGGGCCAGCAAGAAACAGACCTGAACATTCCAGCTTTGACATAGTATTCATTAGCCAGGCCTGAGAGAAAGAGAGCATTTGAGCACAAATCAGGTCAAAATATCATGATAGCAGAAATAATTGAGATAATATCAAATAGTTTAATGTATAAACACAGAGTTCAACTATGGGCATGTTCAAACCAGCAGCACCATCAGAGTAATCAAACTGTTAATGGTCCTAATTTATGGACTTGCTCTGGGTTCTACCCTTCAGCTCTGAGTGAAGAGGGCTTGTATCTACGTAATGTTAATTGCAATAAAAGATTGAGATTCTCCAGAAGTTGGTGGATCAGTGACTTGAAAATCAGGCCGTGGGCGCGTGTGCGTGCGTGCCCAAGATCCCGAGAGGAGAATGGAGGAGAAGGGATTGCGGTGTGACCACCCCCCTGGGGGGTGATTTCCAGCTTTCTGTCTCTATGTCTCTCTCTGTCTGTCTGGCGAGCGCACGCGCCCTATAGTGAAAACCTCTCAAAAAAAAAAAAAAAAAGAAAATCCGGCCAGGAGCTTGTGTGTGCATGCCCAAAAATCTGAGAAGAGACTGGGGAAGAAAGGATCGCAGAGGGGTCCTCTGCCTCTAGCTAGCGGCAAGTAGTTGACTTTCTTTTGTAAAATTAGAGCAAAGGGTGAAATGCTAGGTTAGGCTCATTTCAGCTTTAAAATGCCACAGCAATCCATTAGAAACTTTCTTTGGACTTTAAAGTCATGGCTGTGAAAAGGCAAATTGCAAACTCTGTCAGCCTTGGCCAATTCTTGTGTATGTTGGTATTTTATTTAAAGCAACATAAAAGGTGTTAATAAAAACATCTAAGTCACTGAAAACTAAGCAAACAAAAATTCTGTAATCAGTTTCTTTTCGTTTGATGCCTTATGAGGATACACACACTTGTTTCAAGAGTCATGATCAGATTTTCTCTTTATCTCATGGTCCTTATACTAGGTTGTAAAAATTCGGTGTTTAGATCATGAAATGGCTACTGACCTTAAGCTGTGAAATATTGCTTTCGGGGACTAAAAAATGAAGATATTCTGCTGAGACTTCTCCCTCCAGATTCATTTCTAGTGGGTAGGGCTACCTCTGTATCCTTCTTTCTATCTGTCTCTCTCAGTCTCTCTGTGTTTCCCTGTGGCTTTCCATTTAAAAAAAAAATTAAGGGGAACCAGCAGTTAGCGTAATGGCTATGTCGCTGGACTCCCACGTAGTCGACCGCGGTTCGCGTCTCGGACCCGGTGGCTTACAACTCACGCCGGGCACGTGTGCGTGCGTGCCCAAGATCCCGAGAGGAGAATGGAGGAGAAGGGATTGTGGCATGACCATCCCCCCTGGGGGGTGATTTCTCGCTTTCTGTCTCTATGTCTCTCTCTGTCTGTCTGGCGAGTGCACGCGCCCTATAGCGAAAAACCTCTCCAAAAAAAAAAAGAAAAAATTAAGGTAAAGTATTCTCTGGACTCTCAAGCCCTTCCTTTATCATGATAATTTGTGCCTTTGCCCCTCTCATTTAGAAAAGACACAAACCCAGGCCCATTCTGAGATGGCTACTGAACTTGAGCTGTGAAATATTCGGTTTTCATTTTTTGCTTTTTAAAACTAAAATATAAATTTTGTATTATGTTTTTTCTTTCTTATTTTTTTCTTTCTTTTTCTTTCCTCTTCTCTAGTTCTTTTCCTTTTTCTTCAGCTTCATTCCTTGTCTGCTCAGCCTCCAAGAACCGAGTGTCTAGACAGGTCAAAGTGAACAGTATCCAAACATCTGAATATAATTAGGGTCAGAATACTCCTCAATTCCCACTGAATCTGATGTGCAAAGAGTGAAAAATGAAATGGAAGAGAGATTGCAGATCACCTCCTCCTGCATGCCTCTGAATGTTCAGATTGAATTTCAAGAATTAGGAAGCAACGCACAGTCCATCAGAACACTAGAAATCACCGCAAAGTCACAAGAAATACGGGAAAATGAGAAAATGCCTCTCCCCTAAGAGAAAAGAATAACTCCTCTTCATCCTCAGTCAGTACAATAGAACTCATGGAAATGACAGATAAAGAATTTAGAATATTCATAGTGACAAAGCTAACAGAAATGAAAGAGAAGAATGAACTGCAGAAGGGACAGGAGAAAAGAGTTGATGAGTTCAAGGAGCTAAAGGAGTTCTTGCAAGATCTGAAAGAGGAAATACACACCATAAAAAAGAATCAGATGGAACTGTTAGAGATGAAGGCTATAATACAGGAAGTCAAAAATCTCCCTTAAAAGCAGATGAGATCATACAGAAAATCGAATCTCAGATGTAGAAGATAGAATCACAGGCCTAGGAAAATCCACCACGAAGACTGAGAAAATTGCCCCAAAATGAGAATAATATACGAGAAATACTAGATACCATCAAATGTCCAAACATCTGGATAATCAGTATCCCAGAAGGTGAAGAGACTAATAAGGGCATTGATTATCTATTCCATGAAATCTTGGAAGAAAACTTTCCAAACCTAGAGAGGCATTCAAAGATCCAGATCCAAGAAATACAAAGGACCCCAAATAAAATCAACCTGAAATACCAAGGACCCCAAATAGAATCAACCCAAGAAGGTCTTCTCCAAGACATCATAGACAGATTGACCAAAACCACAGACAAAGACAAGATACTAAGATTGGTGAGAAAGAAACATCAAGTTACCTACAAAGGATATCTCATCAGGCTCACTGTGGACCTCTCAAAGGAAACAATGCAAACAAAGAAAGAATGGGAAAATGTATTCAAAAGCAATTTCAACCAAGAATACTATACCCGGTAAGATTATCCTTCATATGGGAAGAGAAGACAAGGACATTCTCAGATAAACAAAACCTGAAAGAATTTACCAACACCAGACCAGTTCTCCAAGAAATTCTGAAGGGAGTGCTATACCAGGAGAACTAAATACTGATACAAGAAATAAAGAGGTCAAAAACAATGAAGAAAATGGCCAACTTAATGGTAGAAACAAGTCTGGAGTTGAATATTATATTCTGAATTTCATCATAAGATTAAACCATAACAGAAGATAGATTAAGTACATGAGACTGAACTGGTGAAATAGAATCCTATGAATCTTGACTAAACATTACTGATTTTCTTCTAGACTGTTTTCCAGATTTAAGGACTTTTGTCTTGAGCTGCTCATGGGTTCATATACCTACTATTTGAACAGAATCCTAGCCTGTTTCCTGGATTTAAGTTTTAAGCAAAGCTCTCTTAGCATTTTTTTGATTTTTATTTATTAAAGTTAAAACTGCTATTCTTCAAATTAAAAATATATTTAAAAATACCTATTTAATGACCGTAGTAAGCTATATAGCATCAGCTAGGGACTGCTTTATAGTATATCCATTCTACTCAGCATTTCATGCCTAAAGTCAGACATGTATTCACAGATATGTATATATCAGCTAACCTTGCTATTGAAGTAGTTAGATTATTTAAGATATTTCGTGAATCAATAAAATGTGGGGAAAAGAAAATGAATGGAAAGCAACTGTATATACCAGAGATAGTGTGGGAGGAGGGTGGGAAATGGCAGAGGGTGAGAAATAGGGGGAAAAATATGTATATATATATGAAACTAGAAATGGAAAATTATTGACGATAACACGTGTGATTAAGCCACTATGCAGTATATTCTGGATGGGAAATACATTTTGTATGCTGTGATGATGTGCAGTGAATGAATGTAAAATTAATTAATGTAAAGTTCCACTGCCTTCTAGGAACCTCTATTTCAAAATTATGTGGCTTATTCTCTATGTATTTTTAGTTTCTTTTTAAAGCCAAAAGTGGGGTTCACTTGGCGTACCTTTCCCTATAATTTCACTTTTAGTTCATCATATTCATGTGTGCATTCATTTAGAAAGCATGCACTGAAAACTCACGCTGGGCTAGAACCAGGTGCAAGGAGAAGAGGGAGCCCTCGTCAATCATGAACCGTGTCAGAGCTGAAGGCCAGGATACCTCTTCTGTGTATGTATCTCTCCCATCTCATTCTCATGGTGGACATCCTATGATGGAGGTCATTATATGACATAACCTCCCTAAAAGCCACTCTAGCCTGGGGACAGAAAAATTGGTGAGAGGGAGAAGAGAGACTGTTTATTTTCATATAAAACATTGTGGTTGTCAAAACTATTTTATACTAAGTAGCAACTGCTGCAAAAAAAGAAGACTGTGGAGGTTGAAAATGAGAAACAGGAACAGAGATTGAGAGAGATGAGTTTCTGGGTTTCCCTCCACACACAAGATAATGTCCCTACTCTTTTCCTTAGTCCCAATTGTGTTCCTGCTTGTGACTTTTATAAAATACTCCACGCTTCTGTGTCCTTACAATAAATCTTCTTCTTTGCTTATGGTATTCCCAGTAAGTTTCTGTTGTTTAAAATCAAAGGAATCTTAGTATAATATCCTTGCTCATAGCAGATCTCAACTTAGTGAGACAGAGTGAAAAATACTGAGGCCAGCAGGTGGCATGTAGTTGGATTCACATGGTTGGTTGTGTGATTCGAGTCCTGGACCAGTGGTTGGAAAATCAGGCTGGGAGTATGTGTGTGCATATCCAAAAATATGAGAATAGACAGGAGGAGAAAGGATTGCAGTGTAGCCATGTCCCATGGAGGGTGATTTCTCACTTTCTCTCTGGCCAGCGTATGTGCCCTATAGTAAAAACTGAAAAAAGAAAAGAAGAAAAAGAAAAATACACTGTACAATATTTCACAGTGAAATGGGACTCCCAGTTTCTGAGCCAGGAGCTGTAGTGTTTGAGTCACACTGTATCTTTGACACATTGTAGGAGCTCAAAGCCATGGATGTTGCTTCTCCAGGCACGTGAGTGATGGAACAGCAGAGGGACCTTGAGCAGGTTACTTAACCACTTTCCACAGGTTTCTCATCTGAAAGGGCTCTTAGAAATCATTTAAATGTTTATTACAGAAGAGGAAGCTGAGACCCAGAGAGGTAAAAACCATTTGCCCAAGGTCACACAGCAAGTTAACAGCAGAACTGAAACTGTAATTCACGTCTCCAAGCTCTAAATCCAGTGTTCTTTCCACTACCCTGTGATACCTTCTTCCTGTTGAACCAACTTCTGTTGACCTCAAAGAAAAAAAAAATAATAAGAACAAGCTCCCAAAGTCAGCCTTCCTTCTTTAAAACTTCCTTAGTATAAATTCATAATTCAGACATCACTTAGGAAAGCTCTCAAAATGGAAATTCATGATGGCAATTATCAACAGGGCTTGGCTAGCCACAGACAACATTGAACCAGTGGAAGAGGAGTCACTCAAAGCTGGTGTGTCATGAGAAGACCCAACGTGAGATAACCAAGACAACAGCAGAAGCACTTCTTGTTTTTTTTTTTTTGTTTTGTTTTTTTTTTTTTTGTCCAGTGAGATGGGATTATTCTCTGCCCTTTCAGTTGTATGAATAAATGAAGAATTGATTACCCAGACCTGAAGAGCAAAACTTTATAGTGATCTGAAAGGCATATCTGAGTAGGACCTGGAAAAGACTTAAAAAGAAAATAAAACAAATCACCTTGTTAATCAAGAGACATAAAGAAAACTGGAACCGGGACCAGCAGTTAGCATAATGGCTATGTCGCTGGACTCCCATGTAGTCGACTGCAGTTCGAGTCCCGGACCCGGTGGCTTAAACTCACGCTGGCTGCGTGTGCGTGCGTGCCGAAGATCCTGAGAGGAGAACAGAGGAGAAGGGATTGCGGTGTGGTCATCCCCCCTGGGGGTGATTTCTTGCTTTCTGTTTCTCTGTCTCTCTCAGTCTTTCCGGCGAGTGCACACGCCCTATAGCAAAAACCTCTCAAAAAAAAAAAAAATAGACATAAAGAAAACCAATACTAAACAGGGAGGCAGAAAGAATGATGAACACAGATGTTAAGACAATAATCGTCATCTTAAATATAGGGGAAAGGCAGGGATGTAAGATGAGAAAAACAGCAGAAAACTAGAATTAAATAATTATTGCAGTCCTGGCTTTTGTATTGATGGTGATGGGTGGTGGGTTCATGCTTTTTTCTTTAATATTATTAGAAATAAATGAGTAAATTAATAAGAGGGACCATGAGTGGACAAATGTCAAAAGTGTGCTGTGGGGACCAGCAGTTAGGGTAATGGCTATGTCGCTGGACTCCCATGTAGTCGACCGCAGTTCGAGTCCCGGACCCGGTGGCTTAAACTCACGCCGGGCGCGTGTGCATGTGTGCGTGCGTGCGTGCGTGCCCAAGACCCCGGGAGGAAAATGGAGGAGAAGGGATTGCGGCGTGGCCATCCCCCCTGGGGGGTGATTTCTCGCTTTCTATCTCTCTGTCTCTCTCTGTCTTTCTGGCGAGCACACGCGCCCTATAGCAAAAACCCCTCCAAAAAAAAAGAAAAAAAAAGTGTGCTGTGAACCAAGAATTATGAATAATCCAATTCTGTGCAACCGAGGTTCATGAACAAGAAAGAAAAAGGAAAAGAGAGTAACCATGGTGTCAACAAATGTCCTTGTATAATGCTTAATATAGCAACAGAATGCCAAACGAGAAATTGGAAATTCATTTCTCTCAAACCAGAAAATAAGCATTTTATGATATTTCAAATATTTTTTTATTATACTTGTGATTATAATCACTTTGTCACTGTCAGGAAGAAAATGGGAGTCTCTTTTATCTGTTTAATATCTGAGTTAAGCAATGAATGCTGATAAGTATCAGTCTTAATTTCTGGAGTACTTTAATAGAGACAATAATGCCTCGTTTATTATTCTACAATAAGATTCTCTAGGTTGATTTGGTTTCCTGCATATGGCTTACAATATTAGACTCATATGCTAAAATTTGCTTCTGTTCAGTGCTGTTATGAAATAATTAAGGATAGGCTTTTTCTGGCCTTTGTTTTTAAGTGAATCAGGCATTCTAAGACTTTCTGAAACAAGGTTCAAGAAGCAAGCAAAACTAAGAAGGAAAACAAAACAAACTCATAATGAAAGTTGGAGAGGGGCTGGTGGTGGCAGTGTGATTAAGGTGCTGACTATCACATGGCTGGCCGTGGTTCAAGTCCCGGACCTGGCAGCTTGCTTTCTCACTTTCCCTCTCTCTCTCTGGTTATATTAAAATAAAATAAAATAAAATAAAATAAAATAAAATAAAATAAAATAAAAATTAACCAAAAAAGAGAAAGAGATGAGTTTTGGATAGCAACAAAGCTGCCTTTATAGAGCTTTATATTTTAGTGTTGGTTGGCTGCCTAGCCCATAATGGAATAAGAACACATGTCCATAATCCAGTAAAGATCACTGCTTTGTTAATAACATTAACACAGATAAGGCAAATCTGGTAAAAGATTAACATTTGGGAACTCTGGGTAAAGAAAATATGAGGATTCTGTGTATTATTTCTGTAATGTTTGCCCCGTAAGTCTAAAATTATTTCAAAAGAAATTTAAAAGTTTTAAAAAAAGGCAAAAAATTAATATAGGCAATGGAATGCCAAAGGAGAAAGACTGGAAATTAATTTGAAAGGCTCATTCAAAGATTTTTTTCATCCATGATTTTTTTTTTTTTTTTTTTTTTTTTTTTTAGTTTTTGCTATAGGACATGTGCATTTGCCAGAGAGAGAGAGGGAGAGAGAGGGAAAGTAAGAAATTATCCTCCAGGGTGGAGGGTTGGTGGCCATGCTGTAATCTCTTTCCCTCCACTCTCTTCTTGAGATTTTGGGCATGCACACACATATGCCCAATGTCATTCTCAGGCCGCCAGGTCTGGGACTTGAACCAAGAAGCTGGCCATGTGGGATTCAACACCTTAAACTTTATGCCACTCTCTGGCCAAATCATGCATTGTTTTATAAAGAAAAAAAGAATAACAGCTTTTAAGAGAATGTAGGTAAAGTTATAGAATTGAATTAAATTATTATCTTGAGGTCATGTAAAAAATTAATTGCAAAACCATGAGCCAGTGTCCAGTTTATGGAAATACTGTTCATCTTTCTTTCATAACTCAATAATTGTGTGGTAGAGAAAAAACATTTAGTATGAGTTTAGAAGTATTCATTAGGCAAAAAAATTAAGTTTTACCTTTTAATATGTGTGTATCAAATCTCCTAGACAGATGAAAGATAAGCCAGTTTTATCTTACAGAAATAAAAACCTTTCGATACATAAAATATCATAATGCAGAGGTGAATAAGACAAAGTACAAAAGAATGGCCTGCAAAAATGGATGCTGAAAAATTCAGAATAACAGGGAATTACAAAGGAAAACTTAAATCCCAAGATGAGGTAATACTAGGAAAATTCTAACTTTGCTAAAATAGTTTTTCTCACTATAGTTTGAACTCAGATTTAAAGTTTTTTTTTGTTGTTGTTGTTGTTAATAGTGGTTAGTTTTTTTTTTTTTTTTTAAACATTAGGGGAAAAATTAATTCATTTTATAACAACAGAATTGAGACCTCTGTTACAAGGATGGAATGATGAAATATCTCTATTCTTTGTTTAGTCACTCTGAGCTTGATCTTAGTCAAAAGGCTGAGAAACAATAAATCACTCTGGAATTAATCTAAAGATAATAATCTAATTTACCTAGTTCTGTGTGGAAGTGCTTCTCCGTCAATATTTGTGATATTTGATTCAAAAGAAAGGAAAGAAATTTTCAATTAGTTTTCAAGGAAGAGAGCATTCCTCTTCCTCTGAACAATTTTTAAAAATAATTATTTGTTTAATTTTATTTATTTATTATTATTATTATTATAAAAAAATTTCCATAGGGCATGTGTGCTCACCAGAGGGTAAAAGAGAGAGAAAGTGAGAAAGCAAGCCATCAGGTCTGGGGCTCGAATTGAGGTTGACTATGTGGGAGTTCAATCCCTTAACCACCATGCCATCTGCCAGCCCCCTCTTAACAATTCTAAGAAGAAAGGTGATGTAGAATTTCATGTTCTCAAGTCAGCTTATGAATTATCACACCTTTTCTAACAGTTACACAGTGTAACGGCTTTGAGATACACACATGGGCCAGGCCATCTGTGAAATTATTACGTCTGCTTTTTATTATGTGGCCCTTTTAAATGGATTCAAATCTCATTGGAATAATCTCTCTCCTTTCCTCTGTCTCTTTTTCCATCTTTGTCTTTTATGCTTTTCTATAGTGGAGTTTTAAAGAAGAGGGGCTAGGAGACCAGATATATGGAAAGAATCCATAGGGTAGCAAAATCTAACGAGACCTGCAATATATAAACAGATAATATCTTTGCCATCTCATGTTTTCAGTCACTGTCATGGAGATAAACCCAATTAATACGAGGATAGTGAGATTACACAGAGGGAGTAAAATTAGAAATTAATTTTTTGGAGATCCAGCCAGTGGCATGGTGGTTAAGGTGGCTAGGTCCCACATGGCCAACTGTGTGGTTTGAATCCCAGATTCTGCAGTTTGTAAGACACACTGGACATGTGTGCATGCATGTCCAAAGTCCCAAAAGGAGAAATGGAGAAAAAGGGATTGTGGTGTGACCATTCCTCATGGGAGGTAGTTTTTCACTTTCCCTATCTCTTACTATGGCAAGTGCACACACCCTCTACAAATTTAAACAAAACAAACAGATAAAAATAAACATTTTTTCTTTTAACATGTGATGGCTTCACCAGTGAGTTATATCAAATCTGTAAAGTAGAATTAGCACTACTCTCTCATAAACTCTTTCAAAAAGAGAACACAAAGGGACACTTCCCAACTTACTCTATGAAGCCGGGGTTACTCTCACATCAGAACCAAAGACATCACAAGAAATGTACAAACCAACATCTTATAAATATAGATACAAAAATCTTCAACAGCATACAGGCTCACTGACATATAAAAAAGGATTAATCTAAGTAGAATTTATCCAAGGAATATAAATCTGGTTTAATATTGAAAAACCAATTAACTGTAATATACTATATTAATAGAAGAAAAAATAAAACGACATGATTATCTCAAGAGACAGAAAAAAATATGTTATAACATCTAATGAACTTTCATAATAAAAATACCCAACAAACTAAGACTATATGGGGAGCATGTTCAACTTGATAAATAGGATTTAGAAATAATCCACAGTTAACATTATACTATAAGGTGAAAGATTGAATGCTTTCATCCTAAAATCAAGAACCAAACAAATATATGTACTCATTCCCCTTCTATTCAACATTGTGCTAGAGGATCAAGCCAGGGAAATTAAACAAGAAAGAGAAGTCAAAGGCATCAGGTGGGAGAGGAAAAAGTAAAACTCTATTTGTAGATGATATGATCTTATATATAAAAACCCAAAGCAATCCACAAAATACATAAATGAATTCAATAGGGCTGCGGAGTGTGAAAGCAATCTACAAAAGTCAGCTGGTTCTATGTGCTAGCAATGAACAATCTAGAACTGATTTTAAGAAAATTCCATTTATAATAATATCAAAAACATCAAAATATACTTTAGGGATAAATTTAACAAGAGACATGGAAGTCTTTTACATTGAGAAGTGCAATATAAAACATTATTGAAATAATTAAAGTCTAAATGAGTGAAAAAATATCACACAGTCATGGACTGAAAAAAAAATTATTATTGTTAAGATCCCATAGCTCCCTAACTTTATCTATGGGAATCGGTACAATCCCTACCAATATTCCACGTGGTTTTTTATTTTTTTCAAAATTTGGCAGGCTAATCCTGAAATTCATATGGAAATGCAAGATACCTAGAATAGCCAAAACAATCTGGAAAAATAAGAAAAAAATGGAAAGACTCACATTTCTTAATTTCTAAAAAACACCCCCTACAATAATGGAGGTGGCAGTCATCTTCTACCCGGCATCATGGCTGCTCTCAAACCCCTGTGGTGCCCAAGATCCTCAAAAAGAGGACTGAGAAGTTCATCTGGCACTGGTCATACCGATATGTCAAAATCAAGTGCAGGGACTGGCAGGTGGTGCGATGGTTAAAGGCACTGGACTCCCACATGGCCAGCCATGGTTCAAGTTCTGGACCCGGTGGCTTGCTTTCTCACTTTACCTCTCTCTCTTTCTCTGATCAAACTGAAACATAATAATAAAAAATAATGTTAAATAATTTAAAAAAAATCAAGTGCAACTGGCAGAAACCCAGAGGTATTGGCAATAGGGTGTGGAGGAGATTCAAGGGCCAGATCTTGATGCCCAATAGCGGTTATGGGAGCAACAAGAAAACAAAGGACACGCTTCCTAGTGGCTTCTGGAAGTTTCTGGTCCACAATGTCAAGGAGCTGGAAGTGTTGCTGATTTGCAGTAAGTCTTACTGAGATTGCTTATGTTTCCTCCAAGAATGCAAGGGCATCGTGGAAACATCAGCCCACCTGGCCATCAGAGTCACCAATCCCAACGCCAGGCTGCAAAGCGAACAAAATGAGTAGACAGCTCATGTGCACGTTTTATCTGTTTCTAAATAAAACTGCAACCCTTCTCCTCAAAACCAAACAAACAAAAAACTATAGTAATCAAGACGATGTAGTAAGGCATATGGTGTAAGGCAAGACATATAGATCCATGGAACAGAATTTAGAATCCCGATATAAACCTTTGAACTTGCGGTCACTTGATTTTTTTTTTTTTTTTTTTTTTTGAGAGGTTTTCACTATAGGGCGCGTGCGCTCTCCAGAAAGACAGAGAGAGACAGAGAGACAGAAAGCGAGAAATCACCCCCCAGGGGAGATGGTCACGCCGCAATCCCTTCTCCTCCATTCTCCTCTTGGGATCTTGGGCACCCACGCACACGCGCCCGGCATGAGTTTTAAGCTACCGGGTCCGGGACACGAACTGTGGTCGACTACGTGGGAGTCCAGTGACATAGCCATTACGCTAACTGCTGGTTCCCAGTCACTTGATTTTGATATGAATTCCAAGAGCATTAAAGGGGAGAAATAATATTTTCAATGAATGGTGCTGGGACAACTGGATATGAGACTGCAAAACAATGAAGCGGGACTCTTTTTTTTTTACATACACAAAAATTAACTCAGAGGTTAATGTAAGAGTTAAAACTATATATTTGTAGAAAAACAATGAAAAGTAAATCTTCATATCCTTGAGTTAGGTAATGCCTTCCTAGGTACAACACAAAACACAAGTGACAAAAGAAGAAAGCACTACAGTGTAACTCACGCTTTTTCCATTGTGGTTAATTTGACCTGACCAAAATAAAAGGAAAAAAAAAATAACCCTTTTGTTCTGCAAAAGCAATATCAAATGAAAAAGACAATCTATAAAATTATCGTTTGTAGAAGTATTTGCAAATCAAATGTCTTAAAAGGAACTTGTATCCAGAATAACTATAGAACTTCACAATTCAATAAATAGAAAGAAATGCGTAAGGGAACTGAACAGATATTTCTTTAAGGAAGAAATATAAGTGGCCAATAAGCATATGAAAAGATATTCAAGATCATTGGCCCGTTGGGAAAGGAAAAATTAAAGCCACAATGAGATGGTACTTCATACTTATTAGGATGGTCATAATTAAGAACAATATTGGGACCAGCAGTTAGCGTAATGGCTATGTCGCTGGACTCCCACGTAGTCGACAGCGGTTCGCGTCCTGGACCCGGTGGCTTTAACTCACGCCGGGCGCATGTGCATGCGTGCCCAAGATCCCGAGAGGAGAATGGAGGAGAAGGGATTGCGGCGTGGCCATCCCCCCTGGGGGGTGATTTCTCGCTTTCTATCTCTCTGTCTCTCTCTGTCTGTCTGGTGAGTGCATGAGCCCTATAGCAAAAACCTCTCAAAAAAAAAAAAGAAAAAAAAAAAGAACAATATTAACATGTATGGGTAAGATGTAGAATAAGCAAAGCCCTCTTAGGTCACTATGGAAATGTAAAATAGTGTAGTCAGTTTGGAAAATAGTCTGGCAGTTCCTCAAAATATTAAACAGAGTTCTCAGATGACTTAGAAATTCTCCTAAGTGTATGCCCAAAAGAAGTGAAAAAAAAATGTCTACAGAAAACTCATATATGAATGGTCATAGTAATAGTATTTTTCATAATAGTCAAAGAATAGAAATATCCTAATTGTCCAAGACCTAGTGAATGAATAAACAAAATGTGGAATATCTCTTCAATGGAATATTACTCAGTCATAAAAAGAAATGACGTTCTGATACTTGGCACAACACAAATGAACTTTAAAAACATACTAAGTGAAAGAAGCTATTGAGTCATCAGAAAAGTCATGACGTGTTCTCTATGTTTTTTTAATACAAAAATGTATCGTGACTTTTCCAATGACCCAATAGACACTAAAAGTCATATATTGCTTGAGACTATCTATGTGAACAATCTATAATATGCAAGTTCATAAAAATATAGAATAAATTAGCAGTTGCCAGGAGCTGGCAGGAGGGGTAAGTAGAGAGTGACTACTAATGGGTATGGGGATTTTTTTGAGAGATGATGAAAATGTCCCAAATTTATAGTAGTGATAGCATTCTTTGCACATGTTAAAAACCACCAAATGTCACACTTTAAAGGGTGATTTTTATGGTATGTAAATTATATTGAAATAATGTTATAACATAAAAGATGTGTCTACCTTTCTCTTCCTTTTCTCATTCTGGTCCTTATAAAAATGAGAGATCTTCAAAAAGTTCATGGAAAATCCATAGACTAAAAACTATGCATGGATTTCCATTTTTTGGGTACCAAATAAATTGATACTTGAATTCCTTTTTTTTTTCAAAACCTTTTTGAAGTCTCCTTGTGTATTCCTGTATTCTTCCATGTCTCCACAATAGTCACTAAGTAGTCACAGAGATAATTTTTTTTTTTTTTTGAGTCTTGATGGTTGGAGAAAATTTAAGTCCTTTGTACACAGTAGCAAACTTTACCAACCAAGGTCAATGCCAAGAGATAACTACTCCTCTTCCACTTCTGCCCAGACAAGTCTTTATAGGTTGATGTATTTCTAAAGGGTGGGGCCTAGTGTTAAAGGTCACATCATGGCAGTGGAGAAGGTGAGAACATGAAGATGACTCAACACAAGTCTTTGCCACAGCTAGAAAGCCAAGAACGCATGTGGCCCTATGAAGGCCAGTACCACTTCCTCTTATATGCATGAGTTATGACACTTCACTATAATGGATATGGGAGAGTATAGGTTTTTAGAGGGGGAGATGTGTTCTGTAAAATGTTGTAGAGGCAAATTCAGAATCATTGAAACTGCGATAAATGAAATCTCAGTCACATTTTTGTGTTAGCTTCTTTTCCCTTATATCAGGAGTGTTTTTTTTTTTTTTTCTTTTCAAAACCTAAGGTAAACCAACCACAAGTAAAATACATAAATTCAAGCCTCAGTTCAACCAAGTCTCCGATTCATTCTGGATCCTCAGAAAAAAATAATACCTTCAGAACCAAAGAAAAATGTTCTAAGGCAATGTCTACTATTTGGATGAGTATATTTTAGAACACAAGTTAGATGATAGATCTCCTAATTCCTGACCTTGTAGGTGTCAAAAGGCAATTACAATGATTAAGCTTAAAGAATCAATTGACTTTATATGAGATTATAGAATTGGGCAATAGTTTGTGGAAGGAAATAAACAAAGTTCTGTAGAAAATAATTCAAACAGGGACCAGCAGTTAGCGTAATGGCTATGTCGCTGGACTCCCATGTAGTCCACTGCAGTTCGCGACCCGGACCTGGTGGCATAAAGCTCACACCGGGCGCATGTGCATGCGTGTCCAAGATCCTGAGAGGAGAATGGAGGAGAAGGGATTGCAACGTGGCCATCCCCTCTGGGGGGTGATTTCTCGCTTTCTGTCTCTCTGTCTCTCTCTCTCTCTGTTTCTGTCTGGCGAGCACACACGCCCTATAGCTAAAAACCTCTCCAAAAAAAAAAAAAAAAAAAAAAGAAAATAATTCAAACAGTTTATTCTAAATAAGAAATTGAGTGACTAGGCCTGAGAAAGCACAAGAGCTTTTTATGGGGTGTTTAGATGAAGTGGTTCTTTTTATTTAGTTTCAAGGGCAGACAACCCAGATAAAGTTGCAAATTGGCATAAGAAGTCCTTGCATTGGCTTGACCCAAAAAAGCAGGATATCTGAAAGTGGGGCCTTGTAGTTTATAGGTGGATTTAAAAATTTAAGGGTTAGTAACTGGTTAAAAACACAAGTCTTTGTTCCCCAAAATTTTAGCGTTAGTAAGGAATGCCTGTATTTCACTTAAACAGAGATGAGATAGCTTTGCTGAATTCATAAAATGCTATGTCAGGGACAGGAGGTAGGGAGCATCCCACCATTACTGGACTTCATCTAAAAATTCTGAGCCTGGGGACCAGCAGTTAGTGCAATGGCTATGTTGCTGAACTCCCATATAGTCGACCACAGTTCAAGTCCCAACCTGGTGGCTTAAACTCACACCGGGTGCATGTGCGTGTGTGCCCAAGATCCCAAGAGGAGAATGGAGGAGAAGGGATTGCGGCGTGGCCATCCCTCCTGTGGGGTGATTCCTCGCTTTCTGTCTCTCTGTCTCTCTCTTTCTGGTGAGAGCATGAGCCCTATACATGAACCTCTCAAAAATAAAAAAAATTCTGAGCCAGTGACCAGTATGTGTGACCAGTATGCTTCTCAAGACACTGAGTCCAAGACTGGAATCACACAGTTGTTAATGTGGGATCCAGTTACCTTAACTACCATGGTATGAGCTGGCCCTATAAGTAGTCTTAAAATTGCTCTTTCACAGGGCAATTAATAATGAATTGCATTTTAATAGGACATAATTAATTTTCATTTATATGAAGCCATGCTACTTTCAGGGTCTTCAAAAATGCAGTTTTTATTTCTCTTAAAATTGGAAAATATTTGCATAATAATAGTGAATATATAATATAATAATAAATGTGGATTATATTTGTTGTTACATCAATGGAACTTAAATATTTTATACTATGTTTTATTGTTCCATCAGCTACACCTCAACAGAGGCCTATTCTTGCTGTGGAAGTATTTGTCCTGGGCCCAGTGCTGGTCTCAGTACTGTTCATCTTCCTCTTCTTATGCCAAACCTACTCATCTCAATTACTTGCTCTGGAAATCATAGCTCTTGGAAATTTTTCCAAGCATAAGAATGGCTGATCTGTCCCTCATACTCCTGTTCAAACACCACGGGAAAATCAGAAAAATGGGACTGTGGGATTAACTAGAAAATGCAACAAATGGCTTTTTAAAATCACAAACAGTTGTAAGCTATCGGTCATAACGTGGTTCAGAGCAGTGATTGTGGTCACTGAGTTGCACTCTGAATGGTGGTGACATAGGTATGTAAGGAAGTCATCCCACTGAGATTCCTGGGTTTTTCAAAACCTGAGCTGCAGTGCCTGCCTGCTCTCTGATTCACTTTACTTCCTATTCTGGGAAATGGTAGTTAATTGAGGACCTTAAAAGCCTAGATAATGGGAGGGTAATGATTTCTAGGGAAAGGAAGTTGTGTCCCTCTTCCAATATGTGGTCTCAATAATATGGCGGAGACCAGAAGCTCTCAATGAAAACACAGAACTTATGTGGATTTTGGCCCTGGCTCTTATTATTTAACTTTACAACATTGAGTTACTTAATTTCTCTGAGCCTCAGTTTTTCTCAATATAAAATGAGGGGATGGATCATTCCAGCTCTAATTTTATATGATTCTTAGGAGAAAAATGGGGGAGATAGCAACAGATAAAAATATTTACATTAATTTGACCTTTTTTCCCCCAATTGACCATTGCCATGCATATCTTCTTCCAAAGATGGCCCTATTAATTAATCCAATTAAAAAAATCATTAGTATATCAGTGAACCTTTGCATAAGAGAAGAACAAAATAAAGCTTGTATTGAGTTTTAGTAGACCAGCTAAACTTGAGTGCAATGAAAATAGCATGGGGGCCAGAGGGCAAAGAGGAAGGGACTTGAGCAGTAAATCAAATGACCTAAGGATGTAACCAGACTTCTAACAAAGGTTGCTAAAAGGGTATTTCTGTGGATGGAGGGCTAGTGAGACATAGCAGTTTCCAAGGCCAGTAGGTAGAGATTTTATTCAGTCAAAATAAAATAGGAGGGGGAGATGTGTTGAATAAATTTCTTAACTTCATGGAAAGTACCATGGAAGTTCTAAGAAATAACCCACAGTGGGTCCCCTGTAATACTAGGCTTTGACCCTGGTCACGAGTTGATTCAGAAGGAGGTAAACATGTATGGCATTATCAATATCATTAATTCTGAAGACCATTCATTTAAATTCTGATTGCCATCAGCTCTTGTCACCAGAACAGCAATATCCTGCATTGGTCCTTCTCTGGCTTTGATGGTTCAACAATACCAAGAAGACCATGTTACTATTTTCCATTGTAAGATAAAGGCCCCGGGTCCCAGAGTGATCAAGGACTAAACATAGACCCTAGACCTCTAGCACTAGACCTATAAGTCAAGTATGGTGGTCACTTTTCTTGATAGTTCCATAGGTGTGATATATTTGGACTATATCTACTGAACTTTAGAATCTTATGATAGAAAATCAGTCCTAGAAATACTAAACTAGCTGAAATTCTGGTGTCATCTTCATTACCATTCACAATTATAACGGTAGGACTTAGCACATAGTTTCTGACTCTTACTTAAGGAAAATTTGTTCATAAAATGAAAACATATGTATCTTTTCATGGAATTAAAATGTTTTAAGTTGACATGTTGAAGTATCATAAATCAAACTAGAAATAAAATTAACTCCTCAAGCTGAATAAATGTATTCTCTTTTCAGTTTCAACTTTTCCAACATCAAATCATTTTTCATTTCTGTGAAGTACATCCTTCCCCAAGTTAATACAAATTAATATTAATATTACTATAATAATATATAATAAGAACAACTTCTCCCTTATTAAGAACTTTTCTGGGGCTGGCAGGTGGCATGGTGGTTAAAGGCCGTAGACTTCCACATGGCCAACTGCAGTTTGAGTCCTGGACTTGGCAGCTTGGTTTCTCACTTTCCCTCTCTCTCTCTCTCTCTCTCTGGCCAAATTAAAATAAATAAATAAATAAATAAATAAATAAATAAATAAATAAATAAATCTACCTAAAAAAAAGGAGAATTCCTACTACATTTTTGTTTCTTTCATGAATCTTTATGGTATATTAGTTGTTTAGATGTCACTTCTGCATGTATTTATTTCTTGTAGATAATTCTCTCACTTGTCTTTTATTTATTTATTTATTTATTTTAAATTTATTTATTTATTTATTTTTTGGAGAGGTTTTCGCTATAGGGCATCTGCGCTCGCCAGACAGACAGAGAGAGACATAGAGACAGAAAGCGAGAAATCACTCCCCAGGGGGGATGGTCACACCGCAATCCCTTCTCCTCCATTCTCCTCTTGGGATCTTGGGCACGCACGCACACGTGCCCGGTGTGAGTTTTAAGCCACCGGGTCCGGGACACGAACCGCAGTCGACTATGTGGGAGTCCAGCGACATAGCCATTACGTTAACTGCTGGTCCCTATTTTAAATTTATTTATGTATTTCTTCCCTGGGGGACAGAGAGACAGAGGGACATCCTATCAGAGTCTTCATGTGGTGATCTACCCCTGTCTCAGCCAGCCTGGATCACTGGCACATTGGTGCATCTAGTGTGTACAGAGAGGTCTCGGAACTCAAATCCAGACCCTCCCATGCAGTTCTGGTTGTTTTACTGCTGTGCCACCACTTTTATTATTTATCTCTTTAGACTCTCTGTTCCCATATCTGGTCTCATGCTTCCACTGTTTTACTTTTTCTTTTTCTTTTTTTTTTTAGGTTTATGTCTTAGGGCACATGTGCTTGCAGGAGAGAGAGAGAGAGACAAAGACAGTGAGAGGGAAAGTAAGAAATCACCTCCCAAGGAGGGGTGGCCACGCTGCAATCCCTTCTTCTCCTGGGATCTTGGGCACCCACACACACATGCCTAGTATGATTTTGAAGCCACCAGGTCCGGAACTTGAACAGTAGTCAACCATGTTGGAGTCCAGTGAAGTAAGCTGAACACCCACATAGCCCACTGCTGTTTGATATTTTGTATGTGGTTGGATTCCAATGTTGCCAATGATCCCTTAGATTTGTCTAGTTTAGAAACATTCTGAACCACAATCTGAATGTGTCTGTGAATCTGGTGATTTATTTAATAGGAAGAAAAATGGGGAAGACTTGTGTTGTCAACTGGAAAGGAAATTTCATGTTCACTGAAACAGATGGTGGGAGGTTATTTATTTATTTTTGAGAGGTTTATGCTATAGGGCGCCATGCTCACCAGAAAGAGAGAGACAGAGAGATAGAAAGCGAGAAATCATCCCCCAGGTGGGATGGCCACGCCGCAATCCCTTCTCCTCCATTCTCTTCTCGGGATCTTGAGCATGCATGCACATGGGCCTGGCATCAGTTTAAGCCACCGGGTCTGAGACTTGAACTGTGGTCGACTACATGGGAGTCCAGCAACATAGCCATTATGCCTACTGCTGGTCCTGGGAGCTTTTTGGTTTTTATTTTTTATTTTTGTGAATTCATTTAGAATTCAGGAGGAGGTATTATTTTCTTCTTTTTTTCTTTTTTTGGAGAGGATTTTGCTATAGGGCGCATGCGCTCTCCAGACAGACAGAGAGAGACAGAGAGACAGAAAGTGAGAAATCACCCCCCAGGGGGGATGGCCACGCTGCAATCCCTTCTCCTCCATTCTCCTCTCGGGATCTTGGGCATGCACGCACACGTGCCCGGCGTGTTTTAAGCCGCCGGGTCCGGGACTCGAACTGCGGTCGACTACGTGGGAGTCCAGCAACATAGCCATTACGCTAATTGCTGGTCCCGAGGAGGTATTATTTTTAACGTCTAGCTTAAAATCAAAACAAACAAGCAAACAGAACTCACTTTATTGCCAGTCTGAGCAAATGTGTGGAACACAAATGGTATTTCATTTCTATGAAGTATATTCTTTGAGCTTGTCTGTCATGAAGTTTGAATGCTATACTGATGTTCTACTGGGCTTTTTGTTGGAGAAAATATTTTGATGGAAAGAACAAAATATTCTAAGGGATTTTAAATTCCACTGGCTATACAGTAAATTTCTTTTAAAAATTCTGATTAGAGGGGCCAGAGATGGTATAATGGTTATGTCACTAGACTCCCATGTAGTTAACTGCGGTTCAAGCCCCAGGCCTGAGGGAATTAAAACTTGTGTCAGATGTGTATGCGTGGGTGCCCAAAATCCTGAGAGGAAAATGGAGAAGAAGGGATTGTGGTGTGGCCATCCCTCCAAGGGGCGATTTCTCACTTACTCTCTCTCTCTTTCTGGCGAGCACACTATAACAAAAATCTCTCTCTGAAAAAAAGAGTTCAAATTATGCCATCATTTAGAGTTCTACTATTTTTTTTAGAATTATTTTTATTTAACTTATAATTTACTATTATTATTATTATTATGTTCCAGGTTGATCAGAGAGAGACAGAGAGACAGAGAGAGAGAAAGAAAACAAGCCACCAGGTCCAGGACTTGAACCACGGTCCACCATGTGGGAATCCAGCACCCTTAACCACCATGCCACCTGCCAGCCCCTAGAGATAAATACTACTGTTAACTCAGATTTTTTGTGTGAGAAGGTTTTTTTTTTTGTATTATATATAATGTAAATACAAGCTTTTATAAAAACAATGATATAAATAGTATTTTATATTATGCACTTATCAATATATCATTATTTTTCATGTAGTTAAATATTATATATGATAAATTTTCATAACTGTATAGTTCCCCTATTGTATGTAAGTACCCTGATATATTTAGCCAGTCCCCTATTTTTGTATTTGTAGATTGTTTACAATTATCCTCTGTTTAAGCAGTACTTTAATATTTTATATATACATTTTTCGGTTGCTATGTAATTCTTTTTTACATACGATTATGTATGCAAAATTTTTTTCAAACAGAATTGATAGGTGTTCAAAAGTTTTAAGATTTTTTTATGCTTACCACCAAACTACCCACAAGAACTATATATCACATCTCTATCATTAGTGAATAAGATTGTCTACGGTCACACCCCATGTCCAACAGCAACAACTCTGTGTGTGTGTGTGTGTGTGTGTGTGTCTATGTGTGTGGACATGCTTATCAATATTTTTATTTTAAAAAGTGGCATTTTACTATGCTGAGACCAGTTTGTGATTGCTTCTGTGGAGTCCTGAAGGAATATGAAAGAAAACAGAGGGCTGGCCCATAGCCTTGTGGTTAAGGGAAGCCAGATCCCACATGGCGGAAGTCCTGGCCCCAGGAACTTGAAAAACATGTAGGATGTGTGTGTATGTATGCCTCAAATTCTGGCAGGATGGAGAGTGGAGGAGAAGGAACATGTCCTTTTTTTTTTTTTTTTTTTTTTTTTTCCTTTTTTCCCTCTATCTTTCTCTCTGGCCAGTGCATGTGCCCTTGAGCAGTTAAAGAAAAAAGAAAGAAAAAAATCAAATAAAGAAGACAGAGTAGAATAGGCCTGCAACCATTTAGGAGCTTTCCTCCTATTGGGATCAAAGAACAATGTGGGCAGAGGGTGTCTGCCTTTTCTGTTGTAAACAGCTTTCAACTGAAGTCTTAGATGATTCATAGATGGTAATGATGGATGTCCACAATATAAAAGGCAATTACCAGGAAAAAAAAAATCAGCAGAAATGAAGTATTTGAAAGATTGGTCAAGGTGGCTCATGGGTTTTCTGGGTGGTGCCATGACAGTAGCAGTAGAGAGACTTCTTGTATACCAAAAGATTTCTGAAGGGTATGGACGGGGATGTGGGCAATGTGTTTTGCCTTCATGTTGGAACTCACTCCTGGAGGCAGGGAGGGTTGGAGGGCTGACCTGGGCGAAACAAGCTTCAACCAACCGGTGAAATGGGCACTCAAAGAGAAATCGATTATAGTTATAAAATGACAAGAAAGTTCCATTTATTGTCCACATAGGTTTGAGGTCAGAAATGCAAGCTCCTACTTAATTATAACAGTTCTTTCTAGAACCCTCTTTTCTTCGTCTCCATCCCAGGTAAACTTCTTCTAAAACTTGGATTTTCTGGGCCATGAAAATAGGGTAATGAGGTTAGGAACAGTTTTGGACATTCCATGTAACTATTCTCTCAATATTTCTTTTTCTACGTGGTCTTATGGACCTCTGTGCTCTAATTTTAAATTTGTCAATCTCAGTGAGGGAAGAATTCAACCCCTTCTCTCTCTGATCTCCCCAGAGGGAAGTTTCTTTCTGTGAAATGATTAACTACACACTCCTCACAGTTTTGGGTGAGTGGGTGGACTTGTCATCCAGGATGAGTCTATATAAGATAAGTTTCTTTTCTACTCTGTGATGTCTAGGAAACTGAAAAATGATGTTGAAAAAGAGAAAGAATGCGAGAGAGAGAGATGACAGAGAGAGAGAGAGAAAGAGAGAGAGCGCGCGCCAGCTCATAGCCTAGTGGTTAAATGAGGCAGATACCACATGACTGATCATGGTTTGAATTCTGGCCCCGTGGCTTACAAAACACAAGGGACGTGTATGGAACCCAAGACCCCCACAGGATGTTGAGATAGAGGAGAATGGATTACAAAGTGACCATGATCCAATGGAGGATGCTTTTTCTTCTGTCTCTCTTTCTCTGGCAGGTGTACTTGCCCTCTGGCAATTAAAAAAGAAAGAGACAAAGACTGAGAGAGGCAGAGAGAGATCAAAAGAGAGACACAAGGAGGCAGAGATATATTGGGATTTAGAGTGACAGAAAGAGAGAGAAAGAGAAAAATCATGACAGCTTGAGGGAAATTAACTCATCTCAGGAAGTTTTCCAAATCTTTTTCCTTCCTCCCCCCTTTTCAATCTTTCTTTCTTTTTGAATAGGAATATATTTATGTTCACTAGTCATAAGTTTATACTTTGGGAAGAAGCCCTGAGTTACAATTCTCTTTAGGCTGACCTGGGTTCACTCTGGAAAAGAATGGAGAACAAACAATGAAAGGAATTTCTTACTAAGACATCATGAATTTCTGACAATGGATTTGGGAACAATGTACTAATCTCAGAAAAGGCTGGAGGAGGCTTCCAAAAAAGTGTCAGGGTTCCCTACCCTCAAGATTCTATCTATTCAAGATACCTCCTTTCCACCTGCCAGGCTTTTATCATCTGGCATGACTTCGTCTTTAGAGGAGCAGGAAGGGACATGGGAGAGGAGAAGATTGGGGTACTTGGTATCAAGCCACAAATACCAGGCATTGTGAAAGAAAGGGCCTGTTGCAGGCTAGTTATATCTCACTACGCATGTGCCTGCAGAGGTAGAAGGGGATGCCATCTTCACCTCCATCCGCCTTTGCCTCCCTTAGTCCCTACTCATCTCTTGGATTCTGGCAATGTATGATATTCCCTAGGCAATCCTCCAACTTGCCAGACATTTTCTTCTGGTCCCACAGTTACTAAGGATTCTTGGGCCAAGGTCTGAAAGAAAGAAGGAACTTCCCCAGAAGTTATAGTGAGACCTAGGTATGGGCACCAGCAGAGAAGTGACCCTTTTATTGCACACACCTGGTGTGAAGCCCACACCTGGTGACTTTCTGTTAGGGCAGCACAGCATAGAGTCAATTGATGTGAATGTTCATTTAACATTCAGATCCCCACTCCTCACCATGTGTCTTTAAGTGAATCATCCTCTCTGAGCCTTGAAGTCAACTGTATGAAAAATTGTGGCAAAAAGTAGTGTTATCATGGACATGGGACATTTACCAGGTGTATCTCAAAAAGCAGAAACTCTTAAGTCAAGTTGCAAAGCACCAACTAAACGGTGCTTAGTTGGTGCTTTGAATAGCTCACCTGAGCTATTCTTCTACCATTATGATTATTATTAAATTAAATTAAATTAAATTAAATTAAATTAAATTAAATTATTATGATTATTATTAAACCCTGTCTAAAGTAATTTGTATCCCTAGGATAAACATTTCTTGGTCACACAATGGAGCTGTGTTATTCTAGGTAATGATTATTGCTTTGGGCAAGCCTGCCGGAGCCACTGCCAAGCTCAGTAAAGGAAAGGTGCTTCCCTTCCCTGGTTTTCTCGCTCCTCTCCCTTTCTGGGTTCTCTTTTCTGCAGCAGCAGTGGTCTGGAGTTTGCCATCCAGCATTTCCATCAATCCTCTGGACTGAGATGAGCAGTGTAGGGAAGAGAAGAAGTAGGCCTAGTTCTTTTGGGATGGGGAAGACTTACCGGCTAAGTGGGTTTTAATGTGCTTTCTATGTTATGAGCTCCAGTATCTGTATTCATTTTCTGATGTTGTAAAAAAATATCAAAAATGAGGGGCCTTATAGTAACATATTTCTTGGGAACCAGCAGTTAGCGTAATGGCTATGTCGCTGGACTCCCTCGTAGTCGACCGCGGTTCGCGTCCTGGACCCGGTGGCTTAAAACTCATGCCGGGCGCATGTGCGTGCGTGCCCAAGATCCCAAGAGGAGAATGGAGGAGAAGGGATTGCGGCGTGACCATCCCCCCTGGGGGGTGATTTCTCGCTTTCTGTCTCTATGTCTCTCTCTATCTGGTGAGCACACGCGCCCTATAGCGAAAAAACCTCTCCAAAAAAAAAAAAAAAGTAACATATTTCTTGTCTCACAGTTAAGGAGGATAGAAGTTACGAGCCAAGTATTGGCAGGGTTATACTCTCTATCCAAGCTGCTGTGGTTGCTGGCCTTGGCTTACAGGTGTATCACTCCAGTCCCTGACTCTCCCATCACATGACTGTCTTCTCTCCTACGTTTGTCTTTTCTTCTTAGAAAGACACGGAGGACATCAGTAATGTATTTAGGGCCCACACTCTTCTTGCATGATCTCATCTTAATGTCTACAATGATCCTATGCCCAAATAAGGTCACATTCTGAGGTTTTGTAGGTTAGGATTTCAATGAGCCCATAACGATATCCTCATCATAAAATGGAGCTAATGATCCCACCTTTGTTGCATTGTTGTAAGGATTAAATGTAATGGATCTTGGTGCTCAGCACACACTATAGGTGCTCGGTGAAAAGCAGTCTTTATTATTGCTGTGGGATTTTTGCTCTGAGGTACAGAGTATACCAAGTCCAAAAGAAGGCCTGAGCACCCACTGTGGTAAGACTGGAGGATAGGCCATGAGTCTTTCCAGAACACTTTCGTGGTCTCCATCTTAGCAGAAGTTTTGTTCTTGAAGGAAGCTAAGGTATTTATTACACTATAGATAAAGGTTTCTAAGCATATTTAAAACAGTATATTAGTTTATAAAGAAGGAATGTGGTAGAATAGGGACTTATTCCTATGTAGAAATAGGAGGAGTTGTCCTTTATTGAGACTTATCCACTATTTACTGAGGGCCTTTGATGGAGTCTATGGGCCTTTGCTTCCTGTGAATAGAAAACAAGGTATAAGATCTAAGGACCTCTCTAGGGTCCCATGTCAGTTCATGTTTTATATTGTGTATTTCTCATATCCTCCCCTTGCCACATTGGTTCCAAATAAATGAACTCAGAGATCTTTTCTGTTCACCCAACCAGAGCTAAATTTCCACATCATTGTTTGATTTTTCTAAAACCTATTCTTTTAGAATGTAAAATGAATATATGCTCATTACATAAGGATTGAAGATTATAGAAAAGTTAATGAAAAAAAGTAGTGTCTGAAGCGATTAAAGAGTGATTTTTCCACTTGACACATGATAAATGCTCCCACCATGCTAACTTTTAGCAAGACTTGAAACAGTCTCAAGATGTACCAAGGAAACCACAAATTACAGATGAAAACAGAAAGGGAAGCAGGGGCCAAAGCATTAGAAAAAATCTGTGTGGTAGACTCTGTTGGCTAACCCAACTCTCACCTTCCTTTTTCCTACCTCCACTACAGACGTAAGTTTTGAGTAGGTTCAGTCTCTTACATCCAGAGGTGGCCACATGACACTGTCCTGGCTAATGAAGTGGAAAAAGACGTTCTAAGATAGCTTTTGCTCTCTTACTGAAAAGGGCAGAAAACACTGTCACTGCCCTTCCTGTTTCTTCTTCTCTTTGTTGTAAATGCAATGTCTGGGGCTGTAGCAGCCATCTTGTAGCCATTGAGGGAAACACAATGAGGATCACAGAAATGCTGGTTCTGACATTGGTGCGCTAGCTCTTGGACTACCTCTACACTTCCTGCAGTGTCCAATAATTGAATTCTGTTAGAGGCTAAATTATGTCTATACAAAATTCATGTGTTGAAGTCCTAATACCTCATAATGTAACTGTATCTGGAGATAAGGTCTTTAAAGAAGTGACTGAGTGGGGACCAGCAGTTAGCATAATGGCTATGTCTCTGGACTCCCATGTAGTCTACTGCGGTTTGCGTCTCGGACCTGGTGGCTTAAAACTCACACCAGGCGCGTGTGTGTGCATGCCCAAGATCCCGAGAGGAGAATGGAGGAGAGGGGATTGTGATGTGGCCATGCCCCCGGGGGGGTGATTTCTCACTTTCTGTCTCTCTGTCTCTCTCTGTCTGTCTAGCGAGTGCACATGCCCTATAGCAAAAACCTCTTCAAAAAAATAAAGAAGTGACTGAGTTAAAATGAAGTCATTTAGAACGGGTCCTATTCCAATCTGATTTGTGGATATTAGGACACAGATATGCACAGAGGCATGGCCATGTGAAGACACAGAGATAGACGACCATTTACAAGCTAATGACAGAGGCATTAGTACAAACCAACCCAGGCAGTACCTTGATTTTGGACTCCCGGCCTCCAGAATTGTGAGAAAATAAAATTCTGTTGTTTAATCTGCCTGACTTGTGACGTTTTCTTGTGGCAGTCTTAGCAAATTAATTAAAATACCTCTTCCTTAAGTAACTGTTAGTTGTGTTTTCTGTTATAGCATTATCAATACCTTTTAGTTCTTTAGAAATGTGGTGGGATTTGAGGACCCAGTTAAGGTATTTTTAATTCTTTTGTATTGACACAAGTAATTAGCAGTTTTTTTCTGATTATGTAACAGGGTCCCATCCCCCAATGTCTTTAAAAGTTTCCTAAATAAATTTTCTTTTTAAAATTTTATTACTATCATAATGTTATTTATATTACATTGAACCACATATATCTTTACAGTGCATTGCATTTCTTTTTCCAGCAGGAATATCATGCATATCAGTCAAGACAAAAACACTACTATCCATATCAACATCATCAAATAGCTTTTCATCATTTTTTCCAGATTATTATTATTATTATTACTACTATTTTAAACATCCAATCACTATATATCATTTTGCTTGTAAAAAGAATTTACTCAATATGAAATACTTCTCAGACCAGTCCAGTTGAGAATACTAGACATGTTATCATCAACAGGTAATAAGCCATGTCTGTGTCCCACTAATGTCATGCCTTGCCATTTGTTCTCTTGTTATCCTTCTCTGTACTCTTCCCTTCTCCCACCCCATTCCACACTGTCTTCAGCATCCCTAACTATTTTTACTGCTTGTATACCCTCCAGTTTTCAATCTCTACCATAAAGTGTGGATAATCGGTATATATTAAATGGATACTACAATATCTTTCTTTCATAGCCTGGCTTACTTCACTCAGCAATAAATATTCCATATCCAATCACTTTCTATCAAATGCCAGGATCTTGTTTTTTTTTTTTTTAATTTTTATTTTTTTTAATGGCTGAGTAGTATTCCATAGAGTATATGTGCCACATTTTTTCCATCCACTTATCTGTTTGTGAACATTTGAGTTGGCTCCATGTCTTAGCGATCGCGAATAATGTTGCAGTAAACATTGATGTGCAAGTGCTTTTTCGACTGAGCATTCTCCAGTCCTCCTTTGGGTAGATACCCAGAAGCGGGATTGCTGGTTCAAATGGTAGTTCTATTTGTAGATTTTTGAGGAACCTCCATATTGTTCTCCACAGTGGCTGAACTAGTTTATATTCCCACCAACAGTGTAGGAGAGTTCCCCTTTCACCACATCCCTTCCAACATTATCACTTTTTATATTTTTAATCTTCACCTTTCTGACAGAGGTTAGGTGGTATCTCATTGTGGTTTTTATCTGCATCTCCCTTATGATGAGGGATGTTGAGCATTTCCTCATATGCTTTTGAGCTGTTCGTATGTCTTCCTTAAAGATATTTTTGTTCAGTTCATTTTCTCATCTTTTAATTGGGTTAATCATTTTTTCTTTTTTCGCATAAGGTGCTTAAGTTCCATGTGTATTCTAGTTATCAGTCCCTTGTCTGAGGCATTCTACAGAAATTTTATATATTTTTTTGGAGAGTTTTTTTTTTTTTTTTTTTTTGCCAGACAGACAGAGAGAGACAGAGAGACAGAAAGCGAGTAATCACCCCCCGGGGGGATGGCCATGCCGCAATTCCTTCTCCTCTGTTTTCCTCTTGGGATCTTAGGCACGCATACACATGCACCCGGCGTGAGTTTTAAGCCACCAGGTCCAGGACTCGAACCGTGGTCGACTACATGGGAGTCCAGCGACATAGCCATTACGTTAACTGCTGGTCCCTACAGAAATTTTCTAAGCTGCCTTTACCACACTCCTTTCGAATGTTACAGTGAAAGGAATATCATCGTAATTAAACAAAAAGGTAATGATAGTACAGCTGAGTAAGGTAAGTTATAGATTTAACAAAGACTACAACAGTCCACAAATCTTTTGCAATAAAAAATTAGGAACTTGACATTTGTTACCATGGATTATATAATTACTTAGCTGGCTTTCAGCTTCCTCAAATAGTCATCCTTTCACATACTGATATGACAATGGGAAGGACAAGCTGTGGATGACATTTGACATTGTCACCCCTTGGTTAATGGCACCAAGGACCAAAGTTTATGAGCAACTGCCAAGGTTTCATAGGAAGATCATTGGGAGTAACCAGGTTTATTAATTAGCAACTACTATCTTTAAAACAGTTTTTAAAAATAGCTTTTAAAAGTGTTTTTAAGGGACTGGCAAATGGCATAATGGTCATTGTCACTGGACTCTGACATAATTGACTGTGATTCAAGTCCTGGACCTAACAACTTAAAACTCATGCTGGGTGCATATGTGCACATGCCCAAAATCTTGAGAAGAGAATAGGAGAGAAGGGATTTTGGCATAGCCATCCCCTGGGGGGCAATTTCTTGCTTTCTGTCTCTCTGTCTCTCTGGTGAGCACATGTGCCCTATAACAAACATCTCTCTCTATAAAAAAAAAGTTTTCAATATATTTACTTAGTTCCTCCTTGAGAGAGAGTGAGAGAGAGACATCTCTTACAGGGTCTTCACACTATAATTTATCCTATCTCAGTCAGTCCAAATCACAGACACATGTCCATGTGACCAGCATGTATAAAGAGGTCCTGGAACATAAACCTAGGGCCTTTTCCATGTAGTTCCTATTGTGTTACCATTGTGAGATTGACTGGATTTCACCATCTTTTAAAAAAATTATTCATTTTTATTTTTTATTTATTTTTTAAAGAGGTTTTTACTTGAGGGTGCATGTACTCCCGAGAGAGAGAGAGAGAGAGAGAGAGAGAGAGAGAGAGAGAGAGAGAGAGAGACTGTTAGAGGGGATGTACGAAATCGTCCCCCAAGGGGATGACCACACCACAATCTTTTCTCCTCTATTTTCCTCCTGGGATCTTGGGCATTCACACTCAAGTGCCCAGAGTCATTTTCAAGCCACCAGGTTGGTGACTCAAATTGCAGTTGGCCATTTGGGAGTCCAATGATGTAAGCACCTGCTGACCCCATCCCACCATCTTTTAAAAGCAATGTTAGAGTTAGAAACAATAAGTAATAAGAAAATATGAGTGATTTAAAAAGTGCTTGTGATGAAGGAGCTCTAGAGTACCTCAAGTTTATTGACAAAATTTTCAGAAAAAATTTTTAAGCCTTTTCATAAAAAATATGTAAAACAAAAAATAAAACAGTACGCTGGGGAAAGTTTTGCAACACTGATGATCAACGTGTGTTAGTCCTGTGGTTTCTGGGGCTTCTTTCCTTATTGTACAAAGCGCTTTGTCATATCAGTAGGGAAAAGGTGAACAGTTCTATTAAGAAATATAAAGAGACTACGAACAGCATGTTTATGACCACCAAACCTGGGAGAAGCTTTTCAGTTACACTCATGATTAAAAAAATGTAAATAAAAATTTCAAGGCAGCATAACTAGCTTCTTATAATACTATGCCCAAATAAAGCATGATAAAATGTAGTGTTGGTGAAGTTTACCAGGCAGTCTCTCCCACGATTGGTGAGAGAGTGTTCTAGTTTGTTTTGTTGCTAATAACAGAATTACCAGAATCTGGTAATTTATAAAAATAGAGGTTTATTCATCTCATGATTGGAGGTTCAAGGTCCAGGGGCTGTTTCCAGTGAAAGTCCTATTGATGTCAAATAGCAGTTTAAGGGCAAGAGTTTGTGCAGAGCATGTCTCTGTGTGTCTTGGGTCTTACTTGTCTCTCTCTCTCTTTCTTTTAAGAGAGATTTTTGCTACAGGGCATGTGCACTCACCAGAGAGATGGAGAGAGAAAAAGAGACAGAAAGCAAGAAATCACCATCCAGGGGAGATGGCCATCCTGCAGTCCCTTTGCTTCCATTTGCCTTTAGGGACTTTGGGCATGCACACACGTGCCTGGTGTGAGTTTTAAACCACTGGGTCTGGGACTCAAACCATGGTCCACTACATGGTAGTCCAGTGATATAACCATTATGCCATCTGCTGGCCCTTGATTGTCTCTTCTTATAAATCCACCAGCATTCTGGTGGGGCTGGGAGGAGCTCTCTGATAAACTTATCCAATCCTAATCACTTTTCAAAGACTCCACCTCGAATCTCATAGTCAGATTATGTTCTCACTCTCTTAATATCTTCACAATGGTATACCAAATTTAACGCACGAATTTTGGGTGGAGACATTCAAACCATGTCAGAGAGTAAATTTGTACAGCAGTTATGGTAAACAACAGACAATTCTTGATACAATGTAAAATATGAAGTTCTTTTGTAGACAATTTATTCTATGGGCTTGTATTTTTGAGAATACATAAATATATAGAGGTAGATTTATCATCCTTAGACATTACTATATTTCGATATCTATCTGTCATTGTCTAAAGATAATAACTGCAGTATTATTTGGGAGGCCAAAAAAATGGTGGAGGGGATTCCTATGTTCATAAACAGAAAAGAGACTAGATGACTATTTCCTAGCTATTAAACAGAATGAGATGATACGTGCAATATTGTACTAAATGTGCAATAAGAAAGTTCTGTAAATCATATCATAAAGTGAAAATGCAAGATTCAGAATCTGTGCATACTTACACACATAAAAATGTGCAAGTGCATATATATGCATGCACGTGTGTATATATCTATATATTTATAGATCTCTATTATCTATTTGTGAATATCTATGTACACTTATGATGATTTCTTTGGGGTTTAAATGATAAGGATTTACTTTACCTCTGGATATGGAAAAAGATGAAGAGGATAGGGTCTGAAGCAAATGGAGTTTGTTTGGGGTTCAAGATACCCTTGTCCTGAGTCAGCATTGAATGCCAGGACTGGCTCATCACTTCACAGCTCCAGGGCACGCCGGTTGGGAAGGTGGGCTCTTTGGGCTGTGAGAAGTCCACTGGTTTCAGTTCACATGATTTGAAGCACACGTCGTTAAAGGGTCAACCTCTTGTATGACACCAGTTTGAAGGGTTTCAATTTGACTTTGGGGAGCATCTAAACCTGCAGAGCAGAGCCAACCACACACACCCAGGTGAGTTTCATTGTCAAAACCATTGAAACTGGTGTGGATCCACACACCACGCCCACCACCTCGCTGAAGGCCTCGCCACGTCAGACATCTCGAGGAAGAGTACAACACTGCAACTTGGTCTTGTGGTTTCTGGGGCAGAACTTCATTACACCTTTTCTCCTGCCCTCCTTCCAACACATGCATTATGGGAGGAAGGATCAACAAGCTGGGCTTTGCTGAGATTCCATCAATACCATGTAAGAGTCTATGGAGCACTTTCAACAAGGACATTATATGTGGAGATTTGAGAAAAATTATTCTTTTGAAAAAATTAAGTTTTCAGGGGGACATTATTTAATTATGTCTGTCCCCTGGCAGTTTTTCAAAATGTACGTCTCTTCCTTCTAGAAAAGTGAATAGCATTTTTCCTGAAAGCTAATGAAGAATAATTTTTTTTTTTTGGAGAGGTTTTTGCTATAGGGCACGTGTGCTCACCAGAAAGACAGAGAGAGACAGAGAGACAGAAAGTGAGAAATCACCCCCTGGGGGAATGGCCATGCTGCAATCCCTTCTCCTCCATTCTCCTCTCAAGATCTTGGGCATGCACACACACGCGCCCGGTGTGAGTTTAAGCCACCAGGTCTGGGACTTGAACTGTGGTCAACTACATGGGTGTCCAGTGACATAGCCATTACGCCAACTGCTGGTCTCCTACATGCTTTTTAAAATAAGTTAAAACTCTCAGACCTAGTGGCCTAAACGCATGCCGGGTGCATATGCGTGCATGCCCAAGATCATGAGAGGAGAATGGAGAAGGGATTGTGGCATGGCCATCCCCCCTGGGGGCGTGATTTCTTGCTTTCTGTCTCTGTCTCTCTCTGGCTTTCTGGTGAGCGTATGCACCCTATAGCAAAAACTTCTCCAAAAAAAAAAAAGCATATGGTACAGTGAGTTCTGGATAGAAAATGAATTACCTTGGTTTTATATAGACTCCTAGAATGAGAAAGATACACAGAGCTTTACATTTATTTGCTTCAAAATGTTTGAAAACAATCTCTGGTAAGTCATACGTAATTAATGTGAACCTTACATAGAGTTTAGTTGTATAAAGTCCAGTTAGGCATAACTTAACAACAGAGCTACAGTCTGAGAAATGCATTGTTAAGCGATTTCATCAATTTTTGAACATCATAGAATGTACTTACAAAAACCTTGATGGTGTAGCCTACCACCAGTATTGAATAATGAAGGCAATTGTAACACAATGGTATTTGATACCTATACATATCTAAACATATTAAAGGTACACTAAAAATACAATACAAATGATGAAATACTCATACACCTGTATAGGCCACTTACTAAGGATGGAGCTTGAAGAATAGGAAGTTACTCTGGGTAAGTCAGTAAGTGAGTGGTGAAGGCTTAGGACAGCATCTAAACACTGCTGTGGACTTTATAAGCACTGTGTACCTAGGCTATGCTAAATTTATGAAAAAAATGTATTTTCATTCCTCAGTAATAAATTAACATTATTTTACTGTATTCTTTACTTGATAAACATTTCAATTTGTTTATCTTTTGATTCTTTTGTAATAACACTTAGCTTACAACACAAACACATTGTACAACTGTACAGAAGTTTTGTTTTGTTTTTTGCTTATATCTTTCTTAGTTTTTTCTATTTAAGAGATTTTAAATTTATTTTGTCTACTATTTTTTTTGTAGAGGTTTTTGCCTTAAGGTGCATGCACTTGCCAGAGAGAGAGAAAAACAGACAGAGATAGGGAGAAGGAAAGTGAGAAATCACCCCCTGGGGGGAAGGCCACACTGCTCTCCCTTCTCCTCCATTCTCCTTCTGGGATCTTGGGCATGCATGCACATGTACCCAGTGTGAGTTTCAAGTCACCAGGTCCAGAACTCAGACTGCAGTCAGCCATGTGGGAGTCCAGCGACATAACCACTATGCCATCTGCTGGCCCTTACTTTGTATATTTTTAAAACTTTTGTGTTAAAAATAAGACACACACACACAGTAGCCTAGGCCTACACAGAGTCAATGTCAGCTACCTCCATATCTTGTACCACTGGTAGGGCCATGAGGTTCAAAACAACATGGAATTAAAGCAAGCACATGAGAAAATGATATGATCAGAAGACTGGCAAACATGTGCCCTATGAGGCTACCACCAGCATATTGTTTTATGGTAAACTTTTTTTTTTTGAGAGTTTTTTTGCTATAGGATGTGTGTGCTCACCAGAAAGACAGAGAGAGACAGAGAGATAAAAAGTGAGAAGTCACCCCCCCCCCCCCCCAGGAGGGATGGCCATGCCACAATCCCTTCTCCTCCATTCTCCTCTCAGGATCTTGGGCACAAATGCATACATGCCTGGTATGAGTTTAAGCCACTGCAGTCAACTACATGAGAGCCCACTGACATAGCCATTACACCAACTGCTGGTCCCAGTAAACTTTTTTTATAAGTAGAAAGCATACATTCTAAAGTAATTGTATAAAGCTTCATATAGTACAGTAAATACATAGTAGTAACAGTTCTGTGTGAATACTATCAAGTATTCTATACTGTAAGTAACTGTGTGTGCTGTACTTTTAGCCAACAGACAGCGCAGTAGGTCTGATTACACCAGCATCTTCATAAACACATGAGTAATGATTGCATTAAGACTTTGGGACTGCTAAGACATCACTAAGTGATAGAAATTTTTTGGCTATATTAATAATCTGGTTTTCAGCTACATTATAATTTTATGGGACTACTGCTGAATATGCAGTTTGTTGACCAAAACATCATTACATGGTACGTGACTACATTCAGTTTAAAATACATTTACTAGCTAAAACCTCGTGTTCTTGTTGGTTTAAATCTTTCTATTTCTTTTTGTCCTCCCTCCCTCCCTCCTGCCAGGTACCTTGCCTTCTTTTTCTTCTTCTTCTTCTTTTTTTGGAGAGGTTTTTGCTGTAGGGCATGTGCACTTGCCAGAAAGACAGAGAGAGACAGAGAGACAGAAAGTGAGAAATCGCTCCTTGGGGGGATGGCCATGCCGCAATGCCTTCTTCTCTATTCTCCTCTCAGGATCTTGGGCACACATGCACATGCGCCCAGTGTGAGTTTAAGCCACTGGGTCCGGGGCTCAAACTGCAGTCTACTACATAGGAGTCCAGCAGCGTAGCCATTCCGCCATCTGCTGGTTCCCCCTCTCTTCTTTATACCCTTTTAGTTTGAGGACGCATTATATAACCGTTCCATTGTCAAAGACTCTCCCATCATTCCCACCATCTTCCTTCTCAGGGAAACTCATTATGTGCTGGGAACCATACATGTAGCTCTAAGGAATGACTCAGATTGCGGCAATTTATTCTCCTTGCCACAGGCTGGTTGGTGTTGGACAGAACTTGTGGTCCCATGCTGGCCAATGAGCAAGTCTGGAGATTACTCAAATATTTTCCTCCCTGCTAAGGGAGAGAGGTACAAAAGAACAAAGTCTTTTTTACTCCTCCCTTCCTTCACACTTGCATCCCTGCTGTGGAAGCACCCACTGGTCAACACGGCAGCTGCTGTCTTCTACATGAAATGATAGCCCAGTTTTCTAAGGGCAATGGGGAATAAGCATTCATGCCAGAATGGGCAGGGATGTTTGTTCAAGGGGCCCCAAATCAGGTCAGATCTGCGGCAAACAGATAAAAACTGGGTGAACAGGGACCAGCAGATGGTGTAGTGGTTATGTCGCTGGACTCCCACATGGCTGACTGTGGTTTGAGTCCTGGATCCAGTGCCTTCAAAATCATGCTAGGCATGTGTGTATATGCCCAAGATCCTGGGAGGAGAATGGAGGAGAAGGGATTTAGTGTAGCCATATCCCTAAGGGGATTTCTCACTTTCCTTCTTGGTGAATAAGGAAAACAATTTACTTGGTGAGGTCAACACTGCGGAGAGGGTAGACCTCAGTCCATAGACATCTCTGCTGTACTGGGCAACATACCTAGCTTCTGTAGGGGAAGAAATAAAGGGCAAGTTATTAAGGCAAGATCACAAAGGATCACAAGGAGATGTAATAGCATCAGGGGACAAGGAGTGGCAGTTTCCCTTCTGGGCATGCAAAGCAGGCAGAAAGACTAGCTTCCTTCTCTACAAGGGGTGTAAAGATAAGCAATGAGCATTGATTATCAAGGCAGCAGAAGCAAACAGTCACTCAAGACAATTCTTAGATCCTGGTTTAGAAGCTAGGTCCCTTTGCAAAGATTGAGCTGATAAAATCTGTTTTTTGGAGAGGTTTTTGCTATAGGGTGCATGTGCTCGCCAGAAAGACAGAGAGAGACAGAGAGACAGAAAGCAAGAAATCACCCCCCAGTGGGGATGACCATGCCACAATCCCTTCTCCTCCATTCTTCTCTTGGGATCTTGGGCATGCACGCACACACACCGGGCGTGAGTTTAAGCCACCGGGTCCGGGACTCAAACCGTGGTTGACTACATGGGAGTCCAGTGACATAGCCATAATGCCAACTGCTGGTCCCTGAACTGATACAATCTTAGCCAGTCATATGGGAAGGGGCTAGTGTCATCTTTCCCTTCTCTATCATTGCCGCCAAGCATCTGGAAAGACTCAGCAAAGTTACCTTTATGTTAAATGCCGTTAGTTAAGCGTTAGGTGTCATCAGTTGTGTGGGATGTTTATGAAGTAAAGGGTAGAAGTTAATGGCAGATTTTATGAAGTTTTAATCTTAATTAAGATGAACCCTTAAGACTAAGTAGTCACTTTGGTTTTCTTATGGCCCAGCTACATTTTTGCCTTCTGCATGAGCATTAAAAGTGCTTAGCTTATAGAGATTCCATCTTTCTCTTCTAAGTTTCTTCTCTCTGCAGGCTTGCCTGTAGACTAGGTAATCATTTACTCAGAGATAGCTACCCCTGTGTTGTCAGTGGAAAAGCATTTTATGATCCTTACCCACTACCCACAGGGAGATAGAAAGATACATAGTAATGAAAATATTCTTTAAGATCTATAGGGAAATGGTGACCAGAATCCCATCAGCCAGAATCAACAGACCATGGAAAGAGGAGACTGACTCAGTGCTTCAATGTCCTTTTCACCTCTTGGCTCTGACACTTCATCTGAGCTTTTATAAACCTTGCTATAAAAATCATGATTTTCAAAAAAAAAAAAAAAAAAAAGAAGAAGAAGAAAAAAGAACGGACCAGCAGTTGGTGTTGGTGTAGTGGCTATGTCGCTGAACTCCCACGTAATCGACTGCGGTTTGAGTCCTGGTTTAAATTCATGCCGGGTGCATGTGCGTGCATATCCAAGGTCCCGAGAGGACAATGGAGGAGAAGGGATTGTGACATGGCCATCCCCACTTGGGGGCGAGTGTGATTTCTCACTTTCTGTCTCTGTTTCTCTCTGTCTTTCTGGTGAGCACACGTGCCCTATAGCAAAAACTTCTCCAAAAAAAAATCATGCTTTTGTTACCTTTTCTTTAAGTTGCCTAGACCATCATCTCAGCTAGCAGTCATCCTGCATAAAGCTGTTATAGCACGGAAGAGTGTTGACCTATGTTGTGTGAAATCTTCTATCACAGAAAGCTGTCGTGGCCGTACCCTAGAGGAGAGAGATGAACATCTAGATATCAATGGATATTACTATAACACAGAGATAGATTATCTCCATCTGGTAACAAGTGTGATTAAGAGCTTGAAACAATGCCAAACAAGAGCCAAAGCTTATGAAGAGGATAATCATTGTAAGTGGGCCTGCTAGTGACAATATGAGGGTTAAAAGCCAATTTTTAGTGTTCCAAAAGGAAGATCTTAGCTTTGCATTTTTTTTTTTTTTTTGTACCTGAGAAAAGCATATAGGGCAGGTTGTTAATTTCCCTCTAATCATTCCTCATAAGTACAAAAGAACCCAATTAGACAGTTTTGGCTAACATCCTGTTCCCACTGGGGCAATGAACTGATTGGGCAGTTCATCCAAATATAGATGTTCATACCTTCTAAATCCACACTTAGCATGCCGGATTAGGTCATTTGATTCCTCACCTGTGAAAGAGATACATAAGCTCAGGAAAAAAATCCCTCAAATTCCAAATAAAGAATCTAGATACTATGACACCTTCCCCTGCTAAATATTCATTACCAACTCTTAGAATTAATGTAACACCTAACCCCATGCCCAGTACAGTGGTACTTCTCTGGCAGTCTGCCCACCCGCATGCCTTTCAGGCACAAGGATGTACTTCTTTTCTATTAAAAATCCTCACTTCCTGGCCGGCAGGTGGTATAATGGTTAGTGGCGCTGGATTCCCACATGACTGACTGCGGTTCTAATCCTAGACCTGGCGGCTTGCTTTCTCACTTTGTCTCTCTTTCTCTCCCTCTGCCACCCTCTCCTTCTCTCACTCTGTTCCTCTCTGGTCAAATTAAAATAAATAAATAAATAAATAAAGCTGGTTAACAAATAATTCTTTTTAAAAAATCTTCACCTTTCTGTTAAAGCTTTTCGTGTTTGTAATTTTTATTCTGCATCTCAGGGCAAGTCTTAGATCTTAGCGATCTAAAGAACCGAGGATGTCATACAACGCAGCTCAACACTCTCCCATCCTATAACAAAGTCCCCTTCCTTTTCCAAACACCTTGTCTCTTGACTTACTGGTTGTCATGTCGCAAGTGAAAGAAGTTTGGACTTGGTTACAGAAGGACAGAAAGAACCTGGTTCTCAATAGTAGTACTGAATGGTGGAAACACCATGGGCCCATCTAGCTCAGGATTCTTAAGTAAAATAGCAATGTTCTTATGGCTTAAGCCAGGCTTTTGTTACTTAGCCAAAAACGAAAAATAAAAGTCACTTTAATGTACATACAGGCTTAAAAATCAAGTAAGGTAAAACTACTGTATTCAATAGGAAGGTCATGGTAATTATGGTTGCAGGAGTGTATCAAAGAAGGTTGACTGGAACAAAGACCAAACAACCAGCCCTGCTCCAAGGAGCTGAGGGGAGTTTCTCTGGAGAGGGTGAGAGATGGCTCTGGAGAAGACTCCTGTCAAGCAATGAGGGCGAAACTTGCATTCTGAGAGATCTTAGAAGAGCTTGATGTCCAGAGAAAAGTGGAAAGTTTGGTGCAACAGGAGGGAAAACAGAGCGCTACAATGAGGCAGAGTCTAACAGGCTTTGCATGGGATGCTAAGGAACTATGGTCTTACCCTCTAGTTAACAGGGCCATGCACATTTGTGCAGGAACCCATGCTCTTGTGTAATAAAGAATCTCTCTGGCCTGCGTCTGAGTTCTTGGGAAGGACACTCTGAATTCCTAAAATTTCCAAGTAATAAAATGGAAAATTGTTTATGCTAATGGTGACTCAAGTTTAGGGGATGTGCAGGGGTGCTGAATGGCATCAGGATGGGGTGGCTCTACTGCATAGACCAAGGATACCAGAAGGCTGGGGCTTTGATCCACGTGAAGTAGGCCCAATCCCCTGACCTCTGGAGACAGAGATAGTAGGGCTGGAGATTGAGTTCAACCATGCAGCCAATGCTTTGATTGATTTCAACTATGTATTGAAACCACAGAACAAACTCCATAGAGCTCAGCAGAGCAGCCTGGTTGGTGAAAACATCAGTGTAGGAGAGAACATGGAAGCTTTGTCTCTAGACTTCTCCCAGACTACACACTTCTCCCTTCAACTGGCCCATTCTGAGTGGTGTCCTTTATAATAAAACTGTCATCTTAAGTGTAAGCACTTCCTTAAGGTCTGTGAGTTATTCTCATGAATCAAATCTGAGGGAGCCATAGGCAATCCCCAATTTTATAAACAGCTTATCAGAAGTACAGGTGTCCTGGAACCCTGAAGTTTGCAGGGGGTATCTGGAGAGGGGGCTGTCTAGTTGAGGATGGTGCCCTTCACCGTGCAGTTTATCCTGCACATTGCATGGAAGTGCCACACAGCCCAGGCTGGAGCTGTGGAGGCCTGAGGGGTACACAGTCTGATTCCAGGGAATGAGAAGGGCTTCTCTGCCCTCTAACTCCATATGCTGAGTCTTCTGTTAGAAAAATGCCCACCTCTGGTCACAATGGAGCAAGGAGCTGGGAGTGAAAAGACCTGAAGAAATGGGGAACATCATGGTCTTCATGAGAGTGGCCATGAAGGGCAGCTCATTGTCATCATGGAAGGCCTTATCCAAGGCTTGGTTTTCCTCCATGGGTTCTTTTTGCCCAAATCCACTTTTATAAAAAGTTGACTTCTTTCTTTTGAGAGAAAGAAAGAAATGGAGAGGGAGAGAGGAGAGAATGGCTAGGTCAGTCACCCACAACACGGTCTTCACAAAAATTCACCTCCAGGCTCAGCCGGCCAGGATCACAGTTACGGAAGAACTTGTGACATAAATCCAGGACCTTCTCGTGTGGGTCAGCCTTGCAGAGTGTGGCATTATTGCTGTGCTGTTGGCTGCCCCAACCAATTCATTATTTTGTAGTAAATAATAACTACCATCTACTAAGGACCATAACAAAGAAAACTGCCAATTAACTTTTTTTCCCCTCCTGATTTTCATAGTAACGCTGCTGGGAGGTATTATTCCCATTTTACAAGTGATGTACTGGTTTGGTAAAAACCCATGTGTAGTATCTTTTTTTTTTCTTTTTTTGGAGAGGTTTTCGCTATAGGGTGCATATGCTCGCCAGAAAGACAGAGAGAAACAGAGAGACAGAAAGCTAGAAATCACTCCCCAGGGGGATGGCCACGCCGCAATCCCTTCTCCTCCATTCTCCTCTCAGGATCCTGGGCATGCATGCACACGCACCCAGCATGATTTTTAAGTCACTGGGTCCAGGACTCGAACTGCGGTCGACTACATGGGAGTCCAGCCACATAGCCATTACACCAACTGCTGGTCCCCCATGTCTAGTATCTTGCACAAAGCTTAGCACAGGACAAATCTGTGCTCCAAGCACCATCATTCTTGGCTGCTTTGTACCTGAAGCCAAGGAGATACAGGGTTGGGTGGGAATTTACATGAAGTTTCTGGGGCATTGCAAGGTGAGTCATAGGAGGGTGGGTGGTCTAGTATGCTTTCCTTCCTACCTCCCTGCTCCCACTTCTTCTTCTCATCCTTTTCCAAGTTACCTCCCTGCCCTGCAGAAGGTGCATTTGCTCAGGTGGGTGTATGAGTGGTGAGCACACTCATAGACTCAGACTGGAAGTCCAGGGAAGTAAAAGAAACATGGGCAGGACTGGCTCTTTTGATGCACAGGGTACTCTGGAGCCTAGGAAGTGTGGTCTCTGTAGCTCCTCTGACCAAAATGTTATGACATGGTCAAAAGAAACAGGATTTGTCTTTGGTGGTCAGAGGGTAGATGCTCCGATATGCGAGACCTTCAAAGAGTTCATGGAAAATGTGCATGAAAAAGACCTACACATGGTTTTCAAAAAAACGTTTTGTACCAAATAAACTGGAACTTTAGTTCTATTTTTCTCTGTGGAGTTTTAGAAGTCCCTTCAGATTTTAGGTAAGGAATTTGGGGTTGGATATTATTTTCAAGTTTAATTTTTTTTTTTTTTTTTGCTTGTGTATGTTTGTGTATGTGTGTCAGGGGGAGAGAAGTTATTTATTTATTTATTTATTTATTTATTTATTTATTTCTATTTATTTTTGCTCCAGGGCGTGTGTGCTTGCCAGAAAGACAGAGAGAGAGACAGAGAGACAGAAAGTGAGAAACCACCCCCCAGAGGGGATGGCCATGCCACATTCCCTTCTCCTCCATTCTCCTCTTGGGATTTTGGGCATGCACGCACATGTGCCTGGCATGAGTTTAAGCCACCGGGTCTAGGACTTGAACTGTGGTCGACTACATGGGAGTCCAGTGACATAGCCATTACACCATCTGCTGGTCCTGGGATAGAGACTCCTAAAAGCATCTTGTGACACTGTGATTCTCCTTCAAGCCTTCCAGGCTGCCAGGATCACAGGCAAACCCATGGGTGTGCTCAGCATATTCAAGTTGACCTACGAGTGAAACCCAAGGCCTTCCCAGATGACACCAGTATTGTAAAGTAGTACCTTACCACCTATGCCACTGCAGATGGGCAGAAGGTTGGATGTTTTGCCCATAAGCAAGTTGAAGCAGCAGTTGAAGTCAGAGGTTCAGTGGGCAGGATAAGGTATACATGTTCTCAGAGAACCCTGGATTTGAGGCTTGCTCTGCTGCCTTCTACATTCTTCTGTTTCTACTTCTATGTAGTCTTCTAATCTCTAAAGTGGAGTCTTCTAATCTCTATATACTTCTATGTAGTCTTCTAATCTCTAACAGCTACCTCATAGGGCTGGTGTAAAAACTGGCTCTAAGACAGAGTGAGAACCTTGTACAAGGTCTGGCACAAAACAGGCATTCATACAATAATGTTAATTTTTTGAAAAATTTGATTTCAAGGGAACCAGCAGTTAGCGTAATGGCTATGTTGCTGGATTCCCACGTAGTCGACCGCGGTTCACGTCTCGGACCCGGTGGCTTACAATTCACGCCGGGCGCGTGTGCGTGCGTGCCCAAGATCCTGAGAGGAGAATGGAGGAGAAGGGATTGCGGCGTGACCATCCCCCCTGGGGGGTGATTTCTCGCTTTCTGTCTCTATGTCTCTCTCTGTCTGGCGAGCGTACGCGCCCTATAGCAAAAAAAACCTCTCCAAAAAAAAAAAAAAATTGATTTCAAGTTGTTTTATACAATCACATTATTTAGCTTGCAAAGTGAATATTCCAACATGTGTGCATTTCTCCTCAGTCCAGTTGATAATACTATAAAGTTATCTTCAACAGATAATACCCCATTTCTTTGTCCCATTGGCACTGTGCCTCTCTATTTTCTCTTCAATGTCCTTCCTCAGACTCTATTCCTTTACCCACTCTCTTTCCACCCTATACCTGGTATTCACAACCATTTACTCTGTTTCTACATCTTTAGTCATTCAGTTTTGGTCATAGAGTTGTGATAGGGCACATGAGCTTGCCAGAGAGAGACTGAGAGGGAAAATGAGAAAGCACTCCGAAGGAGGAATGGCCATGCTGCAGTCCCTTCTCTTCCATTCTCCTGTTGGATTTAGGGCATGCACACACATGTACCCAGCTTGTCTTTCAAGTCGCTGGATCTAGGACTCAAACTGCGTGGTTGGCCATGTGAGACCCAGTTGCCTTAACCACCACTCTCCTGGATGACACAATAATATTAATCTTTATATTTTTTAAAGTTCTTTAAAGCTTACTTTTTTTTTCATGAGCAAGTGAGACAAAGAGAAAGAGATACCATTCCCCACAGAGCCCTAACTCCACTTTTGCCAGGTCCAGATCATGATCATACACTTGCCTGGTATTACTAGGAAGAGAAGAACCCAGAAGGATCAACCTCGCGGACATCACATTTTTTTTTTTTTCTTGGAGAAGTTTTTGCTACAGGGCGCATGCGCTCGCCAGACAGAGAAGAGACAGAGAGACAGAAAGCGAGAAATCACCCCTCGGGGGGATGGCCATGCCGCAATCCCTTCTCCTCAATTCTCCTCTTGGGATCTTGGGCACGCACGCACACGCGCCCGGCGTGAGTTTTTTAAGCCACCTGGTCCGGGACTCAAACTGCGGTTGACTACATGGGAGTCCAGTGGCATAGCCATTACGCTAACTGCTGGTCCCCGGACATCACATTTTATCCCTGTGCCACTATTTGGCCCTATATCTTTATTTAGATGCTGCCCAATGCATAGTTGGGAAAAATGTGTACAGGGAGTTCTTGGAGAAATGGTCATATTGAGGGCGGCAAGTAGCATACTGCTCTAGTCTCCCACATGGCTGACTGCAGTTTAAGTCCTGAACCTGGTGACTTGAAAATCATGCCAAGTGTGTCTACGTGTGTGCGTGCCCAAAATTCTGAGAGAAGAGAAGAGGATGCCATGTGGCCATTCTCCCTTGGGGGTGATTTCTCACTTTCCCTCTCTCTGTCTCTGTCTCTCTCCAGTGAGAGAATCCTATGACAAAAAATAAATAAAAAATAAAAAGAAATGGTTCATAGGCCACACACTTAAGTTCTTTGGTTGTTCCCAAAGGGTCTTGCAGTTGGAGTTTCAGAACAACAAGTTTCCCACTCGAGTAGATGGTTACAATTTAGGATACCAAGCCTCCTTCTCAGTCTGGTCCCAGGAAGAAGTATCCTTTAGCAACCTATCTAAGTTCCAGATGGTGGTTAACGAAGCTGAGACAAATCAGTACCTGGGAATTTCCACATTGCAATCCTTAGAGAATGAATCTTTTCTCACCCCTGAGACCATATCACGATGGGAGAGCATCTAGTGTTAGTTCCTTGGTAGCTGGGGCCACTCTGCCCCCTCTCGGGAACTTGAGGCAGTCAGCAACCCTCTAGCCTTAACAGGTGAGGGCTGAATCGGGCTAGTGATATGAGTCAACTCTCTCTCCCTGAGTCTATTTTTGTGAAAGGCTCTGTCAAAATGTTCAGATACAAGACAAAGACGAAGGGTATGAGTGATTTCTAGAAATAGCTCTATTTTGCACTTTTATCCCTTGGTAGAGCCAACATTTTAAGAGAAGCTAGAGTCACAGGCACCAAAGTCATCCACCCACCAGGCTTTCCTTAAGTCAGGCCCTACTGAGCTACTGCAGAGTGCATTTGACAGACTCTGCAGCAAAGAGGTGTATTCTCTCTTCCTTAGCAAAATACAGTGAAGATAAATCCAAAGGTGTTATCTGCTAGATTCCTGGTTGATCTGTTGCCCAGTTGGCTCTGTCAAGCATCATGTGACTTTTCTCTGCCTTGCTGTGCCTGCTACGTTGACATATGCTCCTGCTTCCACGACTGCCACCATCCCTTGTAGCTTGTGGGTACTTCGTCTATTTAGGCGGGGGCGTGAAAAGATGAGTGGAACACAGCTGACAATCACTGAGTACTCTGACAGGCCATCATCTCCACCATCACTTTCACATAATGTGGTGTTGGTTTTCTATACAGACAGAGTTCAGAAGTTTAAGCTACTTTGTGGAGGTCACTCAGAAACTTTCAGACCAGGAATGAGATCTTTGTTTGCCTGATTCTGAAGGAAGGTATTATCTTGGTACCCTGTGTCCACCCACCGCTTTACATCTGCTCCCTGAGTGAGCATATCTACTGTGCATTCTGAGGGACCCCAGTGGGTACTCTGTCAAAAGAAAAAACACTGACTAAAGAAACTGTTCTGGAATGGGACTGAGAAGCAGTTGAGGAAAGGAATTGCTGTTAATGAGCAATCTTAAAACATAAAGTTGGCCAAGTTTTGATCCCTTTTTCTCCTAAAGTACAGGAAGAAACTTTGTCCTGCTATTCCATTATCGGCCTATAGATAGATACTGCCAAACAACAGACTAATAACCTTCAACTCCCTCCCTGAAGTTTCATTAACTAAGCTCATATCATAGGAAGGAAGATTGAGAAATACCAACATACCTGGATTAGTTGATCACAAACTATTGTCCTTTCAGGCCCATTCAACTCTCAAAAGAATGATTTACCTTTGATTGTCTGAACATTGAACCCTCTCTTTCTCCTTTCCCATTCACAATTTTTGCCATTCAAATCACCCTGAAATCTGTAAGATGTATTATGAAAAAAAATGTATAGATTTCAACTTTTTTTGTTTGTTTGCCTTGGGGCCAGTAGGTGGCGTAGTGCTTAAGGTGCTGAACTCTCACGTGGTTGACCGTGGTTTGAGTCCCAGTGGCTTGAAACAAACTGGGCATGCATGTGTGTGTGCCCAAAATCCTGAGAGGAGAATAGAGGAGAAGGGATTGTGGTGTGATCTCCTCTGGAGGGTGATTTCTCATTTTCTTTCTCATTTCTCCAGCAAGCACATGTGTCCTATGGCAAAAATCCCTCAAAAAAATTTTTTTTCTCTTTTTTTCTGAATTTTCTTTCTTTCTTTTTCTTTTTTCTTTTTTTTTCTGTTTTTTTTTTTTGGTAAGGTTTTGCCATAGGGCACACGCACTCACTGGAGAGAAACAAAGGGACAGTGAGAAGGAAAACGAGAAATCAGCCTCCCCCCAACCCCCTAGGGAAGATGGTTTTACAGCAATCCCTTCTCCTTCATTCTCCTCCAGGGATTTTGGGCATGCACCATCAAAAGCACACACTCCCGGAGTGATTTTCAAGTCACTGCAGTTAGCCATGTGGGAGTCCAGTCCTGTAACTGGTATTCCACCTGCTGGCCCCAGATTTAAAAAATTTTTGCACCAAAATAAATAAGTGTGCTTCAATTCTTTTTTTCCACAAACATTTTTTTTCTTTTCTTTTCTTTTTTTTTTTTTTTTTTTTTTTTTTTTTTTTGAGAGGTTTTTGCTATAGGGCGCATGCGCTCGCCAGACAGACAGAGACAGAGAGATAGAAAGCGAGAAATCACCCCCCAGAGGGGATGGCCACGCCGTTAATCCCTTCTTCCCTTCTCCTCCATTCTCCTCCTGGGATCTTGGACACGCACACATACGCACCCGGAATGAGTTTAAGCCACCGGGTCTGGGACTCGAACCATGGTCGACTACGTGGGAGTCCAGCGACATAGCCATTACGCTAACTAGCTAACTATTGGTCCCTTTTTCCACAAACATTTGAAGTTCTCCATGTAGTGTCTCTCCCTAGGACTGATAGCCTCTTTTCCAAAAGCTTTCCAAAGACCTCTCTCCTCATGTCTTAATGGCTAGGATAGAGTCACAAGCACGTTCCAAAACCATCATCCACTTGCCAGAGAGTGGGAATAAATGCAATTGGTTCTCAACTGTGACTGTATGTTATAATCTCACACCAAACTTCTAAAAAAGGGAGACCTGGGCTCTACCTCCAAAGATTCAGATTCAGTTGATCTATAGTAGAACCCGGGCTCCAGATCTTTATAAATCCCACAGTGGCATTCAATGGCCTGAAAGGATCCAGAGCAGAATAGATATTGGTGAGGCACTGCTGTGATGGAGGCATTGCCATGACCGAGACACAGCTGAGTTGAGGAAGCAGCTCACGTCCTTGCTCAACATGATGTCTTCATGAATTATTGTGCTAGGTTGTAGCTATACCCTCAAACTGGAGGAGATAAGAGAGTTCTATGACAAAAAAAAAAACAAAAAAACAAAAACAACAACAACAACTACTTCCACAGAGTCCAGCTTCCTTTTCTTTTCATTATGCCAAGTGTAGACATTAGAGCAAAATTAATTCCAGGCAACTCCACAAATGAGGCATGGGTACCACTGGGTCAAGAAAAAGGGAAAAAAAAGAAAGAAAAAGTGGGGGGAAGCATCTGTTGTCTCAGGCTCCACTTTCTGGTTGACTATGTCCACTGGCCCCTCAGCTAGCTTGGGACCCCTGGGGGTACCACGGTCCATTTGACAAGACAGGGATGTCTTGTTGGACTACAAAAGTCCTTAGAGTCCTAGAGTCATGGTAGGATTTAACCCTCAATGATCTTCTCTGTCCTTCAATATTTGTAAAGAGGGTAATGGACAGTTTATGTGTCTTAGAAAATGTACTAATTTTCAATTGGTTTAGGGAATTTTGATAGAGTCAGAAGGGCCCTTCAAGTGACTAAGTGCTTTTTCTTTCCCCATCTCATATGCCTACATATTCTAATAAATACCTTGGGTGGAAGTGGTGTAGAGTGGTCTTAATAATCATCGAGATCTGGGTCAAGGGCCAGCAAGGTGGCGTGGTGGTTAAGGTGCTGGACTCCCACTGTGGTTTGAGTTCTGGACCTGATGGGTTGCTTTCTATCCTCTCTCTCTTTTTCTCCCTTCCTGTGTCTCTCACTGGTGGGTGCACATGTCCTATAGCAAATTTTAGAATACTACTACTACTAAATTAGATTAAATAATTCTAAAAAAATATGGATCAAATGGAATATGTGCCCACTATGTATAGATGGCCATGCTAGGTACAAAGGACGCTCTCTCACTCCCCACCCCAACCCCAAGAGACTTAAACAGGACATGGTGACCAAAACAATAGAAGATATCCCAAATTGAACAGCAAGTAAACTCAGTAAGGACCACATGGTTTCAGAGACTTCCTTCAAAATTACTTCCAGACTAAGCACCCACCAAAGTGAACATAACAAAGATCTATGTTTGAAGCAGGAAAATAAGTTTGCAAGAACTGAGTGTTTCATTGTGCTGTGAAGATGGCACAGAGCGGGAACCAGCAGTTAGCGTGATGGCTATGTCGCTGGACTCCCACGTAGTCGACCGTGGTTCGCGTCCCAGACCCGGTGGCTTAAAACTCATGCCGGGCGCGTGTGAGTGCGTGCCCAAGATCCCAAGAGGAGTATGAAGGAGAAGGGATTGCGGCGTGACCATCCCCCCTGGGTGGTGATTTCTCGTTTTCTGTCTCTCTGTCTGGCTGGCGAGTGTACGCGCCCTATAGCAAAAACCTCTCAAAAAAAAAAAAAAAAAAGATGGCACAGAGCAAAGAACTGAAGAAGGGATCAAAGCAACTCGGCCCAACTCCTCTTCTTCTAAATCAACAGCAAATTAACAGCGAACACTTTTGTTACTACCATTGTGCAAAACTCAATTGCCTCATTTATGGCAGCTCTAAGGTAGATACTACACTGCAGGTATGAACAGCATAAGCAGCTCTCTCCTAATGTGCTTTCTAGTAAACCACTTTCATGAAATCTTTCACCGGAAATTAATTAGACACCAGAATCTATAAGAAAGCGTACAAGATAAAATGATTTCTCTTTTTAGAACAAAAGTTGTCAAGCTGCAAACATTTGATGGCTTTGTCTTCAGGTGTAAGGAGGCTGGAGGAAAAGGGACAAAGGTCTTCTTGGAACTTTTATTCCCTGAACAACGTGGGGACATGGAAAATCAAATGTGAGTAATTTCAGATAAGTATATTAAAGAATAAGAGGAAGAAAGTCTTATTACTGGTGTACCATTACAACGTTTTCCTCTACATGAGAAAGGGAAAATAACATTGACTATTCATATGTAGAGTGTCTCACAAAACCATCTTCTGCAGCCACTGTCTATTTTATTATTGAGATAGACACAACTACCTAGATTTCCACTCTCAACAGATCCATTAAGGCTAAACTCTTTTAAACTTTGCTTACTCACTTGCTTTTATTGTTTTTGAGAAAAATATTGGAATAAATAAAAACAATTATTAAGAAGTCGAAATCTCAAATTTTGTCAATATGTATGTGCGGGCCATTCATTTTTTTCTTGTTATTGTTAGTCATCTTACAAATACACAACCACAAATTCTTCACTTCCTTTGGTAGTAGGGCTCTTTCAGCTCTGAGAATTACAAGCACTTTACAATTTTTACCAGTTTCGGGAAAATATCGGTTTCTTTCTTATCAGAAAGTTTATTCTCACCCCAGATGCCACTCTTTACATTTACATAACTGTAGTTGAGGTTGCTGATGCAGCAGGGATCAAAGCTGTTAATCAAGTGGGCCATTCGGAAATGTTCCTTAATCCCACTGGCGCATCCCAGTTCCTACAGGCAGCATATTGCTTATTCCCAATTCGCTATGGCTATCAGTGGCTAGAAGTGATAGCAAGTGATTCCTGTATGTCATTGACGACTTTGTTGACATTTAAGTTGCTGACTTCTTTCTCTTTATGAATTACCCTAGTTTTATGTTTGTAGCTATTCTCAAATTCAGCCATTGGGTATACTCATTCTCTCTCTTCTTTGGATGTCACTCTGCCTCCTGACTACTCTGCTGGAGTTTCACACATGAGCGAAGTGGAGCTCGTGCTGGTATTTACAGGAAACTAGGACCCTTACTAGCCTATTCAAAGTTAGAATGGCACCTCGGAAGGTAGAGCACTTGTGGAAAATTCATGGGGACTTCAAAAAAATTCGCAGAAAAGGTAAAATTAAGATACAAAATGAGTTTATTGTGGTGCAAAAAAATTTGGAGCCCTTGCATAGTGCTTTTCATAATACACATTTCTACGTACTTTTTGAAGACAGCTAGGACATCGGTAGGACTCTCTGCTTTGTGTTTCAGTTCAAAACAAACAAACAAAAAATCCTGAAATATAAATAAGCCAAATAATTTTCATTTTAACCAGAATCGTCTTGCTTCCTGCCGGTTCTCCAAAACTAGTCTAATATCAGTATTTCGTGATATTGGCCGAGGAGGCCAGGGGCCAACTTTCAAAATGAAAAACATGCAGCTTGGCTTGAGCGTATTTCTTCAGGGTTAATATGCCTAAGACATGAAAAGTTCAGCACCTGTGGAGCAATGAGGTGAGGCAGCAGGGGGATTACGGAGCCTCAGACTTACATTAATGCAAAATCAAGGCTTTGCTGATTCAAGAGACCCAGCTGAAGAATCAGGAGGCAGAATTTTTCTATTAACTAGATCTTCAGTTTTTTCCCAACACATTCTACGCTGAAGCAAATTTACATTGTACAACTTAAATTTCTTGGGTGTGATAACAGTATTGTGGTTATGTAGGAAAATTCCTTGCTGTTAGGAAGTCCTTATGAAAGTTTTCAGGGGGAACATATTTTGAGCTGTGCAACTTATTTCAAATAGATTGTAATACAGAGAGAGATAAAGAGAGAGTGAGCAAGCGCTCAAGTATAGTAAATGTTAGCAATTGATCCACCTAGGACGAAAGGTAAACAGGTCTTTCTTGTGCTTTTTAAAATACTTCCTGTAGATTAGAAAACTTCAAAACATTGAAAAAATACTTAGGAATAAATGTAACAAAAATACAGGACCCGTATAAATAAATGTATAAAATAATATTTGAAGATATAAAATGCAAACTGAATGCATAAAAAATGATTTGATTATAGAAGTGAGAGATGTGGGACCAGCAGAGGGTGTAGTGGTTACATCTCTGGAATCCCACATGATTGGCCACAGTTAGAATCTCAAACCCATCGGCTTCAAACTCATGCTGGGCACATGTGCCAAAACCCTGAGAGGAAAATGAAAGAGAAGGGACTGTGGCATGGCCATCCCCCTTAGGGGGTGATTTCTTACTTTCTGTTTCTCTGTCTCTCTGGTGAGCATACATACCCTATAGCAAAAATCTCTCTTAAAAAATAAAAAGAAAAAATGAGCAGATGTCAAATATTTTTTTCTGGTATTTATATTAAAAATGTCACCCATTTTTATAAATTTAGTGTAAAAACCAGCAACAACAAGAAAATAAAAATATAGACTATTCATTCTTCCACTTTGTTTACTCAGTTGACACTGACTTATCATACTGGGCCCCAGGATGGTGGCTTGAGCTCACTATCCCCCACTCCCCATTCTGTGCAAGGCATGGGGTTAAGTGCCTGACAGGAGAGAAGTGAAAGATTAGAAGAAGGGGCATAAAAAAGGAACACGAAAAATTTTAGAATCAAAATGGAGTCATTTATGTCAACCCAGACTAAATCAAATCAGGAAGGCCATGGAGGAGGGGTTTTCTTACACTAATAGGTCTGATAACAAGAAATGTTATTTTTAGAACTCTGCCAGAATCATAACCTTGCACAAAGACCACTGCAACCTGACATAAGGACTTCTGTACGAACATCTGCCCAGGGACTACCAGTCCAACCTTTGACAGATGCCATTTTTGTTAAGGATCCTGATAGACAAGGATAATTGTCCCAAAACAACTGATAAAATCCCTTTCGCCGCTCCCCTCTGGTGTGTGTGTGGGTGAAATTTTTAAAATTTTTTAATTTTTAAAAAAATTTTTAATTTGTTTTTGCCTTTAAAACCTATCTAAGGATTGTAAGACCTCAGTGAGCATGTTTGGGGCTACCTGAAATATGTTCATCTAGGCTACCTGCCTGCTCTATACTTCATGCTTAGGTCCAAGAACACTCCTTTTCTTTATATATTGTGCCTTAGCTTACTTTTGGGGGTAGACAAGAACTGTATGTGTTTCTTCTCAAAACTGTTAAGTCCCTCTCACTACTCCAGACCAGGAAAGGGTGGACTAAGAAGTTGGGGAGGAGAGAAGCAGAAGGCTGCTGCTTTAGATAAAAATCTTTGCACAGCTGCTTTGAAATCAATGCAAGTGCCTCTTCATTTCTTTCCACTGAGGCTGTAATGTTCTATTCTCTACTATGATGGAGCAGAGTGATCCTTGCCAGGAGAATTTGGTTTAATGCCACCATGGCCATGAGCTGTCTGTGTGACCCTAGTCATTTTGCTTTCTCTCACTGGGACTTGGTCTCTCTACTTGCAAAATGAAAGGAGTTAGACTTGATATTCAAAGTTGCTTTCAACACTAGTTTCTATTATGTGCTTCCCTGTTAAACGCCAGAGGCCTCTGATTGTTCTAACTTGGTCCTGTCTTCCAGTTAAGCCCACTGGGTTGGAACTGGGTGTTGTAACAAGGCTTTTAAGCTCCTTAAACACTGAAAACTACTGTCAAACATTAATTCTATCTTTGAAGTTGATGGGCCAGTACCAAATTGAAGGCCTACCCCACTAAGGAGAAGGCATGACCTCTCCCTGGCCCATTTTTGTCCCCTCAGAGCAGTAAGGTATTTCAGCCTCCCTTCAGTTTGCATAGTGGTGAAAAATGGGGGATTTTCTTTTTACGAGGTCAGATTTCTGAGCTCTTACACACTTATTGTGCATGGTGGGATTTTGAAACCTCACAGAAGCTCCCTTGGCTAGTCATTCTACTTTCTATAATTTTAATTCAAGTTCAGTGATGAACAGGATTCTTTAGGGTTCATTCCTCTTCTTTCTTCAAAATACAGAAGCCTGAGGAATAGGCATGAGAAATATTTTTTGTCATATATTTGCTTTGTTCCTCTTTTCTGAAAGAAGAATTAAAGGAGGGGGAGTGTTTCCTAAGCAAATAAGAGTTGGTAGAAGGCAGTCAATCATTAAAACCTTTGGGGCTTTTTGGTCTTAATTCTTGGTCAGTAAGGGTATCTGATTATTCTTTCTTCTGATCGTATCAATCCACTAGTTCATTTCTTCTCCCAAAGCCTGGGTTGGACTTCAAGCTTCCCAAGAACTGAGACCATGACATCATCACCTTTGAGTCAACACAGCCTTGGGGAGACAGAATGGGTCTTAGAGGCAGACATATTTGGATTTGGGTCTTTCTTTAATCCTAAACTTGAACATCAACTTTGCCACCGTGGCACTTCTTGGACTTCTTTGGAACCTAAATAGCATAGATGGCCATCTGTGTCCTCTTATAGTGTTCCCAACCCACAGGGACCTGAATGCAGGTGGTTATGACTCATAACCTAAAGCATCAGCCCCATTAGTCAGTGTCCATGTTAATAGCCTGGGAAGGCAGGGACTGAGAAGGTGTTTTCCTAAAACCAAAGAGATAATATGATGTAGTGAGTTTCTGTGGGGTTGAAGCTTAAGCAAATCCTGCCCTTGAGCCATGTCCTCTCAAACCTCTCAGTCACCACATTCAAAGATGAAAAGCTTCATGCCACACATTTCCACCAATCTGATATCCTCAAAAATGCTATGGAGTTTATACTGCTATTCTTACCTGAATTCACGGTTGAGGTAACTGAGGTTCAGGGAATGAGTGAAGGTGGAACCTGAACTTGGACTCAAGGCTGGGAGCTACAGGCTCTGCTCCTCAGGGCATCATGCCACACTGCAGCAACAGCTTCCTACCATCTATCTCCAGCTGGGCTAAGTGTGAAGGTGGGAAAGTCTGAAAATCATTCATCATCTGCTGCTTTGTCTCTGGGTATCTGTATTTGATGTTCAAATGCTGCCTCCCTAATGTCCCCGAGGGATCCCTTTGCATGGCCTCAAAGGGTACCTTTTCTGTGTTTCATATTTGCCTAGAGTGCTTCTTTCCTCTCAAATTTATAATATTTCCTAAGTTATTTCTGTGTGTGTGACACTGCTTACTTCTATAATAGATACAAAGATTGTAGAAACAATCCTTGGGTCAAGAAGCTCTCAATTTAGTTATGTGAAAAGTCAGTCTTAAATGGTAAATACAGCAAATTTCTTTAAAGGGAGGTGCAAAGGGCTATCAGAGATAATCATAGCAAATGTGCATGATGCTTCATGGTAGGGGAAGCCCTATTTTTAATAAAACACAATAATAGATACCATTGTTGGGAGGCATCCACTAAGCACTTTAGAGTTGTTCATTATAATCCTCACAACAATCCTCCAGAAGAAGTATTATTGCTTCCATTTTTTTGCAGATGGAAATTTACAGCCCAGAGAAGTTGATCATGGGGCTAGAAATGTGCAGAGCTGAAATTCAAGCATATGTTCTGGCTTTGAAATTAGCCTGATTTCCATGTTTCCAAACCATCATTGATCACTGCGCTGGAACTGCATTTAGAGCTGAGTTCTCTCTAATGACTTCCAGTTGTTAAGTGGAGGGTTCGGATTTAGGGTCAAGACTGGTGGTCATTTCTGGCACAGAGCTATTGGAGAAGGCTTGGTGAAAAGTGTACCTTTGGAAGGCCCTGAAGAATCAAATGAAGGGTTGTGTATGTGGAGAGAACTTTCTAAAGAAGAGAACTACATGTACTATAATAGCAACAAGATGATTTGGAGCTTGTTTGGAGAAAGAGCCCCTGGTCAGAGGAGTTGGAGAAGATTGTTTTGGGATAGGTGGAAGGGCTGCACCCAGGGGTGGGAAGCCTCCATTGCTTCATGGAAAGAATATGATCATATCTCTAGTGGTATGGAGAGGTAGAGAGAGACTGGGAGACAAGAAAGGAGGTTGTTAGCATAGCCCATCAGCTGAGCAAGTCCTGATAGTAATGGCGGGAAGGATGAGGGACAATGATGGTGGAATAATCACTTGGACAAGAATAAAACCATGGGAGTAGGAGAAAGAAAAAGGTTGCTTCAAGGGACATTCCATAGGACATTCTACAGGACTTAACAATTAGTCGGCTGTGGAGACAGAAGTTGAAGGGAGAATCTAGAATGATTGAGTTTTCCACCTTTGGTGATTGCAAAAATTACACTGACTGAAACAGAGAAGTCAGAAGAGAATATGGTAGGATAAAAGAAAACAAACTTGATTTTAATCTACCAAGAGCCAGAAGGATAGATAGGTAAAGGTACTGTCATACTTCAAGAGTCTTTTTTGTATCGTGAGCTCAGAAAGAGAATGGAGAGTTTGGTGGTCATCTATAAGGGGTGATGAGAGAATGGAGATGTCCCCAAGGGTAGAGGTTCCTAATTTTACTGTGCTTGAAAATCACTGGAAGCCTACTAGGTAGCACACACTGATGCTACTGCTTGGCAGGCTGAGACTACAGGAAGGCTTAGGTTTAACTCAGTCTACCATGAAAAGTCCAGTAAGGTGATGTGTATCTGTAGTTCTGGTTCTGGGAGGCTGAGGCAGGAGGACTGTGACACAGTGCGACTCCATCTAAACAAACAAAAACCCACACATACACACCTACTACAAAAAAATTAATGATAATAATCACTGCCTGGAAGCCCCAGCATGTAGTACATATTTAATTTATATTGTCTCTTTCCTTACCAATAACAGCTGCCTAGAGTCCTAAAAGGTTATTTTAAAGAAATAATAAATAAAGGGATTTCAGGAAATATGAGCTGCATTTTAGTCATTGTTGTTTTTCTCAAATAAAGAGCAGTTTGTTACTTTTCCTTTCATGCCAGATAGGTGCTTACTTAGTCTGTTAAGTACAATATTGATCTTAACCCTAAATTACACTGGCTGAGATCTGCTTAGTCTCCTTTGTCCAATAGTTAAGAATGTGGACTTTGGAGCCACGGAGCTTAGGTTTGCATTTTGGGTGGCACCCACAAAACGCAATCTTGGGCAATTTACCCACATGTGGCAGCCTAGTCTCCTCTCCTATAACAGTCAGGTAACAGATTCAGTACCTTGCAGGAATGTTATGACACTATAACAACACATACTTGACACCTATTGGTGCTTGACACCTAAGAGGTGCTTAATAACGGTTGTGAGTTCTATCATTGGTTATGGAGGTGGGCAGGGGACTTGTCTGGAGAAGCTACAGGAAGAGGTGCTGGTGAGTCAGAAGGACATAGCGGTTTCTTGAGTCAGTACAGGACTATCATGCCAGCCTGTGCTACAGCAGAAGCTCATAGTAAAACCTGCCTGAAACTCAATCAGGCCTCTTAGGGTCGAAAAGCAAAGGCCCCATTCGAATCCTCTGGCTCTTGGCCAAGTTCCCAGTTTGGGGAACTACAATGATCCCTGGGAGAATTTCCCTTTCATTACAGTTGGCCAGTGAACTGAGCATTGACCATTGCTACCTATTTTCATGTTGGCCGAAAGTGGTCTTTACTGAAGAGACCCTATACAGTCTTCAAGATAGTCTAGGACAATTTCTTGAGAGAATGCATGGTCTGCCCAATGTGCTATGACTGGCTGAAAGCTGCAAAGTCATGTTGAGAGTCAGGCTTCTTCTTGACCTGCAAGAAGTCCAATAACTTCCTGGGCTGACACATGTCCTCTTGTCTGACCAGTCCTTTATTTCACTAATTGAGCCATTGTTCGTCATCTTCATAGCACAGCCCATGGTTTGCATCTCAACCATCATTTACAGTGTAAAAGAACTGACATTTAGTGAAACCTTACCATGTGTCAGCCCTGTGCTTGGATTTTTGAAACATCACCTTGTTTAATCTTCCCAATTTCATTTAGGAGGGAAGTGCTATTTTCATTCCCAACTGAGGTGTGGAAGCTGACACTCAGACCAGTTGGGCTCACAGCAGCCAGGATATGAGGGGAGGTTCTCCAAAAAGTTCATGGAAATGTGTGTGCATGAAAATTTGTTTACGTAAAAATAAACTCATAAGTTAATTTCATTTTTTGATGGAGTGTCCTCATATGTGTTTGTATGGGTCTCGAAGGCTTAAAATTCTTGAAGCTGGTTTGTCTTTTCCTTGTGAACACTTTTCAAGACTTCTTGAGACTATATAGACATATTGATAAACACTAACGCCTTCTCCATCAGGGTTGCAGTGGGTCTCAGTCCTGGTGGCCAAGCTGTCACTCTCCCTCTTACTGGTCTGCTGACACCTCCATAGTGTCATAGAGAGTTCCCAGTTACCTTGTTCCTTGCTTTTCACTTTGTGTCTTAGGTATAGCTCAAATGAGCTCCTCATGATCAATAAACTTCTTTTTTAAAAAGTTCATTTATTTATTTCTTCCATAACTGAGAGAGACAAAGAGAAAGCACCTGTAATAGGGTTCTAATGTTGCAATCCACTCCCAGTCTCAGCCAGCCCCGGATCATAGGCACACACAAGCCTGACATAGGAAAGTCTCTGGACATGAACCCAGGACCCTCCCATCCATGTGGTCTACTTTCCAGAGTTTCATGTTTACTGTTGCATCATCTTCTGGCCCCATGGCTAATATAGTTCTTTTTTGTTTTTTGTTTTTTGTTTTTTGTTTTTTGTTTTTTTTTTTTTGGAGAGGTTTTTGCTATAGGGCACATGCGCTCACCAGAAACAGAAAGACAGAGAGAGACAGAGAGACAGAAAGCAATAAATCATCCCCCCAGGGGGGATGGCCATGCCACAATCCCTTCTCCTCTATTCTGCTCTCGGGATCTTGGGTATGCACGCACATGCATCTGGCATGAATTTAAACCACCAGATCTGGGACTCAAACTGTGGTTAATTCTATGGGAGTCCAGCAACATAGCCATTACACCATCTGCTAGTCCCACTAATACAGTTCTTAAGGCTTGAAGGTATTACATGAGGATTTCTATGCAGACCAGGAAGACTAAAAAGGCAACACTGACTCTGTCTGTTCATTAAATTACACTGCCCAATCCTTCCATGAGTCTTTCTGTTCTCCTTTCCTTTCAGCCCCTGAACACCTTCCTTAAAAGCAAGTATTTCTCTAACGTACCCACCCTGAGTCCCTGGGTTTCCAACCTCCTGAATCCTGAAGAAGCTACAGGTATACTCAACAGAGGTGACCCTTGTATTCATAAGGACAATGAGGATAGACTGTGCACTATTAGCCAAAAAAAAAGGGGCATCTTGTCTGAATCTTCTGCACTTGGGTTACTCTTCTCTTTAAGGCTTCAGTGAGGACTGAGGAAGAAAACCTGTTGATTGTAACTTATTGTTTTAGTTGTTGTCAGTGTATTTCGTTAAAACAAAATCCAGAGGAAACAAATATTATAGGCCAATAAACACTATATTATCATTGCAAAGTTAATCTGAAATAACGTGTGGGAAACTTATCCAGGACTTTGACAATTAGAAAGGGTTTAGAGGAACTGGAATGAGAGAGACTTTGTTAATCTGAATGCCAAGCACTGTGGTTGGTACACACTGGGCTTAGTCAAATTCCCGGTATTTTCTCATGAGGTGGGAAATCAAGTGGGGTTGTGTAGTTGAAAACAAGCTCAGAGATAAGTAACTTGTGTACAACATGACAGAGACAAGATGTTTATCTTACATTCTTTTCTCTATAGGCAGCTGTTTCCCATCTTTCTAAATAGCTCTGTTCAAGTAGAGATTGGCATATAACATGAGATAAAATTTTTGGCAATTTTAGGGGAAAGATAACCTTGAAAACATCAAATATCATCATTAGATGAGTTCTCAGTCTTCTTCACCTATGTTGTGTTAACCTGGTAAAATATACATAATATGAAATTTAATATTTCAATGATTTTACTAGTTCAACGGTATTAAGAGCACCCACACCATTAACATCATCCATCTCCAGAAGTTTTTTCATCTTTCTCATCTTCTCAAACTGAAACTCTGTACCCATTAAACCCATTCCTGTTTGTCCCCTCCTCAAGTTCCTGGAAATTCTACTTTCCATTGTAAGGACAGATCACATTTTAGTTTAATTCACCTATTGATTGATACTTATTTGGGTTTCTTCTATCTTTTGGCTATTGTGCATGACCCTGTCATGAATGTGACTCTACTTTCAATTGTGTATGTGTGGGTGTGTGTGTGGAGAGAGAGAGAGAGAGAGTGAGACTCAGAAATAGAATTGCTGGATCATATGGTAACTCTGTTTAATTTTTTGAAGACATGTCATTACTTGGTTCCATGGAGAAATATTATACATTCTCCTACTTGCCCATTTTTTTAAAGAACCATTTTTTCAGAAGGCAGAAAACCTTTGGTCTCTGAGAAATAAGCTGCATTGCTGGTTCTCAGAACAGATGAGACATCTTGTGTGCTGTGAGACCAGGGTTTTCAGGAGCCCCAGCTTTTTTTTCCTGCCTCATCGCTGTGTGCATCATCTGTCAAAAGAGGACTAAAGAGAAGGATACCAAAGTTGGGACAAAGATTGAATCCTCTGGCAAAAACAGTCACCAGCAATGCCTCCTGAGTGTGACAATGGTGGTGTAGTCCTGTAGGAAAATGTCCTTGTTTTTAGCAAGTACAGGCAAAAATACTGAGGGTGAAGCAGCACAGGAAGGGCAGCCAAGAGTCTTCTCTTGGAGTGCTTGCCTCCTTCCCCGTGTGAACGTTGGACCCGTGAGACCATTCTGGTGAGGATTGCCTGGACTATTGTCCACACACACAGAAAAGAGGGAAGCAATGGCTGTCAGAGCACACAGTTCCTCAGTTGCCTTCAGTCTCCACCCCATCACAATTTTCAAAACTTTCACTCCCCCAACAACAAAACAGAAAGAAAGAATCACTGTGCCCAGGGCCAGCAGGTAGCATGATGGTTGAGGTGCTAGACTCCCACACGGCCGATTGCAATTCGAGCCCAGGCCTGGCAGCTTGAAAATTATGTCGGTGCATGTGCAGGCATGCCCAGAATCCCAGAGGGAGAATGGAGGAGAAGGGATTGCAGCATAGCCATCCCCCTGGGGGCTGATTTCTCACTTTCTCTCTCACTGTCTCTCTCCTGTGAGCACATGAGCTTTATGGCAAAAACAAACTTTAAAAAAGAGAAAGAGAATATAGAAAGAAGAAAGAGAAAGGAAAAGGGAGAATGAAAGAGAGAGATGAAAGAAAGAGAATGAAAGGAAGGAAGAGAAAGAAGAAAAAAGAAACGAAGACAGAAAGAGTCACAGTGCCTAACTGTCCAGCCAATACTCACTGAGCTCCAGGCTGGCTAGAGAGTAAGTCCAGAAGGAGCTTCAGACAAGTTTTTTCCTTCACAGCCCAGAATCATGAATTGATTCACACGTACTCCATAAATACTTACTAAGCACTTGCTATTATGGAAATGAAAGGCATAGATAGGCCCAGCCACCTAGGAATGAGGTTGACAGATATTATCTTGCCTTTTTTTTACTAATGAGAAGAGACCCTTGGTTTCCAAAAGCACTTAATTATGAAACCATTTGCAAAGAAACTCTAAGAGAGGGTCAAAGATTTTTAAGACGTATCAGTTGCCACTACACTTCAAGAAAGCCATAGTCTTAAAGATCTTATTGATTTCACTGTGAAGTAAAAAAGATAATGAGGTCGGGTGGTTGGGCAGTGGTAACACAAGTGGACCAACATGAGAAAGATCCTCGGTTCATGTCCCAGGACCTCCTTCTACTACCTGGGCATATGTATGTTTGTGATCTGAGCTGGCTGAGCTGGTGGGGGAGAGGTGTCCTTCCACTGCTGAGCTCCTATTGGGGATGCCTCTATCTGTCTCAGTCTCTCTCTCTCTCTCTCTCTCTCTCTCATGGAAGGAATAAATAAACTTACAAACAAAAAAGCAATATGAACCCATCTCCACTTGTATTTTAGGCAGCACTAGTCCATTCTACTGATCCTGCAATAAAATGCTGAGTGCTCATGTCTGTGTGCAGCCTGTGGAAGCCACAGTTGAGGAGAGAAGAAGAAGATATGTGAAAAAATTAAAAAGTTCAAAGACTAGAAACAGCAGGAACAGCATGGGAGGCCAAACGCTTGTCATGGAGGGGATGAAAAAGAAGGATCAGGGCCTCTTCTGATCTGGGACATTTGGGGGGCAGCTGAGGGAAGGGAGGGGCCATTTGAAGAATAGAATGAGCTAAGGCCTCGGCAGTATATTAAGGTGAATATGGCCAACCAAGAGTTACTGTAGGAACAAATCATATGTCACTGCATTATTAAATAGTATACATTTTCACATACTGAAGAAATAGAAAATATTTGGTTAATTCAAAAACATTTTTTCTGTGTTCTACATTCTAGAGACAAGGTATAGCTAATTATCATAGGGAAATCTTTATACCCCCCCTCCCATGCAATTAGGGAAAATGAAAGGGAAATCAGAAAAGGAAATGGACATTTAAAAAATTTCTACAAATCTAAGTGGTTAAATGCCAAAGTCATTCATCTTAGCAAGAACATAATTGGGAATCTGATAGGCAGAGGGAGGCCTAACCTGAGTAGGACATGGGAGTCTGAGGGAGGGGCTGAATGGGGACCCAAGAGAGAAATGAATGAGATGGGCCTTTATAGCAAAGAGTGAAGGACAGCAATTGTGCTTACAAAAGAGGTGGTATAAGGGCGAGCGGCCCTGGAAATCCGTGGTGGGAAAGATGAAGGAAGTGTGTGAATTGGCCTGTGGTCTCCACTGTGAAGTGTCTCTCATGCTGGATCGTCAATATTTTGCAATACGCCTAGTACTTTGGGCAATGTTTTTGGGATGTGAGATTCACACAAGAGGGATGACTTCCACATTCAAATCTTTGTAGAGGAGAGGGACAAAGGCAGCATGGAAATTGAGACTGCAGAAGACCCAGAAGAGCTCAAGATAAAGTGCTGGAGTGGAAGCCAGTCACAGCCAGGCAAGCCCCAGCTCCCCAAAGGGCCTACAGAATCTGAGGCGCACTGAGTTTACCAAGGAATAGAGAAAGAAGGGATAGACTCATTAAATAGCTCAAGAGTAGGGGGGACCTTAGCTGGCACTTGACCCTACACATATATATATTAATGTAAAAATATTAATAGTTTTTAATATTCAAAAAGCTCATGGAAAGTGAATATTAGGAAAAAAACTATGCAGGGATTTAAAAATTTTTCACCCCCAAATAAACTTAAATCCATCTTTCTATGAACTTTTTTAAGAAGTTTCCTCACATTATTCACTACAAAGCAACTGCTGTTTTGGTCTTGCTGTTTTTGCTTATCTACCACTCTCCACACCACCCCCTGGCCCAACAAAAAGTCAGTTAGAAACAGATACTCCTAGGGAGCAACTGGTACTTTCATTATTTATGGTTTGGTTTCATGATATATGTGATCTCCTTCCCTTTCTCTTTTTACTGATCTTACCAGTATTTGAAAATTGGTATGCCTTGTAGTTGTTGACACAAGCAGCCAATTTTGTGATTTCCCCTTTCACAGAGAAAGGTGTCCTTGTGGGCTAAAAAGAGGTTCTCCTTCTCTCTTCTCATCTTTTTGTGCTCCTGAAGTCTCTCCCCAGTTGTCTTAGGACATCTCTGATGAGCAGTTCAGGCATTTCTCTCCCTCACCCAGTTCTGCACTCTCAGGGACATATCTTTGATGCCCATTGCTTTGTAGACATGAGGAGAAGCTCTGACGTTTCCACAGCTCAGGTCTAAACCATCGACCAGGGCCTCCTGCCCTTCCCCTACCACATGCACTCAACTGCTGAATTATTTGAGAACACATTAAGGTTTCAAATGCAGACACGGGAGGAGAGAATAGCATTGAAGATAGTCAAAGCCCAAGTCTCAAAGTTCAAAGAAAATCACCATTGAGGGAGGTTATTATTATCCACACTTTACTGATTAGGAAACTGAAGCACTTTCTGCCTAAGACAAACAGAAAGGAGAGAATGCTGTGAGCAGCCCCTGTGAGCTTCACAGATGTGGAGACTGCAATGTGCCCTAGCTTTGGGATGATCTCTTAATCAGAGAAAGGTACTAGCTTTATGCAGAGCACTTGGGTTTTCTTTAGAACTCAACTCTTCCCCTTTTTTTCTTCCTAGGGAACTCCCAACAGGGCTTACATACTCTAGTTACTTTGAAACAGGCTCAGCATATGGGCCAGGTTGATGAAATTAGCCCACCTGTGTCTACAAGTAAATGTGGGAAAATAGAAGACCCAGAAATACAGTATCTGCTGCCCAGTGTCTGCTCAGCAAATCAGTGGACACTTGTCATCCACCTAGTAGCAATTACACTAGTCAAAGGAAAGTACGCAGTCAATGGACATGCCAGACTTCAGATTTCTCTTAGCTACTTTCCTTCATCCTGGCATCAAAAACACAAAGTCATTGGGGACCAGCAGTTAGCGTAATGGCTATGTCGCTGGACTCCCACGTAGTCGACCGCGGTTCGAGTCCCGGACCCGGCGGCTTAAACTCACGCCGGGCGCGTGTGCGTGCGTGCCCAAGATCCCGAGAGGAGAATGGAGGAGAAGGGATTGCGGCGTGGCCATCCCCCCTGGGGGGTGATTTCCTGCTTTCTATCTCTCTGTCTCTCTCTGTCTGTCTGGTGAGCGCACGCGCCCTATAGCAAAAACCTCTCCAAAAAAAAAAAAAAAAAAAAAAAAACACAAAGTCATTCAAGATTTGTGTAGCCTGTCTTAAAAATATATATATTTTATTCATTTCTCCCATCAGTGAGAGAGAGATAGTAAGGGAGAGTTTGAGAATCTTGTAGCCTGTCATTTTTTTTTGGAGGGGAGAGTTTTTTGCTATAGGGCACGTGCACTCGCCAGAAAGACAGAGAGAGACAGAGAGACAGAAAGCGAGAAATCACCCCCTAGGGGGGATGGCCACAGCGCAATCCCTTCTCCTCCATTCTCCTCTCGGGATCTTGGGTATGCACGCACATGCACCCGGCGTGAGTTTAAGCCACTGGGTCTGGGACTCAAACCACAGTCGACTACATGGGAGTCCAGTGACATAGCCATTATGCCAACTGCTGGTCCCATGTCTTTTTAAAAAAATTATTTGTTTCTCCCATCAGTGAGAGAAACAGTGAGAGAGACAGAAAGGCAGTACCCCAAACAGAGCCTTAACACCGCAATCCACTTCCAGCCTCTGTCAGCCCCAGATCACAGTCACATGTGCTGGCAAACTCAGGGAGGTTTCTGGACTCAAACCCAGAACCTTCCCATGTGGATCTTCCTCGAAAAATCTTACCACTTTACCATTATCTGGTCTTAACATGCCTCTGCTTATTAGAGATTTATAAGAATTTTGGATCCCAGAGAAGAAGATGCCTCAACTTTCATTTTGGGAACATTGTTTGAGTTCCATATTTGAATGACCTTGAGCAAATCACTTTGCCTCTTTGATTCTATTTTCAACCCTGTAAAATAAGGATCAAACTCTGTCTCAAAGCGGTTGTGGGGAGTATGGTGGATCATGAAGAGTCTGGGAGCTGCAACACAGCCGTTGAATAATTCCATCTGTAAAGGATTGCAGTTCAGACCACAGAGCCTGTCTGAGGCATGGCTGGGAAATTCATCTTCAGTTTCCCTTTTCTGAAAATTTGATCCCACTGGGTGGTTTCTTCTGCCCACCTCAGGCACCAAGTGTCTGGACATTTTCTCTACTGTGATGCCTTCCAGGGAAGCATCCATCAAAAGAATTCTGTTCTATCAAAGCATCAGAGAAGAAAAGGAGACTCTCAGCCTTCAGTCTGGAGTGTCTTTTCTGAGTGGATATTTAGTCACTGAATAAATAAAGAAATATTTTCCTGGAGCATCATTTCTACTCCACAGTAAATAATTTTAAATATTTTTATATTTGAAAGCATTTGGATATATCAGAAAGTAAAATGCAGAGTTTACTAGAATTGTAAAAGATATGGGGAAAAAAAGGAACCACGAAGAAATGTTTCTACAGGGACCAGCAGTTGGCGTAATGGCTATGTCACTGGACTCCCATGTAGTTGACCATGGCTCGAGTCCCGGACCCGGTGGCTTAGACTCACGCTGGGCACGTTTGCGTGTATGCCCAAGATACCGAGAGGAGAATGGAGGAGAAGGAGGAGAAGGGATTGCAGTGTGGCCATCCTCCCTGGGGGGTGATTTATGGCTTTCTCTCTCTCTGTCTGTCTCTGTCTTTCTGGTGAGCACACGTACCCTATAGCAAAGACCTCTCCCAAAAAAAAAGAAAAGAAAAGAAAAGAAAAGGAAAGAAAAGAAAAGGGAAAGGAAAAGAAAAGGAAAGGAAAGGAAAGGAAAGGAAAGGAAAGGAAAGAAAAGAAAAGAAAAAGAAAAGAAAAGGAAAGGAAAGGAAAGGAAAGGAAAGGAAAGGAAAGGAAAGAAAAGAAAAGAAAAGAAAAGAAAAGAAAAGAAAAGAAAAGAAAAGAGAAAAGAAAAGAAATGTTTCTATATAAGACAGACAGTCATTTCAAATTATTTCCCAAGCTCTGAAGATGTTTAATTTCAGGTCCAGCCTCCTCAGTTTATTTATTTGGGGAGGAAACGAAAGCCCAGAGAAACAGAGATCCAGCCACCTCTTCATTCTCTTCTTCTCAATGTTAGAAGCTCTGACATTGCTGTCCATTTTGTTCTCTGATGTCTGCACAGTACCTGGAACATTATCTTGCATCAATTCTTGGCATTTGGGAAGTATTTACTTAACAATTCAATTATTTTTTTAAGTTTATTTACTTATTACCTCCATGAGAAAGCAAGACAGAGATACAGATAGAGAGAGAAAAAAAAGAGAGCATCCTTACCAGGACCTTGATGCTCCAATCCCACCCCTAGCTCCAGCCCAAGGTCACGGGCATGCATATGTATCTGGTGTGTGTACTGGGAGGTGCTGGGATGCAAACCTGGGACCTTCCCATGTGGTTTATGCTGCATTACTTATGCACCATTACCTGGCCCCAAATAACTCAATTTATTTTAATGGGTAAGAGGACTCAGAAAGCCTCTGAGTCACCTAGGGGGTGTCCACATTAAGTCAATGGATGACATGTGACGCTGTCTGAGGAGAAGAGGTACTTTTTTTTTTTCTTTTTTCCTTTTACCTCAGAGACTGGCCCTGTAAATAAGAAGAGTCTTGACCTGGATTAAAAGTGACCCAATCATCTCCCTGAGGATGAAAAGCCCCTCATCCCCTAAAGATCTCTCTCAGAGCACCAAGGAAACACACTGAAATAATCAGTAATCATTTCTTATAGTGAAATGACAAGTTTCATCCCCTTTAAAAAAAAAAAACTTACTCAATTTTTAAAATAATGAGCTTGTATCACTTACAAAGTAAGAGCTAGTAACTTTACAGCACTTTACATATATCAACGGTGTGCATTCTCCAAAGTGGTGTGTCTACACATTTCTTCAGTGCCAAAGGGAAGAACTTAGGGGCATGTCCAGGGACATGTTCACCAGGGAGTTTCAGTGGGCTGTGGGCCCCTGCCAACGACCAACCACTCACCTAAGCCCCAATGACTGGCTCTATCCACATGTGTGACTTTTACAGTGCCCACAACCTTCTAAGATTTGGTTATAGAGAAAACCATTTGGACACACACAGCCAAGCAAGGAGAGCCACTGGGAATGGAGACCCATGTCAGTGATGGTGTTCTTTGCTCCTCAGGAGCCTGCATGCACACAGCACAGGCACTTCCTACTTTCACTGAGCCCTGCTCCCTGGCACAGTGGGTAGCACCTTCTTTCATGGCTGAATCTGTTTACTAGAAGCTCTGTCTTGGTGGAGTAGCATGCACAAGACAGTATCTTTTAGGAAGAGAACTTTGTTTAGGATCAGAGGATTCTGTCTGATGAGAGTGGAGCAGGTGAGTCCTGAGGAATGGTTGACTGGCTGTGGTGCAGAAATTCAGAGGTACTGGAATGCAGGGACAGGAAGGAGTTGAGGAAAGGGAAGGAAGGTAAAGAATGTGCAAAGTTACACAGCAGGAGGCTGAATTCTAAACTGAAAAATTCCTGAGCTGGGGTTGCTGAAGGATTTTCTTTAAAGAGAGATTTCCTCTCTGCAGAGAGAGACAGAGAGACAGAAAGTGAGAAATCACCCCCCCAGAGGGGGATGGCCACACTGCAATCCCTTCTCCTCCATTTTCATCTTGGGATTTTGGGTACACATGCACATATGTCTGGCATGAGTTTTAAGCCACCAGGTCTAGGACTTGAACCATGGTTGATTACAAGGGAATCCAGCAATGTCATCTGCTGGTCCCTGCTGAGGGATTTTAATATAAGAATATAAAAAATAATTTGGGCTATGACTTAATTTTCAGCTCTGTATTCCTAACCTTTGTCAAGACTTCTACATGTATAAACATTCTACTAGGAGAATTTCAGAGGGATCAGGTTGGGCTGCCCGAGGTATAAAAGAGAAATTATGAGAGGGAAAGGTGAAGGAGACAAGGGGTGGGGGCAGGTGCCTGGGGGCAGAAGTGGCGTTTGGATATCTAACTTCCCAGAGTCCCTGGTCAAGTAAGAAATATTGATTTTCCTGTTTGCCAGATGGAAGTTGAGCAAAGTTTTACTTAAATTTCAAAAAACAGGGTGACCTAAGCTGATATTTCAGTTTCATTACCAGGCATATGCCTCACACGAATAATTTAAATTCAGGGGAAATTCTAGAACTTCCCTTTTGCACTGAAGTAAGATTTCTTCTGCTGTCATATCCTAAAATCCTTAACAAGAAGCTGTAAATGTAAACAACTTTGTTTTTCATTCTGTGCTTCAGCGAACTATGTGAGTCAATAAGTATTTCACATACATTGACCTTGCATTTGAGCCACAGAAAAATAAATCTCCCTGTCTTCAATGATATTAGAACCTCATTGAAGATGTGAGATAAAACAAATACAGGATTTGGCAGTATCTGCTCAAATGTTAAATGCTAGTTGTTGGAGGAGAGATGCTATGGAGGGTAGTTTTGAAAGGCAGGAAAGATCTGGTAGACCAGAGGGAGCCTCGGAATGCTTCAATGAGAAGGTGGAACTTGAGGGAGAATTCCAGGGTTTACTATAGCTCTGTAGACCAAGACTTCTCAACCATAGGACCTATTGCTGTTTGGGGCTGGACAGCTCTTTGTCATGAGGGCACAGTAGGATGGATAGCAGCATCCTGATCTCTACCTTCTAGATGCTAGTAGCACACACTCCCCAGCTATACCAAAAATATGTCCAGACAATAATACATGCGTCCTGCTGGAAACTGTGTGTTAATTACAGGGCACAGCATGAGTTACAGTGAGAAAGAAACTTGGTCAACAGAGATGAGCTCTTATGCAAGCCTCAACCTGGCCCTGAGATGATGATCTGACCTCAACACCTGTGGTCACACAGTCCTTGGTGACATACTTAAGGCACAGCTGGTGGCCATTCTGCTCAGAAGGGCATTGTGAAAGAGCAATCACACATTTCTCACTAGTATCAATAGCCTTATTACATACATGGAGACTTCAAGAAATCTGTGGACAAACAAAATTAAAGAACAAATTTGTATTGGTATAAATTTCTTTTGAAATCCATGCATGGCTTTTCTTTTTATAATATGCATTTTTTTTTTTTTTGGAGAGGTTTTTGCTATAGGGCACGTGCGCTTGCCAGATAGACTGAGAGAGACATAGAGACAGAAAGCTAGAAATCACCCCCCGGGGGGGATGGCCATGCCGCAATCCCTTCTCCTCCATTCTCTTCTCGGGATCTTGGGCATGCACACACATGCGCCCGGTGTGAGTTTTAAGCCACTGGGTCTGGGATGTGAACCGCGGTCGACTACGTGGGAGTCCAGTGACATAGCCATTACGCTAACTGCTGGTTCCCTATAATATGCATTTTTCATGAACTTCTTTGACAACTTCTCCTATTGGGCATGGTAGGACATGTTTTCATGAGTATACAAAGTATTCCGTAATGGAACCAGCAGATGGCATAATGGTTACCTCGCTGGAGTCCCACATAGTCAATTGTGATTCAAGTCCTGAACCAGGTGGCTTAAACTCATGGCAGATACGTGTGCATGCATGCCCAAAATCCAGAGGGGATAATGAAGGAGAAGGGATTGCAGTGTGGCCATCCCCTGTGGAAGGTGATTTCTTGTTTTCTATCTCTCTGTCTTTCTTCATCTCTCTGGTGAGCGCATGCACCCTATAGCAAATCTCCCTCTCTCTCTCTCTCAAAAAAAAAGTAATCAGTAAGAGCAAGGAGCTGAAGAGTTTGGATTTGCTCAGCAAATACTATGCTTTCAATGTACATTCTTAACATACTTCAGAAAGATTCATTTCACAATGATGTGCCTAATTAAATGCAAGGAAAGAACAAGACTTCCTGGTCTGGAGCTGAGGGAGTAGTCTCAGGAAATCCATGACCTTGAAATTATAGCCATCATTTTGTGGGCTTATTCATCTTTCTGAGGAGGGATTCCGTAAGTTACTTTAGAACTCTCCCCAAATTGAGAGCTATTGTGTACAACTGGGGTTTCTCAAACAAAGAAGAAGGAGGGAGAGAAGGAGAAAGAAGGAAAGTAGTAGAAAAGAAGAAGGAGGAGAAGAAAGAAGGCTGGGATAAAGCAACGAGCTTATCAGATAGAAAAAAAAGCTAAACTATCCTTATTCTCAGATGATGTAGTTATATACATAGAAAGCCCAAAGGAATCCACAAAAAAGAAGCTTCTAGAATTAAGAGTTCAGTAAAGTAGCAGAATACAAAGTCAATATATAAAAAAAAAAACATAGCATTTTTATGTACTAACGATGAATAGACTGAGACAGAATTGAAGAAATCAATCTCATTTACAGTAACCACAAAACAAATAAGATACCTAAGAATAAACCTAACCAAAGAAATGAAAGACCTCTACAAGGAAAACTATGAAAGACTGAAAAAACAAATTGAGATTGGGACCAGCAGTTAGTGTAATGGCTATGTTGCTGGACTCTCACGTAGTCGACCGTGGTTCGCGTCCTGACCCAATGGCTTAAAACTCACGCTGGGCGTGTGTGTGTGCGTGCCCAAGATCCCGAGGGGAGAATGGAGGAGAAGGGATTGTGGCGTGGCCATCCCCTGGGGGGGGGGTGATTTCTTGCCTTCTGTCTCTCTTTCTCTGTTTGGTGAGCACACGCACCCTATAGCAAAAATCTCTCCCCACCCCCCAAAAAATGAGATTGATTAAAAAAAAAAAAAAAAAGAAAAGACTTCCTGTGTTCTTGGATTGGAAAAATCAATATAATCAAAATGTCAGATCCGCCCAAAATAATTTACATATTCAATGCAGTTCCAATCAAATTGCTTCATAGAAGCAGAAAAGGCAACCATAGAATTTGTTTGGAATCATAAAATATTTCATATAGCCAATACAATGCTGTGTAAAAAGAATAAAGTAGGAGGCACTTTTTTTTTTTCACTACCCAGCTTCAAAATATATTAGAAAGCAGTGATAATCAAAACAGCATGGTACTGGCACAAAACTAGACACATTGATCAATGGAACAGACCAGAGAATCAAGAAATAAACTTCAAAGTAAACAACCAACTGATCTTTGACAAAAGGTACAAGATAATCCAGTGGAGGAAAGTCTTTTCAGCAAATGGTGCTGTTAGAACAGGATATCTGCCTGCAGAAAAATGAAGTTGAACCCTTATCTCTCACCATTAGCAAGAGTCAACTCAAAATGAGTCAAAGATTTAAATGTAAAGCTTGAAACTATAAAAGTACTGGTAGAAAACTTAGGGGAAACTTGAAGCCATTGAATTAGGCAGTGATTTCTTAAATAAAGCCCCGAAAGCACAGGCAATCATTCCAAAAACATATAAGTGAAATTACATCAAGCAAAAATCTTATTTACATGAAAAAAGACAACAATTAGAGTGAAAAGACAACAATCCAAATGAAATAAAATATTTTCACATTATTCCTCAGATAAGAGATTGATAGCCAGAATATGTGAGGAACTGAACCGGCTCACCCATAAAAAATGAATAATACAATTAAAACCCAGAAAAGTGAACTCAATAAACAACTCTCCAAGGAAGAATTATGAATGGACAGAAGACTAAGGAAAAGATACTCAAAGTCTCTTGTCACAAGGGAAATTCAGATTAAAACCACAGTATGAGGGGACCAGCAGTTGGCGTAATGGCTATGTCACTGGACTCCCATGAAGTCAGTTCAAGTCCAGGACCTGGTGGCTTAAACTCATGCTGGGCACGTGTGTGTGCGTGCCCAAGATCTTGAGAGGAGAGTGGAGGAGAAGGGATTGTGGGGTGGCCATCCCCCCTGGGGGGTGATTTCTCGCTTTCTGTCTCTCTGTCTCTCTGTCTTTCTGGTGAGCACACATACCCTATAGTAAAAAACCTCTCCAGAAAAGAAAAAAAAAAAAAACAGTATGGGGCCAGAAGATGACATGGTGGTTGATGTGCTGGACCCCTATATGGCTGACCACAGTTCGAGTCCCATACCCGGCAGCTTGCTTTGTTACATTCTCTCCCTCTGTCTGTCTCTGCTGAGCATACATGCCCTGCAGCAAATTAATAATGATAATGATAAATAAAATTAAGTAAATAATTCTTTAAAAAATAAAATAAAAAAATTAAACTACAATGAGATACTATTTAGTGTCAGAGTGACTAGGATCAAAAACAAAGAATGAGTGCTGGCAAGACTGTGGTGGAAAGAGAATCCTCTTACACTGTTGGTAGGAATGTAAATTAGTACAACCTCTGTGGAAAACAATAAAGAAGTTCTTAAAAAAAAAAAAACTATAAATAGAACTACCATATGGCCCAATAATCCCACTCTTCCGTATTTATTCAGTCAAAAAGACACTTGCATATCCATGTTTAGTGCAGCATTATCTACAATTGCTAGAACATGAAATCAACCTAAATGTCCAAAAACTGATGACTAGATTGAAATACTGTGGCACATATATACTATGGAATATTACTTAGCCATAAGAAACAATGAAACCTTATCATATGATTCTAAGTGGATGAATATAGAGGACTTAATGTTCAGCGAAGTGAGTCAGACTTTGAAAGACACATACTGTATACCCCCACCTAATATGTACCAAATGTCTGCACTTCATGGCAGAAATGGAAAGATCTGAAGATCTGATAGTGGAGAGGGTATGTGTAGGGAGGGGAGTGGGTGGTAGAAGGTGGTGGGGGCAAAGGAAAGAGACATCTAACAGTCAAAAGAATGTAAAGTTCTCTGTTGAAAAAAAAAGTTTAATTTCTGCTTTAAAAATATAAAATAAAATCATGAAAAAGGGCTTATCTGGGCCAGGGTTAGGAAAATCAGCTGGTCATCAAAAAATCCAAGTTGCTATGAATAATGTGTGCCAAGATCTCACAGATTTTAGGATGGTTTCTAAAAGCAATAGTTATAGGACCAGCAGTTAGCGTAATGGCTATGTGGCTGAACTCACATGTAGTCGACTGCGGTTCAAGTCCCGGACCCAATGGCTTAAACTCATGCTGGGCACATGTGCATGCATGCCCAAGATCCCAAGCAGAGAATGGAAGAGAAGGGATTGCGGCGTGGCCATCCCCCCTGGGGGGTGATTTCTTGCTTTCTATTTCTCTTTCTGGTGAGCGCATGCGCCCTATAGCAAAAACTTACCCAAAAAAAGCAATAGTTACAACTACAATGGCAGAGTATCATGGAGTCTTATACAACAGTGATTGACTAAATTAAGGGCATCAGGATGACCTGATAGTTACTTAAGTCACTTCGTTCAATCTTAGGCAAAGTGTGGGGACAGTGAGTCTGGAAGGTAAAAGAGGATGAGCAACAAGAATGTTCATAAACCAAAAAGTCCAATGTGTCCAGTGGCATCTAAGTTACTTGGGGTGCTCATTCCTAAGAAAGTCATGATAGGTACATAATATTCATATGTTTTATTTCCTTATTGCACTGACTCAGGTTGGCTGAAATCGCAGGTTTTCAGAAAAACTCACTTATTTTGGGGAACCATCAGTTTTTCTTAGTTTTGGTCTGAAGATACGGCATTTTAGCATGAGTGACTCCATTTTGGTCTGATGTGTTGGGGCCTACGGCAGAAGTTGAGTCCACAACAATAGTCTTCTAAAACTTTTATTTAACAATTTTAAACATGAAACAGTGATGTGAGTATTCTGATCGAACAATCCCTTTGCCCCCCATCCACCTAGTTCTTGGCCCCATTTCTTAAGCAAAATCCACTCCACAAACATTCATTGAGCAGCTGCTGAGTGTTTTTTATATGGAGGAATGAAATAGACCCTGCCCCGAGGAGCCCACAGGTGAGAAGCAAGGAGACATTTGGGTGTTTAATGAAGTATGATATGAGTGAATCTAGCAGATTATAGAACATCTGAGCTCTGTCTTATTATCACATGCTGTCAGTCAGAATTCATATAAAGTAAATAAGAGACTGACTTGCTGGTGACAAGGAAATGAGAAAGGAAAGAGCCAATCAGAGACTCGTGAAGAAAGACTCTCATCAATATTGAGACCCAGTGACTAATCACACCAGGGGAAGGAAGCTTGGAAGGTGGGTGAGTCAAAGACCTAAACTAGGAAGACTGGAGACACTACTGACTGCGGTCGGCAGGCAGAAAAGAGGAGGACGTTTTGAGTGGGAAGACAATGAGTTTTGTTTTTAGACATATTGAGTTAGAGGCTATGTGAGGATATTCAGAAAACGTCCTGAAGGGAACTGGGAATACAGGGCCGATGGCTGTGGAGGAGCCAGGGGAAGAGGTGGGCAGAGAGGAAGGGAGGGTGTTCCCTTTTCTCAGGGACAGTCAGGGAAAGTAGAACCACCCTTCCACATCTCTGGTTTATTTAGGCACATTCTTTCATGGACATTTTTTTTTTGCAAAGCACAGATGTTTTGTGGGAGGAAAAAAAGAATCTCACAACAATAGTATTCATTGAAGTTTCTGACTCTGGATTTGAATGAGTGGTTGAATGTTAAGCAGTATCCTTTTCCTGAAGTAATGAGGATATGGGATGTGAAAGCATTAGGTGGGAGTCAGCCTGGGATGCACTCCTGGGTTGTCTGAATCAGACACATAAACATGGTTTAATTTCTATTTCTGTTAGACTTTTTATATCAATTAATTCACAGAGATAGCATACAAATACAAATGCAAAATGTTATGTACTTCTCTCAATCCTCCTTCCACCCCAGTTTATGAGGTCAGGACTGCAAACTCCAAGGCCCCCAGCAACCTAACTTAGCAGGAGCACAAGGCTACAAGTACGTGTACTTGGATTGGCCTTCCCATTCCGCAGGAGAAACTGAATGTCTAGATTTGTATGTGAGATTTTCCTATTCTGTTTAAATAGAGGCAACTCATTTTCATTTTTAAAATGAAAATTTTTAAATTTAAAATTAAAATTTCATTACGTAGGGAATCAGCAGTTAGCGTAATGGCTATGTCGTTGGACTCCCACGTAGTCGACCGCGGTTCGCATCCCGGACCCGGTGGCTTAAAACTCATGCCAGGCGCATGTGCGTGTGTGCGTGCCCAAGATCCCAGCAGGAGAATGGAGGAGAAGGAATTGCGGCGTGACCATCCCCCCTGGGGGGTGATTTCTCGCTTTCTGTCTCTATGTCTCTCTCTGTCTGTCTGGCAAGCGCACGTGCCCTATAGCGAAAAACCTCTCCAAAAAAAAAAAAAAAATTTCACTACATAGATCAAATGAACAAGTCTGTGATAGACAGGCTGGGTGCTGGTAGAGTTACTCCCTGGGGTTGTATCTCGTGCACTAAACAACTTGGAGGGTTCCTTCTAGACACAGGAGAATGAAAGACTATACATACAATTATATTTTTATTTTCGTTCTCCTTAGTCTGCCTGTTAAGGCGCAATATGAATGTAGCATATTTTTTGTCTACTGTTGAGAAAAATCCCATTTGTATTACTGTATTGATGTTGTGCATATGTTTGCACATGTTTTTGCAAACTCCTCTGAGTATATTCATACAATATGTTCTTCCTAAAGGTGGATTGCCCAGTAAAAGCATATGCACATCTGACTTTCCAATAGATATTTCTAATCTTCTGGAATGTGGTAAAGTTTAGACTCATACCAATAACAATGAATTAGTGGCTCTCAAAACTTAGTGTCCAAAAAATCATTGAAAGCTATTAAGGAATGTCATTAACTAGGTCCCTCTTCCCTAGAAATTTTCATTGTTATGTCTGAGGTGGGCTCATATGATTTTTGTTTGTTTGATTTACATGAAGTAATTTGATTTTCGGATAGTGGGGGTAGAGCGTACAGTTTCTATGAACACTTACACAGGTAGTGGTATGTGTAACCACCACAGTGGATATATTATGGAAGAGTCCATCAGCTCAAAAAGCTTACTTATGCTACCAATATGTAGCCACCTGCTACTCTCACACTCCTTTGGTGAAAATTCATCTTCTCTCTGTCATTTTTTAAAATTTTTTTTTCTTCTTCAAGTCTTCAATTATACAGTGTGTGCCCTTTGGAGCCTGCCTTTCTTTACTCAGAATAATGCCTTTGAGATTCACCCATGCTATTATCTGTATCAAAAATCATTCTTTTTCAGTGCTGTGTAGTACTCCAAGGGATGGATGTACCACAGTTTGTCAGTTCCCTCACTGAAGGACATTTAAGTTGTTTCCATGTTTTAGCCATTGCGATCTGCCTTTTAAATAAAGCAATCAAATGATTGCAATAGAAATGGCTCTGAAATCATGCGTAGAGAAAATTTACCTATATTCTCCACAGAAATGAATATTCTCTGTCTTTTTAACTTTTGCTAATCTGATAAGTGGAAATAATGTTTTGTTATCTTATTTTCATATCCCTGATCCTCAGAGGGGTTGAAAATCTTTTATAATCCTTACTAGCCATTTGTAATTATTCTGTGAATTGCCTACTCACCTTTGTGTGTGTGTGTGTGTGTGTGTGTGTGTGTGTAAACAGAGCAGATTGTGTTTTCATATTGACTCTTAGGAGCTCTTTTATGTTAAGGCTTTTAACCCTTTGGCATAGAATCTTTTCACAGTCTGTTGTTTCTCTCTGTATGTGTGTGTGTGTGTGTGTGTGTGTGTGTTTTTTTTTTTACCTGTTGAGGAATAACCAGCATGCCCACATTGACAAAATTCCTGTGCTTCTTAGAACCACCATCCAGTTTTTAGATTCCATGAGAGGCTTAAGAATAACCTGATCTATTTGGACGATTACAAAGCACAATCTCACCCGTCTCTGCTAGTGATGTATCTACTTTCTCTTGCTCATCCGACAAGCTATTAACTATGAACTGAACCTAAAAAATCACTGTACTCTTTCAGCTGTATTAGTTTTGGTTCTGTGAATTACGGAGTCCTTTCGTTTGGTTGTTACAGCTGTTTTCCTGTGGTGGGTGTGGCTGAAGATCATTTTCATTGTTTATGAACCTGAAAATCAAGAGACATTTACAAACCCTCCACAGGCATATTCTAGAGGACTGTAAGTGGAGTACTTATCTTAACGCTGTCTCACTTTTTTCCCCCTAATCAGCTTTTTTTTTTTTCAATTTATTTATTTGCATTCATTCTCTGAACATCATTACAGCATACAAAATGAGATTTTCCATCCAAATTACACTATATATTGTCTCAATCAAGCACATCAACAAACATGTTATTGTCAGCAAATGTTGTTCCATTTCTTGTCTTCTGTAAGTTTTGCTTTTTTCCCTCCATCCTAGATTCTCTATCTCTTACCCTCTGCCATCTCCCACTCTCCTCCCACAGTCTCTGGTATCTATGTTTGCATTCTATACTGTTTTCTCCTCACATTTTATTGTAACGCCAAAGACCCTAATCAATCCAAATACCCTCATAGCACACACAGGTGATACCCACATTTCCATGAACACAAGTCTTACTTTACGCATCCTATAAAGTAGCACCTAGCTGTGGCTACATATCCTACTGCAGTCATTGAATAGATATATATATTTTTTTCTGAAACTTTTTTTTTTGTAACTCAATTTACATTCCTTCCCTAAGCTTCATCACAGCATACAAAATGCAATTTCCCATCCAGTACACACTGCATAGTGATACAATCATGCACATTACAAAAAATTTTCCATTACTAGTTCCTAGAATTACTTCCACCCCTCTTTCTGACCCTCTGTCCCTTCCCACCCTCCTCTCACACCACCTCCGGTGTCTACAATTGTCCTTCATTCCCTTCCCACCCACGTTGCATTGATCACACAATTTCCTACGTAATCTAACTACTTTCAATGGTGAGTTCACTCATTACTACTAAGAAAACCAGTTTTAACTTAACTCAAAGAAATGCCAAGGAACTTTGCTTAAAGCCAGGAAACAAGTTAGGATTCTGTTCAAATGGAAGGTGCATGAACCTATCAGTCTCATGTACTTTTATCTTCTGTTCTGGTTCAATTTTCCTGATTAAATTCTGGGATATAATATTCAACTCCAGACTTGTCCCTCTGATTAAGTTGGCCACTTTCATAGTTTTTTTACTCTTATTTCCGTGTGTCTGTGTTTAATTTTCTTGATACAGCACACCCTTGAGAACTTCTTGGAGATCTGGTCTGGTGCTGGTAAATTCTTTCAGGTTTTGTTTATCTGAGAATGTTCTTGTCTTTTCTTCCCACCTGAAAGATAATCTTGCCGGGTACAGTATTCTTGGCTGAAATTGCTTCTCTCGTAACACTTTGAATATATTTTCCCATTCTCTCCTCGCTCGCATTGTTTCTGATGAGAGATCTGCTGTTAGCCTGATGGGATGTCCTTTGTAGGTAACTTGATATTTCTCTCTTGCCAATCTTAGTATCTTGTCTTTGTCTGCGGTTTTGGTCAACCTGGCTATAATGTGTCTTGGAGAAGATCTTCTTGGGTTGATTCTATTTGGGGTCCTTTGTATTTCCTGGGACTGGATCTTTGAATGCCTCTCTAGGTTTGGAAAGTTTTCTTGCAGGATTTCATGGAATAGATTATCAATGCCCTTATGGGTCTCTTCACCTTCTGGAATGCCAATTATCCGGATATTTGGACGTTTGATGGTATCCAGTACTTCTCGCATATCATTCTCAAATTTTTGAGCCATTTTCTCAGTCTTCGTGGTGGACTTTTCTAAGCCAGCCATTTTCTCTTCTACATCTGAGATTCTATTTTCTGAATGATCTAGTCTGCTTTTAATACTTTCAAGGGAGATTTTGACTTCTTGTATTATAGACTTCATCTCTAGCAGTTCCATTTGAGTCTTTTGTAAAGTGTGTAATTCCTCTTTTAGATCTTGCAAGAATTTCCTCATCTCCTGGAACTCGGCAACTTCTTTCTCCTTTCTCTTTAGCAGTTCATTATCTCTCTTTTCTTCCATCTCTGTTAGCTTCGACATTACGAATGATCTAAATTCCTTATCAGACATTTCCATGACTTTCACCGAACTGCTTGTGGATGAAGGAGAGTTACTCTTTTCCATTGGAGGAGAGGTATTTTCTCGTTTTCCCATATTTCTCGTGATCCGACGGTGATTTCTTGTCATCTGATGAATGGCGTGTTTCTTTCAAATTCTTGAAGTTAAGCCTCAATGTTCAGGAGCAAGCAGACAGAGGTGTTCTAGAATCTGTTTGCCGTTCTGTTGTGATCGCTTTGGAGATCTCCTGCCGTGTGTGCACTTACATCTTTGGAAACCAGATGCCTCGTAAGAGACATAGCGGTCTTCGCCCACGTAGTTCCCTCAGACAGCGCGCGCCCCCTAATCAGCTTTTAAAATAATGTTTATCTTGGAAGACGTAATAATACCTCATTTACCTACACATCAGTGCATTTTTTTTTAGTTCAGAAAAACTTCCTGCCTCGAGAAATAATGTATTCTTTTACATTTTTACCTCACTTACAAGGCATCCTTTCTAAAATGTTTTGAGTACTTTTCTGCCTCTCAGAGTATATTAAACCCAGTCTAATATTTTTCTCTAAGGCTTGAGATATTTTCACTGTGAACATTGGTTTTAACAGGTCGCTGACCTAAGTGTACTCACTCCTGGCTACCAGTTCATCTTCTATCTGTCCTTGCACCACTAGCAGGCACCGAGGATCTGGATGTTTCTCCTGTGACAGGAAGTTCCCTCTTCTCTTTTTCTTCCTCTTCCTCATCAACTGTTGTTTCCTCAGAGTTTTCTGCTGCTCCCTATGATGGGGCTCATAGCAGTTCACAGCTGCTGCTCTATCACTGCATCTTATGGATCAAAAATCCTGGGAGAAGGGGCAAGGCAGTGGTGCATTGCTAATGCAACTAGATCCACATAGGAAAGGTCTTAGGTTCACACTCCGGGACCACCTTGAGCATGACAGGTGCCCACATGTGCCCCTCTGGGTTGGCTGATTATGGACTGGAGGCTATCGTAACAGATACCCTTATCTTTCTGTCTCTCTGTGTCTCTTTCTTGCATGGCAGAAATGAATGAATAAACTTAAAAAAAAAAAGAAAGAAATCCTGAAAGTAGGCTGTGTGGCTAGTATATCTCTACCTGTAGGTTCAAGGGACCATTCCTTGCTCAGTGATTAACCCTCTTGAGGAGATGACATCATTATCTATTTATTGGTTAATTTCCTAAAGGAACATATACTGTCTACCACCTCCCAGGTTATAGCTGTTACAGATACGGTGAGTGCCAGAACTTGTTCTCAGTGGTCTTGGAAAGGATAGATGTCCTAAATCAATGAGAATGCTCTGTGCCTTGTCCTAGCAGCAAGTTTGATCTCTCTGGCCTTATGAAAGCAAGTGTTAACCCTCTGTCCATTTGTCTGTTGCTAATAACAAAGTACAACAGACTGGGCAATTTATAAAGATATTAAGTTGTTTAGCTCATAGTTTTAAAGGTCCAGGTCTATCACCTATATATGGTGAGGGCCTTCTCATTGGTTGGGACTTTCTGCATAGTCCTGAGGTAGTGCAGAGTGTCACATGGAGAAGGCAAAAGCACACATGTGTCTCATTCCATTTTCTTATAAACCCACCAGGATTCAATCATGGGGTCTCTATCGCAATGACTTTCTTAATGATCTTAATCTACTCCCAAAGTCTCCACCTTTTAGTACCATGGTCAGATTAAGTTTTCACCTTTGTAGTCACATCACAAACAAACTTCAGAACATGAATTTTGGGGGGAGTCACATTCCAACCATAGTACCCTCTGTCCTTTCACATGAAGCAATCCATCTGTGTTTCTCCTGTTTCCAGGTTCCAATCATCTGTACAGAAAACCAGACAAAGGCACTGGTACTATAGACTCAAACTCTACCCAATGGGCATGGGTTCTGGACTAGATCAGGGGTTCAGGGACCTTTATTAGCTACCTGTCATGGAGTATACGTACCACCTTATGGCTTTCATGTGTTTTAAAGAAAGTGGTGGTGACTCTAGAATTGTTTTCTATTATGTTTTTTTTTTCTTTTTCTTTTCTTCTTCTCTCTCTCTCTCTCTTTTTTTTTTTTTTTTTTTTTTTTTTTTTTTTTTTGAGAGAGGTTTTTGCAATAGGGCACATGCATTCACCTGAAAGACAGAGAGAGAGACAGAGAGACAGAAAGTGAGAAATCACTCCCCAGGGGGGATGGCCACACTGCAATCCCTTCTTCTCCATTCTCCTCTCGGGATCTTGGGCACACATGCACATGCTCCTGGTGTGAGTTTAAGCCACCGGGTCTGGAACTCGAACCATCGTTGACTACATGGGAGTTCAGTGACATAGCCATTACGCCAACTGCTGGTCCCCTATTATGTTTTCTGAGCTGTAAGAATATTGCAATTGTATTGTTGTCACTGACACTTATGGGCTGATCTGAAAACAAAACCATATGGGCCAGACGTGGTACAGCAGTAAATTTTGACTCTGTGAGGTAGACCCACACAGGAAGGTTCCTCGCTCACATCTGGAGACTTCTCTGGAATATTTGGGCATGAGCTTGCTCATGGTCTGGGTTGGTTGAAGCTGAGGATAGATCATGGTGCTGTCTCTCTCTTTCTCTGTATTTTTTCTCATGGAATATATAAGTAAACTTGAAAATATTTATATCACTATATCTAAGAGAAAATTATTCAGGATCACAAACTTTTATTTATTTTTTATTTTTGGAGAGGTTTTTGCTATAAGGGCACATGCGCTGGCCAGACAGACAGAGAGAGACAGAGAGATAGAAAGCGAGAAATCACCCCCCAGAGGGGATGGCCACACTGCAATCGCTTCTCCTCCATTCTCCTCTCGGGATCTTGGGCATGCACGCACACACGCCCGGCGTGAGTTTAAGCCACCGGGTCCGGGACTGGAACCACGGTTGACTACATAGGAGTCCAGCGACATAGTCATTACGCTAACTGCTGGTCCCAGTATCACAAACTTTTAACATATATATAGAAACATATACATAGAACTTTTAACATATATACAGAAGGTTGGGTAATGTTTGAAGCATACTGTATTGTAATGAAATAGCTCTTTGAGGAGTCATAAAGGTATAAAAGTGTTTGGTTAAGAAATAAGTAGCCTTAGGCTGATCTGTATTTTGAGTTCTTACACTTATTCTTTTTTAAATTTAAAATTTTCATTTTTTAATTTGCTAGAGGATATGTGTGCTCACTGAAGAGAGAGACATAGAGAGAGAGGAAAAATGAGAAAGCTCCCAATAAGAGCCTTACTTCAAGTTACTGTCCCTTAGTAAAAGGATCATGAAGCTTTCTTTCTTTGTCTTTGGTTATGATTTCCTATGAACTTTTCTCTATTTGAGAAAGAAAGCAAACTGGGGCTAGGAAGTGGCATGGAGGTTATAACTCTGGATCCCACATAGCTGACTCTGTGGTTCAAGTCCCAGACCCAAAAGCTTGAAAAACACACCAGTTGCATGTGCATGCATACCCAAAATACCAAGAGAAGAATAGAGAAGGGATTACAACATAGCTGTAATCAAAATCCTTCCTGGAGGGTGATTTCTCACATTCTATTTCTGTTTCTCTTTGGCTAGTGCACTCTCTCTGTTGCAAAAATCTAAAATAAATAAATAAATAAATAAATAAATAAATAAATAAATAAATAAATAAATAAAGCAAACAACAAAAACAAGCAAACAACAGTTATGGAGGTGCAAAGGCTCATAGACTATAGGAAGAAAGTCACTAACTTGGGCCTCTGAGGCGATTGGCACCTCACTTCATGATTGGACTGAAATCAGTTCATTTCAGGGCAGAAATGTGTATTTTATTCATCTGTCATATTTATCTATCCATCCATCTATTCTATTCATCCAATCACCCATCTTATCTCTCTTTCCTATCCATTTATCTATCCATAAATCCAACCTATCCACCCATCCATCCATGCATCTATCTATGAATTCATTGTTATTTAGTAAGTTTTTTTATTTCAGATCTATCAAATTCAAAGTACTCTGATCAATGTTTGGAATACAGAAGTAAACAAAACAGAAGCAGCTCAGCTCCTGTTCTCATGAAGTAAATCTTGTATTCAAATGGAGAAACTGAATCTACTTAATGGATCAAGTGATACCTCAGAACCACACAGAGGAGTAGGCTTGGTCTGACTCAACCCCAGAAATTCATAGTTACAAAAGGCTAAATATATTTCAATGTCCCCTGAACTTGGGTCAAATCACTCCCTCCCCCACAAGTCTCTCTTCCAGAAGGAAGTCATATGAACATTTCCTATAGTGAATTCACCAGTGTCAATCCACCTACACCCAGGACATGATTTTTGTGTGTGATAATAAACCTAAAAGGTAGAAGTCAAAATGCCTTTGTTCATTACAATTTATGTGGTTTGGGGTTTTCTTAAATAAGATAGCAACAGGCATAGACACAGACATTTCAGGGTGTGTGGTTCTGGAAAACACGTGCAATGAGGCTAAGGGGAAAAAAAAGACAAACAACACTCTTTATGTCAGGAAGGTTCTGGTCCCACATTGAAGCAGGTGACTCACAAAGTACAATTCTTTTTCTCTTTTCTTTTCAGGATTCTGTATGAGGTAAATAACTTTTCAGCACAATTCTGAGGTTTGTCATTGTAGAGAAGCCAATGTCCTTCATTCTAAAGTCACTTTTATGGGACAGATGAGCTAGGACACCAAGTGTGTTTCTGGATACCACCCAAGGAGCCCAAGTTCTTAATGAATTTCTGTCTTATAGCTCTCTTCTAGCTCAGAGCCTAGAGAATGGCCTTGTGCAGTTGAAGTGAAGGGACGGGGGAGGGGGGGAGCTTTTGATGAGATGGAAAATGTCAAGTATGCAATGTTAAGAGACAAAAAGCTGATTACAAACACAGTATATAGAGTTTGATACAAATTCATATGAATGAGATATTATTTTTCTTTTGAGAGGTTTTTGCTATAGGGTGTGAGTTTAAGCCACTGGGTCCAGGACTTGAACAGTGGTCGGCTACATGGGAGTCTAGCAACATAGCCATTATGCTAAATGTTGGTCCCTGAATTAGATATTATGAAGATATGTACAATATTCCAAGGTGTTATGTTTTCTTCTAGAAGTTTCGTAGCTTATATTTCACCTTTAGTTTTATGATCCATTCTGAGTTATTTTTAGTATCAGGTCTGAGGTATCAAGTAAGGTCCATCTTTTTGTGTATGGATATACAATTATCTTAGCATCATTTATTGAAAAGATTCTTCTTTCTTCATAGGATATTTACATATCTGTGTCAAACATCAATTGACCATATTTGTGTGGGTCCATTTCTGGGGTCTTTTATTTTTTCTAATTCATTGATCTATTTGTTTATCTTTAGCCAAAGAGTACAACATCTTAATTATTTGAGTTTTATAGAAATTACCAAAATCAAGTTAACATAAGCTCTCCAACTTTTTCTCATCTTTTTTTTTTGTTTTGCTAAAATATTTTAGAAATTAAATATTTACACACATTATGATGTTATACTTTATCATGCAATGTTGTCACAGTAATGTTTAATAGCAATGGCAATAATTCCTATTGTCCTTTAATTTTTGGTGTCTCTTCATATTTCTAGGAACAATTGTTATTATTTTCACTTGTGCTGTAGGGCATATGCCCTCGTATAATAAAGGCAGAGAGGGATAGAAAGTGAGAAATCACCTGCCTAGGGGAATGCCACACTGCAATCTCTTTTCCTTCATTCTCATTCTCCTCTCAGGATTTGGGACATGTGCACATACACTCCCAATACGATTTTCAAGCTGCTGGTCCAGGACCCCAACCACTCAATCAGTTGTGTGGGGATCCAGCCACCTTAACTTCCACATCACCTGCTGGCCAGAAACAATGATCTTTTAATGTTCCTTGTTCCTCTTTCCCATTAAGATCCTTACTGTCCTTGAACCAGTGGATGGGATGATGGTTAAGGTGCTGGACTCTCACGTGGCCGACATGGTTTGAGCCCCTGACCAGGCAGCATGCTTTCTCAGTGTCCAATCCCCACCCCTCTGCCCCATCTCTCTCTGATGAGTGTGTATACCCTGTAGCAAACTGGAAAATGATGATAATGATAAGTAAAATTAAATAATTCTTTAAAAGAAAGATCCTGGGACCAGTGGTTAGCATAATGGCTATGTCACTGGACTCCCACGTAGCCAACTGTGGTTCGAGTCCCAGACCCGGTGGCTTAAACTCACGCTGGGTGCATGTGCGTGCGTGCGTGCCCAAGATCCCGAGAGGAGAATGGAGGAGAAGGGATTGTGGTGTGGCCATACCCCGGGGGGTGATTGCTCGCTTTCAATCTCTCTGTCTCTCTCTGTCTTTCTGGCGAGCACATGCGCCCTATAGCAAAAACCTCTCCAAAAAAAAAAAAAAAAAAGAAAAAAAAAAGAGAAAAAATTTTTAAAAAGATCCTTACCATCCTTACAGAAAAAAGCAATGCAACAAAACAAAGTAGCCATATCCATTATGCCTCTTATTATTTCTCTTTCGCTACTACATTACTGTAAGTCTCAGATAAGCTTCTACCACACATATCACAGGGGACTGCAGTTTCTGAAAATAAATAAATTTTAATTTTACCATAAGTAAACAGCTGGGGTCATCTTGTATTTGTTGATATTTTGTCCTTGCATGAAATCCAATGCACTAGAATGTTGAAAATTAAACCTCAGTGTTATCTCTGAGTTGCTTTATGGTCTTGAGCATATACTTTCATCATCCAGCTAGCTGTTTTTATGAGAACCATACTTCTTTTAAATCCTGGTTTTCAGATAATATATTGAAAAAAAAAAAAAAAAGGACCCCAAAGATATCAATTAAGTGACGGATATGCCTTGATGTGACTGTCTTTAGAAAAAAAGAGAGAGAAAGAGCACATTACAATTAATCATAGAGTCTATTTCCGGTATCATGGTAAGTCACATAGGACAAATACAGAGAATTAGGTCTCTCAAATGTCAAGAAAACCCACATATCCAGAATAAAAGAATGATCAGAAGTATGCTGAATCATGTAGCAGCTTTTAGCTGCACTAGGGAAATTTTTTCAACCTTGTTAATATGCTCAAGAGGTTTAAGGTAAATTGAGAAAAAGGAAACAAAGAGTGAGAGGAAGGAAAACCCAGCAGATGTGCGTTAAGGAAGTTACTTTTTGAAACGTGCAAGTTACTCCTCTGAGTGGCCGGAGATCTGGAAGACTGGTTACAACGTTCTAAGGGAAATTGAGCTCTGTGTGTGGGAGTTGTTGGCCACTGGGAATGCCCCAAGGTGCCCACTTCTGAACATTTAAGAGGTAGCAGTTGTATAATCCCTCCGAGTTATCTCAGACCATAAAATGTTTAGAAATCGAGTCCTGCAGTTATTATGATTTAACCCCAAAGAATAATAGGTGACATTTGCAGAGTATTTAATGTTCAATCATGTAACCGCAACATATCTCTTACTCATTTAATGCTCACAACAACAGCCTTAAAATGTGGATACTTCTATTATTCCCATTTTACAGATGAAGAAACCGTGGCCAAGAATTTTGCCAAGATCACCCAGCTAGAAAGGGGCAGCCCTGAGATTTGAAATTAAGCAGTATGGCTCTACAACCAAAGCACACCACCACCATTTCTCCTAGTTTTCAGGCATTACCCATCATAAAATGATCAGATTTTACACACACACACACACACACACACACACACACCCTAAATGGCCACATCTGTCAGCTATCCAGGTAACGATGACATCAATCTGATTAGTCAATACTGCCAGTTACTAAATCTCATTACCTCCTACTCTAGGCAGCCACCAACATCTGCCCTTGCCTGGGTGCCATCGGATTTATTCCCTCCTTGAGTTCTTGGACTTTTCCCCTTCTTCCAACAGGCTTGTTTTTCTCCTCTTGTTCTAAGTCTTGCTTGTCTCAAGATCCAGCTTTAGAATCACATTCCCTGAGCAAGCAGTTCCCTCCTGGCTCCCTGTTGTGGCACTTGAAGAACTCACTCTTTACTCTGATCATGACTCTCACAGAACTGTGCTATAAATCACATGTCTCAAAAATGAGTCAAGCTTGGGACCAGCAGTTAGTGTAATGGCTATATCTCTGAACTCCCATGTAGCCGACCGCGGTTCGAGTCCCGGACCCAGTGGTTTTAACTAATGCCAGGTGCATGCGCGTGCACGCCCAGGATCCCGAGAGGAGAATGGAGGAGGAAGGGTTATGGTGTGGCCATTCCCTGGGGGGTGACTTCTCGCTTTCTATCTTTCTGTTTCTGTCTGTGTTTCTGGTGAGTGCACACGCCCTATAAAAAAAAAAAAAACTCTCAAAAAAAAAAGAGTCAAGCTCAGAAGTTAAAGAGTCTTTTTTAAAAGAGTATTTCATTGTTCTTTGTAACACAGATACAGAATGCATATTGAAAATGTTCAACTAATACAACATTATGAGTAAACATCTCAGCCAATACCTGAGAGGAAGATAGGGGCATTTCAGGGAATAAAGGTGTGAGGAGTGTTCTGCTAGAAGTACCTGCAGGTGACCCCTATGGGGAAGGTACTAGGTTCATGTCCCAGGACCTCCATAAACATATCGGATGTGCATGTCCTGATGCTCTGGGCTGGCTGAGACTGGGGTAGCCTGTGGCATGAAGACCCTGTTGGAGGGACCTGTCTCTCTCTCTCTTTGTCATTCTCTCTCATGCAAAAAATAAAAAAGAAGTGACTGTAGGTACCAGGTACCAGGCACCATGGTGGGAAAATCTGGGTGTGACAAGGCTGTGAGAGCAGTTTGGATGGAACAGTTTGCTGCTCCATGTGCTAGATCTAGGGCTGGCTTCCTGTGTGTAACACTGGGGCACTCTCAGAAGGGCCCTGTGCTTGGTTTAGTACTCTCCGTCACCATCTTGATGCTCCTTTTTTTTTTTTTTTTAAAGATCTTATATTTTAATTTAATTTTTATGTCTTCATTCACTTTTTTTTTTTTTTTTTGAGAGTTCTTTTCTATAGGGCACATGCGCTCGCCAGACAGACAGAGAGAAACAGAGAGACAGAAAGAGAGAAATAACCCCCCAGGGGGCATGGCCACGCCGCAATCCCTTCTCCTCCATTCTCCTCTCGGGATCTTGGGCACGCATGCACACACGCCCAGTGTGAGTTTCAAGCCACCAGGTCTGGGACTCGAACCACGGTTGACTACATGGGAGCCCAGCGACATAGCCATTACGCTAACTGCTGGTCCCTCATTCACTTATTTTAATTTGACCAAAGACAGACACACAGAGATTAAGAAAGAGAGAGAGAAAGTGAGAAAGCAAGCCACCAGGTCCAGGACTTGAATCGTGGTCAGTCATGTGGGAGTCTCCAGCACCTTAACTACCATGACACCTGCTGGTCCCTGCTTGATGTTCTTAATAATGTGTGAACAAGGGTTCCCTCATTTTCATCCACACTGGGCCCTGGCAAATTATGTATTTAGCTGAGCTAGTTAGGTCTGCCTTAGAGGCAGAAATGACTTGTACTTAAAAATCACATTGCAGCCCCACAAATGTGTACAATTATTGCATGTTAACCAAAACATCTTTTACAGGACATATTGCATCTATGGAAATCACTTTGGATTCCAGGGAATGAGGTGGTGTATGTGCTGTATGAGGACCCTCCAGACTTACATTGATTTCCCAGCAAGGTGGAGAACACACCAAGAGGAGAATCGGGTACAGCACCACCTGGGAAGAGAGCCTTCATCACACATTGCAAGGGAACAGTTAGTGAAGTTCACAGTGGGCTCTAAGCCTTGTCTCTGGTTTCATCATTCACTCATTCACTTACTCTCTCAAGGCATATACCAATCTCAGTGCCGGGCAGGAGGGAGAATACAAAAGAAGTACCAGACAAGGCCTTTCCTCAGGCTGGTGTCAGCTTGAAGAGATTTACACAGTGCAGGAGCAAAAATGCTGAAGAATTTAAATCAAAGAAAGAGAGCATAATGGTGGGGTAGGGTGGGGCTCATGAGAAAATTTTTATTGGGCACAAGAATGCAGGTAAATAAGCAGAAGACGCTACAGGATGGTAGATTACGGCTAGAATAAAAATTGGGGGCGATGTAATAACTATTTTTAAAAAACTTGTAGAGCTTATAACAAGTATGCACAACATGATGTAATGTTCAGTGTTGAAGACGATGAAAATATGAATTTATTTTATGTGATTATTATACATTGTACCCAAGCCTTAAAAAGCCATACTGTTGTCTACAAAGATATACATCGATTATATGTAAATCACACATGATTTTGAAATCAATAATAGGGGTCCTACAGGTGGTATGATGGGTAAGGCACTGGATCCCACATAACTGATGCATGGTTCAAGGCCCTGACCAAATGGCTTGAAAAACATGCCAGGCACATGTGTGTGCATGCCCCAAAATCCTGTGAGGAGAATGGAGGACACAGGATTACAGTATGACAATCCTCCCTGGCCAGAGGTGGGGGATTTCACTTTTCTTCTCTCTCTGTTTCTGTCCAGTGAGTGCACATGCCCTATGGCAAGAATCTAAAACTAACTAACTAAATAAACAATGGGAAAGAAATTAAAGAAAAAAATAAAAGAGCAAAACCCCAGAGAACAGTGCTGTAAAGAATGGGCTGCAGCATGAGTAAAATTCTAAGAAGGGACAGATAAGCATCAGGGAAGATGTCAGTGAAAAAGTGAGACTTGAATTTCTAAGGTTTGTGTCAATTTGGAACTGGCATAGCATGTACTCAAGGCAGTGCAAATAGGAACATGAAGCTGATGTGTGAGGTCCCCAAACCTCTCCGGAGTGTGACCAGACACTAGGAAAACAGGGAGAGCTTTGGGATGAGGCAGGGGGCTTTCTGACTTGATTTTGTGAGTACTATGGTGCCATGGTCTGTCGTTGGGCAACCAGAACAATGTAAGAAAACCCGCACTTTACAGTTTGGGGATGACAGCAGTTGGCAGAGGACTGGGTGGAGGAGCTGAGTCAGGGTCAGAGGTCTCCTGGAGATGGAAGTGCGTAGGGCATGAACGAGAGATGGCTAAAAGTTGACGTTAGGAAGGAGCAAAGGTAAGTCTCAGGTTTTTATATTGAGCATTGTTATGGGGCGAATTGTGGCCCTCCCCACCAAAAATATTATATTTTGAAGTTCAAACTTTAGCTTATGATCTTACTTAGAGACAGGGTTTTACAGAGACAAACAGGTTAAAACGAGGTCATTAATGTGCATCCAATTTAAAATGATTCCTTATAGAAAGGAAAAATTTGGAGACAGACATGGGGAGAATGCTATGTGAAGATGTCTGGGAAAGCCAAAGACTGCCAGTAAAACCATAAGAAACCCTCGGAAGGAACCAACTATCCCAGCACCTTGATCTCAGATGTCTGGCCATGAGGACCATTAAAGAATTAGTACAATTGCCACTATCTTTAGCCAATCTGTGGCTTAAGTTTGTGATAACATTGTTATTATCAACTCAGGCCTACTTATACAATTCCATAAAAGGATGGTGATTCTAGAAATCTACAGGGCCTCTGGGAGCTAGTACTACTTGGGGGCATTAGAGGGTGTATCGGGGCTTTGGCTGACTGGTAATTTGAGCGATTACCAAGAAGCATTGGTAGGAGCTCAGTTATCTCCTGGCATGAAGTAATAAGTTGTTGAAAGTCTTGGGAGCGACTTAGTAGGGCCAGCAAGGGGGAAGAATCAAGAACGGTGGCAGAAAATAAGTCCAAGAGTTGGAAAGAACAGAAGAAAATGAGGGTCATAGAAGCGAAGAGAAAAGATTTCAGTAAGAAAAAATTCTCACTTTTCTTCTCTCTGTCTCTCTCTCCAGGAAGTGCACATGCCCTATGGCAAAAACTCTAAAAAGGAAAGAAAGAAAGAGAAAAAGAAAGGAAAAAGGAAAGGAAAAGAAAGAGAAAGAAATTAAAAAAAAAAAAAAAACTGTATCAGATTAAAAAGCTTCTGTACAGCAAAAGAAACAATAATCAAAGTGAATCGACAACCCTTGGAATGAGACAATATATTTGCAAACTATGCCTCAGATAAAGGACTGGTAACCAGGATATACAGGAAACTCAAACAGGTTACCTGAAAGAAAAAAAGAAATCAACCCGATTAAAAGATGGACAAATGAGCTGAACAAACAACTCTCTAAGGAAGGCATATGAATGGCCAAAAGGCATATGAAAAAAATGCTCAACATCTCTTATCATCAGGGAGATGCAAATCAAAACTACAATGAAGTACCACCTAAGCCCAGTCAGAATGGTTAAGATTAAAAAAGCAAAAAAAATGATAAGTACTGGCAGGACTGTGGTGAAAGGGGAACTCTCCTACACTCTTGGTAGGAATGTAAATTAGTACAGCCACTATGGAGAACAATCTGGAGGTTCCTCAAAGACCTACAAATAGAACTACTATATGATCCAGCAATTCCACTCCTGGATATCTACCCAGAGGATAGAAAAATGCTAAGTTGAAAAACATTTGCACATCCATATTTATTGCAGCACTATTCATGATTGCTAAGACATGGAACCAACCCAAAAGTCCATGAACAGATGAATGGATTGAAAAAGTGTAAAACATATACACCATAGAATACTACTCATCCATAAAAAAAAAAAACAAAACAATGAAACCCTGGCATGTGATAGAAAGTTGACCGATATGGAATATTTACCGCTAAGTGAAGCAAGTCAGATGATGAAAGAGAGGCCTGGTATGTCTCCACTCAATATATACCGAATGTTGGCACTCTGTAACAGAAATTGAATGATTTGAAGCTCCTGAGGTTCTGTTAGATACCATTCATTGGACATGTTTTATTTTGTTTTCTGTGGCTGTCCGAATGAAAGTTTGATTGATAAATATCATTAAATAAAAAACAAAGTGTGTCTCCTAGTAACAAATGCCTAGAGAGAAAGAGCAGAGTACTGACCACTACTTTGATATACCCTCTTGACCCAACTCAGGAGTTCCAGCCAAATGCAGAAGTTTACTGTCCTTCCCCTTGATGGGAAAGGACTAGCCCTCAGAGTGAGAGGAGTTATTTAGCACTTGTTATTTGAGCCATTGCCACAAGGCCAGGGGCTACTTTTTGTGGAGGCTGAATTTCAGATTTGCCCCTGAACTTCACAGAACAAGATGTACTTTTTTGCTTTCTCTCTTTTACTCTTAGAAACTCCGTGACAATCAACCACACCTCACATTTGGGTCATCGAATCTATGGACCACGAAGGATTTTCTGTGACACATTCATACTCTTACTCATTTACAGAGTCACAGTTCTAACAGCCTGAGAACTAACCCCCACATGGAAGACTAGGGTGATTCTAGTGGGTCTATTTTCAATGCCATTTTTTGCAAAGGGCCCCTTCATTTCCAACCACCTTTCCCTGAAATACATCAGGAGAGAGAGGGGGAAAAACTGTGTTCTGAAATAACAAGAATTCAGAGACAGGCTTCAATGACTGTTTTTGCACTTCAAAAAACACCTTCAGAGATATGGCTATGCCAGTGTGAGAGCCAGCATTTAAATGATGCAAAGACCTTACCCATGAAAGCTCTAGTGTTACTGTTACAGAAAGATCTGGAATTGTTACCCATACCCAGGTACTATTAAAAGACATAGGTTTCATTTTTGCATCAAGTATGGGAACTTCATAACTTGCTTAGGAAGAAAGAAAAAATTTCGATTTGTAGGATATTTGCCAACACATACGTGCTGACTTGATGATTTGGAAGTTGGGGATAACTGATTAAAACAGAAACATTTTGCAAGCAAGGCTTTGGGCAAACATATACCAAAGATGTTGCTTGAGACATGCTTCTCTCCTACAATCATCTGGCTCCCTCTAGAGGATCCTTTGCAGCTTGAATGTGAGGAAGAGAAGATGATTTAAACCTGCCTTTCTGTTTCAGTTCCCACCCGGAGCAGTAGGGAAAGGAGTCATCCTTTGTGGGCTGAAGTCCAGATGAAGCTATCAGTTCAAATACCACATTTATGACTCCTTTCTGGATCTTCTTGAGTGGTAGATACTCACTCATGTATGTCAATGTATTATGGCATGAACTACATCATTCATTCATGTCTGTCTTTCTCTCTAGACTGAACTACTTCAGCATACATTCCAGTTTTTAAAGACAAGGACCCTAGGTATATAGTTAGGGTATAGGCCCATGAAATGGCTAAGTTTTTTTTTGTTTTTTTTTTTTTTTTTGAGAGAGGTTTTTCGCTATAGGGCGCGTGCGCTCACCAGACAGACAGAGAAAGACAGAGAGACAGAAAGTGAGAAATCACCCCCCAGGGAGGATGGCCATGCCGCAATCCTCTCTCCACCATTCTCCTCTTGGGATCTTGGGCACGCATGCACACGCGCCCGGCGTGAGTTTTAAGCCACCGGGTCTGGGACATGAACTGCGGTCGACTACGTGGGAGTCCAGCGACATAGCCATTACGCTAACTGCTGGTTCCCGAAATGGCTAAGTTTTAAGATGAAGACAAGACTGCGCTTGGGGAGACCTCTTACAGCAGTGGCTCAATGATTGATGTAGGAAGCACAACTTAGACCTAAAACAAAGGCTTATTCCAGGTCCTACCACATTCCAGGAAGAGGATAATAGTTTTTATAACCCTACTCTTCTAGATAAAGAATCTCCTGAGATTGGCACCCACTCCAAAATTAGAAAAATAACTGAACACATCCAGCATGTGCCCCTCCTCACCATGAGGGTAATGCATGCATGATCTCCACCTAAAACAAACCTGAACAAGGAAGGCCCTTCAGACCCAGGTAAAACTTCTTGCCTCAGTTACTCTTTGGCGACCAATTTTCTGGGACCCCTCCCTTCTTGGGATCTCTGTTCTTTTTTCCCTCTCCTTCAAAAAGCTCCTTGCTTTACTATACCAAAACAAACAAACAAACAACAAACAAAACATAACTTATTTTTAATTGCTAGACAGCACATTCTCACCAGAGACAGAGGGAGAGAGAGATAGAAAGCATTTCAAAGGAGGCATGGTCATGTCAAAAATCCTTTTTTTCCTTGGGACCAGCAGTTAGCGTAATGGCTATGTCGCTGGACTCCCACGTAGTCGACTGCGGTTCGTGTCCCGGACCCAGTGGCTTAAAGCTCACGCCGAACGCTTGTGCATGCGTGCCCAAGATCCCAAGAGGAGAATGGAAGAGAAGGGATTGCGGCGTGGCCATCCCCCCTGGGGGGTGATTTCTCGCTTTCTGTCTCTCTGTCTCTCTCTGTCTGGCTGGCGAGCGCACACGCCCTATAGCAAAAACCTCCCCCCCCCAGAAAAAAAATCCTTTTTTCCTTCATTATTACTTTCTGTTCAAGATTTTAGGCATGTATGCACACATGTACAGCATGTTCTTCAAACTTCCAGGACCGGGATTTCAACTGTTCTCAGCCATGTGGGATCTGACTCCCAATACACAGCAGTTAACCACTATGTTAGGGGACCTGCCCTTGAATATACAATTTTTTCCTTGCTCGCTTTGGTTCTCAGCACCTAGTCACAAGCCTGGCACATAGTAAATGTTCAAAAAACATGTCTATTTAATGCTTGCTAATTCAGGCTCCTGTGCACTATGTACAGATAAAAGATTGGCTCTTTCATGGTTAATATCTTTTTAGTCAGTGGATTCATTTCTTCATCTTAAGAATACAGGTAACTGTATTTTAAAAGAATTAAAGGTTTAAGTTTTCATGGAGAAATGAAATATTAACTGGATAACTACAATTTTGACTTCTACAATAAAAACAGAAACATCCTTTGTCACATAGGCACAAGGCCTTGTGAGTATAAAACATAGGGCAGGATTTTTTTTTTTTTTTTTTTTTTTTTGGAGAGGTTTTTGCTATAGGGCGCATGCGCTCGCCAGACAGACAGAGAGAGAGAGAGAGAGAGAGAGAGAGACAGAAAGCGAGAAATCACCCCCCAGGAGGGATGGCCATGCTGCAATCCCTTCTCCTCTATTCTCCTCTCGGGATCTTGGGCACGCACGCACACGTGCCCGGCGTGAGTTTAAGCCTCCGGGTCCGGGACGCGAACCGCGGTCGACTACATGGGAGTCCAGCAACATAGCCATTACGCTAACTGCTGGTCCCAAAGTTTATTATTTTTTTGTCTGAGTGGAAGGGAGAGAAGCACCCTTAATAGGGTCTTTATGCCTTGATCCTGAGTCAGCGAGGATCATGGGACATGCACACACACAACATGTACAGGGAGACATCAGGATGAAACCTGGGACCTTCCCTCAGCCTTAGCATTGCAAGGCATTGCATTTCCTCTACTCTACTGCAGCTGGCTGGGGGCAGGGATATTATGATACGTGACTTACGAGGAAAGTCCAGAAGGGGTTTAGGACAACCAAGAGCAATGGGAAGAAACCAGGCACAAGGAAACACTCACCAAGTAGTTCTGATGGAGACTGACCAAAAAAGCTATTGTCCTCCAAAGAGAATTTACAAATACATGCCATGAGAAAATGATGTCGTAGAGGACATGCAAGAAGGGGAGAGGAAGGCCTTCAGAGGCCATCTGGTCCAGTCCTTTCACAGATGAAAATGTTTTGAGAGATGTAACTGACACAGAATCACACCACTGTAAGGACTAGAACAGTTACCAGCCTGTCCCTGGGCTCAAAGCCCCGTCCCTTAATTATGCCCTCAGGTTTGGAGGCACCAAAGTAAGAACTGACCTCTTTCATGCTGTACTTACCAGCACTCTGAATGTGCCCAGAAATTCTCTTCAAAGTCTGTCTGAGGCCATGGGCCACAGAAAGACAGCTTTTTGTAGAAACCATTAGACAGGCAAAATTGACAAGAGCAGCTAGCATCTAAAGAGGCTGAGCTGTGAGGGCCTGCAGATCCCACAAGTAGGCTAAAGAAGTCTTGTTTTTGGGGGGAGGGGGTTGGTTATGACTATTGCATCTAGGATTTGGTTTGTTACTAAATAAGTCTGTCTGTTGCCCAATGTACACAGCTATCAATCATTGTGAAACTGGTCTTGAAGCAAGAAAGTATTCCTGTATAGCCATCTAGGAGTAAATCTCAACTCTGCCTTCTCAATATCAAGAAGGTGGGGTCTTCTATAGCTCAAGGTGCAGGGAGGAAATATTGGGTGATGTTGTCTGTAGTCTCAGATTGGATGGCTAGGGGCTGGGTGAGTGGCCATTCTCAGATTGGTTGGTGCCTAAAACTGAAGTTTCTTCGAAGTTCAGGATTGGTTGATGCTAAGATCAGGGTGTTTTTTCCAGTCCAGTTGGCTGTTGCTAGTATTTAGGACACCTTCCATTTTTGATCTTCCCCAGAAACAGGTCCTATTCTTTTTGTTCTGTTGTCAACAGCATTTTTGTTCCCCTTGCAGCTGGGGTCAACTTCAGGGCACTCAGCCCTCTTGACCATGTGGTCCTGTAAGTAAACTTATGTAATAACAGTTAGGTTGCTGGCCAGTTGCAGTTTCAGACTCAAGCAGTGCTCCTAAAGGAGCTGGATTAAGTCTATTTCTGCTACTTATTAGTTGGTTAATCTCAGCAAACTGATTTACTCTTTATTTTTCTCTTTGAAACAATACAACCTATGGTTGAAACCTCTGGCTTGGAGTAGGACTGCACATTTTTATTCCAACACTGTAGCTCAGAAGCAGGGTTATCATGGACAAATGTCAATTTCCTCAGCTGTAAAATAGGGACAATAAAGTTATCTACTCACAGAGTAGTTGTGATAGGTCGACAAGTTAATATATGCAAAGAGCCTAGAACGGTGTGAGTGCAGATATTCCTTGATAAACATTAGCCACTGTTTACTATTACTGTTGGTTACGCATAAGAGCTAAGAATGCCTGTCTTAAGTGACACACAGAGTAACCTGGAAAATGGACAGATGAGCATTTAAATGTAATAATTTTGGAAAATCATCTATAAGAGGGATTTAACTTGTAGATACTCAATATACGATGCTGGTTTTCAATTTTTTTATTTCCCCTTTTTGTTTTCTTTTTAATTGCCAGAGCATGTGTGCACTCATGAGAGAGAGAGAGAGAGAGCAATAGAGAGAAACCACCTAATAGGGCCTAGTTATACCACAAACCTTTTTCCTCTAGTTCTTCATCCTGTCAGGATTTGGAGCATAGATACACACATGGCAGGCATGTTTTTCAACCCACCACAGCCTGGATTCAAACCATGATTGGCCATGTGGGATCTAGCTCCCTAGACACTGTGCTTTAACTGCTGCACTGCAGAGCGGGTCCTATGGTTTTAATTATTATTGAACAACAGGGGGATATGATTGCAAAAGGTTAGTGCAGCCCTCCAACTTCATAATTGGGTTTGAATCCTTCTTAGAACTTGTTTCTTATGAGATAAATGAAAAGCAAGGGCCTTCCTGGTGTCAAAAGTAAAGTATCTTGGGAACCAGCAGTTAGCGTAATGGCTATGTCGCTGGACTCCCACATAGTCGACTGCGGTTCGCGTCCTGGACCCAGTGGCTTAAAACTCACGCCGAGCACGTGTGCGTGCATGCCCAAGATCCCAAGAGGAGAATGGAGGAGAAGGGATTGTGGTGTAACCATCCCCCCGGGGGTGATTTCTCGCTTTCTGTCTCTCTGTCTCTCTCTGTCTGTCTGGCGAGCACACGCGCCCTATAGGGAAAACCTCTCCAAAAAAAAAAAAAAAAAAAAAAAAGTAAAGTATCTTTTTCATCTCTTTTTCTGCAGAATGTAGCCAAATGGCAATGATATACCTGACCATAAGCACAAACAGGAACCCACTATAACTCATTGTAGTCAAGACAGAGGACCAAAATTGATCCAGGATGAACTATGCCTCATTTTCATGGAAAAAATAAATAAATGAAAAATAAAAAGCATACTGCAGGGCAGAGATTTAAGACACAAATAATATATGCAATGTTTGAAGGTGCATGAACAGTTAGTACATCTGGGATGAGGAAAAACCCTCCCATATATACCTTGACCTCATAGCTTCCTAACCCCTACCCTAATAAAATCCTTAAATTTCCAGCTTTCAGTGAGACTGTCGGGACTCTCTCCTGCTGGGTTTCCTGTGCTGTAGCATAAACCCCAGTAAAGATGAACATGGGTTTCTCCACCTGTGGTTCTGAATTTCTACCCTCTCAGAGCCAAGTTCCCTTGTATGGTAATCCTTGCACTGCTCTGTCCAGTCAGTCCATCCACTGAATAATAACTGTTGAAGCTTGCCTTGTGCCAGCCTCCTTCATAGTGCTTAGAACAGAGTGGTGTATAAGACACACATATTCTTATCCTCTAAAATTCATAGTCTGGTGGGAAAGACAAATACTAACTAATTTCAAATTGTTTTTGCAATTGAAAAAGGAAATAAGACATTTGAAATTAAATAGACCCTGAGAAGTATATGTGGACTTGAAGTATTAGCTATACTTTCATCTTAAAACTTTTAGGGAAATTCAACAGAAACTTCACAGATTGGAGCTACTTGACCTGTAAACTATTCATGTATTTTGGGCTGTGGCATGAGAATTTGTAGTCAGAGAAACATAATTAGATATTGTGCTAAAAAAATTAACCAATGGGACCAGCAGATGGCATGATTATGGCGCTGGACTCCCACGTGGCCAACCACAGTTTGAATCCTGGGCCAGCAGCTTCAAACTTGCGATGGGTGCATGCCCAAAATCCCAAGAAGAGAATGGAGGAGAAGGGATTGTGGCATGGCCATCACCCCGGGGGGTGATTTCTTATTTTCTGTTTCTCTATCTCTTTGTCTCTCTGGCAAATGCAAGCTCTCTATAGCAAAAATTTCTCAAACATACAAACAAAGTTAACCAATGTAAATTCTTGAAAAGAGAAGAAAGGCTTAGGATGTGTGCTAAAACTGGCCTTGGAGAGATCACTGCATGACGTCTAAGTTACTTCCCATACACACTTGTCTGAAATAATTGCTCAAGGACATTACTGAACAAAAAATTCATTGACTAGCTGGCGTAAAAACAAAACTGCCCTAGGTTGCCACAAACTGCATGTTGTTCATTGTAACTCTACCTCCTGCGAATAGCTCTGCTACTATAAAGTGTATGATTTGTGAAACAACAGAAAGCCAATCAGAAACTTGTACTATCTTATAAACCAATGTTGTGAGTTCTTAGGAGAAAATAAACTTTTATAACCTTCTTTCTTTCCCATGTTTCTTATAAAAGAAAACTCCTAACTCTACTATTTCAGAATTTTCTAGAGCTTTTGTTCTTGGAAGGCTATCCACATACTTTGATTTTGAATAAACTCTTTGCTTTCTTTCTTTTTTTTTTTTTTCTTTTTATTGGAGAGGTTTTTGCTATAGGGCGCGTGCGCTCGCCAGACAGACAGAGAGAGACATAGAGACAGAAAGCGAAAAATCACCCCCCAGGGAGGATGGTCACGCTGCATTCCCTTCTCCTCCATTCTCCTCTCGGGATCTTGGGCACGCACGCACACGCGCCCGGCGTGAGTTTTAAGCCACCGGGTCTGGGACGCGAACTGCAGTTGACTACGTGGGAGTCCAGCGACATAGCCATTACGCTAACTGCTGGTTCCCAACTCTTTGCTTTCTTGACAAGCTTCGGTCAAACTTCTTTATTTCAGGTTAGCATAATCATGTTAAAGACTGTCACCTGGGTTTTGATTTTTACCCTCCTTATAAGCTACTAGGTCAGCCTATTACTGTTTTCTGGATGCTGACAAAAGACAGGAAACTCCTGGTCAGAGACAAAGGACTTTGGTACTCATAGCACAACAAGCAGCACAGGCACTGGCATGCTTGTGTCAATTCTCCTTACCCAGTTCCAACATAGGCACTGCAGTGGGGTCAGACTGATGCTTTGCATTCAGTTGAACATGGAGCTTAGGGAATCTACCACTTTTATTGTAAGTAGGCCTACTCTTCGACCAAAGGTCAAGGTGGAAGATGCAAGGCTAGCTCATCTTCAGGATTACCAGCTGTAATACCATCTTTAGAAATGTTCAGCTGAAGGAATAGTCAGGGTCTTGCAGTCTTGGCATGCTTAGGAAAAAAAAAATCTTTTCTTACTCTTTCTTCTAATAAGCACATAATATGACAAAATATATCCATAGTACAATCACTTTAATACAATTTTTTTGTTTTATCCTTCCAGAATGTATCTATATATTTTCCAGAGTTGAAACCACAGCATTTATACTACTTAATATTCTGGTTTATTCACTTAACTTTGCATCATAAACCATTCCCCATGTTTCTGCACAGTTTTCACAGTTATTCTGTACATTTCACTGTGCTGATGGATCACAATGGTCAGACATTTAGGTTGCTTCCAATTTTGCACTCAGCTCCCCTCTTTCATAAAAATCAAGTAGGAGAAAGACACCAGGGTTGGGCCAGAGCAGGTTCAATCTCCCATGTTAACTTTACTTTCTTATGTCTGCCTCCATCTGCCACTACTTTCAGCATCATTGTCTCAGGTAGATGAGATCTTTTGGAATGTTAAGGTACCTTTTTTCCAGAGTGGAAAACATCTGGTTTCCTGCATTTTATGTGGTAATGACGTCTCATGCTGTACTTCATTTATGTACAATGGCCCACTCTAAAAGAAAATATCAAGGGCAGGAAATAGCAAAGCCAAGGACGCTATGATTTTGCTTATAGCCCTAACTAGGAGGCCTGAGGGACACAAGAGCCCAGATTATAAATTATATGTCAATACGGGCCCATCAAGGTGGCTGTTTGGGTTGGTTGGGATCTTGCTGCAGCATTCTTCTTTAGTTTCTGTGTCTCTGAAATCTATAGTTATGACCAATACCATTATGTATTAATCTACAGTTGGATCTCTGATCCTGAAGATTTAACACCTGTAGATTCAGTAGAAAATAACCCCCCCCAAAAAAAAAAATCCAACAAAATAAGGGACCATGGTGTAATGGTTATGTTGCTGGACTCCCACATATTTGACCACAATTCGAGACCTGGACCCAGCGGCTAGAAACTCATGTCGGGTGTATGTGTGTGCGTGCTTGAAATTCCAAGAGGAGAACGGAGGAGAAGGGATTGCGGTGTGGCCATCCCCCTTAGGGGGTGATTTCTCGCTTTCTGTTTCTCTGTCTCTCTCTGTCTCTCTGGCGAGTGCATGCATCCTATAGCAATAATCTCTTAAAAAACAGAAACATAACCTCAAAATAACAATATAGCAAGCCCCCCAAAAAACCTCCACAAATTTACAAAATAATACAGGCTGACAACTATTTAAATAGGATTTACATTGAATTAAGTATTACAAGTTATATAGAGATGATTTAAAATATGCAGGAGGATGTGCGCTGGTTATATATAAATATTTTATAAGATGGATTTGAGCAACTGAAGGTTACACATCCATAGGAGGTCCTGGGACCAATTCCCTATGGTTACTAAGGGACAACTGTACTCTTTTCTTTTATATAATTATCTGTTTTATGTAAGATGAATATGTCTTTCAGTGTCCCAGAAGATAACAGATGATACATGTAAGTGAGGATATCAGAGCAGAGTTTAATGTAGGGACATATTTTTAAAGGTGTGGGCAGGGTGTATGGAACCACAAATGAAAGTGAAAAGATTCTTTCCCTTCTAATAGGGAACCTGTTACCACTTTCAACTACATGGAAAGTTCAGAACCCGCAGGAGAAGTAAGCAGAAAAAGTCACATGTAAATGAGTCAGGAGGCTTGGGTTCAGGTAGCACCCATTTAGTTGGTCTGGAAGCTGCTCTCCTCTTTCTCTGGTCTCCAGGATCCCCATCAACTGAGCTTTCCTGGAAGCCCAAGGGTATGAAGCATCATGTTCATGGAGGGTCATCTTCAAGACTAACCAGCAGAGTAGAGAAGCATGGAGAACAGTCCTGAGAGGCAAAAGGAAGAAATTTTGCACATAATTCTTAAGGAAACAGTTCCTCAAAAGGTACATATAGATATGTCCTAAATTCATAGCTTGCTACGATTGGACCAGAACATGAAAATGTTCTTCTCTGTCAGTAGAGATAATTGTATGGCTAAAATGAGGTTGGAATCATTTCAGGATCTTAAAGAGAGTTCGAAGAGGTTGAGCTCTGTGAGTAGGTGGCAGAAGGTGTGTGAATGATACAGAGGTACTTTCCCTAAATGGTGCTCTCCCTAATTCACCTTGCTTGATGGCCTAGATTCAATTTCAGCAGCTGTTACCCCTGGAGACCCAGCTGGGGAAATAGGTTTCAGAGGGTATGTGAAGTGCCTACTCTAATCTTTCCCAATGACCTTTGACCAGTTCCTCTTATCTTGTAGTTCTTGGAAACACATGGCTTCATACTGTCCATTAAGAAAGTCCTTAGCCTCCCCAGATGTTGCCCAGCACCTGTTTGCACAGCCTGCCCCACAGCTGTGGGCCACCTGGGAAGGAACAAAAATAAAATGAAGGGTTCCCTTCTGGTCCCATCTAGGATGCAGGTTCCCTGGCTTTCTACTCCTCTTTAACGGAATCTTCAGAAGGAACGTGGGGTTCAGGCCAGCTACTTCTGAAAGCAGAAAGCTGAAATGCAGAAGGACACTTGGTAGTTGAAGAGTGGAGGACATTTCATCCTTCAATTATAGGTTGTCCGGTCTCATGCTTAAGCAGCATAGAAATTCAGAAGCAGAAGCAGGCAATGGAGGGGGGAGTATAGCTTGAGCCAAAAGAAGGCCTAGGAATTAAGGCCGCAGCCTGGCCTGCATCGGAGTCTGTCTATGCACATTTCTATGAATATGTGAATATGAGATACACAAAAATGATGATTTTTCCCCAAATTCAATTTCAAGCATACCCAACTTCTAAAGGTATGTCAGGGATGAAGTATTCCTGAGTTATCATTACCTGAAAATAAGGCCAGGATTGTATTGTGAGCCCTATTTCCAGGGCACTGTTTGGCAGGCACTTTTTGAGTCTTGTAGTTATTGCATAAACTTTCCTTATCCTTCCAGGAAACTCATCTATCCCTTTGAATAAGTTATCCTTCCAAAATGACCTACTGCTTTTTAAACACCTTTTTGTAGTTAGAAAATGTTACCTGATGTTTAGCTAAATGGCTGAAAATTGTCTAATGAAATACACATGTACGAATAAACTTTTCTACATCAGCAAGTGGAATAAGAAACTAATAAGCCTCAGGCATCCACAGTGGTGCAGCAGTAATACAATGTTCCATGATGCTGAACCACACAGGAAGGTTCTGGGTTTGTGTCTTGAGGTCTCCCTGTATACACTGGGAACCCATGATTCTAGCTGGCTGAGGTTGGTGTTGGATCATGGTGTGAAGACATGTATGGGACACAGAAATAGATTATTATCTGTTGATGATAACGTGTTTAGTATCCCCAACTGCACTGGTGTGAAATGTATTCATCTCAGAAAATTCACTTTATAAGCTAAGTGATGCATAGTGATTGAATATACACAAACATTAAAATAATTACAAATAACAACAATAAAAATAAAAAGATCCTGTTGGAGTCTCTCTCATTCGCTTATTCTCTGAAGAAATCAGTCAATTAATTTAAAATAAAGAAAATTATAAGTTTCAGATCTTAGCTTTCATTAATATTAAGGTGAGACTTGATGCCTCAGACTTTAGTAGCAAGAACCTTAGAGGATTCAGTTGCTTCTGGGATTATTAAGCACTAAATTAACCATTAGCTTTTGTTTACAAAGACAAGAGCATATTTATATATCCTCTAAAATACATTTTAAATTTAATCTATACTCATTTTGTATCATGTCACTTAAACAATAAGTTTGTCAGTCTTTTTGAATAGGGCAAAATCTCTTAAATAATATTGATAAATTTGGGCCTTTTGTTCATTGTCCCACCCCGAGACAATGGATATTTATCATTGAAAATGATATTTGTTAGGGAGTTTGCTGAAGGTAATTAAGACGTTCACTTCAAGTTGTGATCTCTTTGTCATAGAAATCTGATCTAATTCCTTAACCTCATGATGACTAACCTCCTGATCATCACCTGAGTGATTAATATGTGTATATTTAAGTACCATAAAAGAGTGTATAGACCCTTGTAGAACTATTCCTCTGGTAAAAATAATTTACAAATATAATAAAGCATCTATTGTTGATTAACTTTATAAAATTGTAGAATAGAAACATAGAAAAAAATAACATAATAGACCATTATTGGTGACTATTTTCTCGTTAGATATAGATGCTAATAAATATTCTGTCTTTGACATTAAATGGCGTAAGACCACGCAAACTGAAATTCTGCTTTCTGATACCAAGATTGAACTTTGCCGAGATTACTCTTGTTCTTACCAAAAATATCACGAGAATACTCAGGGGAGTGTTTTTTTTTAATGTAACTTTCATAAAGGAAATGAAAAAAATGTGGGAATTGAAACATAGTTCAATCAGGTGTAACTCAAAACTGTGTGTGAATTTGATTGCACTCTAAGTAAGGTGACTGCGTTGTACATTTTACATTTCTGTAATTTTGTTTGTGTGCTAAGGGACCTTATGCCATCACAATGCAGATCTTTTATACACCGACTTTCATAAAGACAGTAAAACCATAGGTCGTTTTGCCTTTAAAATAGACTGTTTAAGGTGCACTCCAGTAAATCTCATCAAACATAGAGGTCGTTTCTTCCCCACCCTCCCCAGCCTGTGACTTCTTCCTCCCAGAAGTCATACCTTTTATATTTTTTTCTTATTGACAAATTGACTTTAAGGTAAACTTCCATAGGCCCAGACATAGTAGTGTTACTAAGTGCTACTAAGGCACTGCTCTTTAGGCTGGGACCACATGGGTTCAACTCCCAGTCCAACCTGAAGGCTGAGTAGAGTGGTGTACACATGTCATCCCAGCTACCTGGGAGACTGAGGCAAGAGGACTGAGCACTTGAGGCTGGCCTGGGTAATAAAGCAAGATGAGGTCTGAAAAAGAGCTGTTCGTGGTGGTGTGCTCCTGTAATACTAGCTGGGAGGCTGAGACAAGAAAATCACAATAGGGCAAGATTTTGTCTATGAAAACAAAAATTTTTAAAAAGTGAACTTTGATGTAACGTTACCCTCTAAGGGCTCCAATTCCTACTTCTATATAAATCTCTCCCCACAAGATCTAATCTCTCACTATTACAGGGTACAGCCTTATGTCCATTCACAGGCCAATTCTCTGAATTTCCTCCTATCTCTTTAAACTGAATGTGTTTAAATATGAACACATCTTCTTCCAGAGGCACTCCTTCACAAGTCTCCTTTCTGTTACCTCACCATTTTCCCAGATATATACTTTCTTCTTCTTGACTGGAGTGCGTCCCCATAATCAGCTCCTGTTATTGTTCATGTCTTGACAAAGGATTGAATGATACACTAATACGTCAAGGATTTGTGTAGGAAGATGAGTTAGATGATGTTTAAGGCCTCTACCATCATCTAAATTCTATGAGTGCCTGGATCTCTTGGGCTCCTGAGATAAGATAGTCTCATGGCCTCATGGTGAGATCTAAGTTGCCTACCTCATTTTGCTTCCCATATATAACTGCTCCAACACACATACGGGATTTCTGCTATGTGTGAGATTATATTTGAAATTGAAATTGTATTTGGAAACTTCACCCAAATTCCATGTATATTCTTAAAGATCATTAGGGTTTTTAGTTCCTTTGATAAATTGTAGAGTTGCTTTGCTTTCTTGATCCTTTAGAGACATGGCAGAAATAAATTGAGCAAGTTAAAAAAAAAAAAAAAGACATTGCAAGGCCAACCAGTGACACAAGTGGTTAAGGTGGTTGGAACCCACATGGCCAACTGCATGGTTTAAGTCCTGGACCCAGCAGGTTGAAAGACATGATGGGTGTGGGTGCATGTGTGCCCAAAATCTGAAGAAAAGAATGGAGGAGAAGGGATTGTGTGGTGGCCCTCCCTCACCAAGGGATGATTTCTCACTTTCCTTCTCTCTCTCCCTCTCTGTCTCTGTCCCTCTCCAGTGAGCACACATGCAGTACAGCAAAACAAAAAGATATTGCTTTTTCATTTTTAGATCTTCCCCATCCTTCCTGCTATTCCTCCATAAAGTTCTAAGGGGTCACAGGACATTCCCCATCATTCCTGTATTTCTGCTCCATTCCCAGTACTGCACAACTTGGCACTTTTTTGGATTTTTTAAAAGATATATTAGCTCTGGTGACTCATTCCTCCACTATCACTCATTCACTCAACAAACACTGACTAGTACTTCCTGCATGACTGATAATGTGCTATACTGTGCTGAATTCATCTTCAAGGACCTTATAATTTAATGAAAAAGACAAATTACTGAGTCTATTAATACTGTGAAAAAGTCTTCCCAGAGCACAGAAAGGTATTTAAAAAAAGAAGCTGTTGATTCTATCTGTGGAAACAGGGATGCCTTTATGCAGTATCATAGAAACTTTAGCTGAATCTTGAAAGGTGGGTGCTTTCAAAAGTGGACAAGTGAGAATGGAGAAGCAGCATTGCTAAAGGCACTGATTGCAAAGCAGATAGCACATTCTAGTATGTGTGGGACACATTATAGGGTGCAGGGAGAGAGGAGGCTCAAGAGAGGTTGGCAGGAACAGCTCCTAGTGCAATATGCTAGATTACATTTTAGCTTCCAGCAAATATGCTCATGGCATGACTAGATTGATAGGAAGAAGAAACAAGAATAATGCAAAAGTAACTCGCTGAGATGAAAAAACGATAGGGAGAATAGTCAACAAGATGCATAAGAAGAATAAAAAGCAGGTTTGGAGGGAGAATTACAGTCATTTTCAAATTATCTCAAAGTTTCTCTTGCACGTAAATGTGGGGGTGTTTACTAGGCAGTGGGAGAGGTCTAGGCCAAAGATTAGATTTTATAAGATCAAGAGGACATGATGGATAAGAACTTGGGTGAGAGGATAAGACTTGGGTGAGAGGAGGTACAAAAACTGAGAAGAGAAGAAAATGAATAGGAACAAAGGCAGGGAAAGGAAGGGGAGAAAAGAGGAAAAAAAAAAGAGAAATCTAGGACAGAAATATGGGGAAAATGGAACAATTCAAATTAGTGGGCCAGTGGGATTTGCAGGAGTTGAAGAAGAAATGCTGCACGCCAGTCTGATTTCCACTCTGTCTGATGCCTCCTTGCCATGATGGTCAACTGGAGGAAAAAAACAAACAAACAAACAAAAAACGAAAGCAAAAGCAAAAACCAAATGAACCAGTTGAAGGGCAAGAGAAGAAGGCAAAGCAGGGGCTAAACAGGCCGTGAGTATTGTAGTGAAGCCTCCGCAGCAGGAATGTGTAATTGAGGTGCTTGAGGCTGTGCTGTTTGCTCAACCAATTCCTTTGAAACTTCATCTACATCATCAGATCCTGCCTTATCCAGAGCACATGTGATCAAAGAGCCATCCTCAAGGAAATGAAACCATCACTAGGGTCCAGTGCCTTTCTGGGTTGGTTCTGTTGTCTTTGTATAACCTTCATTTGTGCTCTGCAATTTCTTGTTGGTTTAGCTTTCTTTTAAAAATCTATTATTTTCTACAATTGCACAAGTGACATGTAAACTTTGTGTGTGTGTGAGAGAGAAACAAAATGATGTAAACATGTCTCTCACCATTCCTATAGCAATTCCCTCTTAGAATATAATGACTGTCAGTAAGTTCATGCTTTCAATCTATTCTATATGCATTTATAGCTATCTACATACAAAAATTTGTACAAACATATTTCTGGAAGATTTTTAAACAGATGTGTTTGTATTACTTGTAGCTTTCTGTAAAATACTTTTGCATATAATTATATTAGAAATATTTCCATATTAAAACTTATGGATTGACTTTTCTTTTTGCCTTAGGGCACATATGCTCACTGGAAAGAAACAGAGGGAAAGTGAGAAATCTCCCTCCAAGGGGATGGCCATGCAGTAATCTCTCTTCCTTCATTCTCCACTAAGGATTTTAGGCATGCATGCACATGTACCAGTAAGATTTTCAAGTCAACAGTCCAAGGCTCAAACCACAGTTGGCCATGTGGGAGTCCAGCCCTTAACCACTATACCACCTCCTGGCCTTACCTCATTTGTTTTACCAACTGCCTGATATTCCATGGTATGCATGGTATGGACATATGGTAATAATTGGAGGACATAATGTTTGTTTGTTTGTTTTTTCTTCCCTTCACTCTCATTTTATTTTATATTTTATTTGATTTGATTTTATTTTAGTTTAGCTTTGGCTATAGGGCCTATGCACCTGCTGAAGAAAGACAGAGTGAGGTAGAGAAAGAGAAAGGGAAAGTGAGAAATCATCCCCCAGGGGTGAAAGTGGCCATCTCACAATCCCTTCTTCTCTATTCTCCTCTTGAGATTTTGGGCATACATGCACACATGCCTGATGTGTCTCAAGCTGCCAGGTCCAGGACTCAAACCGCACAGCTGGCCAAGGGAAGCTAGCCACCTTAAAGTCCACACCACTTGCTGGTTTCTTTCTCTCCCTTTTTAACAAAAATTAAGTTAAATAATTATCTTCATGGATATAATTTTGTGAACATGTATGAATGAGTATATTCTACATCTATACTTTGTAAGCAGTATTAACAGATCAAAGGGTGAACAGTTTTTAAGTTCTGAACAAATACAGCCAAACTACCCTCCAAAGAAAGGAATACCAAGTTACATTCCCATCAAGTGTGTATGACAGTAATCATTTTTTCTCTTTCCCTTCCCAGTCCTTGGTAACATTTTAAATATTTAAGTATTTAAATATTTTAAATACAGTCAACCTTTCATATCTGTGTTCCATATCACAGATTAATTGAAAATATGATGGTTACATCTATACTGAACATGTATGGACTTGTTTTCTTGTCATTGTTCCCTAAATGATATGGTTTAACAACTATTTACCAGGGACCAACAGTTAGCGTAATGGCTATGTCACTGGACTCCCATGTAGTTGACCGCAGTTCCAGTCCCAGACCCGGTGGCTTAAACTCATGCCGGGTGTTTTGTGCGAGCATGCCCAAATCCCAAGAGGAGAATGGAGAAGGGATTGTGGTGTGGCCATCGCCCCTGCGGGGTGATTTCTCACTTTCTGTCTCTCTGTCTCTCTGTCTTTCTGGCAAGCGCACTCACCCTATAGCAAAAACCTCTCCAAAAAAAGGGAAAAGAAAACAAAAAACAAAAACAACTATTTACCTAGTATTTACATTGTGTTAGGTATTATAAGTAACCTACAGATGATTTAAAATATACAGGAGGAACTAAAGAGGTTATGTAAATACTATATCATATTATATAAGGGACTTGTATTCTGATTTTGGTATTCAGGAGTCCTGAAACCAATCCCTCATGGATACCTAAGGAGGAACATACTTGTCAATCTGATTGGTAACCAATATTTAGATTGAGATTTTCTTAATTACTGCTGAAGTTGGGCATTGTTTCATATTTATTGGTAATTTTTTCCCTCCATAATCTGTAGGTATATATAATTTGCCAGTAAGTTTAGCTGATTATATTTTTATTATGAATTTTAGAAACTCTGTATATAAAATAGACATTTCCCTTTTATTACCTTTCCAACTGGACATTCATTTCTCCTGTAGCTCGTCCTCGCTCTCCTCTAAAATACTGCCTTTATAATCAGTGATATTTTGTATATACATCTATCCAAAACAACAGAACAGATCTTTGTTCTGTTTATTCTTTTGTGATAACTGTAGATCACTAGAGATAGTCAGAGTGAGAGAGAGAGAGAGAGAGAGAGAGAGAGAGAGAGAATGCATTAGAGAGATTCTCTTTAACATTTACCTAGTTTTTGCCAAGGGTAATACCGTATATAATTACAAGATAATATCATAACCAGGGTGTTAACCATCATACAGTCACTATACAAAATATTTCCATGAGCACAAGGATTTGTTATGTTGCCCTTTACAGGCATGGCCATTTCTCCTCCACATTCACATTCTCCTTAACTCCTAGAAATCACTATATTTCTCCTCCTTTTGTCAATTTTGTCATTTAAAAAATGTTATGTAAACGGAATCATACAATATGTAATTTTTAGGGATTGACTTTTTTTCTCCACTCATCATAATCTCTGGCAGTTCATCCAGGCTATTGTATTTTGTCCATTTTTATTTTAGAGTAGTAGTCCATTGTATGTATGTACCAGTTTCCTTAACCAATCACTCATTGAAAGACAACTGGGGTGTTTTCAACTTGGGGTTATAACAAAAATAACAAATATGCTAAAAAGCACTAATCTGTAGTTACATGTGTGTATGAGAGAGAGAATGAGAGCAGAGAGAGAGAGAATAAAAATCTTCATTTCTCAGGACCAGCAGTTGAGGTAATGGCTATGTTGCTGGACTCCAATGTAGTCGACCGCAGTTTGAGTCCCAGAACCGGTGGCTTAAACTCACACCAGGCACATGTATGTGCATGCCCAAGATCCCCAGAGGAGAATGGAACAGAAGGGATCGCGGTGTGGCCAGCCCCCTGGGGGGTGATTTCTCACTTTCTGTCTCATCTGCTTAACAGGATCTTTCATAGAGCAATGGTTTTTATTTCAATGGAGTCTAGTTTGTCAATTTTCTCTATAGTGAATCATGCTTTTGGTGTCAAGTCTAAGAATGTTTTGCTTAGCCCTAGATCCCCAAGTTTTTTTCTTGAAAGTTCTATAATTTGATCTATTTTGACTTTTATTTTTTTGAATAAAGTATGAGAATTAGGTTGAAGGTCCCCCCTCTGCCACCCCATGGATGTGTAAATGCTCTAGCATTACTTGTTGAAAGATTATCTTTTCTAATTTTGTCATTAAATTGTGTTTTCTCATTGTCAAAATCAGTCAGCAATATTTGTTTTGGTTTATTTCTGGCTTATCCATTCTGTTCCATTGGTCTTTGTGTCTATCCCTCTTAATGAGGTGAATCTGACACTTGAATAGACTGGCTTCTCCCACTTTTTTCCTTCTTATTCAAGATGTTTTAGTTATTCTAGTTTCTTTGTCTTTTCAGGTACATTTTAGAATAATCTTGTCTATGTCTATTAAAAATATTCCTGGTTTTAATTTTTTTGTTTTTGCCATAGGGTGTGTGTGCTCGCTGGAGAGAGACAGAGAGAGGGAAAGTGAGAAATTAGCCCTGGGGGAGGATGGACATGCCATGATCTCTTCTCCTCTATTCCCCTTTCTGGATTTTGGGAATGCACACACAGGAGCCTGGAGTGTTTTTCAAGTAGCTAGGTCTGGTACTCAAACTGTGGTCAGCCACATGGGAGTCCAGGCCTTAACCACTATGTTACCTGCTGGTTCCCACTGCTGGAATTTTTATAAGAATTACATCTAACCTAGGGACCAGCAGTTAGCGTAATGGTTATGTCGCTGAACTCCCATGTAGTTGACAGTGGTTCGAATCCCAGACCCAGTGGCTTAAAAACTCATGCTGGATGCATGTGTGTGCGTGCCCAAGATCCCAAGAGGAGAATGGAGGAGAAGGGATTGCGGTGTGGCCATCCCCCCTGGGGGGGGGGGATGATTTCTCATTTTCCGTCTCTCTGTCTCTCTCTGTCTTTCTGGCAAGTGCACATAACCCTATAGCAAAAACCTCTCCAAAAAAAAGAGAAAAAAAAAAAAAAGAATTACATCGAACCTATATGTCACTTTAGAGAAAATTGATATCTTTACTATGACGTCTTCCAATCCAGGAACATAGTATGTCTGTCCATTTATTTAGCTATTCTTTGGTTTCTCCCATTGTGTACTTTTTAACATATAATTTCCATACATATTCTGTAAGGTTTGTATCTAAATGTTTTTCTCAGTGATTGTAATATATTTTAAATTTTGATTTTTGAGTGTTCATTTTTAGCATATTAAAAATGTGACTGAATTTTATATCAATCTTATACTTTATAATCCCGACTGAACTCATTTATTAGTTCCAGAAGTTTTTCTGTTGATTCCTTGGAAATTTCAACATAGATGATTACATCGACTGCACATAGGGTCTGTATTTTTCTTTCTGATGTATTTATTTTCCTTATCTGATTGAACTGGCTATAACTTTTTAGCAATATGTTGCATAAGAGTGGTGAAAGTGGCCATCTTTGCCTTGTACCTAATTTTTGGAGAAAGCATTCAGTTTTACATGACTAAGTATAATGTTAGACTTTTTTCTTTTTGATTTTTTAATCAAGTTAAGAAATTCCCTCTGTATCTCTATTTTTTTGCCTCAATTTTTAAAAATCATGAGTAGTTGCTGCATTTTGTTAAATGCTTTTTCTGCATGGATTGACATAATAATCTAATTTTTCTTCTTTGACTGATTGATATGGTAGATTACATGGTTTTTAAACATAGAAACAGACTTGAATTCCTGAAAGACCTCACTTAGTCACGGTACATAAATTTTTATATAGCTAATATTAAGTATTTTTCTGTATAATGTTCATGAAGAATTATAGTCTGTAGTTTTTGTTGTTGTTTTTTTCATCTTTGTCCTATTTTGATGTCCAAGTAATACAGCTCCATAGAATAAATTGTGAAGTGTTCCTTTCTTTTCTATTTTCTGGAAGATATTGTATATAATTGTGGTTAATTCTTTTAAATACTTGATAGATTTCTACAGCAAAACCTGCCTTAACCTAGAGAGTAATTTCTTGAAGTTTTTTATAATTCCAAATTTAATTTCCTTAATGGTTATAAGTATATTCAAATTACCTATTTTATATTAAGTGAGCTATGATAGTTTGTGTTTTTCAAACAACTGGTCAGTTTTATCTAAATTGTCAAATATACATCTTTTTTAGTTTTTCTGATACATTTTATAGCTATTTCAACATACCAATACTTTTCAATGTTTTCATGTAAATATTTTTAAATTAATTTTTCTTTATACTACCTTTACAAGCTGAAGTTGGTTGTCAATTGCTATGCGCTGATTAAGATTCTCCGGTATTTTGGGACCAGCAGTTAGCATAATGGCTATGTCGCTGGACTCCCATGTAGTCAACCAAGATCCAGAGAGGAGAATGGAGGTGAAGGGATGGCAGCATGGCCATCCCCCCTGGGGGGGTGATTTCTAGCTTTCTGTCTCTCTGTCTGTCTCTGTCTGTCTGGCGAGCGCACGCGCCCTATGGCAAAAACCGCTTCAAAAAAAAAAAAAAAAAAAAAAAAAAAAAAAAAAAAAAAAAAGATTCTCCAGTATTTCTAAGTCTCTTATACCATCAATATTGTTATTTCTGTTATTCAATATAGAGAGGGATTTTGCCAGAGAATGAAGAGTTCTTGGATCAAACAGAAGCTTTTCTCCAAGGGGAAGTCTCTGACTCTCAACACGAAGCTCTCTTAGTTCTTCTAAGCCTTCTATGACAGCAATGAAGTTGTCTCCAAGATAGTTGTTTTTTTTTTTTTTTTTTTTTTTTTTTTTTTTTTTTTTTTTTTTTTTTTTTTTTATCTGCGGCTTTCTATACACGAAATACAATTGTTCTGTAGGCACACGTGGGTCAGATTTGTGGTATAATTCAGGTTAGTATTTGACTAATAACGGTTATCATATAAATATAAAACACTAAGATTTTTGCAAAGAGAGAGTTCTTCAATTGCATCTATATTTTTGTCTGAAAAGTTACATGAGTTATTTTCTTCAGGTATTGTGAAATCCTTTCTTCTTTTCAAGGTTTAAGATTGCTGTTTTTGGCAATTAGATTCAACGCCAGCAGAACCATAATTTTTTTAAGTCAAACTCTCAGCAGTAGCTCTGTTCTAATGCCATATCAAGAAGCAGATTTAGGTTTTATTTATCTCCAATTTTAGCCTGCGGGACCCGTCGGGAAGCAACTCTGCTCTGGTTAAGTTTCACAGGCGTCAGGTTCCCCAGCCGCCCTGACCGGTTGCCAGGCGACGAGACGCTCCGGATCTGGCCGCGACCCGCGGGAAATCTCGCGAGGTCGCAGGACAAGCTCTCCAGGGCCTTCACCGGAACCCCCCTTTCTATGACGCTGCGGGCGAGGAGTGATGGTGGCCACTGCGAAGACCCTCCGTGGACCTGTCAGCGCGAAGTTTTGAAGCATCCCTACTACCACCGTTTTAATGGCCCAAACGTTAACCAGAACATTTGGCGGTCACCACTTCCCGGTACTGGATTGTTCTGCGAGTTTTGGTAGTATTCCTTAATCTTTTCATGCCTGCACGGACTATCGTGAATTCCCATGTTATTCCTTACATTATCAATTTGTGTCTTTTTTTGTTTTTTTCATTATAGGCCTGGCTAAAATTGTGTCAGTTTTATTAATCTTTTCAAAAAATCAGTTCTTTGTTTTTTCCCCCTCTTTAAAATAAAATATGCCAGAGGATGCTTTTGAGTCCACACACAAGAGAAAGAAAGAAAGCACCTCTCAAAATAAGGCCTGGTCACCTCGCAATCCATCTTCCTTTAATTCCCTATTCCATCAGGGTCTGGCCATGTGCATGTGCCTGGCATGTTTAAAAAACACCAGGGCCAAGACTTAAGATTTTGAGATCTGGCTTTCCCTGTAGAGTACTGCAAGATGGGGCTGGGAATCCAGTTTTTTGTTTTATTGCTGTTTTCTATTGCTTCTGTTTTCGGTTTCACTGATTTCTTTCTAACCCCTTCCTTTTGCTTGAATTAGATCTATTCTACCCTTCTTTTCTTAGCTTCTTGAGGTAGGAACTGAGATTATTGATTTGACACTTTTCATTTTTCTAATGTATACATTTAATGTTGTAACTCTACTTTTTAGCACTGCTTTAGCTGTGTTCCTCAAATTTTGACCCCCCCCCCCCCCAGAGGTCTCCCCTCCACATTTTGAGAGGTTTTTGGTATGGGGCACGTGTGCTTTCCAGAAAGGCAGAGAGACAGAAAGCAAGAAATCATCTCTCAGAGGGGATGACCATGCCATAATCCCTTCTCCATTCTCCTCTGGGGATCTTGGGCACGCATGCACATGTGCCCAGTGTGAGTTTAAGCCACCAGTTCCAGGGCTCGACCTGAGGTCAACCACATGGGAGACATAGCCATTACACCATCTGCTGATCTCTCCCAGAATTTTTTTCCTCTCTCTCTCCTGAGAGAGAGAGAGACAGACACAGAGAGAAGGAAAGTGAGAAATCACCCCCTAGGGGAGATGGCCATGCCACAATCCCTTCTTCTCCATCTGGAATCTTTGGCATGCGTGCACATGTGTCCGATATGAATTTTTAGCCACCAGGTCTAAGATTCGAACTATGGTCGGCCATGTGTGAGTCCAGCAACATAACCACTATGCTGTCTGTTTGTCCCCTTGACATGCACTTTTATTGAGTTAATTGTATTACTGAATTTTCCTTGAGACTTACTTTTTTGACCCAGGGATTATCTAGGTTATGTTTAGATTCACAGTATTTTAGTTTTCACTTTCTGCTTTAAAAAATAGTCATGAACTTAGTGGCTAAAAAAAACAAAACAAAATCCAGACATTTATTTTCTCACAGTTCTGGAGGCCAAAAGTCAGGAGCCTTGTCCCTTCTGACAGGTCCAGGAAAGAAATCATTTTCTGCCATTTCCACCTTCAGGTGAATGCTGACTTTTTTTTGACTTATGGCCACATCATTCCAATCTCTGTTCTAGCATCACATTGCTGTCTCCTTTCCCATAGCCAAAAATCTTTCTTCCTTGGGACCAGCAGGTGGCATGGTGGTTAAGGTGCTGGACACACCCACATAGCTGACCATGGTTCAAGTCCTGGACCTTGTGGCTTGCTTTCTCATTTTCCCTCTTTGTCTCTCTCTGTCTCTCTCTCTCGTCAAACCAAAACTAAATGAATGAAGAAATAAAACGAAATAAATAATTAAAAAAAAGAATGCTCATGATTATATTTATGGGCCACTGGGTGATTCAGAGTAATCTCTCCATCCCAAGATCCTTAAATCACACTGTATGTTCCCTTTCTATATAAGGAAACAATCACAATGAGGTTTGAATTTTTTCTTATCTTTATGTTATTTTCTAGTTGAATTCTGTGTTTGGAGGGCACACTTGTTATAATTTCAATTCTTTAAAAGGAAGGGAATCTTAAGAAAGACATTAAGGAGGAAAACAGAGGGGCAAGACATTTATGGGACACAGAAATTCTCTGTTGATGATAATGTGTATGATATTCCCAACTAGACTGGTGTGAAATGTATTAATGTTAGAAAATTCACTTTCCAAGCTAAAATAAAATGTATAAAAAACCTTTCAAAAGTTTGTTGTATGGCTGAAATATAGTATATGTTGATATTCATTCTATGAGCATTTGAAAAATATTATTCTTCTGTTTTACGTGGGGTGTAATATATGTTAGATACTATCAGTTAATGGTTTGGGGTTTTTAAATTATTATTTGTCTTTTTTTTACACTTCTTTTTCAGTTATTTATGGGTATACAGTTTATAGACAATTTATAAAATTTTAAGTATAACTATCTTTTTGTCACTTTTTAAAAATAAGTATTTACGTTTAATCTCTATACATCTTTACAGTGTATAGCATGGCTTTTCCCAGCACTAATACAGTGCATATCAGTCAAGACAAAGACATTACCATATGGTCATTACCATTATCATCAGTAACTAACTTTTAATTTTCGTGTCAATTAAATGTACTTTTTTTTTCACTTGATCTTCTCCCTCCTTTGCTCTATTGCTCACTCACATATTACCCTTGTCTTTATTATCTCTAGTATCTAGAGTTGCCTTCACTGCTACTATACCTAACAGTCTTTCAGTTTTTGCTATAGAGAACAGACATTCAGTATATATTGAGTGGGGATATACAAAGTCTGTCTTTTGTAATCTGGTTGGCTTTGCTTAGCACTGTCTTCCATATTCAACCACTTCATATCAAATGTCAGGATCTCATTTTTTATGACTGAGTAGTATTCCATAGAGTACATATGCCAAATTTTCAATCCAGTCATCTATTTTATTGAATGCTTTTTCTGCATCAGTTGATACGATCATATGGTTTTTATCTTTCCTTTTGTTAATATGATGTATTACATTTATTGCTTTGCATATGTAGAACCAACCTTGCATCCCTGAAATAAAGCCTACTTGGTCATGGTATATAACCTTGTTAATATGCTGTTGAATATGAGTTGAGAGTATCTTGTTGAGAATTTTAGCAACCGTATTCAACAGGGATATGAGCCTGAAGTTTTCTCTTTTTTTTGTCATGTCCTTTTCTGATTTTGGAATTAAGATGATGAAGGCTTCATAGAATGAATTTGGGATGGTTCCTTCCTTTTGAATGTTTAGAAATAGTTTAAGGAGAATTGGAGTAAGTTGTTCTTCAAAGGTTTTATAAAATTCAGAAATAAAGCCATCAGGATTTGGAGTCTTTCTTTTTGGTAGATTTTTTTTTATTACTGATTCAATCTCATTGCTAGTCATGGGTCCATTCACACTTTATATATCTCCCTGGTTCAATCTTGGTAAGTTATATGTGTCCAGAAACTTGTCTATCTCATCTAAGTTTTCTTGTTTGTTGGCATATAGTCATTCATATTATTCACTGATGATATTTTGTATTTCTGTTATATCTGTCGTAATAACACCTGTTTCCTTGTTGATTTGATTTATCTGGTTCCTTTCTCTGTTCTTCTTGATTAATCTAGCTAATGGTGTGTCAATATTTATTTTATCTTAAAGAACCAACTTTTGGTTTTGTTTATTTTATGTATAGTTCTTTTATCTTCTATTTCATTTATCTCTTCTTGAATATTTATTATTTCTTTTCTCTTAGAATTTTTTTGTGTTTTTCTAGTTTCCTGAGTTGTGTGGTTAGGTTGCTTATTTGCCACCTTTCTTCTTTTTTCTTATGGGCACTTATTGCTATGAATACCCCTCTGTTTTTGCTGTGTCCCATAGGTTATAAACTCTTCTTTGTTCATTATCATTGGTTTCTATGAACCTTTTTATTTCAGTCTTAATTTTGTCTATACTTGTAAAGAAATTTAGGAGTAGGTTGCTTAGTTTCATGTGTTTGTGAATTTTCGACAGCTCTTTCTGTAGTTGATTTCAAGTTTGAGTCCATTGTGGTCAAAGAAGATTCTAGATAGTTTCTATACCTTTGCATTTGGAATGGCTTACTTTGTGCCATGTTATGTGGTCATACAGAAAAGCATTTGACAAAATACAACATTCCTTTATGATTAAGATTCGGTAAAATCAGCATAAAAATCATTTCTCAGCATAATAAAAGCCATCTATGAAAAACCTATAGCAAACATTATATTGAGTGAAAAAAGTTGAAAGCTTTTTGACTAAAAACTGGTATAAGATAAGGCCCACTCTCGCCACTTCTATTCAATATAGTACTGGAAGTCCTAGCCAATGCAGTCAGACAAGAGAATGAAACAAAAAGGCATTCCAATAGGGAATGAAGAGCTGAAATTATCTCTGATTGCAGATGATATGATTGTATACATAGAAGACCCAATAGTATCTATGAAGAAACTTCTTGAAGTAATAAATGCATACTGTAAAGTGACAGGATCTAAAATTAACTTACAAAAAATCTATAGACTTCCTATATACAAACAACAAGCAGAGATAAAACTGAAGAAAGGAATCCCATTTACCATAGCCACAAGAAGTATAAGATACCTAAGAATAAAATGAACCAAAGAAGTCAAGACCTCTATAAGGAAAACTATGAAAACCTTAAAAAGGAAATAGAATAGGATATAAAGAAGTGGAAGGACATCCCGTGTTCTTGGATTGACAGAATTAATATAATCAAAATGACAATCCTACACAAATTAATCTAAATGTTTAGTGCAATCACTATAAAATTACAAGAGACATTCCTCACAAAAAGACAATCATAGAATTTATCTTGAATCATAAAAGACCCCATATTGCCAAAGGCATATTGTGCAAGAAGAGTGAAGTGAGTGGCATGTCACTTACTGACCCCAAAATATATTACAAAGCTGTATAATCAAAACAGCATGGTATTGGCACAAAAACAAACACGAGGCCTGATGAAACATGTAGAGACCCCAGAAATAAACCTTAAAACATACAGCCAATTGATCTTTGACAAAGTGTACTAGTCAATCACCTGGGAAAAGGAAAACCTCTTTAGTAAATGGTTCTGGAAAAACTGGGTATTCACCTGCCATAAGATTAATCTGAACCCGTCTCTGTCACTATTAACAAAAATCAACTCAAAGTGGATCAAATATCTAAACCTAAGACTGCAAATTATAAAACTACTGGTGTAAAACATTGGGGAAACTCTGGGAGACACTGGGGTAGCCAAATGCATCTTAAGCAAGGTCCCAAAGCACAGACAATAATCACCAAAATAGACAGGTGGGATTACATCAGATTAAGAAGTTTCTACACAGCAAAGGACACATGATTAGTGTGAATTGACAACCCTCATATGGGAGAAAATTTTTGTAAACTGTGCCTCAGATAAGGGACCGATAACCAGAATACACAGGGAACTCAAGCGGCTTACCTGGAAGAAAATGATTAACTCAATTAAAATATAGGAAAATGAGCTGGATTAACAACTCTCTAAGGAAGACATATGAACAGCCAAAGAGCATATGAAAAATGCTCAACATCCCTCATCATAAGGGAGATGCAGATAAAAACCACAATGAGATATTACCTAATCCCAGTCAGAATGGTGAAGATAAAAAAAGACAAAAACAAAAAATGATGAGTGCTGGAGCAGATGTGGTGAAAGGGAAACACTCCTAAATTGTTGGTAGGAATGTAAATTGGTTCATCCACTGTGGAGAACAATGTGGAGTTTCCTGAAAGACCTTCAAATAGAACTACCATGTGATCCAGTAATTCCACTCCTGGGTATTTACCCAAAGGACAGAAGAATGCTCAGTTGGAATAGCACTTGCACAACTATATTTATTGCAGCATTATGCATGATCACTAAGACACGGAGCCAAACCAAATGTCCACAAACAGATGAATAGATTGAAAAAGTGTGGCACATATACGCCATGGAATACTATTCAGCCATAAAAAACAACAAGGCCCTTCCTTTTGTATCTCTAGAAACAGTTTGAGTAGAATGGGAGTTACCTCTTTTTAAAAAGTTTTGTAGAGACCCTTGGCCTAAGGGACACTGAGGCAGGGCTCTCTACCCCAGCTCCAGCTCTGGTCCCCCCAACCCCAGCAACCCTCTATCTCTGTCAGCAAGGACTGCCCCCAGCTCTGCAGCAGACCCCCCTTCCATCTCCAGACCCCTGGCCTAAGGGACATGGAGGCAGGTCCCTGCACCCCAGCTCCAGATCCACCCCCCCAACCTCAACAACCCCCTATCTCTGTCAATCAGGACCACCCTCAGCTCTATAGAAGACCCCACTTCTATCTCCAGATCCCTGGCCTAAGAGACACTGAGGCAGGTCCTCCTGCTCTAGCTCCACCTCTGGCCTCCCCACCTCCAGTGACCCTCAATCTCTGTCAATCAGGACCACCCCCAGCTCTATAGTAGACCCCACTTCCATCTCCAGACCCCTGGCCTAAGGGACACTGAGGCAGGACCCCACCCTGCCCCAGCTCCAGATCCGCCCTCCCCCCCAACCCCAGCGAACCCCCTCTGTCAGCCAGGTAGGCTTTTCTCCCCCTTCTCTTCTTTTTTCATTTGTTAATTTCAAACTTCTCCTTACCCCGCAGGACTTCCCCCAGCGCTACAGCAGACTCCACTTCCATCTCTAGACCCCTGGTGAAATCATGCACCACACTATTTCCTTTATTGTCCTTCTTACATTCATCAACCGTATTAAAAGATGGGAGAATGAGTTGGAAAAACCACTCTCCATGGATGACATATGAACACTCAAATGGTATATGAAAAAATGCTCAACATCCCTCATTGTAAGGAAAATGCAGATAAAAACAATGAGATATCACCTAACCCCAGTCAGAATGGCTAAGATTAAAAATACAAAAAATGATAAGTGCTGGCAGGGGTGTGGTGAAAGAGGAATTCTCTTACACTGCTGGTGGGAATGTAAATTGGTCCAGCCACTATGGAGAACAATTTGGAGATTCCTCAAAAATCTACAAATAGAACTTCCATATGATCCAGCAATCCCACTCCTTGGTATCTACCCAAAGGTCAGAAGAATTCTTAATTGGAAAAGTGCTTGCACATCAATATTTATAGCGGCATTATTTACAATTGCTAAGACATGGAACCAACCCAAAAAGACCATGAACAGATGAACGGATTGAAAAGCTGTGGCACACTGGGAACCAGCAGATAGTCTAGTGGTTAAGACGCTGGACACTTCCACATGGTCGACCAGGGTTCAAGTCCTGAATCTGGTGGCTTACTTTCTCACTTCCTCTCTCTCTCACTCTCACCCTCTGTCTCTCTCTGGTCAAACTAAAAAATGAAAGAATAAATAAAATAAAATAAAATAAAATAAATAATTATTTTTAAAAAATTGTTTAAAAAAAGAAAAAAGAAAAGCCGTGGCACATATACTCTATGGAATACTACTCAGCCATTAAAAAAACAAGACCCTGGCTTTTGACAGAAAGTGAATGAATATGGATGATTTACTGCTGAGTAAAGCAAGCCAGGCTATGAAGGTGAGACATTGTATGTCCCCACTTAATATAAACTGAGTTTCTGCACTCTGCCTGAAACTGAATGACTAACAGATACAGAAATACAGCAAATGGTTGTGAATACCAAATACAGTTTGGGAAAAGCGTGAGTGAAGGAATACAGTCTGGGGAAGAACATTTAGGAGGAAAATGGAGAGGCAAAGCATTATTGAGACCAAAAATGGGGTATTATATGTTGAATATAACTTTACAGTATTATTAACTGGACTGGGGAGAAATGTAAGCATGTTGGAACATTCACTTTGCAAACTAAGTGACGTGATTCACTGTATAAAATAAAATAAGATTAAAAAATAAAATAAAAGTGAAGACACTGTAGAAGAAACAAAAGTTTTGTAAAATTCATAAGTGTAGTCATGGGGACCTGGACTTTTCTTTGTTGGGAGTTTATTTGTTACTAATTTAATCTCATTGCTTGCTACAGGTCTATTCAGGTTTTCTATGGCCTTTTGAATCAATCTTGGTAGATTATGTGTCTAGGAGTTTGTCCATTTCATTCAGATTTTCTCGTTTGTTGATGTATACTCGCTCATAGTATCTTCTAATGATGTTTTTTATTTCGGTTATGTTTGTTGTAATGTTGCCTAATTCATTGCAAATTTGATGTATCTGGTTCCTTTTTCTCTTCTCCTTAATTAGTCTAGCTAATGGTGTGTCAATCTTTACAAAAAACCAGCTTTTGCTTTAATTTATTTTCTGTATAGTTCATTTATTTTCTGTTTCTTTTATTTCTGCCTCAAAATTATTATTTCTTTTCTCCTGACATTTTTTGCATTTGTTGATGCTGTTTTTCCAATTCCCTGAGGCATGATGTTAGGTTGTCCTTTAGCCACATTTCCATCTTTTTCTTTTGCACAATCATTGCTATGAACTTCCCTCTTATGACTACTTTTTCAGAGTGCCATAAATTATGGAAACTTGTGTGCTCATTATCATTTATTTCCTTGAATCTTTTGACTTCAGTCTTAATCTCTTTGGTAGTCGTGAAGTCATTCAGAAGTAGGTTATTTAGTTTCCACTTATTTGTGTATTTTTTAGGATTTTTCTTGAAATTAAAATCAAGTTTAATTCCATAATGGTTGGAGAAAATGCTGGGAATAGTTTCTATGCCTTTGAATCTGTAAAGACTCTTTTTCTGCCTTATCATGTGGTCAGTGTTCGAGAAAGTACCATGTGGGGCTGAGAAAAATGTGTATTTTGGGTGGAAAGTTCTATAGGTGTCTGTCAGGGTCATCTGACTTATGGTAGTAGAGTTTTACAGTCTATCTCTCCTCTTAGATCTAGAAGTCTTTCCGTTACATATTTGGGTACTTCTGAGTTGGGTGAATAGATATGTATAAATATCTTCTTGGTGAATTAGCCCTTTTACTACTATATAATGCCCTTCTTTGTCTCTTATGTTTGTTATCTTAAAGCCTATTTTGTCTGAAATCAGTATAGCGACTCCCACTAAAAATAATTGTTTACATTTGCATGGAATACCTTTTTCCAGCCCTTCACTTTTAATCTCTATCCTTGAGATGGGTTTCTTGTAGGAATCAGATGGAGGATTTCTGATTCTTAATCCATTTAGTCAGTCTGTGTCTCTCAATAGGAGAATTTAATCCATTAACATTTAACGATCTTAGCAATATTTCTAGACTTGTCCCTACCATTAAGTTGGCCATATTCTTAGTTGTTTTTTGTTCTCTTATATCTGTCTGTATGTCTTTAGTTTTCTTGATATAGTACTCTTTTCAGAATTTCTTGAAGAGCTGGTCTGGAGTTGGTAAATTCTGTCAGGTTTTGTCTATCTGAGAATGTTTTTATCTTCTTTTCTCATATGAAGGATAATATTGCCAGGTATAGTATTCTTGGTTGAAATTGATTTTCATTTAACACTTTGAATATATTTCCCCATTTTTTCCTTGCTTGCACTGTATATGATGAGAGGTCTGGTGTTAGCCTGATGAGATAGTTTTTGTAAGTGATTTGATGTTTCTCTTGCCAATATTAGTATCTTGTTTTTGTCTGTGGTTTTGGCCAGTAAAGCTATGATGTGCCATGGAGTGGATCTTCTTGGATTTATTCTATCTGAGATTGTTTGTATTTATTGGGTCTGAATGTTTGAGTGCCTCTCTAGACTTGGACCCTTTTCTTCCAGGATTTTGTGGAATAGTTTATCAATGCCCTTCTTAGTTTCTTCATCTTCTGGAATACCAATTTGGATGTTCAGGTGTTTGATGATATCTAGTACTTCTTGTATATTAGTCTCAGTTTTCTTGACTGTTTTCTCAGTATTTTTGATAATTTTCTTAGAGCACAGGATTTGTTTTCTAATTTTGAGATTTGATCTTCTGCATGGTCTAACCTGCTTTTAATACGTTCATAGTTGGTTTTTATTTCCTATATTACAGCCTTTGTATCTAACAGTTCAGTGTCATTCTTTTTTATGGTGTCTATTTCTTCTTTTAAGTCATGAAAGGATTTCTTCATCTTTTGGAGCTCATTGTCTCTTTTTTCTTGCATCTCATAGAGTTTGGTTACCATAAATATTCTAAATTTTGGTCTGACATTTCAGTAATATCCTCTAATTTTTCCCTCCTTGGAGACATGTTACAGTGTTCCCTTGCTGGAGGTGTATTACTTGATTGTCTCATCCTTGAGTCTCTTCTCCCATTGTTAGCCATTTAGTAATGTATTCACTTTTGGCTAATTTGATGGAGAAGGATTCTGTAACTGTGAGCTCATATGTTTCCCTTACTGTGTTTGGCTAATTTGATGGAGAAGGATTCTGTAACTGTGAGCTCATGTGTTTCCCTTACTGTGAAATAATTTGGTGCTATTTTCTCCCTTCTACTGTATCCTCCAGTGTGGGGATCACAGGTTGTAATTTGAAATTAACTGATCAGTGAAGACCCTGTGGAAAAGGCAAAATTCAAAAAGGAACATTACTGGGTTGTAAGAGAGACAGACATGTATATGTGGGTATGAGTATTACAGAGAGCAACCACATGGGAAGGCCATAAGGTAAAAGTGCGCCTAGATATTCAGGGGAAAAAGGACGTTAGTGTGTGGGGAACAGAGGGAGCAGAATGGAGAGGAGAAGAAAATGAATATAGAAAGAAAATGGAACACTCATATTGCTAGGGCCTTGGAGGCATTTTGAGGATTTTAGCTTTTGCTCTGAGTAAGCCATTGAAGAGATGTGACTAACAGAATTTGAGTTATGTTTTGAAAGGATCTTGCCAAATGTCACTTAGCTAGAGACTTCAGGAAAGCAAGGACAAGGCCAGGGAAAGCAGCAATTAACTGAAAGAAGGCATTTATTCAAAGAAATACCTTCTATTCAGTGAAGATATAAAGCAAATACTGGCAAAATATTGTCCACAGATCAAATTAGACCCTCAGCTTATTTTTCTGTGACCTGTGTTAGCCTGAAATAAAGTTGTCTAACCCAAAAAGGTTTACTCAAGTCCAGGTTTGAGAATGAATTAATGAGCAAAGACTTCAGCAAAATGCAGCCAATGCTCTGAAATTATGGAGTTTGGGAGTTTATTTTATAGGAAACGAACAAAAGGAATTCAGAGGAAAGAGAAGAGTTATGGGAGATGAAAGCTACAAAATTGTTTCTAAGGATTTACTCAGAGTGGTATTCAATTGTTATTGAGAGTAAAACAGGCTAAAACACTGCATTTAGGTACAACTGTGGAGGGGCCAGCATGTGGCATGGTGGTTAAGAAACATGGTTGATCTTGGTTCATGTCCTGGACCTGCTGGGAGCATGTGTGTGCCTGGGAGCATGTGTATGCTTACCAAAAATCCTGACCGGGTAATTGAAGAGAAGGTATTGTGGCATGCCCATTCCCTCACCTCCTGCCCAACCTGGGGAGTGATTTCTTTTTTTTTTTTTTTTTTTTTCTTTTTTTGGAGAGGTTTTTTGCTATAGGGCGCGTGCGCTCGCCAGACAGACAGAGACAGAGAGATAGAAAGCAGGAAATCACCCCCCAGGGGGGATGGCCACGCCGCAATCCCTTCTCCTCCATTCTCCTCTCGGGATCTTGGGCACGCACGCACACGCGCCCGGCGTGAGTTTAAGCCGCCGGGTCCGGGACTCGAACCGCGGTCGACTACGTGGGAGTCCAGCGACATAGCCATTACGCTAACTGCTGGTCCCACCTGGGGAGTGATTTCTCACTTTTCCTTTCTCTTTCTCTCTCTGGTAAGCTCACACAGCCTATGGCAAAACCTAAAATAAATAATTAAAGACAATTGTAGAAACACCAAAATTAGTAAACCCATAAAAGCCAAGAGACTGTGGAAGTCATCAATCACAGAAAGATGTCCTTGTATTTCTAGAAAACAAAAAGTAGACTGGAAAGATAGTGGAGAAAACAATCAAGAAAAGACTCCCTAAGAAGGACTGCACAGTTGGGCTTTTTGCTGATCCTGAAAAAAGGCAGAAGAGAGAACAAGGATTGAAAGAAAATAGACAAAAGTCATTTTAGGAAAAAAAATTAATTTAATTCACTCCATTCCTCTCTCAATATGTCTCCATGTTAACTGTATGATGTTTGATTGCTGGTGATCAAAATGAAAAAATAAAGCAACCACTAATCTAATATGTCACCAATAAAACCCAAGCAGTTTTTAATCACAAACCAAGATTATATTCAGTGGGCATGCATTAATAATCTATACACCTTAACATTGCACCAGAAAAGGAATCAAATATAAATGTTGCATTGATTTTTGGTGGATTTCAAATTTCATGGCACAGATTATTAAAAAAAAAACCTGTAAAAACAGATTTCAAATATTTTCAATAAAATGTTAAAAAATTGAATAAGCTTTAAATGTTCACACTGCGCTGAATATTTAAAACATCAAGCTGGCCCCAATCTGTCAAAAATGGACAGATCAATATTTACACTGACTAGACAGACTTTAGCTACAATGCTACTAGAGGACTACTCCCTCCTATTAAAAATCTTTGGGGTTAATTTCTCAGTGCAAATATGTTTGTAAATACTGTGAAAATAGAAACCTGGAAACACCTAGAATCAGGACAGGGATGAAAAATAACACACAAGTCAATCTTATTTATGACCTGTCACCATAAATCATTTGGGTTCCCCACCACCCAATACTGTCCCTTGATATAAAACTACATTAAAAAGAGTATGATGACTTCATCCCACTGGCTGCCACTCTTCTACAGAATTATCTTTCACTATATTATCAAGGCATGGTTTGAACTCCATGGACCTGCTTCTACAGTGTTATTAGCAGAGCACCAGATTTATAAACATATTTTACAAAATGCTAAATATACTTTCAAACAGAAACAAAAATTTTTTTTCCATTCTTGGTTCTATGTGCCATGTTATTCTTGAAATTTATGTAGTCACCAATAAGAAAAGACTCAGGGAAACTTTGAACATATCTTGTACTTTTCATCAAGACAAAATATCTCCATATCTCTGATATTTTAATAGGAAAAAATCAAACACACATAATAAAAAACTGAAGTGACAGTAGAACTAATACAAAAAAACTCTTAAATATATACTTGAAGACTACATATTACTATCAATTTTTCTTTCCTCTGCAAAATCTGTAAATGAACTAAGTTCTCACAGAACTTAAGATTTTGTTTGAGTCTCTTCCCCAGGACTAGAATTTCAATAACTATAGGAGAAAAAATGGAAAATAATAAGAAAAAAAAAACTCCCACAGGGAGCATTGCATGACAACGGACAAAAATTCATAACGAATATCTTTTTAAAATGAGATATTATGGAAGAAAATACCATGAAAATAATAATACTATGAGAATTGTTTTAAGCACAGTAAATTTAAGCCTTGGTCATCATGAAGATACTAGTTTATATAGACAACTACAAATATACAAGACTCTGGGGGAAAAAAAAGTCAGCATACATATTTGTTGGCGTCTGCCGACAAGCTTAAGAGTAACATCTCTCTGGATGGTAATACTGTCAGCATCTTCCCTTGGGGCTTGGTGAAAGAAGAAAGTTAGAGAAAGGAAGGAAAGAAAGACACAGAAGCAGAGATGCAGGTGAACACAGAAAAGCTGTGTTGCTCAGTGATGCTGACCTTTATTTATACATTTTACCAGGCAAAGTGAACTGTTTGCAAACTTCCAAGGATGTGGTTGAAGTTTTACAGTTAGAGATAAGGACTTTAGTGTAGATGTTTTTCAACCTTGTTATTATCATACGTGAACCTATTATGTAGGTTTGACCTATGGGTCAAGCCAGTGTACTTACATTATTCCTCTGCAACTCCGAAGAAGGCTGTCTGAGTATGCATCAAAGAGGGTGATGTGTAAGCCATAAACATGATATAGAACAGGCATTGCATGACCTAGCCAGGGTCAGGATCTTTCCCGTGCCCCGCAGATCAGATAAGCTCCGCAGAACCCCTGGCATTAAGGTATGTGTCAGCCTGTTTTAGTAATTAGTGAGGTGTACTGATAACTGCATCCCATATCTAGGCTTCATACCCTCACACATATTATTTAACATTCTGTAGGTCTAAAAAAATTTTTTTTGAGAGGTTTTTGCTATACGGCGCGTGCGCTCGCCAGACAGACAGAGACAGAGAGACAGAAAGTGAGAAATCACCCCCCAGGGGGGATGGCCACTCCCCAATCCCTTCTCCTCCATTCTCCTCTCAGGATCTGGGCACGCACGCACACGCACCCAGCATGAGTTTTAAGCCACCGGGTCCGGGACATGAACTGCGGTCGACTCCGTGGGAGTCCAGCAACATAGCCATTACCCTAACTGCTGGTCCCTGTAGGTCTAAAAAATTTTTGAGGGGAGAGAGAAAAGGATGGCCAAGTGAATCTTTGCTTAAGAATATAGAACTACGAAAAATCCTGGGTCAAAAGGGTGCTCCAAATGGAACTACTTAGATAACATATGACTTAGATGTACTTTTTAGATATACATCTTAATCTTAAAGAAAAAGGCCCTAAAAAAGTACAGTCTCAGGATTTTTTTAAAAAGCTCATTTGTGCTCCTCTGTGGGTGTATAATAAAGTTCCATGGGTTTGTTCACTCCCAATATTGCTCACCGACCAATTCCAAAGAAAATGAGCCATTTAATACACTGGCTATTTCTATATAAATGGTATACTGTTTCTCACTGGCTGTATCCAGATTCATCTGGTTTGATTCTCTTTTGCTTCAAAATTATTCTAAAGCTAACCTCACAGCTAGGTACTTAGATAAGTGATCAACAGTGGCATTACCTGAAGTTTTTTTGTATCTTTTCTGTGCACTGTCATCCTTTTCATAAGTGTGGGATGAGGTCTGAATACTAATTCAATTTCACTAGCACCATCTATTACTGGATCAATTGCCACAGTTGCATTATTCTTATCAAGTTCAAGCCCAGAATCTCAGATAGTTTGGTCCGTTTGTTACTAGGATCTGCTTCCTGATTGCTGTGTGTGGATGCTTTACTGCAGTGTGAACTGACACCGTTATCTCCTGCTCCACTACCATTTTCAATCTGCAGTTTCTTTCCTCCTTATCTGTTCATGGCCTGTATCTTCAGTCCTTCCTCAATTCTGTGACTGAGTGCTTGCTGATTGTGCTTGCTGATCCTGGCTACTATCTCTCCTGATGAGCTTCATACTCATCATGACTTGGATAAATTTTGCTGATTGCATCCAAGTTTGGGTCTGGCCTTAGAGATCTTTTGGAAACTAGCTTTTCCTGGCAAGTAGGATATTCTTTGTAGCCACTTCTAAGAGCAGTAATAATGCAATCTGCACAAAAACCATGCAAACACACTTCTTTGTAGTCATGGCGTTCTTCAACATATCCTAAGAAATTGGGCACGTTAATTCACTATGTAGACTTCGAGGTGAAACCACAATTTCCAAGCCATCTGTTACTGCCTCCTGAGGTGTTAGTTGTAATTCATATAAACCAAGTTCCCATATTTTGCTTAAGGGCTGAGTTCCGTTTGTCTGCACAGCCTGAGACATTGCATCCTGGCTATGGCAGTCATTAGCTGTGGACTCATGGGCAAATTTCTCAGCATCTCAAGGTTTTTATTAGTTTTTTTTAATTGGTCCCCAGCCCTGGGCTCTGCTTGCACCAGCTGGAGGGAGACTCAAGTATCAGCCTCCAAGGCTGCTGCGCCACTGCACAGTATGGAGCCTCGGCTTCCGAAATGGAGCTTGGGAAATACAACAGGGACCGCTCATTTATTTGACCAGAGAGATATACAAAGATAGAGAGAGGGAAAGTGAGAAAGCAAGCCACCAGGTCCGGGACTCAAACTGTGCTTAGCCATGTGGAAGTGTCCAGCATCTTAACCACCATGCCACCTGTTGGCCCCAAGGGGCCGCTCAGTATTCATGAGAGACTGAGGGGAAGCCGGCTCCAGCCAGTGCTGAGAGGAGGACGGGTAGGAGCAAGCGAGGGAGCCAAGGCACGGGACAGGGCATGCTGGCTCATGGATGGGGCGCCACTGCGTGCTGGCCCGGGGCGCCCCAGTTCATTTATTTTCTATTTTATTTATTTCTCCTTGAATCTTTATTATTTCTTTTCTCCTGGAATTTTGTTTTTTATTTTGTTGTTGTTTTTCCAATTCCCTGAGGCATGATGTTAGGTTGTCCTTTTGCCACCTTTCCATCTTTTTTTTGTGCACACTAATTGCTATGAACTTCCCTCTTAGGACTGTTTTTGCAGTGTCCCATAAATTATGGAAACTAACGCATTCATTATCATTTATTTACATGACTCTTTTGATTTCAGTCTTAATTTCTTTGGTAATGATGAAGTCATTCAGAAGTAGGTTATTTAGTTTCCATGTTTTTGTGTATTTTCAAGGATTCTTCCTGAAATTAATATCAAGTTTAATTCTATCATAGTCAGAGAAGATGCTAGATATAGTTTCTATGCCTTTGAAGCTATAAAGGCTGGTTTTATGTCCTATCATGTGGTCAGTCTTTGAGAAGGCACCCGTGCGGGGCTCAGAAAATTGTATATTTTGTGGGTTTTGGGTGGAAAGTTCTATAGATGTCTGTCAAATCCATCTGATTTATGGTATCGTTTAGGTCCTTTATCTTTTTGCTTATTTTTTGTCTCTTTGATCTCTCTAAAGGCAATAATGGGGTGTAGAGATCTCCAACATTAGAGTGTTACAGTTTCTCTCTCCTTTCTGATCTAGCGGTCTTTCCTTTACATATTTGAGTGCTCCTGAAATGAGTGCATAGATATTTATAAGGATTGTATCTTCTTGATGAATTAGTCCTTTTACTACTATATAATGCTCTTCTTTGTCTCTTCTTATAGTTTTTATCTTAAAGTCTATTTTGTCCAAAATCAGTATAGCAACTCCTGCTCTTTTCTGGTTTCCATTTGCATGGAATACTTTTTTCTAGCCCTTCACTTTTAGTCTATGTATTTCTTTATTCATGAGATGGGTTTCTTGTAGGCTGCAGGTGGAGAGTTTCTGATTTTTTATCCATTCAGCCAGTCTCTGTCTCTTGATAAGAAAATGTAATCCATTAACATTCAATGTTATTATTGATATTTCCAGACTTGTCCCTACCATTAAGTTGGCCATATTCTTGGTTGTTTTTTGTTCTCTTATTTCTGTCTACCTGTCTTTAGTTTTCTTGATAAAGTATTCCTTTCAGAATATCTTGAAGAGCTGGTCTGGAGTTGGGAAATTTTTTCAGGTTTTGTTTATCTGAGAAAACTTTTATCTTTTTTTTCCCATATGAAGGATAATGTTACTGTAACCCCATAATTCTAAACATTATGTTCATCCTGCTATATCTGATATATGCATTTTATTTATTTCTAAGGAATTATTTATTTAATTTTATTATTAATTATTATTATTTTAATTAGACCAGAGAGAGACAGAGAAAGGGAAAGTGAGAAAGCAATTCTCCAGGTCCAGGACTCAAACTACAGTCAGCTATGTGAGAGTCCAGTGTCTCAACCACCATACCACATACCGACTTTGATATATGCATTTTAGACATATTAATCCTCCTTACATAAGGTAGTAGGATAAAATTTCACTTCTACTTCTCCACCCACTTTTGTTACACCATATTTATTTAATTAATTTTGCTGCTTCTGTTTTGTAACTCCTGATAATTTTGCCAGCTTATTGTTGAGCGGTGTGGTAGCATAGTGACAAAAAGCAATGGTTCCGGAAATGGCCCACCTGGGCTGGAATCCTTATTCTTCACTTCATTAGCTCTGCAAGGCTGATTAATTTATATAGCATTTCTATACCTTTGTTTCTTCATCTGTAAACCAGGGAAAAGGATAATACACACCATATGGTATTCCTCATGATGATTAAAAGGAATAATGTATTTGCAGCCTCCAGTGCACAAAATACAGAAGCTCTTCAGAAATATAAGCTAGTGTCATTAATTTCTTGTTTTATCGCATTGACATCCCCAGTCACTCTGCTTTTCTTTTTCTCTCATACAACAAAGATGTCAATAGCAACATCTTTGTTTCTGTTTGCATTGTGAACGTTCACATTTTGTCATGCAATTGCAACAAAATGTCCTCAAAATATTTTATCTTAAAGGGTGACTCTAAAGGTTGAAAACCAGTAAACTGTCTTAAATATTTAAGTGTTGGGAACCAGCAGTTGGCGTAATGGCTATGTCGCTGGACTCCCACGTAGTCGACCGCGGTTCGCGTCCCGGACCTGGTGGCTTAAAACTCACGCCGGGCACGTGTGCGTGCGTGCCCAAGATCCCGAGAGGAGAATGGAGGAGAAGGGATTGCGGTGTGACCATCCCCCCGGGGGGGTGATTTCTCGCTTTTTGTCTCTCTGTCTGTGTCTGTCTGGTGAGCGCACACGCCCTAGAACGAAAACCTCTCCCCCCCAAAAAAAAAAAATATTTAAGTGTTGCTCTGCCCTGATCATTATATTTTCTTCTCTGGAGGTATAATCCCCTAATTTCTGTTTCTTCCATTCCATTGTTTAAAATCACGCTATATTTTAGTTTTCTTTTTGCTTTAACTATTGAAAAACTGAGGCACGTGTACTCTATGGAATACTATTCAGCCATAAAAACCAACAAAACCCTGGATTTTGACAGAAAGTGGAAGAATATGGAAGATTTACTGCTGAGTGAAGCAAGCCAGGCTCTGAAGGAGAGACACTGTATGTCCTCACTTAATATATACTGAGTGTCGGGATCAGCAGTTAGCATAATGGCTATGTCGTTGGACTCCCACGTAGTCGACCGTGGTTCGAGTCCCGGACCTGGTGGCTTAAACTCAACGCTGGGCGCGTGTGTGTGCGTGCCCAAGATCCCGAGAGGAGAATGGAGGAGAAGGGATTGCGGCGTGGCCATCCCCCCTGGGGGGTGATTTCTCGCTTTCTTTCTCTCTGTCTCTCTCTGTCTGTCTGGCGAGCACATGCGCCCTGTAGCAAAAACCTTTAAAAAAAAAAAAAAAAAAAAATATATATATATATATATATATATATATATATATATATATATATACTGAGTGTCCACACTCTATGACTGAAATGGGTTGACTAAAGGATATAGAAACACAGTATACGGATATAAATACCAGATACAGTGTGTGTGAAAGAGTAGGGTCTGAGCAAGGACATTTAGAAGAAAAGTAGGGAAGCAAAGCTTTAATGGGACAAAGAAATGTGGTGTTATCTGTTGAAGATATTTTATAGTTTTATCAACTTGATAGGAGAAATGTTCACCTGTTGAAAATATTCACATTGACCCAGAGCTGGCTGAGACAGAAGGTGGATTGCAGCTCAAAATCATGTCCGGAGTGCTGTCTCTCTCTCTCTCTCTGCCCCTCTCTCTCTGTTTCTCTTGCTCATAAGTGAAAGAGGTAAATAAATTTAAAATACCTTTATAAAAAAAGAAATATTCACTTTGTAAGCTAAATAATGTGATTGAATGTATAAAAGAAAATGAAATTTTAAAAAATTTAAAAAAATAAAGGGACCAGCAGTTAGCGTAATGGCTATGTCACTGGACTCCCACATGATCGACCGTGGCTCGAGTCCCAAACCCAGTGGCTTAAACTCACGCCGGGTGCTTGTGCGTGTGTGTCCATGGAGGAGGAGGGATTGCGGCGTGGCCATCTCCCCTGGGGGGTGATTACTCGCTTTCTATCTGTCTGTCTCTGTCTGTCTGGTGAGCACACGTGCTCTATAGCAAAAACCTCTCCCCCCAAAAAATAAATAAATAAATAAATAAAAACATTCATGGGGAAAAAAAGTTGAACCCATGAAAGTTGAGAATAGCATAGGCGTTACAGGATGCTAGAGAGAGTAGGGAGGAGGAGAAGATGGGAAAAGGTTGGAAAACAGACATAGTGTCACAATTAGGAGAAATAATTTCTGGAGTTCTAATGAGCAGTAAGGTGGCCTAGTTAATTATGTATATGTCAGAATAGCTAGGAGAGGAATTTGAATGTATTCACAACAAAGAACTGGTAAAAATGTTTGAGATGATGAGTATGCTAAGTACCTTAATTTGATCATTACATAATAAATTGATGTGTAGGAAAAATATTTTGAAAATTCTCCTCTTTTCTTTGCTCCTTTCACTCTTTGCCCATAAGAAATTATTTTCTGTTTGTAAGCCCAGAAGTATTCACTTAACTGGATTCTTCTCTCTTTCTAGGCCCCCGAGTCCTTCCTCCTGCCAGTTTGAAAGCTGTAAGACCAAAGTAAGGTAATGATCCTAGAAAAAAGAGGACCAAAGGGGCTACTCTCATGCTTTTTATAATAGACCAAAATGCTCACTAATTACTAGTTATTAAAAACAAACAAACAAACAAAACAAAACAAAAACTGTGCAATTCTTGCCCTGGCATCCTAATTTCCTAGATTTGTAATAAAGCCAAGAATCTGCACTTCAACCAGCACTTCAAGTAATTATGACACAGATAGTCCACATTCCACACTGGGCCAAACATTAGTATAGTCTTACATGAGTGCTCACCAAAGGCCCCATTCACTTCATAAAAGTAAAGGTTTTATATGAGATGTGCAGTTAAAATCCTGGGTAGTGGGTCAGCTGGTGGTGTGGTGGTTAAGGCAGCCGGATTCCAAATGGCTGACAGCACTGTTCGAGTCTCGGACCTGGCAACTTGAAAAACATGCCAGGTATGTGTGAATGTGTGCATTCCTAAAATCTTTTCTTTTGGAGAGGTTATTGCTATAGGGCGCATGCGCTCGCCAGACAGAGAGAGACAGAGAGACAGAAAGCGAGAAATCACCCCCAGGGGGGATGGCCACGCCACAATCCTTTCTCCTCCATTCTCCTCTCAGGATCTTGGGCACGCACGCACACGCGCCCGGCGTGAGTTTAAGCCACCGAGTCTGGGACTCGAACCACGGTCGACTACGTGGGAGTCCAGTGACATAGCCATTACGCTAACCGCTGGTCCCTGCATTCCCAAAATCTTGAAAGGAGAATGGAAGAGAAGTTATTGTGGCTTGGCCATCCTTTTTGGAGGTTGATTTCTCACTACCAGCTCCTAACCCCCCTAAGTGCTCACCTCTCTCTGTCTCTTTCTGGTGATTTCATGCACCCTCTGGTAAACCAATAAAGAAAAAAAAATCCTGCTTAGTAGTCAGCAGAATATTTTTCTTACATGTTTTGTTTATGAACCTGAAGTGGCTTGTGAAGAGTGAGAATTTCAGACTCATGGAAGAGTTAGCACCATAATACAAATTTTAGACAGGTCCAATACAGGGAGTGAAGCAGGGGAGAAGACCAGAGAAACAAAACAAAATCTCTCCTAAGGAATTACCTCTCTGAGATGAATAATCGCCTTGCTTTAAGTCCACACTAAGTTGTTAATGACTAATAACAAAGATTTCCTTTATTTATTTAATTTTTTGGTCATAGGATGTGTGCACTTATGGGGAGGGGGGGGGAGAGAGACAGTGAGAAGGAAAGTGAAAAATCAGAAAAATCATCCCTCAGTGGGGATGGTCATGCCACAGTTCCTTGTCCTCTATTCTCCTCCTGGGATTTGGAGCATGCACACACATGAACCCATTGTGAGTTTCAAGCCACCATGTCTGGGACTTAAACCATGGCTGGCCATGTAGGAGTCCAGCCCCTTAGCCACTACACTACCTGCTGGCCCCTAAGAGAGGACTTATTGAAAACAAGGTTTTATAGGATGGAGGGCAAATTGGACAAGGGCTACAAGGAGGTGGTGAACTGAAGTAAAGGGTTCATAAAGTGAAGTCCATTTCTAATTTGCCTTTAGACTAACCTAGGCTATTGTAGAAGAATTTAGAAACACCTACTATAGTGAAATACCTCAGTTAGCCACATAGGCAATCACTGAAAAATATTTTTTCTGGCTAAAAATATTATTGTGTTTCCCTTGAAGTTTCATGGATTTCACCAAATGTGTACTCCTATGTAGGCAGGGGGAAATATGGGCCTTGAAAATGCTAATATATTTATGAGCCTGACCTGTATGAGCATCAAAAGTTATGACAGAAAATTAAATAATGAACTTGCAATTTCTGTTTATAAACACACCTGTAACACTTACTCTTTGATGAGCACTACTCTTAAGTGCTTAACAAATTCTAACTTGTCTGATTCTTATAATAACAATCCTATTGGTGGGTATCATTCATAATACTATTTTTTTATAGGAAACTGAGGCCTAGAGAAGTTCAATATCTTGCCCAAAGTCACACAATTAGTAAGTGACAAAACCCTAGGATTTAAAACTAGACCATCCAGTGCCAGCAGGCAGGAGTTAAGATGGCTGGATCCCACATGGCCAACAGCTCAGGTAGGGTCCTGGACCTGTGGCTTGAAAAATAACCCAGGTGTAGGTGGGTGTGTGTGTGCAAAATCCCCAGAAGAGAATAGAGGAGAAGGGGTTGTGGCATGGCAACCCCTCCCACCCCCCCCACCCCACCCCCCCGGGGTAGTGGTGGTGGTGATTTCTCACTTTCTCTCCTCTCTCCCCCCTCCACCCAGCAAGAATGCGTGCCCTGCAGCATACTTAAAACACAACCAGACAAACAACAACAAAGGTAAAAAACAAACAAAAAACAGATCATCCAAACTTTCAACACTTGGCAGTGTCACCTCATTGTAAGCCAGGACTACATTGGCAAGAATCTAAACTAAAGGCAAGTGAAGGGTCAGACAATGGTGCAGCAGTAAAATATGAAACTTTGCAAGACTGACACATGTGGGAAGGTTCCAGGTTCTTGTCCAGAGACCTCTCTGAGTATGCTGGGCACATTCCCATGGTCTGGGATTGTCTGTTGGTGGGAGTGGATCATCAAGACCCTGTTGGGGATATTGTCTCTGTCTCTATTATTTCTCTCTCACTCATGAAAAGAAATAAATAACCTTCAAAAGGAAGAAAAGAGGGACCAGCAGATGGCATAATAGTTACATCACTGGACTCCCACAAGTTGATCTCAGTTCAAATTCCAGACCCGGCAGTTTAAAACTCATGCCAGGTATGTGTGTATGTGTGCCTAAAACCCTGAGAGGAGAATAGAGGAGAAGGGACTGCAGCATGGCCATCTCCCATAGTGGGTGATTTCTCTCTGTCTCTCCATCCCTCTCTGTCTCTTTGGTGAGAGCACACACCCTATAGCAAAAATATCTCAAAAAAAGGGGAGGGGGGAGAAAAGAGAAACGAAGAAATGACTAATTTGAGAACCCATGGAGAAATCAAATTCAGAAGTTCCAGGTGAAGAAAACTGAAAAGCAGAACAAACATGCCTAGAATATTAACTTGGGGTAGCCCGTGAGTCCACTGAGTAATGACTTTGATTTCCTTAAAGTTCAGAAAGACAGGTTGAAGAAAAAGTAATGAAAAAAATAAGGTAGAAAGGACAAGAAACATGTGACTTAAGAGATGGTATCCTTTTACATCTAAGAAATAGAAGTGAGAATCTAGGGGAAGAGTAAAACCCTTTTCACCAAGAGTCTGGACATCTGTTTACCAGAATAGAATAAACATGGAGAGAAGTGGTAGTCTTTGCATGACATTTAATGATCTCTCAAAACCAAAGCTTCCATTTCCAAGGATTACATATACATGTACAGCAAACCTACTATGTGTTAGGCACACCAGTGTGTTTTTAGCTCCTTGCTTTAATGAGAGAACAGTTGCTAATGGGTATGTCCTAGTTTCTCATAGCTGCTGTAACGAATCACTATAAACTTGGTGGCTTAATACAGACACATTTATTCTCTTACAGTTCTGGAGGTCAGAGTTCACACACACCAGTTTCACAGGCTGACATTAGGAGTTGGAAGGGCCATGTTCCCTCTCAAGGCCCCAGGGGTTAATTGGTTCCTTTGCCTTTTCCCACTTTTGTAGCTGTCAGGATTCCTTGGCTTTTGGCTGCATCATTCCAATCCTTGCTTAGGATTGGATTTTCTGTCTGTGGTAAAATCTCCCTCTGCTTCCTGTTTATAAGAGCATTTGTGATTATATTATAGGTACATCCAGGATAATCTCCCCCATCTCAAATTCCTTAATGGGTTACTTAATTTCACCCTCAACATCCCTTTTGACATGTTAAGGACCATCCCTAGGATATCCACGGGTGGGAGTTACTACTCTGCCTACACAAGGTAGACATCATTATTTTTTTCAGCTGCAGGAAATGAAGTTTGGTGAAGTGATTTGTTCCAGGTCTTGGGGTCTTTTCAGAGTAGAGATCTAATTCTGGCAGTCTGATTTTAGGAAAACTCTGAACTACTGTTACCTGGTGTTCTTAACCACTATGTATTCTTAGTTACAAACCACGTTTAGTATCAAGATTTCAATGAATAAAATACTATGTATTGTCTCTTCTTTCACTTTACTGGTGTATTTATTATCTGTCAGAGCAGAAGAGTTTAGAAAATTGTTATGTAGGCTTACTAAGAGAAAGCATTTACTATTTGTATACTTGTGGCAATGAAGGATTTTCTAACTAGCATATACCACAAAGTAGTGTTATTACCACATCCTATATTTAAAAATACACAAACGAACAATAAACCAAAGAACCACAGGTACAAAGGAGTCAAGGACTTGTCTAAAGTCATCCTAGAGAGCAGAGAAAGAGCTGGTATCGAATGGCAGATGCTCAGGCCTGAATCTGTCCCATCTAGTCCTTGTTAAGCACCTGTTTAGGGACTGTGACTGATCAGGTGGCACCTGAGAGTTGAATCCTAGATTAAAGATGGACATTAATTAAGAGATCAAAGATATTGTATTAATTATGAATCCATAATCTGCTACTCCTATCCTTTGTGAGGGATAACTTGGCACTTTTAAGATCCCTTGCAGCTTGAGAAAGAGCAGAGCAGCCTTCGCTCCACTGCCTGTGACCTACTGCTCATTGCAAAGGTGATTTGGCAAGCCCAGCTGCAAACCCATCTCCAGCATCCCACATCGAGGGAAAATTCCAGGCAGGATTTAGACCCACCACAGTACATTTCCATGAGGATCAGTAATACTCTCTGTAGGCTCGCTGACAAGGGCATGATCTCTGTGCTCATTATACTCCATTTGTCAGCTCCTCTCTGATACAGTTGTTTGAGGGATTCCCTAGGAATGGTAGAGTTGTTTAGGCACAATTTCAGGAGCTGCTCCTGCTTGTATCCTCTCATTTCTTATTCACCATTTCCCAGTTGAGACTATAAATAATTCAACCTGGGTGAGTGATCAGATGCATTTTCTCCCTCTCTGCCTCATTTGAATCTCTGTGGCCTTAAAGCTTCACATACTTGACATCAGATGTGCTCCATTGTCACTGTTTGCAGAAATCCAGTCTATAAATGTAACTGGCAAGTTCATCAGCTTTTTCATTTCTTTCCCACTTGATTGTTTAAGGGAGATTTTCTAGAGACTGTGTGTTTTGGTGTTTTATAAAGTTCAGTGATGCAGAGACACTACTTGAATTTTTTTTCCAGAGCAGATTGTCTTAATTGTACTCCTTTTTGTTTTTAGTTTTCTATAGGGTGCCTGCATGCAAAAGAGAGAGAGAGAAAGAACACCCCTAGGAGGACTGGCCACATCACAACCCCTTTTCCTTTATTCTCCTCTCAGGATTTTGGGCATGCGTATACATGATCCTGACATGTTTTTCAAGCTGACACTTCTGGACTCAAACAGCACAGGCTGCCACACGAGATTCAGCCAGTTGAACCACTATGCCACCAGTTGGCCTCATTCTCATTTTCCTACACAACTGGAAAGAGGTTCATCTCTCATATAGTGACTCAAGGTTTCTCTAACTGCACTGCAAAGGATCCTGGGTCAGACTGGCAATTCTCCACCTTTTCTGTTGGAAGATACTTTGCATTCCATAATAGGAAATCTGCACTATATGAGAAATTTGGTTAAACCTGTAATCTATTGATTCATCAGGTTTATCACTCTAATTTTCTCCCTCATGACACTATTGTGGAGGAGGGAAATTGTCCAAACCCTTGGGCATATGTTTAAGTTATATTTTCTGAGTTTTTCCCTTAGGTTTTTGCCATAGGGTGCATGTTCTTGCCGGAGAGAGAGAGAAGGAATGTGAGAAAACAACCCGCAGAGGATGGCCATGCCACCATCCCTTCTCCTCTACTCTTCTCTTGGGATTTTGGGCATACACACATGTACCCAGCATGAGTTTTAAGCTATGAGATCAAATTGTGGTCATCCACGTGGAAATCCAGTGCCTTAACCACCATGCCACCTGATGGCCCTATATTTCCTAATTTTTCATTTGTTTAGTTCTGTTTTGATTATTTCTTGTCATATAGAATTATTTTTGTGCAGTCAAATTCACTTTCTTTCTCTGTATGAGATCTCAGTTTTGTGTTCTGTTTAGGAAAAAAAAAACTTTGTGTAACCAAAAATATGAGTTCTTATCTTAGTCCACATTATCCCAAGTATTTTTTTTTACACTGTAATATGACTAATTTTATGCTATATAGGCAGAACTTTATATGTATAGTTCACCTGTGCATGGATTTTAGTTACCAAGGTTTAGTTAAATAGTTCAGGTCCTCCAAAATACAATTCAAATTTCTATTACCACCATGAATTAGCTGTGAGAAACTACATAAAAATTTTATAGCGGGACCAGCAGTTAGCGTAATGGCTATGTCGCTGGACTCCCATGTAGTCGACCGCGGTTCGAGTCCCGGACCCGGTGGCTTAACTCACGCCGGGCGCGTGTGCGTGCGTGCCCAAGATCCCGAGAGGAGAATGGAGGAGAAGGGATTGAGGCGTGGCCATCACCCCGGGGGGTGATTTCTCACTTTCTGTCTCTCTGTCTCTCTCTGTCTGTCTGGCGAGCGCACGCGCCCTATAGCAAAAAAAAAAACTCTCCAAAAAAACAAATTTTATAGCTAGCTTTACATTCCACAAATCCCTATGTAAATTACAGATGTGTATCATGATCAGTGACCAATCAAGTTGCCTCGTCCACAGTCTATCGGTAATTGGTCACTGTGTCTGCATTTCCATTCTCACACAGACAGCAAGCCATGTCATTGTGCTGCCTCCATGTTTTTAGTAATAAATCCTTATGATGTTTCACAAAAATTAAAAGAGAGAAAAAGTGGCAACGAAGGTGAAAGCTCAGCAAAGAGACAAAAAGTGATTGCCTTTGGAGTGAAATTCGAGTAGAATGTAAATGGGTTGTAGAAGAAATAGTTGTCTGTGGGAAGGATCGTTGACTCTAGATATCAGACACACTGAATACACAGTCAAAGGAACTTGGAGAAAGCAAATTACACACACACACACACACACACACACACACACACACACGAGGAAAGACATTGTAACAAAATGTTAAGATGTCCCACAATAAGTGATATCAACAAAAAAATTTACAAAGAGCTCTCAGATATACCTCATGGACTGAAAGCACAAATAGTAACATGTTGAAAGCTGAGAAATGAAACATGAGAATGGAGTGACAATTCATTGAGGCACTTAGAAGAGTCTTGTTCCTTATTGTAAGGTATATTACAACAGAAGGGTAGGCATTGTGCAGACTGCTTTGATAAATCACTGTATTGTCCCTCTTTAAAATAGACTATTTCTTTAGAGCAGTCTTAGGTTCAAAACTGAGTGGACTATATAGAGATTTCTCAGATACACTATGTCCACACACATGCATATCCTCTCCTATTATCAACATCCCACACCAGAGTAGTGTATGTTTCTTTATGATTCCTAACGCTACATTAATACAGCGTTGCCACCTGAAGTCCTTAATTTACATTAGGGTTCATTCTTAGTGTTGCAAATTATATATGTTTTGACAAATGTGTAATGACAAGTGTATCCCTCATTACAATATCATACAGAATAGTTTCGCTGTCCTAAAAATCTTCTGTGTTCCACCTTTCTGCCCTCCCTGGCTCCTATCTTACTACAGATCTTTTTGCTATCTTCATAGTTTTTTTTTTTTTTTTCCCCAAAATGTCATATGGTCAAGATCATACAGTGTAAAGTTTTTTCAGATATTTTTTTCCCATTTAGCACAATGCATATAAGGTTCCTCCTTGTCTTTTCATGGCTTGATAGCTCATTTTTTTAAGCACTGTTTAATATTCTATTAACTGGATGTATTACTGTTCATTTATCTATTTGCCTTTTGAAGGACAGGTTCAAAATTTGGTTGCTTCCAAATTTTGGCAATTATATACAAGACTGCTATAAACATTATTCTGGACATTCTTGTATAAATTAGCTTTTCAACACATTTGGGAAAATACAAAAGAGTATACGTGTTGTATTGCAGGTAAGAGTATGATTAGTTTTGTTATAAACTGCCAAACTACCTTGCAAAGTGACTGTTCATTCCCCCCCCCCCCCCAACAACGGATGAGACATCTTTTTGCTCCACACTTGCGCCAGGATTTGGTGTTGTCAGTGTTCTGGATTTATGTCACCATAATAGGTGTGTAGAAGTACACATTGCTTATTTTGCATTTCTTTAGTGATGATGAGGAGGAACATCTTTTCCTATGATAATTTGCCATTTCTACATCTTTGGTGAGGTGTCTGTTCAGATTCTTTGTCCCCTTTTCAATTAGATTGTTACTTTTATTTTTTGTTGAGTTTATGAGTTCTTTATATGTTTAAAATAATAGTCATTTATGAGCTACATATTTTGCAAATATTTTGTTTTCCTAATCTGTCACTTGTTTTCTCATTCTTGAGAGAATATCTTTTTTTCTCCCATAGGATGTATGTGCACACGAGAGAGAGATGGAGAGAAACACAGTGAAATGAAAAGTGATAAATCACCCCCCGGGAGAAGGCCACGCCACAATCCCTTGTCCTCCACTCTCCTCCAGGGATTTTGGACTTGCGTACCTACGTACTTGGCACGTTTCTCAAGCCACCAGGCCTGGGACTTGAACCACATAGTTGACCACATGGAATCCAGCACCTCAACCACAATTCCACCTGCTGGCCCTGTGAGAACATCATCTGTAGAACAGAATTTTTCAACTTTAAGGAAGTGCAATTCTTTCTTTTATGGATTGTGCTTCAGGGAGGCATCTTAAAAGTTGTCACTATAGCCAAGGTTATCTTGATTTTCCCCTATGTCATATTCTAGGATATTTTTAGTTTTGTGTTCTATGTGTAGGTCTGTGATCCATTTCAAGTTAATATTTATGAAGGGGATAAGGTCTGTGACTAGATACGTTCCTTTGCAAGTAGATGTCCAGTTGTCCCAGCAGCACTTATAGAAAGATTATCTTTTCTTCATCATATTGTGTTTATTCCTTTGATAACAATCAGTTGACAATGTTTATTCATGTCTATTTTTGGACTTTCTATTCTGTTCCACTGATCAATTTGTCTATTATTTTGCTAATGCCAAGCCAATATGATTACTAACTTTATAGTACTCTTGAAGTTGGGTAGTGTCAGTCCTCTGTTTTTATTCTTCTTTAACATTGCACTGATTATTCTGGGCTTTTTGCCTCTCCATATAAAGTTTAGGATTAGTTTATCAATATTTGCAGAATAACTTGCTGGTATTTGTTTGGGATTACATTGAATTTATAAATAAAACTGAGAAAAACTGACATCTTAACAATAATCAATTTCTCTTTTTCTTTTTATTTTTTAAGAGAAACTTTTGCTATAGTGTGCATGCCCTCATCAGAGAAACAGAGAGACAGAAAGCAAGAAATCACCCCCTAGAGGGGATGGCCATACCACAATCCCCTCTCCTCCATTCTTCTCTAGGGATTTTCGGCATACATGCCATGCAATTGGTTTGAGTTTTTAGCCGCCGGGTCCAGGACTCAAACTGCAGTGGGCTACATCTGCTGGTCCCAATAATGAGTCTTTCTTTCCATCTCTTCGTTTAATTAATTAATTAATTATCAGAGTTTTTGGGGATACCATATTTATTTTTCATCATATGTATTTTATACAAATTTTGTTAGACCTCTACTCAAGTATTTCTCCCTTTTTTGCTAATGTTTTACTGTATTTTTAATTTTAACTTCCAGTTTTTCATTAATGGTGTATGGGAAAGCAAGTTTTGTACACTAACATTATATCTTACAATCTTGCTATAATAGCTTATTACTTGTAGGATTTTTGGTTTTGATTCTTTTAGATTTTCTACAGTGTTCTCATCTGAAAACAAAGACAGTTTTATCTTTTTCTTCACATTCTGTACACCTTTTATTTATTTTAATTTTTAACTTTTCTCCTTTTTTCTGTTGTTCTTATTTTGTTCTTTCTCTCTTTTTTTTCTTTCTCTTTCTAATTCTGTTTTCTACTTTCTTTTTCTTTTACCTTACTATCTCATTTTGGTGCTCGGCCCTTACCTGCTGCTGGTCTAGATACATAGCAACCAAACATCTGAATACTGTGAGGCTTAGAGAATTGTTTGCTCACACCCCCCCCCCCCCACACACACACTGAACTGCTTGCAAAAAGAAACTCCTCTTCATATACCGAATCTCTCTCTCTCTTTTTTTTTTTATCTTATTGCATTAGCCATATTTCCAGTACAATATTAAAAAGCAGAGTTGAAAGGGGATATCCTTGCCTTGTCCCTGAGGTTGGTGGGAAATCTCTTAATTTCTTTTTATTTATTTATTACATTTTATCACATGTCTTTATGGTATAAATTTATTTTTCCAACACAAATACCATTCATGTCAGTCAAGACAAGGATATTACTATATACGTTATCATCAGCAAATAGCTTCTCATTTTTTGTCAATAAAGCATACTTTTACCCATTTTTTCTTCCCCTCCCCCCTCCTTCCCTTCCATTTTTTTCACATTTTTTTGATTCACAAAAGATCTTAAAGTATGGACTAAGCTAGAATCTAGTGACAAGTGCACTGTAATTTTCTTTTGAAACACGTTTTTCTCTCTCTCCATTCCCCCTTTTACTAAAGAGGTAACTAACTTAACTAAACTAACTTATTGAAAAAAAAAAAAGATAAGTTAATCTCAATTTGGTCTGTTATTTGCACAAAGCCCCAAAAGAATTCAATTTGTGATGTAAGGCAACAAACACTATTGTATTATTGAACTTATGCAAATGACCATTCTGCCACAAAATAAGAATGTTCACAAATATTTTCCAATTGCAAAGGGGTCAGGAAGGGAGAAAAGTTTATGTTTTAATGTAAAAATTCTTTTTTAAAACAAATTGCTGATCCCAACAACTCAAAAGTAAACAAAAATCCTTAAATCTGGAAGAAAAATCATAGAAGAAAATCAGTAATATTTTAGGAAAAAGTCATAGAATTCTATTTCACCAGTTCAGTCTTGCGTAATTTCTCTTTTGTTGAATTTGCAATGTTACTGTGCTCTGACCTTTCTATTAGCATTCAACTGAGAACTTGTCCTTACCATTAAGTTGGCCTTTTTCTTGGTCATTTTTTATCTTACTTTTCTTAGTTTTCCTGGCATAGTGCTCTCTTTAGACTTCTCAAAGAGCTAGTCTACTATTAGTAAATTCTTTCAGGTTTTGTTTATCTGAAAATATTTTTATATTTTCCTCCCATATGGAGGATAATCTTGCTGGCTATAGTATTTTTGGTTGAAATTGTTTTTCTCTTAACACTTTTGAATATATTTTTCCATTCTTTCCTTGCTCACATCATTTCTGATGAGAGGTCTGATGTTAGCCTGATGGGATATCCCTTGAAAGTAACAACATTTTTCTCTTACCAATTTTAGAATCTAATCTCTGTGTGAGGTTTTGGTCAATCTGGCTATGATGTGCCTTGGCGAAGATCTTGGATTAATTCTATGTAAGGTCCTTTGTATTTCTTGGGTCTGTATATTTGTATGACTCTCTTGGTTAGGAAAGTTTTCTTCCAGGATTTCATGGAGTAGATTATCAATGCCCTGATTAGTTTCTTCACCTCTCAGATACTGATTATCTGGATGTTTGGGCTTCTAATGGTATCTAGTATTACTCATATGTTATTCTCATTTGGGGGGTTATTTTCTCAGTCTTATTGGTGATTTTTTCTAAGTCAAAAGTTCTATCTTCTACATCTGAGATTCTATCTTCTGTATGATCTAATTTGCTCTTAATACTCTCAAGGGAGGTTTTGATTTCCTGTATTACAGCCTTCATCTCTAATAGTTCCATTTGATTCTTTTTTATGGTGTGTATTTCCTCTTTCAGATCATGGAAGAACTTCCTCACCTCCTGGAACTTGTTGTTTCTTGTCTCCTGCATTTTCTGGAGTTCATTGTCTCTCTTCTCTTGCATCTCTGTTAGCTTTTGTCACTATGAATAAACTAAATTCTTTATCTGACATTTCCACGAGTTCCATTTTACTGTCTGTGGATGATGGAGGGTTATTCTTTCCCTCTGGGGGAGAGATACTTTCTTGACTTCCCATATTTCTTGTGCCTCTGTGGTGGTGGTTTCTGGTCATCTGATGGATTATATATTACTTCCTACCTTCTAAGATGCACATGGATTTTGGCTTTTCGCTGGGTATTGGGCTGGAAGAAGTGGAAAGCTTCTAATTTCTTTTTTTTTTTAAAGATCTTATTTAACTTTATTTATTTTAATTTGACCAGAGATGGACAGAGAAAGAGTGAGAGTGAGTGAAAGGGAAACTGAGAAAGCAAACTGTCAGGTCCAGGACTAGAACCATAGCCTGCCATGTGGGAGTCCAGCACCCTTAACTACCATGCCACCTGCCAACCACGAGCTTCCAATTTCTTACCATTAAATAATATGTCAGCTGTAGACTTAATGTAGATTTTTTAAAAACTAGTTGAGGAAGTTCCCTCTCTATTCCCAGTTTTTTGAGAGTCTTTTGTCATAAATGACTGTTAAGATTTTGTCAAATGCTTGTTAAGTGTTAATACTAGCACATAATTTTTTCTTTAACTTGTAAATGTAAAGAACTAAATTAATTAATTAATTTGTGAATATTGAACCAGCCTAAATCCCACTTGGTAATGGTATATAATTCTTTCTATACATTGTTGAGTTTTATTTGATGATATTTTGTGGAAGATATTTGCATCTATGTTCATGGAAGATGTTAGTCTGTAGTTTTCTTTCCTTGTAATGTCTTTGTCTGGTTTTAGTATTAGACTAATACTGGCATCATAGACTGAGTATGAATGTATTCCCACTATTTCTATGTTTTGAAATAGAAATTGTAGAAATTTATAGAAATTGATTTATAATTTCTTTCTTAAATATTTGGTAGAATTCACTAGTAAACACATCTGGCCCTGATGTTTTCTGTTTGGAAAAGTTGTTAATAATTTATTCAACTTTATTTTCTTAAATCTTGTTGGGGATTCCTTTCCTCCCCCCCCCCCCCATCCCCCTGTTCTCAGAGCAAAAATAAATACACTTTAACAAAAATTAAGTAGTTATATTAATTTAAGAAAGCTGACTTCAGAGTAAGAAAATTATCAGAGATAAAGAGGGCATTATAGATACAGGCCTAATCAGATGATCTGTTCTTTTGGTGAAAATTTTAGCAGACTGTGTCTTTCAAGGAATTGATAAATTTCAGCTGGATTGCAAAATTTATGGCCACAGAACTATTCATGATATTCCTTAACTATATATTATATAACATTAATATAGTTTTAAATTTGTGAGTGTGGATTTTATGACCTACAATGACCTATGTGGATGCATATTCCATGCATGCTTCAGAAAAATGCACACTATGCTATTGTTCTATAAAATAATCAATAGATCTGAATTACATATTGCTGATTGATAATACTGTTGAGCACATCTATGTCTTTATTGACTTTCTGCCTGCTGCATCTGTCCAGTTCAGTTAGAGAGGTATTAAAGTCTCCAACTATAGTAGCAGATTTATTTATTTTTCCTAGCAGTTCTCTCAGCTTTTTCCTCATCTATGTTGATGCTCTGTTGTTAAACACTTATATATTAAGAACGATGCCTCTGTGGAGAATGAACTCCTGTATTTTACACAATGTGCCTCTTTATCTCTGATAATATTTTCTTGCTCTGAAGTCTACTCCTTTAAACTTTACGTAACTATTTCAACTTTTTTTGTTGCTGTTTCTTTCTTTCTCTCTTCTCTGAGAGAGCAGGACAAAGAGAGAGAGGAAGAGGGACAAAGAGAGAGAGAAATAGAAACCCCCACAGCATCTTAATGTCACAATCCCCCACAGTCTCAGCCAGCTCAGGTCACAAGCACATACATTCCTGGCATGCTCAGTGAGGTCTCAGCTCACAAATCGAGGACATTCCCAACTGGGTCCAGTTATAACGTTGTTGTACCACTGCCTGGCCTTTTAACATTCTTTTGATTAGTGTTATCAAGGTATATCTTTCTTTACTTCTTTACTTTTAATGTATATGTATATTTACATTTATATCAGGTCTCTCAAAGTTCAGCCTTGTTTTTGGATCCTCTCTGACAGTCTTTTTCTCTCTCTCTCTCTTTTTTCTTTTTATGCTATAAGTCACCTGTGCTCGCCAGAGAGAGACAGCAGAGAAACAGAAAGTGAGAAATCACCCCCTCAGGATGAATAGCCAAACCACAATTCCTTCTCCCCCATTCTGCTCTCAGGACTTGGGGCATGCATGCACATGCACCTGCCATGAATTTCAAGCCACCAGTTCTGGGACTCGAACCACGGTCAGCCATGTGGGCGTCCAGCACATTAACCACTACACCATCCACTGGCCCTGACAGTCTCTTTTAATTAGTGTATTTAAATCATTGATGTTTAAAATGATTATTGATACAGTTGTATTAATAGTTACCATATTTGTTACTGTTTCCTATTCATTGTCATGAATCTTTGCTCCAACCTTTAAATCATTTTGTTTGTGTTTTTGCCATAGGGCACTTGTGCTTGCTAGAGACAGTGAGAGAGGGAAAGTGTGAAATCACCTCCCACCCTCAATGAGGCATAACCATGCTACAGTCCTTTCTCTTCTTCTGTTCTTAGGATTTTGGACATGCGTCTGGCCAGGTCCGAGATTCAAACCATGCCAGTCAGTCATGTGGAATCCAGTTACTTTACTCGCCACTTTGACTGATTGTCCTGATCTTTGTTTTTCTTTTGGTCTTCCTCTCTTTTTCTGTCTTTTGTGGTTTTTAATTGAGTATATTATATGATTCTATTGTCTCTTCTTTCTTAGCATTTCAATTATATTCCTTTTTGTGCTTTCTTTTTTTTACATTTTTAATGGTTCCTTTACAGTTTGCAGTATACACTTACAACTAATCCAAGTTGATACTAAAATACTATTATACTGCTTTTTAAGTAGTGCAAATATGTTATAATAACAAAAATTCCTCTTCCTGTCCCTTTTATAGTTTCTTTAATTTCATTTATAATAAGCATACAGAATTGCATGTGTGTGTATAGTTGCTATTACCATTTGAATTGAAGACAACTGTATATAGCAGAGATAGTGTAATAAGAGAGTGGGAAAGGGCAGAGGGTCAAACATGGGGTAAAAAAACATATATATCCATATACATACATATGAAAGTAGAAATGGAATATTATTGATGATAACATGCATGATTAAGCCACTATGCAGTTTATTCTAGGTGGGAAACCACATTTAGTATGTTGTGATGATGTTCAGGGAATGAAAGTTAAGTAATTAAAAAAAGTTTCAGGATAAAAAAACAGTAAAACTGTTCGTATTGAAATAAAAAAAAATGCATATTTGATGACTGCAGTAAGCTATATAGCCCCAGCTAGGTACTACTTTATAGTATGTTCATTCTACTCACTGAGGTTTATGCCTAAAGTCAGACTTGGGTTCATGTATAGGTATATATCAGCTGCGCTAGCTATTGGAAATATTTAGACTAATTAAGTTCATTAGCAAATCAATTAAATGGGGGGGAAAGGCATAGAAAGCAACCATGGATACCAGATACAATGTGGGAGGAGGGTGGGACATGGCAGACGGTGAGGGATAGTCAATCAAAGACGGCAAAACAAAAAACAAAGTATACAAGACATAAGAAATGGAAAATTATTTGCTGATAACATGTATGTTGATGTGCTTGATTGAGCCAATATACAGTGTATTTTGGATGGAAAATTCATTTGTATGCTGTAATGATGTATAGTGAATTAATGTAAAAAATAAATTAAAAAAAAAAAAAAGAGAATAGGATTAGGAAAAAAAAAAGAATAAGAAAGTGGGGCCAGTAGATGGCATAATGGTTAAGTTGCCGAACTCCCACGTGGTTGACCAAGTTCCGGACCTAGCAGCTTAAAACACCGGGCATGTGTGTGTGTGCATGCCAAAAATTCCAAGAGGAGACTGGAAGAGAAGGGATTATGGCATGGCCATTCCCCCTGGGCGGCGGGGGTGGGGGTGGGGGGATGGGGTGATTTCTCCCTTTCTGTCTCTCTGTCTGTCTGGCAAGTACAGAGTGCATGCACCCTATAACAAATAATCTCTCTCAAAAAAAAAAAAAAAGAATAAGAAAATGAAAGAACGTATATAGTATCTTCAGCTGGACTGGTGTAAAGTGTATTCATGTCAGGTAAATTTAAATTTACTTTCCAAGCTGTAGCAATGTACAGTGATTGAATGTATAAAAAATTAAAATATTTAAAAATAAAAATGAGGACATTTTAAAAAGGTCATGGAAAACAGAAGTAAAACTCGTTTGTTTAAAAAAGAAAGAATATGAAAGAAAATAAACATTTATATTTACTTTCATTTACTCCTTCTCTAATGTTTTTTTTTTTTCTTCTGGTAGATTCAAATTTCTAACCTAGATAAATTTCCTTTTTCCTGAAAAGCTTCTTTGAACATTCCTTGCAAGTAAGATCTGCTGGAAACAAATTACTTCAGGGTTTGTTTGTCTGAGAGTCTTTAAATAACTTCCACAGTTGAGGAATAATTTTACAGGATATAGAATCTAGGTTGACCTTTTTTTTCCCCCAATACTTTAAATATTTCACTTCATTCTCTTACTGACTTCATTTCTGAGAACTGAAATGTAATTCTTACCTTCATTCCTCTCATGTAAGGTGTCTTTCCTTCTAGGTTGTGTGTATGTGTGTGTGTGTCTGTGTGTGTGTGTGCACGCACGCATACATGGGTATTTCTCTCTAAGGTTTTTGTCATAGAGCTTGTGTGCTCTTTGGACAGAGACAGAGAAAGAAACAGAGAGGGAAATCACCCCCTAGAAGGGATGGCCATGCCACAATCCCTTCTCCTCCATTCCCCCCTTGAAATTTTAGGCAGACATGGATACATGCCCAGGGTGGTTTTCTAGCTACCTGGTCTGGGAATCAAACCACAGTAGGCCATGTGGGAATCCAACACCTCAATCACCATACCACCTGTGGCCCCTATATGTATAATCATATATATTATAATATATGTTATATATTATACATTATATATAATATATTGTATAATATTGCCTACTTCTGTTCCTTTCTCTCCTTTATCTTTTTTTGTTCTTCCTATTGCATGATAATTAAACCTTTGTAATCGTCTCACAATTCTTCAACATATGTTCAGTTTTTTCAGTCTTTTTCTTTTTCACTCTCCAGTTTGGGAAGTTTTTATTGACATATCCTCAAACTCAAAGGTTTTTTCCTCCTCTGTGTCTTGTTGGGTCATCAGAAAACTAATGATGCATTTGCAAAATGTATCATGACTTTTCTGATGACCCAATACTAACAAATCAGTCAAAGGCATTCTTTTGTTTTGTTTTTAATTTTATTTAGTTCTTTTGGTTATTTATTATTATCATAGTCTTGTTTATACTACATTGAATCACATATATCTTTACAGTGTATTACATTGCTTTTTCCAGAAGGAATACCATGCATATCAGTCAATACAAAGACATTAAAAATCCCATATTCCTCAAATAGATTTTCATTATTTTTTTCCATATTACTATTATTATTATTCCAATAATTTTTTAAACATTCCATCACTATCATTTTGCTTGTAAAAAGCCTTTATCCAACATGAAATACTTCTCAGACCAGTCCAGCTGAGAATACTATATACGTCATCGTCAACTGGTAATAAACTACTTCTGTTTATTTTCTCATTCTGAGGGGTGTCAGTTCACACTTGTTACTGTGTCCTTTGCTGTGCAGAAACTTCTTAGTCTGATGTAGTACTACTTGTCTATTTTAAGGATTATTGCCTGTACTTTGGGAGTATTATTTAAAAAGTCTTTGCCTATTCTAATGTCTTCCAGAGTTTCCTCAGTATTTTCCACCAGTAGTTTCATAGTTTTCAGTTTTAGGTTCAGATCTTAGGTCCCAGTAATATCATGCCTATTTTCTTTCCACATACTCTTCTGTTCTCCTGCCCTGTTCCACACTGTCTTCATCTTTGCTAACTATTTTCACTGCTTTTATGCCTTCCAATATTTTAATCTCTACCATAAAGTGTGGATAGTCGGTATATATTAAGTGGGTACATATAATATCTTTCTTTCATATCCTGGCTTGCTTCACTCAGCAATAGATCTTCCATATCCGACTACTTTCTATCAAATGCCAGGGTCTTGTAGTTTTTTATGGCTGAGTAGTATTCCATAGGGTATATGTGCCACACCTTTTCAATCCATTCATCAGTTTGTGGACATTTGGGTTGGTTTCATGTCTTAGTGATCATGAATAATGCTGCAATAAACATTGATGTGCAAGTGCTTTTCTGACTGAACATTCTCCTGTCCTTTGGGTAGATACCCAAAAGTGAGACTGCTGGATCAAATGGCAGTTCTATTTGTAGATCTTTAAGGAACCTCCACAATGGCTGAACAAGTTTGCATTCCCACCAACAGTGTAGGAGAGTTCTCTTTTCACCACATCCCTGCCAACACTTAACACATTTTATATTTTCAATCTTTGCCATTCTGGTTAGGTGGTATCTCATTATGGTTTTAATCTGCATATCCCTTATGATGAGGGATTTTGAGCATTTCCTCATATGCTTTTGGGCTGTTCATATGTCTTCCTTAGAGAAATTTTCCCATTTTTTAAGTGGGTTAATCTTTTTTTTTTTTTCCACATAAAGCACTTGAGTTCCCTGTGTATTCTGATTATCAGTCCCCTGTCTGATGCATATTTTACAAAAATATTTTCCCATTCTGAGGGTTGTCAGTTCACACTTGTTACTGTGTCCTTTGCTGTGCAGAAACTTCTTAGTCTGATATAGTACTACTTGTCTGTTTTAAGGATTATTGTCTGTGCTTTGGGAGTCTTATTTAAGAAGTCTTTGCCTATTCCAATGTCTTCCAGAGTTTCCCCAGTATTTTCCACCAGTAATTTCATAGTTTGCAGTCTTATGTTCAGATCTTTGATCCATTTTGAGTTGATTTTTGTTGATGGTGAAAGATGAGGGTTCAGCTTTATCTTTCTGCAGGTGGATACTCAGTTTTTACAGCATCATTTACTAAAGAGGTTTCCCTTTTCCCAATGGATTGACTGGTGCCCTTTGTCAAAATTCAGTTGGCTATAAGCTTTGGAGTTAATTTCTGGGGTGTCTATTCTATTCCATTCGTCCACCTATCTGTTTTTGTGCCAGTACCATGCTGTTTTGATTATGACAGCTTTATAGTATATCTTGGGATCAAAGAATGACATGCCACCTACTCCACTCCTTTTGTGCAGGATTACTTTGTCAATATGAGGTCTTTTATGATTCTAGATAAATTCTATGATTGTCTTTTCTAGATCTGTTAGCAATGTCTCTGGTATTTTGATTGGAATTGCATTAAACATATAGATTAATTTGGGTAGAATTGCCATTTTGATTATGTTAATTCTTCGAATCCGGGAACATGGAATGTCCTTCCACTTATTTATGTTCCTATCAGTATCTTTTTTAAGATTTTCATCATTTTCATTGTAAAGGTCTTCCTTAGTTAGGTTTATCTCTAGGTATCTTATACATTTTGTGGCTATGGTGAAAGGGATTCCTTTCTTTAGCTCTACTTTGTTCAACTTATTGTTCATTATATAAAAATGTTATAGACTTTTGGATGTTGATTTTGTATCCTGCCACTTTACTCTATTCACCTATTTTTTTTTCACCTATTATTTTGAGACTTTTTTCCATGAAAACCTTTGGGTCTTCTAAGTATACCATCATATCATCTGCGAATAAAGATATTTTCAACTCTTCTTTGCAAATTTGAATGCTTTTTATATTGTTCTCTTTTCTGATTTCATGAAAAGCTTTTAGCTTTTCATGCTATCAGTATAATGTTAGCTGTAGGCTTTTCACAGATGGTTTTTATTGTGTTGAGAAATTACCCTTCTATACCAATCTTACTCAGGGTCTTAATCATGAAAGGATGTTGCATTTATCAAATACTCTCTCTGAATCAATTGAAGTGATCATATAATTTTTGTCTTTCTTTCTGTTAATATGGTGTATTATATTTATGGTCTTGCATATGCTGAACCACCCTTGCATCCCTAGAATAAAGCCTACCTGGCCATAATCAATAATCCTTGTTATACATTGTTGGATATGATTTGTGAGTATCGTGTTGAGAATTTTTGCATCTATATTCATCAATGATATTGGTCTGTAGTTTTCCTTTTTGTCATGTCCTTATCTGTTTTGGGAATGAAGATGATGGAGGTGTCATAATATTAATTTGGAAGGTTTCCTTCCTTTTGAATCTTTACAAGTATTTTGTGTAGGATAGGGATTATCTCTTCCTTAAACATTTTGTAGAATTCAGAAGTCAAGTCATCTGGGCCTGGGCATTTCTTTGCCGGGAGGTTATTTATTACTGATTCAATCTACTGGCTTGTTATGGGTCTATTCATGTTTTCTATGTTCTTCTGATTCAATCTTGGTAGATTATATGCATCCAGGAATTTGTCCATCTCCTCCAAGTTATCTTGTTTGTTGGCATATAGTCACTCATAGTATCCTCTAATGATATTTTGTATTTCTATTATGTCTGTTGTAATGTTGCCTCTTCCATCATATATTTGAATTATCTGGTTTCTTTCTTTCTTCTTCTTGATCAGTCTAGCCAGTGGTGTGTCGATCTTGTTAATCTTTTCAAAGAACCAGCTTTTGCTTTCATTTATTTTCTGTATGGTTCATTTATTTTCTATTTCATTTACTTCTGCTTGAACCTATATTATTTCTTTTCACCTGGCATTTTCTGCTTGTTGTTTTTCCAATTCCCTTAGGCATGATGTTAGGTTATCTATTTGCCACCTTTCCATCTTTTTCTTATGTGCACTAATTGCTATGATTTTTCCTCTTATGACTGCTTTTGCCCTGTCCCATAGATTATGGAAATTTGCGTCCTCAATATCATTTGTTTCCATAAGTTTTTTAATTTCAGACTTAATTTCTTCATTAGTGAAGTAGTCATTCAGAAGTAGGTTGTTCAGTTTCCATGTGTTTGTATATTTTTGAGGGTGTTTCTTGAAATTAATCTTGAGTTTAATTCAATCACGGTCAGAGAAGATGCTGGATATAGTTTCTATGCCTTTGCATCCATAAAGGCTTGATTTGTGTCCCAACATATGGTCAATCTTTGAAAAAGTTCCATGCCAGGGTGAGAAAAATATATATGTTATGGTCTTAGGGTGGAAAGTTCTATAGATATTTATCAGGTTGATTCGATTTATAGTATAATTTAGGTCTTGTATCTCTCTAGTTTTTGTCTAGATCTGTCTAAAGGAGATAATGGGGTATTGAGATCCCCAACAATTACAGCATTGCTCCCTGTCTCTCCTTTTAGCTCCAGCAGTCTTTTCTTCACATATTTAGGTGCTCTTGAGTTGAGTGCATAGGTATTTGTAAGCATTATGTCTTCTTGCTGGATTATCCCATTTACTATTAAATAATGCCCTTATTTGTCTCTCTCATTTTTTTTTTTTTGAGAGGTTTTTGCTACAGGGCGCGTCTGCTCGCCAGAAAGAGAGAGAAAGAGACAGAGAAACAGAAAGTGAGAAATCATCCCCCCCCCCCCAGGGGGGATGGCCACACCACAATCTCTTCTCCTCTCGGATCCTGGGCATGCACACACACGTGCCTGGCATGAGTTTTAAGCCACCGGGTCCGGGACTCGAACTGCTGTCTACTACATGGGAGTCTGGCGATATAGCCATTACGCTAACTGCTGGTCTCTTATTTGTCTCTTTTTACAGTCTTTGTCTTGAAGCCTATTTCATCTGAAATCAGTATTGCAACTCCAGCCCTTTTTTGATTTCTGTTTGGATGGAATATCTTTATCGAGCCCTTCACTTCTAGTCTATGTATTTCTTTATCCATAAGGTACATTTCCTGTAGTCAACAGATAGAGAGTTTTTGTTTTTGTTTGTTTGTTTCCATTTGACTAGTCTGTGTCTCTTAATTGGAGAATTTAATCCATTGACATTGTTATTACTACTGATATTTTTGGATCTGTTCCTATCATTAAATGAGCCCTTTTTTTGGTTGTCTTTTTTTCTCATTTAACTGTCCGTCTGACTTTTTAGTTTTCTTGGTATAGCACTCTTCAGAACCTCTTGAAGAGCTCGTCTGGAGTTGGTAAATTCCTTCAGATTTTGTTTTTCCGAGAATGTTTTTATCTTTTTCTCCCATGTGAAAGATAATCTTGCTTTCTCACTTTCTCTCTCTCTGTCTCTCTCTGGTAAAATAATAGTAATAATAAATAAAATTAAATAAATAATTATTTAAGAAAAAAATTATTTTTAATTGTGAGAGAGCACACGTGCTCACCAAGGAAGGATTAGAGACAGAGAGAGGGAAAACATAAAAGATGAAATGAGAAATGAAATAGAAGGGATTGCAGCATGATTACACCCCAGTGGCTGCAATTCCTTCTCCGCCATTTTTCTAACATATGGGAATTCGAAGCATATTCCAATATAGAGGGTACATTTTTCATGCCTCCAGAGCTGAAATTCCAGTCACTGATCAGGCCATGTGGAATCTAGCTTCCTTAACCTTTAGGCTATAGGGCTGAACCGATTGTAGTTTTAAATTCACTGTCTGATAATTTGGGCATATCTGAGGTTTAGATCTTTGATCCAGTTTGAGTTGATTTTTGTTAATGGTAAGTGATAGGGGTTCAGATTCATGTTTGCGTGTGTGGATACCCAGTTTTTCCAGCATCATTTGATAAAGAGGTTTTCCTTTTCCTAGATTGACTGGTACTCTTTGTTGAAGATCAGTTGGTTTTATATTTTGGGGTTTATATCTTGGATCTCTACTCTGTTTCACTGGTCCTCATTAAAGAATTATTTTATTTAACTTTTTTATTTACTCATGTGTTTATTTCAATTTGACCAGAGAGGGGAGAGAGAAAGAAAGAGAGAGAAAGAGAGAGAGAGAGAGAGAGAGAGAGAGAGAGAGAGAGAGAGAGAGAGGAGAAAGCAAACTGCCAGGTTCAGGACTGGAACCCCAGTCAGTTATGTGGGAATCCAGCACATTTAACCACCTCCTACCTGCCAGCCCTACCATGCCATTTTGATTGTCACAGCTTTGTAATATACTTTAGGGTCAGGAAGTGAGATGCCACCCACTCCACTTTTCTTGCACAGGATGGCTTTGGCAAAACAAGGTCTATTATGATTCCAGACAAATTATATGATTGTCTTTCCTAAATCTGTGAAGAATATCTCTTGTAATTTTATAGAGATTGCATTAAACATGTAGATTCATTGGGGTAGGGTTGTCATTTTGATTTTATTAATTCTGCAAATCCACGAACATGGGATGTCCTTCCACTTTTTTGTGTCATTTTTGATTTCCTTTTTAAGGTTTTCATAGTTTTTCTTATAGAGGCGTTTGACTTCTTTGGTTAGTTTTACTCCTAGTATCTTATACTTTTTGTGTCTATGGTAAATGGGATTCCATTCTTCAGTTCTGTGTCTCTCTGCTTGTTGTTTGTATACATGTTTTTGTGAGTTAATTTTATATCCTGCCACTATTGTATGTATTCATTACATTGAAGAGTTTCCTTGTGGATACTATTGGGTCTTCTATATATACAATCATGTTATCTGCAAATAGAGATAATTTCAGTTCTTCTTTCCCTGTTGGGATGCCTTTTATTTCCTTCTCTTGTCTGATCACATTGGCTAGGACTTCCAGTACTATATTGACTAGGAGCAGAGAAAGTGGGCAGCCTTGTCTTGTACCAGTTTTTAGTGGAAAAGCTTTCAGATTTCACTCATCCAGTATAATGTTAGATATATGTTTTTCATAGGTGGCTTTTATTATGCTGAGAAATGATCCTTCAATGCCAATTTTCCTGAGGGTCTTAATCATAAAGAAATGTTGTATTTTGTCAAATGCTATTTCTGCATAAATTGAGATGATAATGTCGTTTTTTATGTTTCTTTTTGTAAATATGGTGTATTACATTTATGGTTTTATGTATGTTGAACCACTCTTGCATTCCTGGAATAAAGCCTACCTGGTGGTGATGAATAACCTTTTCTATATGCTGCTGAATATAGTTAGCAAGTATCTTGTTGAGAATTTTTGCATCTATGTTCACCAGAGATATAGGTCTGTTGTTTTTCTTTTTTGTCGTATCCTTATCCATTTTGGGAATCAGGGTAATGGAGGCTTCATAGGATGAATTTGGAAGGGTTCCTTCCTTTGGGATCTCTAGAAACAGTGTGAGTAGAATGTAGGTTACCTCTTCTTTAGAAGTTTTGTAATATTCAACAGTGAAGCCATTGGGACCTGGACTTTTCTTTGTCAGGAGGTTATTTATTACTGATTCAATCTCATTCCTTTTATAGATCTATTCAGGCTTTCTATCCCCTCCTGTGTCAATCTTGGTAGATTATATGTGTCAAGGAATTTTTACATCTCATCTGGGTTTTCTTTGTTGATGTATTGTTGCTCATAGTATCCTATAACGTTTTATATTTCTATTATGTCTGTTGTAATGTTGCCTGATTCATTGAGAATTTGATGTATTTGGTTCTTTTTTCTCTTTTTCTTAATTAGTCTAGCTAATGGTGTGTCAATCTTGTTTATCTTTTCAAAGAACCAGCTTTTGCTTTCGGTTGTTTTCTGTATAGTTTGCATATTTTCTATTTCATTTATTTCTGCTCGAGTCTCTATTATTTCTTTTCTCTTGGCATTTTTTTTTATTTTTCTGTTATTGTTTTTCCAATTCCCTGAGACATGATGTTAGGTTGTCCTTTTGCCACCTTTCCATCTTTTTCTTGTGTGCACTAATTGCTGTGAACTTCCCTCTCATGACTGCTTTTGCAGTGTCCCATAAATTATGGAAACTTGTGTACTCATCATTTGTCTTTTTAAATCCTTTGATTTCAGTCTTAATCTCTTCAGTAGTCATGAAGTCATTCAGAAGTAGGTTATTTAGTTTCCATGTATTTGTGTGTTTTTAATTTTTTTTCCTGAAATTAACATCAAGTTTAATTCCATCATGGTCAGAGAAGATGCTGGATTTGATTTCTATGCCTGTGAATCTGTAAAGGCTGGTTTTGTGCGCTATCGTGTGGTCAGTCTTTGAGAAAGCACCATGTGGGGCTGAGAAAAATGTATATTTTGTGTTTTTTTTTAATGAAAAGTTCTATAGATATCTATCAAATTTATCTGATTTATGGTATCATTTAGGTCCAGAATCTCTTTGCTTATTTTTTGTCTTGTTGACCCATCTAAATGAGTTCATGGGGTATTGAGATCTCTAACAATTATTGTGTTATAGTCCACCTCTCCTTTTAGATCTAGCAGTCTTTACATATTTGGGTGCTCCTGAGTTGGGTGCATAGATATTTATAAGTGTTATATCTTCTTGGTGAATTAACCCTTTTACTACTATATAGTGTCCTTCTTTGTCTCTTCTTTTTTTTTTTTTTTTTTTTTTTTTTTTTTTGTCTTAAAGCCTATTTTGTCTGAAATCAGTATAGCAACTTCTGCTCTTTTCTGGTTTCCATTTGCATAGAATGACTTTTTCTAGCCCTTAACTTTTAGTCTATGTATTATCTCTTTATTCTTAAGATGAGTTTCTTATAGGTAGCAGACAGAGAGCTTCTTATTTTTAATCCATTCAGCCAGTCTGTAGCTCTTGATTGGAGAATTCAATGTTTTCTTGGTTATTTTCTCAGTACTTTTGATAATTTTTTTTAGGTCAGAGGTTTTAATCTTCTACTTCTAAAATTTGATCTTCTTCAGGTCTAATGTGCTTTTAATACTTTTGAGGGAGGTTTTAATTTCCTGTATTATAGCTTTCATATCTAACATTTCTGTTTGATTCCTTTTTATGGTGTCCAATTCTTCTTTTATATTGCGAAAGGACTTCCTCAGCTCTTGGAGCTCAATGTCTCTTTTCTATTGCATTTCATAGAATTTTGTTACCATAAATATTCTAAGTTCTTTTTCTTACATTTTGGTATGATCCTCTAATATTTACCTACTTGTGGAGAAGTTACATTGTTCCCTTGCTGGAGATGTGTTACTTGAGTCTCTCATCCTTTAGGCTCTTCTCTGATTTTTAGTCATTTGGTAATGTATTCACTTCTACCTAACTTGTTGGAGAAGGATTCTGTGACTATGAGATTGTATGTTTCCCTTACTGTGAAATAATTTGGTGCTATCATCTCTCTTCTACTGTGATATCCACTGCAGGAAAAACAAGAGGAGTTTTGCAATAGGATTTATGAAGGGAAATTTCACTACTTTTTCAACCACTACACTGAGGTATAAAGAATTCCCTAAAACTCACAATGTTCAGAGGTTTAACTACTATGTACCTAGTAGTCTCTAGGCAGTGGGTAAGGAATGAGCAGTAAAACAGCAGAGTAAGGTAAAATAAAAAGAGTAGGAAATAGAAAGAGAAAGGAAAAAAAAGAATACTACAAGAAAAAGAAGGAAAAAATTAGAAATCATGTTGCAGAAAATGAAATTGGGTTAAAAATGGAAAACCGTGTTGTGCACAGGTGGAGAACCCTGGAGCTCTTTTTCCCTAGGTGAGGGAAGAAGAGATAAATTAACAAGAGAAAGACGCAAACAGAGTGAAAAGCTGTATTTCTTCTACCAAAATTTAATAAAAAGAGAGAGAGAGAGAGAGAGAGAGAGAGAGAGAGAGAGAGAGAGAGAGAGAGAGAGAGAAAAGGAACAGAGAAGAACAAGAGGGAGACACTTGTGTATCTGACTAGCACTGGGGTCTATGAGGGAGCCCTCACTGGGGTGGGAGGTTTCACAGCTCTGAAGCTGAACCTAGAGCCACAACACTGGCAGAAGTGGATAACCCTGGAAGCTTTATGTCCTGACTAGCACTGGAGTCTGCGAGGGAGCCCTGACCAGGGGTGGGGGCTCACAGCCCTGAAACTAAACCCAGAGGCCCAACACAGGCAGAGGTGAAGAACCCTCAGAAACAACTTTCTAATGCCAGAAAAAAATTAAAGTCACGGGACCAGCAATTGGTGTAATGGCTAGACTCCCATGTAGTCGGCTGCAGTTCGAGTCCTGAACCTGGAGGCTTGAAACTCACGCCGGGTACGTGTGCGCACGTGCCCAAGATCCTGAGAGGAGAATGGAGGAGAAGGGATTGCGGCGTGGTCATCCCCCTTGGGGGGTGATTTCTCACTTTCTGTCTCTCTCTGTCTTTCTGGTGACCGCATGCGCCCTACAGCAAAAATCTCTCAAAAAAAAAAAAAAAAAAAAAAAAAAAGAAAGAAAGAAAGAAAGAAAAAGAAAAAAAGGAAAAACTTAAGGTCATGAAACAATCTTATTTTTCTCATTGACTATTCATATTACTTGGCATAATTTCAGCTTGCATGGTCCTTTTCTAATGGTTCTATAAGTATGAGTAGCTTGCACTTTATTTGTCCTATTCAAAATATTTTATTTCCCATGGGTTCCTCTTTTGGTTCAATGACATATTGATGTGGTGCTATAGCCTATCAGATTTTCAAAATTATTAAATCTTGGAAGTACTTGTAAAAGTTCATTTCTTCTATGTTAAAGAGTGTGGGAAAAAAAAAATCCTAAATAAGGTCTCGTGCAGTAATTCCCTCCACTACTCACCCTCACGCCTTTCCAAGCCAGCCAGATTATGGGCACATTGGTGTTTGTCTGGGATATACAGGTTGACGCAGGAATAGAACGCTAGTCCACTATATGGCTTCCAGCATTGCAAGGTATACCTCCCTAGCTGGTCCTGGAGTACATTTTTATATAGTCTTACACATTGTCTTAGGCACTTCTCACTTAAATATTAGTCTACTTTCAAAAATCTATGTTATGATGATAAACTACACTTGATCATATAACTTTTCAATTAGCAATAATCGCGCCTCGGATAAACCTCATTGGCTACGATACTGCCACTGCGCAAAGCTAGATCATATAACTTTTAAAATTAATTAATTTATTTCTTGGGAGAGGTAGAGTAGGGACCTCTGATAAGATCTCACCATTATTACAATCCCTCACCAGGTGGGATTCAAACCTCAAACCTTCCCATATGGTTCCAGTATTATACAGAGGCACCCCATTACTTGCTTTACCACAGCATGGATTATAATTATTTTTTAATATGTTGTTGGAATTCATTTTCTGATTTTTTTTTAAAAGAGGTTTTTGCTTTAGGGCATGTATGCTTATAGGAGAAAGAGACAGAGAGTGAGAGGGAAAGTGAGAGATCAATCACTCCAGGGAGGATGGCCATGCCACAATCCCTTCTCCTCCATTCTATTCCCAAGATCTTGGGCATACCCACACATGTACACAGCATGAGTTTCAAGACTCCAGGTTCAGGACTCACACCACTGTAGACCATGTGGGAGTCCAGCAACGTAAGTGCTACACCATCTACTGGCCCAGGAATTCATTTTCTAATATTAATTAGAACCTAGGGTCATAAAAAATATGCCTCTAGATTTTCTAATGTGTTGGTATAAAGTTGACAATTATTGGTAATTTTTGTTTTCTTTTAATTTGCTACAGCATGATGTGTTTGCCAGAGAGAGACACAGAGAGAGAGAGAAAAGAGAAACCGAAAAAGCACTTCCCCCAGAGGCAGGTGACCACTCTACAACACTGTCTTCTCCAGTCTCTTCTCTGGATTTTGGGCACACACACGTGCTTGCTTGGTGTGTTTCTCAAGCCACCCAGTCCAGGACAGAAACTTTACAGTTGGCCATGTGGGTGACACTTTAACTATGTCACCAGCTGGCCTGAATTTTTGGTAAATTTTTAAAAAGTAAATATTTTCTTTGCCTAATCACATTTCTATCATATTTGTCAAATATTGCTTATTTTAATGGTCTTTTCAAAAAACAAGCATTTTGTTTTATCCTTAAAGCTTACTACTTTTCTATTACAACTTTTCTATTAATTTTGTATACCTGGTTTTTTTTTTAGCTCATTCTTTTTCTATATCCACTGTCTAAATCTTATAGTTTAAAGGACAGTTTTAAACAACTCAACTGGCTCTGCCAACTGTGTTATAGCCACTTCATCATATGCCATTAAAACTTAATCTCAGGACCAGCAGATGAGTGTGGTTACATTAAAACTCCCACATGGCTGACTGTGATTCAAGTACTGAACCCAGCAGCCTGAAACTCTCTCCAGGTGCATGTACATGCATGCCCAAAATCCTGAAAGGGGAATGGAAGAGAAGAGATTGTGGCATGGCCATCTGCACTGGGAGTGACTTCTTGCTTTCTCTCTCTCTGTCTCTCCAGGGAGCACACATAACAAAAATCTCTCTCTCTAAAAACAAAACAAAATTTAATCTCATATACTGGGTGGAGATTCTGCAGTTTTGTTTTGGTTTCAAAATGATCAGGGCCAGCAGATGGCATAGTGGTTAAGGTTGCTGGACTCCCACATGGCTGACCACAGTTGGAGTCCTGGAACTGGCAGGTTGCTTTCTCATTTTCCTTATCTCCCTCTATCTCTTTCTGGTGAGCCCTATAACAAATTAAAAAGTAATAAATTTTTTAAAAAATTGTTGTATGGCTGTCAACCCTTCTCTTGTATTAGCCTTATTATCAGGGAAAATACCAGTGGGCCTTGATACTACTTACAAGGTTTGCCTTTTCTACAGTTTGATAATAAAAGAGAAAATTATTCCCTCCACCTTTTTTCTTGTTTTTGGTGTTTGTCAAACACTCAGCAAGACTCTATTCAAATCCAGAGATATGAGCAAATCATTACTCACAGGTTAACGGAAACATACAGATTTTAAACCTTGAACAATGATCTTCTTGAACACTCTGATCCCTCTATTTTACTTTTTTTTTGAGAGAGTTTTTTTTTTTTTTGCTATAGGGCGCGTGCGCTCGCCAGAAAGACAGAGATCGACAGAGAGACAGAAAGTGAGAAATCACCCCCCAGGGGGGATGGCCACGCCACACTCTCTTCTCTTCCATTCTCCTCTCGGGATCATGGGTACACATGCACATGCGCCCGGTGTGATATTAAGCCACCGGGTCTGGGACTCGAACCAGTCGACTACATGGGATTCCAGCGACATAGGCAATAGGCTTAACTGCTGGTCCCAGATCCCTCTATTTTTCAAGATGTCTAGAGTTTTCCAGTTCTGGCACATCTTTATGCATGGTCAATTTACTCATAAACTCTTGCTCCCTAGCAAACTTTTCTTCAGCAACATCTAGTAGCGTGTACCATGAGATTCATTACTTTTTTTTTTTATTGTTTGTACTAGATTACAGCCACATAAAGCACTGGTGTATGTAGTTATAATTTATCATTTTTTTGGTCTGTTTTTAATTTATTCCTTCTACTTCTGGCACAAGAACCTTATTTTTTCTTCATGGAAGTCACTGAAGTTCAGGTTGGTGAGTGTCTTCTCCCTATCTTTAGGACTTGGGCCTGCCTAAATCACAGGATTTTGTATATATCCCATGTTTTATGTACATATTGCTCTATTATACATCATTTTCCCCTCTAAATTTTAGTCTTTTTTTTTTTCCACTTTAGCAATTATTTCATGTCTTTTGACTAAAGTAATGTAAACCAATTTAACAAGTGCTTATTTTATTGTCTCCATAATTTTGCTTTTTCTTTTTCCAGCTCTATGTTTAGTTTATTCTGTAGTATTTTTTTTTTTTTTGAGAGGTTTTTGCTATAGGGCGCGTGCGCTCGCCAGACAGACAGAGAGAGAGAGACAGAAAGCGAGAAATCACCCCCCAGGGGGGATGGCCACGCCACAATCCCTTCTCCTCCATTCTCCTCTTGGGATCTTGGGCACGCACGCACACACGCCCAGCGTGAATTTAAGCCACCGGGTCCAGGACTCAAACAGTGGTCAACTATGTGGGAGTCCAGTGACATAGCCATTACACTAACTGCTGGCCCCTATTTTGTAGTATTTTTTGAGGTACATTTTCGCTCTTGGGCTTGTGGGCTTGCCAGAGAAAGAGAGACATTAGAGACAGCAAGAAATAAATCACCCCACAGTGGGACTGGCCATGCCAGAATCCCTTCTTTTACATTCTCCTCTTGGGATTTTGGGCACACCCAACACATGCCCCACGTAGTTTTAAGCTGCAAAGTCTGGGACTCAAACCATGGTCAACAATGAGGGCGTTTGTGACATTACCATTACACCATCTGCTGGTCTCTTTGCAGTAGTAGGTTTTTTTCCTGCAGTCTACTTTTTAAATTGAATTTTATTTTTTTGGTATTACATTTAATCACATATGTCTTTACAGTGTATAACATTTCTTTTTCCAGCACGATTACCATGCATACCTGTCAAGACAAAGACACTACTGTCCACATCACCATGATCAAATAGCTTTTCAATTTTTTTCAGATTATTATTTTATATTCTCAATATCTTTTTTAAACAATCCCTTTACATCATTTGACTGGCAAATAGAATTTACTTAACATGAACTACTTCTCAGACCAGTCCAATTGAGAATATTATATATGTTATCATCCACAAGTAATAAACCATTTCTGTGTCCCACAAATGTCATACCTCTCTATTTGTTCTCATGCTATCCTTCTCTATACTCTTCCCTTCTCCTCAACACCCCCACCCCATTTCACACTGTTTTCAGCATCCATAATTATTTTCACTAATTTTATGCCCTCTAGTATTTCAATCTCTACCATAGAGTGTGGATAGGCAGTATATATTAAGTAGATGCATACAGTATTTTTCTTTCATAGCCTGGCTTGCTTCACTCAGCAATAAATCTTCCATATTTGACCACTTTCTATCAAATGCCAAGGTCTTGATTTTTAAGGCTGAATAGTATTCCATAGAGTATATGTGGCACACTTTTTCAATTCATTCATCTGTCTGTGGACATTTGAGTTGGATCAATATCTTAGGGATCATGAATAATACTGCAATAAACATTGATGTGCAAGTGCTTTTTTGACTGAGCATTCTCTCGTCCTTTAGATAGATACCCTTATGTGAGATTGTTGGATCAAATGATAGTTCTATTTGTAGGTCTTTGAGAAACCTCTATATTGTTTTCCTCAGTGTCTGGACCAATTTACATTCCCACCAGCAGTGTAGGAGAGTTCCCCTTTCACTACAACCCCACCAACACTTATCACTTTTTGTATTTTACAATCTTTGCCATTCTGACAGGGGTTAGGTAGTATCTCATTGTGGTACATCTCCCTTATGATGGGGGATGTTTACTATTTCCTCATATGCCTTTTGCCTGTTCATATGTCTTCTTTAGAGAGATTTTTGTTCAGTTCATTTTCCCAACTTTTAATTGGGTTAAGTAATTTTTTTTTTCAGGTAAGCCACTTGAGTTCCCTGTGTATTTTGTTATCAGTCCCAAAATATTCTCCCATTCTGAGGGTTGTTACTTTTCACTAATTACTATGTCCTTTGTTGTGAAGAAACCTTTTAATTTTATGTAATCTCACTTGTCTATTTTAGGAATTATTGCCCGTATTTTGGGAGTCTTATTTAAGAAGTCTTTGTTTACTCCAATGTCTCCCAGATTTCCCCAGTGTTTTCCACCAGTCGTTTTGTAGTTTGAGGTCTTAGATTCAGATCTTTGTTCCATTTTGGTTGGTTTTGTTAATGGTAAAAGATGGAAACTCAGTTTTATCTTTCTGCAATTTTTTCTATCACCATTTACGAAAGAGGTTTTCCTTTTCCCACCGGATTGACTGTCAAAAATCAGATGGTTGTAAGTTTTGAGGTTTATTTCTGGGGATCTCTATTCTATTCCATTGGTCCACTTGTCTGTTTTTGTGACAATACTATGCTGTTTTCATTATCATATCTTTATAGTATATTTTGGGGTCAGGGGGTGATATGCCACCCACTCCACTCTTCTTGCACAGAATTGCTTTGGCAATTTGAGGTCTTTTATGATTCCAGACAAATTCTATGAGAGACAATTCCCCTCTGACAGTCTGGCCATGCCGGGATTTATCCCCAGCCTTGGCCAACATGGATCATGGGCAGGTACCCTACTTGTACCTGGTGTGTACAGAGAGCCCTCAGGTCATGTACCAGGACCCTCTTATGGGGCCTAGCATCACAACATATTACTGCTGTGCCCCTGATGGACCTATAATGTGTCCTTGACTGTCATTGTGGAAATAGTATCTCCTTTTGAATATCTCCTATATTTGAAATTTAGTCTAGTTTTGCAATTAGCCTCCATATGAGGGGTGACATAAAGAAACTATTATTATGTATGGAACTTCTCTCTCCAGGGCCCCCTGCTGTGCACCTCAGACCTCAGGAAATCTGGCCCTCAGGCAGTAGGGGGAACTGAGGGCATCATTCAAGAGCAAGCAATACTGAGAAAACAGGTTGCAAGTGTATTAGTCAAAATTTATTTCAATTTCTTAATAAATAACGTTTAAGAAAATGTCCATTGTCTGGAAATGTAAAACGTCTGTTGTCTTTTTTATGTACATACATAACAGAAAATCAAAGAAATTGCAAGTCAAAATGAACATGACTTAAAGAAATTTCAAATGGAAAATTTGAACGAACCATATGCTCTTTAACATAAACACATAGGCTAATTTCAAATAGGTGACTAATTTATATGACAGGAATATGTTAAATTTTTAGTGTGCTTAAGTGACAGAATCCCATGGTCATATACTTTCTAATAGAGGCTATGCTGATGATCCTTCTTTAAACCCTTGTGATTCCACAGAGAAAACTAGGATAACAGAGAAGGGCATAGGTTTTTACTCACACCCAAACCATTCTTTATTTTGACACTTTTAGTTAATTAGATTTTTTAAAAACTTTGTTATTTTTCACAAAATAATCTATATGGCATGAACTTTCAGAACAGAGATGAATGCTTTATTGCCATTTTTAGAAAGAACTGTATCAAGCACCTTTGAGTAGAATATTTTTTCCTTCACCCTCTGTTGGTTGGTTCTATCTGCTCCCACAAAGCAGTCTCACCTGGGCCTGGGCAGTTCCCAGGACAGTGGGGTGGCAGGAATGTCTCTGAAGGGCTCTAGTAACCAGGTCTCAGGATGCTGTGTCTGTGTGTGGACGCCAGGGGGTGCCCAGGTCCAGTGCATGAGAGGTCTAGAAGGGATCAGAGCTGGGAGCAGCCGCTGGACCCTGCCTGCCTGCTGCCCTCTGCTCAGGGCTCTCAGCTGGAACCTCCCACCCCTGGGCCCACATAGCCTCACCCCTTCCATCCTGCCACCCTCAGGCAGAGGAGCCTGACCTAGGGCCAGGTGGGACCAACAAGCTAGGGGTGGGGTATCATTTACATGAATGGTCTCTCCTCTCAGAGCAAGAGGGAGGATAAGGGAGAGATGGGGAGAAACTCTGCTTCAGCTTTGGCCCCAGAGGCAGGACTCAAGGATCCTCCACCATGGCCTCGTCCCCTCTTCTGCTCACCTTTCTGGCTCACTGTGCAGGTGACTATATTTGGGGTGAGGGAGAGGGCCTGGGGAGACCATGGTCCCTGTTTTCTCCTCTCGACTCTAGAGCCAGAATCACCCTCTCTGTGCCTCTTCCTTCTAGGGTTCTGGTACCAGTCTGTGCTGACTCAGCTCCCCTTGGTGTGTGGGGCCCTGGGCCAGGGGGTCACCATCTTCTGCACTGGAAGCAGCAACAACATTGGGAGTGGCTATTCTGTTTACTGGTACCAATGCTCCCAGGGATGGCCCCAGAATTCACTTATAGGGAAAGCAATTGACTCTCCCTGATTGATTCTCTGCATCTGAGTCTGGAACTTCCTGACCATCCCAGGGCTTGCTCCAGCCTGAGCACAAGACTAGTTATTACTGTCAGTCCTATGACAGCAGCCTCAGTGCTCGCACAGTGCTCCAGGCTGGGAGGAAGTGCACAAGGACCTGCTGTCTGCCCAGCCCTGGGACTTCTCTGCTCAGCACCCACCCCGGGGGGCCAAGTCAGCTGCTTCCTTTGTTAGTTTGGACTAAAGCAGGGCCCTGAGATCCTGCCCAATGATGTTTATCTAGAGAACCTCTCCTCACCCTCTCAAAATCTGGCTCCAAATTCAGTCTTTAGAAATTACGCTTTGTGCATTTCCCACAAATTCAGAGGATATTCCTGCTGCCAGGGATACATTGCTGAGTCTGCTTAGACTCCCACAGCACAGGTCACCAGCTGGGCATCTCTCAAGTATTTCTGTTTCCTCTTAGGTCTAGAGGCTGGAAATTCAGATCTGCTTGCCAGCAAGTTGATTCCTTCAAAGTTCTCGCTCTTGGCTTGCAGATCACTGTCTCTGGCTATGTCCCCACACTGGTGGCATGTGTCCAGATTTCTTTCTTTCTTTTTTTTTTGGAGAGGTTTTTGCTATAGGGCGTGTGCGCTCGCCAGACAGAGACATAGAGACAGAAAGCGAGAAATCACCCCCCAGGGGGATGGCCATGCTGCAATCCCTTCTCCTCCATTCTCCTCTCGGGATCTTGGGCACGCACGCACACACGCCCGGCGTGAGTTTTAAACCACCGGGTCCAGGACGCGAACTGTGGTCAACTACGTGGGAGTCCAGCGACATAGCCATTATGCTAACTGCTGGTTCCCCAGATTTCTTATAAAGACACTCATCCCCAGGAGTTAGGACCCCATGATTGGAATGTAATTAACCCTAATAACCCCACAGAGGTGCAATTTCCAAATACAGACACATTGGGGTGAGGCTATAAACACATGAATTTGGGAGCCCACAGTTCAGTCCTAACAGGGGGTCAGGGAAGATCAAGGACACAGAGACCAACTGGGTCTGACCCAGGAGAGCTGACTCTCTGGCGGTCATCTCTCTACCCCATTAACTGAGCATCTACTGTGCACCAGGCTCCAGAAGTGGCCATATGTCTCAGGACATAGAAGAGACAAGAAGGGTCCTTTCCTCAGGAAGCTGACATCATCTGAAGGAACCCAGAGGACATAAATAAAAATAGCAATAAGAATAATACATGTTTCAGAAGAATAAAGAGGGTGAGTGTAGAGGGTGAGGAGATTGGCCATGGAGTGTTATCTAACATCAGGACAAGACAAAGATGCCTGGTTTCCCCACGTACACTCAGCACAGTGCTGGGGGATCTAACAGAACAATCAGGAAGCAGACAAAGAAAACAGAGAAATGACAAATAAGAAAACAAAATCGTCTCTGCTTTCAGAAAACATGATCTTGTAGGTACACAAGCCTTCCAGAAACTTGCCAAGAACTATATAATCCATGAAAGGAATTGAACAGAGTCACAAGATACAAAATCAACATGCTAATACCTACTGAACTGCTAAACTTGAATAATAAACAGACAAAAACGAAACTAAAAAAAGAATGCCCTTTGTAATATTCAAATATTAAAATAATAAAATGCTAAAAGATACATTGAATCAAGATGAAAAATTTATTCACTTTTAACTATAAAAAGTTGCCATGAGTGGGACCAGCAGATGGTGTAAAGGTTATGTTGCTGGACTCCCTTGGAGTTGACTGTGGTTCAAGTCCTGGACCCAGTGGCTTAAAACTCAAACTGGGTTCATGTGCATGCATGCCCAAAATTCTGAGAGGAAACAGAAGGAGAACAGATGGATTGTGGTGTGGTCATCCACCCCAGAGGATGATTTCTCACTTTCTGTCTCTCTGTCTCTCTCTCTGTCTCTCTGGCGAGTACATGGACCCTATAGCAAAAATCTCTCAAAAGTTACCATGGGTTAACCCTATAGCCTAGTGGTTAAGAAATCCCAGTCCTACATGACCAACTGCTGTTCCAGTGTGGGTTCGAAACCCAGTTCCGGCAGCTTGATAAATATACCATACATGTACACATGCATGCCAAAAATTCTGACCAGAAGAAGAATGGGACAAAAAAGAAATGTGACCATGCTTAACAAGGGGTGTTTTCACACTTTCTCTTTCCCTGGTGACTAGCTGGCTTTTTGCAATGAAAAAGTGAAATGAATAATGAATAACATTAATGAAAAAACTAGTGTGCTATATGTAGACAGACATATGTATAGAAAAATGCAATAGAACAGAGACCCCAGGGATAAACACTGACATACGTGGCTGTGTTGTTTTGTACATGCAGGACAAGACCATTAAGGGGGAAAGGACCATCGTTCCGATAAATGCTATTGAGGGAACCGAGATCCACCTGCAAATGTGAAATAGAGTCAGGACTGACATGTAAGAGCTAAAGCTATACGAATCTTGGAAGAATACAATAGAGAAAAGCTACCCAACAATGAACATGGAAATATTTTTTTGGATAGGACACGAAAAACACAGGCAGAAAAATAAAGAAGTGACCAGGCTCTCAGGCTGAGCCACTGCCAGGATTTCCCCTGAAAGACTAAGGACTGTGCAGTGGACAGCAGGGGATGCTGAGGGTCTGTCTCAGGCTGCAAAGGGAGTGCCCACAGCTGGGCCCTGCCCACATTCTCATGGCTGGGCCATGGGAGCAGAGCTCACTGGTGCAGCCTCAGCAGCTGGGCCTCTCTGGGTGTGGCCCCAGCACTGCCCCCTCCCAGGCTCTGCCGGTCAGGCTCCTGAACCCCCAGCCCCTGGGCATTAAGAAACGCTTCAGTCTAGGAGGACCCGCATGAGTGGGAGCACACTTGCATATATCACCCTCCTCTGTGAGGCCTGGGAAGGGGGTAAGAGAGGACTGGGGGGTGCAGTCCAGCCCCAGCCTGGATCTCAGAAGGGCTGTGTCCACCATGGCCTGGGCCCCTGTCCTCCTTCTGCCTCTCTCCCATTTCTAAGATAGGGTCAGGCCTCCCATGTGCACGGGCAGCCCCAGCCTGACTCAATCTCTCTGGCTCAGATCTTCCAGCAGCTCGACCTTTGTCTCTGGCCCCTACCTCATGAGTGTCTGTGTCTGCAGGTTTCCTCCCCTGGCCTGTGCTGGCTCAGCTGCCCTCCCTTTCTGTATCTCCTGGAGCATCCACAAGACTCCCCTGAACCCTGAGCAGTGACTTTCTGTTACTGACTACTTCATGTCCTGGGACCAGCAGAATCAGTGAGCCTTCTATTTGCTGAGCTACTCCTCAGACTAAGATAAGCACTGGGGCTCCAGAGTCTCCAGTTGCTTCTCTGGATCCAAAGACACCTTGGCCAATGCAGGTGTTCTACACATTTCTGGGTTGCATCCTGAGGACGAGGCAGACTATAACTATGATACATGGCACAGTTATGTGCATCACGGTAACAAACAGACAGAAAAGTGGGACAAAACCTTCAGGGACCACATGTGATGGGCTCTCACTCTGGTGATGTTAAAATACATTTACTGATACTGTGACAAAGAGAAATCACCTTCATAGTTTCTCTCAATATTTTTCCAGAGATGAAAAGTGTAAGTCCCCTCCAATCCTGACTTTGCAACTGAAGGTCCAGGTGCCCCAAGTGAGCCAGGCCAGCTCTGGCTGACACAGGTGCACTGTCACACAGCAGGGACAAAGTCACATGACTAGGGAGATTGGGCAGGAAATAAAGAGCATTTGGGGAAGGAGGGTCCCAATGCCAAAATGAGGACCAGTAACCAACTGTGGGGGCATTCCTTTAACACTCTGAATCTCTTCTCTCTTTCATTTATTTATTTTTTTGAGGTTTTTCATTATAGGATGCGTGCGCTCGCCAGAAAGACAGAGACAGAGAGATAGAAAGTGAGAAATCACCCCCCAGGGGGGATGGCCACACCACAATCCCTTCTCCTCCATTCTCCTCTTGGGATCTTGGGCATGCACGTACATGCGCCCAGTGTGAGTTTAAGCCACTGGGTCTGGGATGAGAACCATGGTCGACTACATGGGAGTCCAGCAACACAGCCATTATGCTAACTGCTGGTCCTCTGAATCTCTTCTCTTCACCATCCTCAATCATCAGACAAAAAGGCCTTTAGGAGAGGAAGAGAGGCGACTTTCATTTCCTCCTGGCATGAGGCACCATGGTGAGCATCACATCTTGCTGTTTTCACTCCTGATTCCCAGGTCCATGGTCAGACTCTACTAGCTCCTCCATTCTCCATGGAGTGAGATTCTAGAAATCTGTGTGTTAGGAGTTCCACAAATATACATGAATTCATATAAACTGACATAAATAAGTGTATATGAATACCGATATACATATTATTTTTCTGTGATCAAATATCTTTTCTTAAACAAAGACCCAATCAAGTGGCACAATAGTAGAGCAATACCAAACATACAGAAATATTTTCTAAAGAATCAGAAAAGGGCCCAAGGCCAGCCCCATAGCACGGAGGTTAAGCACTGTGATTTGGAGTCAGATCCCACATGACTGACCATGGTTTGAATTCCCACCCTGACTGCTTGGAAAAACAAGTGGAGTGTGCATTGTGCCGGACAAAGATCCTGACAGGTAGGAAAACAGAAGATAAAAGATTGTGATCTTGTCCAATTGGAGTGACACACACTCTCTCTCTCTTTCACACACACACACACACACCACACGCAAACACTCATGCAACTCTGCTGTTAAAATAAATAAATAAATGGCACATAGCTCAAAGTCATTTCTGATTCCAGAGAAATGATGACATACAAGGAGGAAACATATTAGTTATGAAATTTTAAGTCTGTCCCATTTTTACCATAAATTCAAACATTCTTCAGCATATTACCAAGTAGTACCTAAGTTCAGTGGACAACATTCCACTGAAAACAGCCCCTTAGACAGGTCTCTGGAGGGTCATGACCAGGTGATGGAGGGAACGCAGAGAGGAGGAAGTAAGGAGGTAAATGTCCCTGTAAGAGCCTCGGGCTCTCAGTGCTTGTCCTGACACACTGTGGGAGGTAGAGATGGACCTGCTAGACATGCTGCCATGGGACTTATGGATGCACTGTCTTCTGGTGGGCAACCCATGTCCACATGGTCCCTCATGGATGAGAAGCTCAGTTCAGAGCAAGTGCCTTCCTGAGTCGAGCAGCATCTCCCAGTGGCCACAAGGGGCGCTGCTCTCTCCTTTCTGGCACTTCCTTCAGTGAGATGAGTTCCTGAAGCCCTGGGTACTTGCTCCCTATCCAGTTGAATTCCCCCCCCCCCATTCTTCTTTTTTTTTTTCTTTTTTTTTTTGGAGAGGTTTTTGCTATAGGGCGCGTGCGCTCGCCAGACAGACAGAGAGAGACAGAGAGAAAGAAAGCAGGAAATCAACCCCCAGGGGGGATGGCCACGCCGCAATCCCTTCTCTTCCATTCTCCTCTCAGGATCTTGGGCAAGCACGCACACGCGCCTGGCATGAGTTTAAGCCACCGGGTCCGGGACGCGAACCGCGGTCGACTACATGGGAGTCCAGCGACATAGCCATTACGCTAACTGCTGGTCCCCCCCCCCCATTCTTCATTGATTTCCAAGGGGCTGGTGGGAGGGAGGAGAGAGATTGATTTTTTTTCTTTTGTAATTGAGATATATATTGGTTGTGTGGAGGATCAGTACAGACATTTTAATTTGTACCTAATTCTTAACATATGTACCAAAAATTTAAAAATCCAACTACCGTGATTCTTTTTAAGTTATTCCAGTGACATTTCAACTTCAAATTTGTAGGCAAATCTTCCTCAAGTACCACTGTCTTCAAATTTTGAAAGCTGTCACATAAGTTCCACCAAATCACAATTTAGTATCATAGACACTAACTACATACTCAAATTTCCAATTTTTCAGAGCATATTAACAAAATTATTAGGAAAACTGGACTACCATGACCAAAGATGTTATAGTGTGCACATAATTCTGACATGGAGAGCAACAATTGAAGAATGGTTTTTAGTAAACACTACTACTAAAAAATGTAATAGAAGAAATTTTAAATATTTAAGACACATTAAATTCATGACTGTGACTCCAAACTGCCAGCTAGTTTGCATTGTATTTAGGATATAAAAACTACCCACCTATCCCTGCCTAAGGCATGGTAAGCTGGCACAAAAGACAGTCAAAGCCTCCTGTAAGTCAATATCCCACTATTTTCTGATTGCACCAAAAAAAAAAAAAACAGCCAGTAAATGATTTCACCTCTTTAAAAAAAAAAAGCATTTACACTTAAAAAATGGGGTGAGGTGGGATTCCCTCCTTCTAGAGCTACTGAAAAACTTACATTTACAAAATAGTTGATAAAAATATTCCTCTGGATTGTACAAAAAGGGAGACAGGGACCATTAATAAGATATGGTATATGACATTACTCAGACTTGACTTTTTTCTCACCTGCTTCATCAGAGGGTGGACCCTCCTCATTTTTAGTTTCTCCATTTTCTGCAGGTAAATCTTCTTTGGTGTCTTGGCCACTTCAGCCTGCTTTCCTATTGCTCCCCTTTTCCCTTTTGTTGCATTCTTTTATCTGAAGATCTATCCTCCCCAGAGGTCTTTTTTAGCTTTGTCTCCACTTTTGCAAGAGCAGGTTGAGCCGTCAACCTCGCTGATCTCCTCTTGGGCCCTTCTTTGGCTGTCTCCTCAGCTGAGCTGACCTTCCTTTTAGGTATCTTGGCTGCAAACAGGATGCGCACTGGGTGCCTGCGGGGCTGTGTCACACCGAGAGCCTTAGAGGAGCTGAGCAGCTAGATGTTACCACTCCTCCTACCACCAAGCTGCTATAACTTGCTGAGATTGATTTTTTTATTTTTAATGGGAGAGTTTATGTGTGGAACAGTTTAAACATTCCAGAGGTTGTTAATGATGGTGGTTGTACCACATTGTAAATGTACTTAACACCATTGAATTGTACATTTAAAAGTGAATAAAATGTGTACCTTTACAAGTGATCAGGCTAATAAAATGACAAATTTTATGTCATATTTTACCACAATCAAACTATTACTAGTTTGTGTACTATTTGTTGGGGTTCTGTTACATAGACATGATTGAAGTATTTAAATCAAACTCAATTTCAAACATTCCTCAACCCCTTGAAGGTCAGAAGGATAAACTGATGTCAGCAGCTCAAGTCCCTAACCCTTTAGTCGGTGAGCTGGTCTAACTGGCAGGACCAACCCCTTCCAAAAACTATCTAATTACCCACAGTGAATCATCTCACTAGCATAGATTGAGGTGTGGTCACAGGAAAAATTCCAAGGCTTTACAGTTAAATTCCTTGGGACCAGCAAATGGCACAATGGTTACATCACTGGATTCCCACATAATCAATGCCTGTTGTGTGCCCAAAATCCTGAGAGGAGCATGGAGAAGAAGGAACTGTGGCATGGCCATACCCCCGGGGTATGATTTCTCCCTTTCTGTTTCTTTATCTCTCTCTCTCTCTCCAGTGAATGCATGCACCCTATAGCAAAAATCTTTTTTTTTTAACGTTATTAAAACCTTGTACAGAATACACAATTGAAATAAAAGCTACAGTCTATGGTTTTAAGGTCTGTAAAAATCTGAGTCACATTTTACTACAAAAGGACATAAAATAAATTTGTTCAAACTACACTGTAAAAATACATTTAAAAAGTGACCAGGTGCCTTTGGGGTAGATGCTCTGTGTCTCTTGCACACATATGTATGCACATACCCTCTAGTATTAAAAATAAATAAATAAATAAAAGGAGTTTTACTGTATTGTATAGCTTTACTTTAAGTTAGGTGTTTAACAACTGATTTTATTTTTCTCTGTTCAATCTTTTTAAAGGTAAACCTAGAGGTCAAAGCATCTTCCTAAATAGAGGGCACAAGAGTATGCCTTGGTCCCAGGGCATACCACCTGCTTCCATGCTTTACCTATCAGGATGTTAGGTGCAAACTCTGAAGAGTACTTGCTAATAAGCACATTTTCTAAAATATGTAAATGTTGCATCTGAGGTTAAAAAGAAAACAGGAGCCATGATGTTGTCTCTTTAAGAAGGCTTGGTTCCCTTCTGCCTCTCCTGGGTTGGGAGGGGGAGAGAAAATTATTAGCAAGATAAAGGGATAGGAGGGGCCACAAAGCCCAGAAAAATGCCTTGCCTTAAAAAATTCTAAAAAGCAAAAATTAAAAAAAGAGAGAAGACAGAGACAGAGACAAAGGTAGAGAGAGACAAAGACAGATACAGAGACAGGAGGCCTGAAAGAGGTCTTCCTACCATGCGAGTTTTGTGTGCTGGAGGCCGAATTATCAGTGGGAAATCTTCATTTCTCTGTTTCCCCCAAAATGGCTAGATCACAGGAGCCATGATGGTGTCTCTTCAAGAAGGCCTGTTTCCCTTTTGCCTCTCCACATGAGTTTTGTGTGCTGGAGGCCGAATTATCAGTGGGAAATCTTCATTTCTCTGTTTCCCCCAAAATGGCTAGATCCGCTCAGGGTGTTTTTCAAGTCACTGGGGTCAGGATTCAGACCACAATCAGTCATGTGGAATCCAGCTCCCTCCACATAACACTTAACCACTGTGCCATGAGGCCAGCCCAAACTCCATTTAGAAAACTGTATCTCATGCAAACTTAAAACAAAACAACAACAACAAAACATTCCAGGTCTCAATGCAGATCCTGAGCCTAGTTAGACTTGAACATGATAAAACAAATTTTAAAAACTTGCCAGTATTTCTGAAATAAGTGTGGTATTTTTGGCTGACAGATTAATCACCACTGTAGATTGAATCTAATGCTAAGGAATATGCGTTTTGATGTGGTAACAGAAAACCATTCTAGTGACTCAATATTAAGATATTGAGACTATAACTAAAAGCATTCTTTTGGAGTCTGTCCTTTAATAAATTTTCATAGGATAAAAAAATCATAAAGAGACCCACATCTCAGTGGAGACACTGATCAAAGGTTGGTAAAAGTAGGCTGGTTTACAGACCTTGGGTAATGTTTGTCAGCAAATTCAACAGACCAAAGGAGTGAGTACTTTACTGCTAGGGCTCCCTCCTCTCACTGGTTCTGTGTGTTTTCCATAACCTCCTCTCCCAGCATCAGTGTCCTGCCAATACTTGTCACATACATGGCCCCCAGATCTCCCACGTTTATACTGCCTGCCTTCCTTAAAGCCTGACTCCCAGCCTGTACAGATGATCTGGTCATCCAGATGGGTTACATTTATGTACTGCACAACGTTTTCTGCATCTGCTCTTGAATAGTATTCCACAAAACAGGATGCACCTACTTTCTTCATTTAATCCAGACCCATAATGATTTTCTTTATGTCAACATTTTTATCAAACAGTTCATAGATTTGTTCTTCTATTGTATAAAAGGAAAGATTTCCAATATACAATGTACAGATTTTCTTTAGTAATTTTTCTTATTCTTCATTGCCACTCTGGAAGTGCTGGTCCTGGTACTGGCTCAGCTCCGCAGAAGAACTGCTGTGTAGCGCCTTCAGGAGACCACCAGACATACTGCAAAGAGGTGGATGGTGAATTGCCAACTCCAAGTTCAACAAGGCAGTAGTAGCCTCAAAAATCTCTCTTAAAAAATTCCTAGAGCCAGGAAAAAGGCCAATTTTTAGCATAAAGTTAACTGTTCCCTACGCTCTCTCTCTCTACTTTTCTTTCTCTTTCTCTGTAGTTAAAGTAAACGTGGACATTTAGGACAAGAGATGACTTCCCTCATTAAATAGCTGTCATGACCTCAGGCCTGGGAAATTCTATTACAATGGAATGAGGGGGACCAGCAGTTAGTGTAATGGCTATGTCACTGGACTCTCATGTAGTTGACTGCGGTTCGCGTCCTGGACTCGGCTGCTTAAACTCACACTGGGCGCATGTGTGTGCATGCCCAAGATCGCAAGAGGAGAATGGAGGAGAAGGGATTGCGGCGTGGCCATCCCCCCGGGGGGTGATTTCTCGCTTTCTATCTCTCTGTCTCTCTCTGTCTGTTTGGCGAGCACACGCGCCCTACAGCAAAAACCTCTCCAAAAAAAAGAAAAAGAATGGAATGAGGATGGTGAGGATAACAAGGGGAAGCCTTACAGATTTTCAGGTGATCAAGTTCAAGCTACACTACCAAGTTCAAGCAGGATAAGACCTTGGGTTTCTCACCATTCGAAGAAGGCTGGGATGTTACAGAAAACCACATACAGGTTTTGCAATGACAGAGCAGTGTGTTACTGTCTTAGACTATTTTGTGAACAGAATCAGACAGGTTGGTAATTCACAGTGAAGAAGGACTTAGTTGGTCAGATTCTGGAGGCTGGGTTGTCCAAGAGCATGACCCAACATCTTACAAGGCCTTTGTATGAGTCATCCCACGGTGGAAGGCAGAAGAGCCCAGGGACCAGGAGTGATGGGAGCTGAGCTCACATGTGTCACAGCCCACTCTGACTGTCACTCACCCACTGCAGACAAGAGCAACTGTCCTAATTAGTCCCCACTTCAAACACTGCTGCCCTCAGGATTCAACACGAACTTTGTGGGACACATTCACACCTTCAAGGTTACCATTAATCCCCGCTTTGAGTTTCCATTATTATTGCTCAAATAAACAAGAATCTATAGACATCTATGAGCCATTAAAAATGACATCTGAAAAATTGCCTAACTGATATTAAAATATGAGCTGGTAACTTCTCTATAGTTCACATATTAGATATTCCGTGTATTCTACAGAGTTTCACCTTGCTTAATACCCTCAATCAGAAAGAGGACTAAATTATCATTAGTCAGCAAATTTCAGGTGAAATGGACATACTAAATATACCTCTGGGTTCTCTTGTGAATCATATTTTCTTGGATTGTAATGAAAGACAACCTTGAGTTCAATGGCTACAAACTCTACATTCATCTCCATTCATCCTGAGCATCTGGCACACTTCCAGAATGATACAAACCTCTACTCTTATTGGAAAGATTAAAGCAGATACTACAGCATACTTAAGCGCACACCAAAGAAGGTATTCTTTCAGCCTGTCTTCTAGTGTCACTGACAACTTGTTTTCTTCTCTATGTACATGTGTGCAAGATGTATTCTGAGAGAGAAATTGCAGTAATTACATTTAATATATCAGAATCTGACCATCTGGGAACCAGGCGATGAGTGTGTGAACAGAGACAGTGAACGAATGGGGAGCTGCAGAGACCAACTGCTCTGTAAGGGCTCTGGGCCATAGTGAAGTGTGTGACTGAGACCAGCAGAGGGCACCCCAGGATAGTCCAGTGATACCCCAAGGCTGTTCAGGGAGACCAATCAAGGGAACCTGGGCCTGGGACTGGCCCTGTGCTCTCTGATGGGAACCAAGCAGCTGTGTTCTCTCTGACTGGCAGAGTCCCCTGGGGAAGGCCTTTTGTGCTGTCCCAGCAGGTACTTCCTCCCAAGGCTCCCACGGGGTGGAGCCAACCTCCCTCCTCCTCGGTCCGCAGTGTGAGCTGAGCCCCAGCCCAGGGCTCATAGAAGGGCGGGGAAGTCACTGGATGGACACACATTTGCAGGAAGAGCCCCTAATGTGGCAGAGGGTGGGAAGAAAAGGAGGCCTGGGGAAGTCCAGTCCATGTGAGAACCAGGGTTTGTGTCCACCATGGCCTGCACTCCTCTCCTCCTTGTGTTCCTCTCTCACTGCACAGGTAGGGACTAGTCTTGGGGACCGGAGCATTCTGATTCTGTTTTCTGGAAAAGAGAACGGAGAAACTTCACCCTGGTTCCTACGCCATCACTCATGGGTGTCTGTGTTTTCAGGTTCCCTCTCCCAATCTGTGCTGTCCTCCCTCTCTGCACCTCTTGGGCCAGCAGAAACCAGCTTCCCTCCTTCCTGCTCTCTCCTGTACTATGGTTCAGACTCAAATAAGCACCAGGGCTCTGGGGTTTCCAGCCTTTTCTCTGGATTCGATGGAACCTCAGCCAGTACAGGTGTTCTGCACTTCTCCAGGCTATAGCCCGAGGATGAGGATTACTATTATTGTTAAATATATCATGGCAGCGTTGGTGCACAGTGCTCCAGACCATGGGAAGTGAGACTAAAATCTCCCTGTATTTTCCCTGCCTGCTGCCCCCACTGCTGCACTGCCTGGGACCACGTCTAGCTCAGGGGTGACTTCTGCTGCCCCTTCCTCATTTGGTGCCTCTCTGCCTAGCACATTTAGATGTGAGAGTGCATCTTCATTCTCCTGAGTTTAAATGATCACTTGATGCTTTGCTAGTAATTTTGCACTCTAATCATGTCTGCAGTGACAACTGTCAGTCTCAGGGTCCAGTGTCCTCTACAGAGATGAGGGACCAATAAGGAAGGGACCAATGGGCGACCCTTTTTCTGTCCAGCCCAGAATGTAGGTCTTACACATCTCTGACCCCTATTAAACGAAATAGATGTTCAATATTCACTACAATTCTGTGAACATGTGATCAATATTTTCAGTAAAGAAGCAGATAAGTCCATAAAATAAAATTAAAAATACCTGGGTGCAAAGTGGACAGACAATTGTGAATCCAGTTAGAACATAAAAGAACTTGTGAGAAAACGGAGTCCAGTAATTGTGATCCCCACCAAACTTACCCAGTGTATGAGATGGGGACAGAAGGTTACAGAGGCTCTTTCTCTCTCCTGTTTGTTATTCTGGAACATTAACAACGCATACTGAATATTTTTTCACGCCCATATCTTGACACTTACAAGGCTCAGATCAGGCCTCAGAGCCCTGACCCACAGGAGGAACAAGTGTTCTTTGGGATCTCAGGGAGTTCTCTGGCTCTAGCTTCAGCCCCGTGAACTCATGAGGCTCTCTGGGCTCCAATCTGGAGACAATGGTGACTATTTTAGGACAACTGGTGAGATGCCTGGGTTGTGCTGGAGGTCACTGGGGAAATGAGGCCAAAACTTGTGAGCTTCCTCCTGTCTATTGCCTACCCTAAGCCCAGGGGCACAGTGGACCTGTTGGAGGATGTGGCCTGGGCTCCTGGGGGACAGCCCTGGGGGTCTATAGGGCTTTAAGTACACTAAGGACATACATAGACTGAAAGTGAAGGGCTGGAAAAAGATATTCCATGCAAATGAAAATCAAAAAAAGGCTGGAGTTGTGATATTATTATTGGACAACATAAACTTTAAGATAAAAAACATAAGAGACAAAGGACATTATACAGTACTCAAAGGATTTGTTCACCAAAGATGTCTAACACTCATAAATACCTATGCACCCTATACTGGAGCACCTAAACACATCAAAGAAAGACTGTTAGATTTCAGGGGAGAGACAGATACATTCATTGAAGCCAAGTTTCTCACATTCAGCATGCTGGCGTTTTGCAGTGTCTGGATAATCTTCCTGTCTGTCTACCACAGCACCAAGAAGGAACTAAAAATGACTTACTTCTTACATACATGTTTTAAAGCATTGTGTACATCTAATCAGATAGTTATTAAAACTGCATTTATAAATAGTATCTTAGGTTGATGGCTATTTCTTACATTGTGGGTATTGCTTAATTGCTAAATTTTATTAATTATTAATTATTTATTGTGTTCTCCTCTGAAGCTTTTTACTTCTGTACAGTCAGAAATAATGTCTTTACTTCCATATCTGATTATCGAGTTGTATCTGTTCTCTGTTTTCTACGAAGGTCCACCTAAAGTTCAGTCAGTTTCTTGACATTGCTAAAGAACCAGCTAGTGGTTACGTTGACTGTCTGCATGGTTTTCATATCTCTGATTTAGATACATTCTAATCTTAATATGTTTGTTTCTGCTGGCTCTTTACTTTGCTTTTCTTTTTGTATTTTCTTAATGTGTTAGGTAGTTTTGATCTGATACCTTTCATCTTTTATTCACCACTCCAGAAAGTTTTATTTTACCCTTTTTGTAAGTTATTAAGTTTACAAACCTACAAGTCTATGAACATTTTACCCAAATGTGGGGAAACTGCCTAGAGATGAAACCCAGAACAAAATAATTAAATGAAGAGAACAAGCAAAAGATACACATCAAAACAGTTATAGCTTGCAGCAGTTCAAATTGGTAATTTGTATGTTTTAGAGGTTTTTGCATGTGCTCACCAGAGAGACACAGAGACAGAAATTGAGAAATCACCCCCCAAGGTGATGGCCACATAGCAACCCCTTTTCCTCTGTTCTTTTCTTGGGATTTTGGGCACACACACAGATGCGCGCCTGGTGTGTTTTGAGCTACTTGGTCTAGGACTCAAACTGCCATCGACTACATGGGAGTACAGCAACATAACCATTACAACACCTGCTGGTTCTTGTCATTTGTATTTTTAAGAGGTAATGACTGCAAGATGATTCACTACTGATTAACTGTTGAGCAGTTTTAAGAGGAAATGATATATTTATGGGACCAGCAGATGGTGTAATTGTTATGTCACTGGACTCCCACATGGCCAACAGCAGTTTGAGTCCCAGACCCAGCGGCTTAAAACTCACACTGGGCACATGTGTATGCATGTCCCAAATCTAGAGAGGAAACTGGAGGAGAAGGGATTTTGGCACAGTCATCCTCCCTGGGGGTTGATTTCTCACTTTGTCGCTCTGTCTCTCTGGCAAGGATATGCACCCTATAGCAAAAAATATATAAAAAAGATGAAATGGTAGTTTTAATAAATTCCAACTTAATTGTAATTTCTACTTTTAATTAATTACAATGTAATTATATAACTTGATTTACTCTTTGGACTATTTTCTGATATGAAACTATTAATTAAAAATATTGGGACCAGCAGTTAGCGTAATGGCTATGTCGCTGGACTCCCACGTAGTCGACCGCGGTTCGCGTCCCGGACCCGGTGGCTTAAACTCACGCCGGGCGCGTGTGCGTGCGTGCCCAAGATCCCGAGAGGAGAATGGAGGAGAAGGGATTGCGGCGTGGCCATCCCCCCTGGGGGGTGATTTCTTGCTTTCTATCTCTCTGTCTGTCTCTGTCTGTCTGGCGAGCACACGCGCCCTATAGCAAAAACCTCTCCAAAAAAAAAAATTAATGTATTTCAGCTTTCCTATATAGTGTCTGTTTTCCATTGTTGGGGAAAAAATGGAAAAAATTGAGATCATGGTCTCCATTCAGGGATTGTTTTACTGCTTGATTAAATTTTCTTAAATTACATTTTCTGGGTTTCACTTTAAAAGAAATTATTTTTTCCTTTTTTGGAGAGGTTTTTGCTATAGGGTGCGTGTGCGCGCCAGAAAGAGAGAGACAGAGACAGAAAGTGAGAAATCACCCCCCAGGTTTCCATTTTTAAAATTTTAATTTCAAAAAGTTATTATGTAGTTTTCAATTTACATCAATATAGGAATATTATGTTGGAGAAAATAAAAAGACCTAAGATAAAAAGAAAGAAAACTAGTTGTGCAGCTCTAGAGAACTTAGTTAAAAAATAAATCAACAGGGACCAGCAGTTAGCGTAATGGCTATGTTGCTGGACTCCCATGTAGGCAACCGCGGTTCGAGTCCCGGACCCAGCGGCTTAAACTCACATCAGGCACGTGTGCGTGCGTGCCCAAGATCCCGAGAGGAGAATGGAGGAGAAGGGATTGCGGTGTGGCCACCCCCCCTGGAGGATGATTTTTCACTTTCTGTCTCTCTGTCTGGCGAGCGCACGTGCCCTATAGCAAAAACCTCTCAAAAAAAAATAAAAAAGAAAAAAAGAAATCAACATTTAAATCAGTGAACTTTGGTGTCGTGACATAAAATGGTTAGTCAATATTACCTGTGTAGATGATGATTAAGAGATGTGCAGCTGGGACCAACAGTTGGCTTAACGGCTGTGTCGCTGAACTCCCACGTAGTTGACGGTAGTTCAAGTCCCAGACCCAGTGGCTTAAACTCACGCTGGGCACATGTGCGTGCATGGCCAAGATTTCAAAGGGAGAACGGAGAAGGGACTGCAGCGTGGCCATGCCCCCTGGGGGGTGATTTCTCACTTTCTGTCTCTCTGTCTCTCTCTGTCTTTCTAGAGAGTGCATGTGCCCTATAGGAAAAACTTCTCCACAAAGAGAGAGAGAGAGAGAGAGAGAGAGAGAGAGAGAGAGAGAGAGAGATATGCAACAATTTCAGAATCCCCATGTGTCTTTATATGTATGTTTGGTGCACTGAATTCTATAGTCAATGTCCTCTCTTCAGCCAGATTTTTTTTCCTGCTTGATTGTCTCATACCAAGTCTCACATTACTCAGATTTCTAGCTGAGTATGTCTGCGATTTTGTTCTTCCAGAGACACATCCTCATATCCTCTTGGTTTTCCAAACATTTTAAAAAGACAAGCAGATCTATAAAACAGAAATCTGATGATTAATGTGAAGAGTGCTTAGGAAAAATCTGCTTACTTAAAACCATTTATTCGGGTGGCCTTTACGATGCAGGCACAGACACAGATGCAGCAGTTCAGTAATGCTATGGCATCTCCCTGCTGCAGTTCTTCATACACACACACTGCATCCTGAGCACTGTTTTTTTTTTTTTTTTCTTTCTGTTTTTTAGGGAGATTTTTGCTGTAGGGTGCGTGCACTTTCCTGAGACCCAGAGAGACAGAAAGTGAGAAATCACCTTCCCTGGGGAGGGAGGGGAGGGTGGACATGGCACAATTGCACTCCCTTCTCCTCCATTCTCCTCTTGGGATCCTGGGCACACATGCACGCACATACACTTGGCTTGAATTTCAAGTCACCCAGTCTGGGTCTCAAATAGCTGTCACCTACATGGGAGTCCAGTGAGGTAACCATTATGCCGTCTCCTGGTCCCACACCTCCAGTACCTTTACTCAATGCATCACATTAGGGATTATTCTTGGCTTCTTTTATTTAATTTAAAATTTTTAATTTCAATTTCTTTTATACATTCAATCACATATGTAACTTAGCTTGCAAAGTGAGTATTCCAACATGTATATATTTCTCATCAATCCAATTGAGAATACTATACACACTATCTTCAACAGATAAGAACCCATTTCTTTGTCCCATAAATGCCTTGCTTCTCTATTTTTCTCCTTAATGTCCTTCCTCAGATTGTCCTCACACATCCATGTCACATGAGGGTACAAATTTTGTGCACACAGAGCACTTAAGTTCTCCAAGCAGCAGCGAGAGGTGTGCGTGTAAGGAGCTGATCACCAGGCATGTCCCGTAGGGTCTCCCCTGACCCAGGGGTGCTGCTGCTGCTGCGGCTGCTGTTGGGGATGCTGAAGGAAGGCTGAGGGGCACTGCCCACTCAGGGAGCTGCAGTGCAAGGCTGCCCCCAGGTGCTGCGCTGGTGTGCACTGGGTGGCTGAGCCAGAAATCTTCCCAACAACTCATGGTCCCCTTAGCTCTTTTGACTCTCCTGAAAGCTCTTGGAAGGTGAGTTGAACTTAGTTTGCAGGTGCAGCCATTAAGAACAGTTGGGGAGACCAGTGGGTGGCGTGGTGGTTAAGGCGCTGGACACTCCCACATGGCCGATCGGGGTTCGAGTCCTGAATCTGGTGGCTTGCTTTCTCACTTCTTCTCTCACTCTCACCCTCTGTCTCTCTCTTGTCAAATTAAAAAATAAATGAATGAATAAATAAAGAAGAAAATAAAATAATTATTAAAAAAAAGAACAGTTGGGAGGCTCTGCTTGGCTTCCAGAGGAGTTACCACGTGTCACCTCACCACTGGTGAGGTGTAGACTTACAAGCCAAGAGACATAAGAGTGGAGCTTGAGATAAATTTTTCTAACAAGAAAGCAATATCTTTTCTAAGGTAATAGAGGATTTATTTAATTTAGGTCCCACTTGGTAGGTTAAAAATTTTAAAGTGTTTTAATGGTCTTTAGTCCTCTTTTATTTTGCTAAACCACATCTTCAAAAACTCAAATTACTCCCTTGATAAAACTTTTGAAATAAAAAAAATGTAAAAATTGTGTTTTATAAAAACAACAAAAAAACCCCTTAAATGTATGCAACTATTTCCTTCCTTCCTTCCTTCCTTCCTTCCTTCCTTCCTTCCTTTCCTTCCTTCCTTCCTTCCTTCCTTCCTTCCTTCCTTCCTTCCTTCCTTCCTTCCTTCTTTCTTTCTTTCTTTCTTTCTTTCTTTCTTTCTTTCTTTCTTTCTTTCTTTCTTCTTTCTCTTTCTTTCTTTCTTTTGGAGAGGGTTCTGCTATAGGGCATGTGCGCTTGCCAGAAAGATAGAGAGAGGCAGAGAGAGAGAAAGCGAGAAATCATCTCCCAGGGCGGATGGCCATGCTGCAAACCCTTCTCGTCCATTCTCCTCTCGGGATCTTGGGCATGCATGCACATGCACCCAGTGTGAGATTAAGCCACCATTTCTGGGACTTGAACAGTCAACTACATGGGAGTCCAGTGACATAGCCATGACGCCAATTGCTGGTCCCGTGCAGCTATTTTCTTAAGCTGAAAAAGATTTTGAATGTTTAAGATATCATAGCAAATAATCAATATTAAATTATTTTTATCTGGGACCAGCAATTGGCGTCATGGCTATGTTGCTGGACTCCTATGTAGTCCACTGTGGTTTGATTCCCGGACTTGGTGGCTTAAATTCACGCCGGGCGCGTGTGCATGCATGCCCAAGATCCCCAGGGGAGAATGGAGGAGAAGGGATTGCAGTGTGGCCATCCCCCCGGGGGGTGATTTCTTGCTTTCTGTCTCTCTGTCTCTCTCTCTTCATGGTGCACGCACGTGCCTTATACCAAAAACCTCTCAAAAAAAAAAAAAAAAAGGAAAAAATATTTTTGTCCACACTGAGATATGTGTATACAAATGCCTTAATTAATAATAAGCCAAGTTTTCATGATACCAATATCTGTTTTAAAAGATTAAAACTGGGACTGGCAGTTGACACGGTAATTAAGAGTACTGGACTCCCACGTGGCTGACCATGATTTGAATCCCAGACCTGGTGGCTTCCATTCTCACTTCCCTCTGCCTCTCTCTGTCTTGCTCTGTTCCTCTCTGGTCAAATTAAAATAAAATAAATGAATAAATAAATAAAGTTAAATAAAATAATTCTATTAAAAAAGTTAAAATTAATCAACCTTCTGGCATGATAAAATCATGAAATTAAATCAGGTGTTTACATCCATGTAGAATGTTGTTGAAATGTATTCCACATCATTTTTAAAACTTGAAAATATTTTTAGGTCTCTGATTTTTAAATTTAATTTCTTTTGTCAGACTCATGATGTCATATATGTATGTGTTATCTGTGTATAAGGAAAAGGTGAATATGTATTTGTATGAATGTTTAACTGAAAAAGTCAATGGAGTTGACTAATTTATATTCACTTTTTATTGTATATAGATTTCCAATATTTTTATTTTTGTATAGTTTAAACTTCCTTCATTTGAGTAAATTTACTAAATATTTTTTATAATATGAGGAATTATTATTTAAGTAAATATATACAGTATGCATTAAAAAACTGTTTTGCTTAACATATAAGTTGCCTTCATTCAAAACTTTGGAATATTCAATATTAAAGGTGCTAGAATTTTCTAACTACAGATCAGAAAAGATAAGATTATTTAAATTTGTAAGATTAGCAATCGACACCTGGCCCAGCCTCAGTGTCACAGGTACTGTGGGTGCTGGTGCACGATTTTGGAAGCCATATGGGAAGGCTCTAGGTCTGCCTCCAGGGTCTACCTGAACATGCTGGGTGCTTGCATGATCCTGACTGGCTACAGAGCTGAAAGATGATTAAGTTAAGATAACTCTTTGGAGGGCACCTCTCTTTCTTATTAAAAATAAATACAATTTTTTAAAAAAAATTGACACCAAATAGGTACAGAGTTGTGATAATTTTTAATTTTTTTTTGTCAAGGTTTTTGCTATAGGGCGCGTGCACTCACCAGAGAGAGCGAGACAGAGAGAAAGAAAGCGAGAAATCACCCCCCGGGGGGATGCCACACCGCAATCCCTTCTCCTCCATTCTCATCTCAGGATCTTGGGCACACATGCACATGCTCCCAGCATGAGTTTAAGCCACCGGATCTGGGACTCAAACTGCGGTCAACTACATGGGAGTCCAGTGACATAGCCATTATGCTAACTGCTGGTCCCCATTGTGATAATTTTTGTACCCTCATTACTACTGGGGGGATCTATTTATCTGTGTTAAAATCACAAGTTCATATTATGTGGCCTACAGCGCTACTTTGTATTATGAGCATTGTCCTTCAGGCAACATATTTCTAGAATCTTCTCAGGGGATATTCTTTTTTAATAATCGATACACATGTATTATAAATATTTATGGGGTCCAGTGTGACAGTTCAATATATAAATATAATGTGTCATGATCAAATTAGCTTAATTGGCTTATACACCACCTCAAATATTCATGACTTGTGTTAGAAACATTAAAAATTTTGTTTTACTTTTTTGAGATATGCAGTAAATTATTGTTAACTACATTCACTCTAGTATGCTATGAAATACTAGAACACATTCCTATTAAGCTGTAATTTTATAACTTCATCCAACCTTGTCCTAGATTCCCTGCCCCCTTATTATTCCCATCTCTAGCTAGCCACTAGCTGACCCACTGTCTTTATTTGTCACTTAGGTTTTTATGGACATGTGTACTCTCTGGAGAGAGACAGAGGGAAAGTGAAAAATCAACCCCTCCAGGGGGATTGCTATGTTGCAATCCCTTCTTCTCCATTCTGCTCTTGGGATTTTGAGTATCCACACACATGAGTCTGGTGTAATATTCAAGCTGCCAGGTTTGTGACTTGAACTGTGTTTGGCCACATGGGAATCCAGGGCCTTAACTACTACTACAGCTTCTGACCCTGTGACCCACTATTTCTACTAGATATGTTCTAGCTTCTACATATAAATAACATCTGTAATATTTGTGTGCTGACTTTGCAGTTGTATGGAAAATAATTGTAAAATTTGAGTAAAATCACAAAAGACACTGAACAGCCAAAACAATACTAAACAAAGAAACACAAGAAACAAAGGAAAACTGGAAGAATTACACTATCAGCTATTTAAGTACATTACAAAGCTGTATTAACAAAAATAGAATGGAGACGGCAAAAACAAGCAACAAAACAGACAAATAGCACAATCCGAAGAAGAGAAAATATATAAATATATAAACTTTTTACACTCAACCGATTTTCAAAAATGGTGCCAAGAATATGCTCTAGGGAAAGAACAATACGTCAATAAGTTGTGCTAGAGATAGTGGATTCCACATAAGAAAGAACAGATTACAAACTTAAATTTAAGACATAAAGGCACTCAAAGATCCAGTCCCAAGAAATACAAAGGACCCCAAATAGAATCAACCCAAGAAGATCTTCTCCAAGCACATTATAGCCAGACTGACCAAAACCACAGACAAAGACAAGATACTAAGATTGGCAAGAGAGAAACAGCAAGTTACTTACAAAGGATATACCATTAAGCTAACAGTAGACCTCTCATCAGAAACAATGCAAGTGAGGAGAGAATGGGAAAATATATTCAAAGTGTTAAAGTAAAGGCAATTCCAACTGAGAATAGTGTACCCAGCAAGATTATCCTTTATATGGGAAGAAAAGACAAGAACATTCTCAGATAAACAAAACCTGAACGAATTGACCAACACCAGACCAGATCTCCAAAAAGTTCTCAAGGGAGTGCTATATCAGGAAAATTAAATACAGGCACACAGAAATAAGAGTTCAAAAACTAAGAAAATGGCTAACTTAATTGTAGGGACAAGTCTGGAGTTGAATATTATATCCCAGAATTCAATCGGGAAGATCAAACCACAACAGAAGATAAATTAAGTACATGAGACTGGACTGGTGAAATAGCATTCTGTGACTTTTGACTAAAATATTGCTACTTTTCTTCTAGGCGTTGTTATCTAGTTTTAAGAGTTTTTGTCCTGTCTTGAGCTGTTGATAGGTTCATGTACCTACTGTTTTAACAGAATACTAACCTATTTCCTGGCTTTAAGTTTTAAACAAAGTTCCTGGGAACCAGCAGTTAGCGTAATGGCTATGTAGCTGGACTCCCACGTAGTCGACCGCAGTTTGCGTCCCAGACCCGGTGGCTTAAAACTCACGCCAGGCGCATGTGCGTGCGTGCCCAAGATCCTGAGAGGAGAATGGAGGAGAAGGGATTGTGGCGTGACCATCCCCCCGGTGGGTGATTTCTTGCTTTCTGTCTCTATGTCGCTCTCTGTCTGTCTGGCGATCGCATGCGCCCTATAGCGAAAACCTCTCCAAAGGCAAAAAAAAAAAAAAAAACCCACCAAAGTTTCTTACCATTTCAAAACTGCTTTTCTTAGAATTACCAGCTGAACTTGCTACTGAAACTACTTTGATTATTTAAGAAATTGTGTGATCAATAAAATGTGGGGGGAAAAGGAATAGAAGACAACTGTAGACACCAGAGATAGTGTGAGAAGAGGGTGGGAAGGACAGAAGGTCAGAAATAGGTGTATATATATGAAACTAGAAATGGAAAATTATTGACGATAACATGCATTATTAAGCCACTATGCAGTATATTCTGGATGGGAAATCACATTTCGTATGCTGTGATGATGCTTAGGGGATGAATGTAAATTAATTAATTTTTTAAAAAAACGTTTCAGGAGGGAAAAAAAACCACGAAAACTGTTTATCTTGAAATTTTAAAAAATGCATTAAAAGTACCTATTTGATGACTGCAGTAAGATATGTAGCCCCAACTAGGTGCTAGTTTATAGTATGTTCATTCTACTCACTGAGGTTTATGCCTAAAGTCAGACTTGTGTTCATGGATATGTATATATCAGCTGTGCTTGCTATTGAAAATATTTAGGTTAATTAAGTTCCTTAGCAAATCAATAAAATGGGGGGAAAAGGCATAGAAAGCGACCATGGATACCAGAGACAGCATGGGAAGAGGGTGGGACATGGCAGAGGGTGAGAGATAGGGAATCAAGGATGGGAAAAAAAGGAAAAATATACAGAAAACAAGAAATGGAAAAATTACTTGTTGACAATAACACATATGTTGATGTGCTTGATTGAGCCAATGTACAGTGTATTCTAGATGGAAAATCTCCTTTTGTATGCTGTAATGATGTATAGTGAATGAATGTAAATAAATAAATTGAAATTAAACAAATTTAAAGGGAAAAAAAGACATAAAACTAAACTACCAAAAAAATGGGGAGAATGCCTCAGGTATTGGTCTGAGCATAGATCTGTCAAAAAATGACCTGAAAATTAAAGGAAACAAAAGCAAAAAACAACTTGGATTGTACCAAACTAAAATGATTCTGTACAGCAAAGAATCAAAAGTGTGAAGAGACAACCTACAGTAGAGGGTAAAAGTACGTTCAACCCAGTGCCACTCTCACAATCGTTACAGTACTTTGAGCTCCGTAGAGACAGAGCCGGGGCAAGTGAGAGCCAGATGGGCACTGTGCCTCATGGAAGAAAAATAAACAAAGGCAAAAGAGATCCTAAGAAGCTGAGAAGCAGAATGTCATCATTTACATTCTTTGTGCCCTTGCAGGGAGGAGCACAAAGAGCACCCAGACGCTTCAGTCAACTTCTCTAGAGTTTTTGAGGGAGGAGTACAGGGAAGGTAATTAGGGATAAAAAGAAGAGAGGTAAGATATTTGTGGAACACAGAAATGTTTTATTACCTGTTGATGATGACATGTTTAGTATTTTCAACTGGACCAATTTGAGGTATATTTCATTTGGGTAAATTATCTATACAAACTAAATGATGTCTAGCAATTGAATGTATAAAAAAGTAATTAGTATAATTTAAAAATTAATAAAATAGAAGTGCCCAGAGAGGTGGAAGACCATGTCTGCTAAACAGAAAGAAAAGTTTGAACATATGGCAAAGGCATACAAGGCCTTTATGAAAGTGAAATGAAAATCTGTATCCCTCCTAAAGGGGGGGGGGGAGTTCAAGATCCCAATGCACCTGCGAGGTCTCCTTTGACCTTTTTCTGGTTCTATTCTGAATATTGCTGCAAAGTCTAAGAACATCCTGCCGTATCCGTTGGTGATGTTGCAAAAAGACTGGGAGAGATGTGGAATAACACTGCTATGGATGATAAACAGCCTTATGAGAAGGCTTAGCATTATGCCATACTGAAGGAAAACTATGAAAAGAATATTGCTGCATGCTGAACTAAAGGAAAGTCTGATTCAGCAAGAAAGGGAGTTGTCAAGATTGAGAACAGCAAGAGAATGAGGAGAAAGAGGAGGAAGATGAGGAAAATGAAGAGGAGAAAGATGTAGAGGATGAAGATGATGAATAAGTTGGTTCTAGAAGTTTTTTTCCCTTGTCTGTAACACATTTAATCCCCTGTACACAATTCACTCCTTTTAAAAAACAAAATTGAAATTTAAGGCCATGTAAGATTTGTTTTTAAACTGTACAGGTTCTTTTTTCATATAGTTAACACACTAGCAAATCTGTCTTTAAGATAGCCCTGTTCTGGTGGTATTTTCAATAGACACTAACCTTGCCTAGTATAATATTAGGGTTGTAAATTGGCATGGAAATTTAAAGCAGGTTCTTGGTGCATAGCACAAATTAGTTATATGTGGAAATGGTAGTTTTTTCATCTTCAGTTGTCTTTGATGCATCTTATACTTAATAATAGTTGTTTTACCATTCTTCCCCATTTTCCACACCATTGGATTCTCCAGCTTCTAGCTACAGTTGAGCCAGCCTCAGTGGGATGGAGTGATGGAGCTACAGAGAAAGTGTCACTTACCTCCCTCCATCGGTCTTTGAACTCCCAGGTGTGTGAGTTGTGGTCTCAAGGGTTCCAATCTTCCACATCCTCAATGCCATTGGATTCTCCAGGTTCCAGTGACAGTGCCGAGCCAGCCTCAGTGAGACACAGTGACAGAGCTACAGAGAGACCACAGCTCACCTTCCCCCACACGTGACTTTTGGAATACCTGTTGTCCTTGAGATTTCGTATTTTACAGGCCTCTGCAAGGCACTGTATCGTACCTCTTTCTTTACTTACATCCTCCAGTTTAACCCCAGGTACACCTGGTCCTGAAACTTTGGGGATAAACCAAGCACCTCAAGCTGGATACATACACCATTCTCTGATTGGAAAATAAAGTCCCCTCCAAAGAACACACTAGAGAAACAGAGCACTTCTTTCCCCCCGACACTAGATGATCTGTCCAAGAGTGATAGTGGGGTGTTGAGATCCCCAATAATTAGTGTATTGTAGTTCTAGCAGTCTTTCCTTCATGTATTTGGGTGCTCCTGAGTTGGGTTCACAGATATTTAAAAGTGTTATATCTTGAATTAGCCCTTTTAGTACTATATAATGTCCTTCTTTGTCTCTTCGGATAGCTTTTATCCTAAAGCTACTTTGTCTGAAATCAGTATTGCAACTCCAGCCTTTTTTTTTTTTTTTTTTTTTTTTTTTTGGTTTACATTTGTATGGATTACCTTTTTCCAGCTCTTCACTTTTAGTATATGTATGTCTTTATGCAGGAATTCTGTTTCCCTTTTTTGCAGAGGTTTTTACTGTAGAGTATGTGCACTCGCCAGAAAGACATAGAGACATAGAGAAACAAAGAGACAGAAAGCAAGAAATAACCCTCCGGGGGGGATGGCCATGCCACAATCCCTTCTCCTCTATTCTCCTCTCAGTATCTTGGGCAGGCACACATGCACAGGTGCCCAGCACGAGTTTAAGCCACCAGATCTGGGACTCGAACCAAGGACGACTACATGGGAGTCCAGCAACATAGCCATTACACTAACTGCTAGTTCCAGGAGTTATGTTTCTTGTAGAGAGCAGGTAGAATGTTTCTGCATTTTATACACTTGGCCAGTCCGTATCTCTTGAGTGGAGAATTTAATTTGTTAACATTCAATGTTATTATAAATATTTGTGGACTTGTCATTTTGATAGCCATTTTTTAAAGAATTACTTATATTTTATTTAATTCCACTTATTATTATTTTTTAAATATGACCAGACAGGGACAGAGAGAAGAGGAAAGTGAGAAAGCAAGCTGCCAATTCCGGGACTTGAACCATGTGGGAATCCAGAACCTTTAAGCACTATGCCACTTTTGTTCTATTATTTCTATTTGTCTCTCTTTAGTTTTCCTCATATAGGACTCCCTTCAGTACTCCTTAAAGAGCTGGTCTACTATTAGTAAATTCTTCTTAGGTTTTGTTGATCTGAGAGTGTTTTAACTATTCTTCCCATTTGAAGGATAGTCTTGCTGGGTAGAGTATTTTTAGTTGAAATTATTTTTCTTTTAGTGTTTTGAATATGTCTTCCTATTCTTTTATTGCTGCATTGTTTCAGAAGAAATGTCTGATGTTAGCTTAATAGGATAACCTGTGTAGGTGACATGACATTTCTCTCTTGCTATTTTTAGAATCTTGTTTTTGTCTGTGACTTTTACAATTCTGGTTATAAAGTGCTGTGGAGAGGATCTTCTTATATTGATTCTATTTGGGGTCCTTTGGATTTCTTCCATCTGGAAGCCTGAATGTTTCTGCATATTGAAAAAGGTTTCTGCAAGTATTTCATGGAATAGATCTGTGCCCTTGTCTGATTATTTGCCTTCTGGAACACCAATTATTTAGGTATTTGGGTGTTTAATGGTGTCCAGTATTTCCTATATGTTGTCCTCATTTTAAAAAATTTGTTTTCATTCTTTTTTGTGGTTTTATCTAAGTCAGATATTTTGTTTTCCAAATCAGGGGTTCTATCTTTTGCATGGTCTGATCTGCTCTTAATATTTTCAAGGGAGACTGTAATTGCCTGCATTACAGTCTTCATCTCTAGAAGTTCTGTTCGATTATTTTTCTGTTGTCTATCTCTTCCTTCAAGTCATGAAAGGAGTTCCTTATTTCCTGGAGTGCAATGTCTCTTTTCTCTTGCTTGCATATCATAGAATTTTGTCATCATGAGTATTCTGAATTCTTTTTCTGATATTTTGGTAAATTCTTGTTTTTGTTTTTGTTTTTTTCCTCCATAGTTGTAGATGAGGTATTGATTTCCCTTTCTGGAAACATATCTCTTGGTTTTCTTCTCAGATTTTTAGTAATTTGGCAATGTTTTCCCTTTTGACTAATTCTTTGAAAAAGGTTTCTGCAATTGTAAACTTGTGTGCTTTCTTTTGATGTGAATTACTTCCATGCCAATTTCTCTTTTGTATTGTGATTTTCAATGTAGTATCCACAAGAGGAGCATTGATTTTGAATTTATGGAGAGGAATTTCTCCCTCTTCATTGCTGGTTCAGTGGAAGGTGAGGACTTTTTTGAGCCTCACAATCTTCAGATGTTTAGCTACTATAGAGCTAAACCTGTCTAGACTCTCTGGGGTTGGAGGTTGATCAGTGAAATTACAATATAAGGTGGAAGAAAGAAAGAAAGTCAAAATTGATCAAAGATCTAAATCTAGGATCTCAAACTACAAAACTACTGGGGAAAAAATAGGGAAAACTGTTGCAGGCATCAGGACAGGCAAAGATTTCTTAAATAAGATCCCCAAAGCATAAAATAAACTCAGAAATAGACAAGTAAAATTATACCAGGTTTTATAGTTTCTGTATAGCAAAAGTAACAATAAGAGTGAATCAACAACCCTTGAAATAGGAGACTATATTTGCAAACTATGCCTCAGATAAAGGACTGACAACCATAATATACAAGGAACTCAAGCAACTTACCCTCCCCCCAAAAAATGATCAGCCATTTAAAAAAATGGGCCAATGAGCTGAACAGACAGCTAAATTAGACATACCAACTGCCAAAACGTATATGAAAAAAAATGCTCAGCATTACTTAAGGGAGATGCAAATAAAAACTAAAATGAGATACCACCTAACCCCAAAATGGCAAATGATAAAAAAAAAAATAAGTGATGGCAAGGCTGTGGAGTAAAGGAAACTCTCCTTCGCTGCTGGTAAGAATGTAAATTAGTACAGCAACTATAAAGATCAATATGGAGATTCCTCAAAGACCTACAAATAGAACTACCATATGGTCCAGCAACTCCACTCCTGGATATCTACCCAAAGGACAGGAATTCACTCAGTTGCAAAAAACATTTGCACATCTATGTTTATTGTGTCATTACCCAAATGTCTACAAACAGAAGAACAGCTTGAAAAGGTGTGACACATATACACTATGGAATACTATTCAGCCATAAAAAATACAATAATATCCTAGTATTTGATAGAAAGTGGATGAATATGGAAGGTTTAGTGCTAATTAAAGCAAGCCAGATCATTAAAGAGAGCCATCGTATGTTACCAATGAATATACAGCAAATATATGTACTCCGTGTATTTGTATGCAGAGCCATTATGGATACTAGAGATAGTGGAGGAGGAGGGTGGGAAATTAGGGAGGCTGAGAGGGAGAAATCAAGAAGAAAAAAGGAGGGAACCAGCAGTTAGCATAATGGCTATGTTGCTGGACTCCCACATAGTCGACCGTGGTTCGCATCCTGGACCCGGTGGCTTAGAACTCACGCCGGGCATGTGTGCGTGTGTGCCCAAGATTCCGAGAGGAGAATGGAGGAGAAGGGATTGTGGCATGACCATACCCCTGGGGAGTGATTTCTCGCTTTCTGTCTCTATGTCTCTCTCTGTCTGTGTGGCGAGTGCATGCACCCTATAGCAAAAACCTCTCCAAAAAAAAAAAAAAAAAAAAGGAAAGAAGCAAAAACATTTAAGGGACATAAAAATGAAAAATTACTAGTTGATGATAATATTTATGGTAATATATTTGATTGAACCAATATGCAGTATAATGTATATTGTAAAATTCATTTGTATGTGGTTATGATACACAGTGATATTAAAATTAAAATTAAAAAAATAAAAGTTATGTAGAATTCTGAATGAAGCCATGGAGACCTGGACTTTTCTTTGTTGAGAGGCTATATATTTCTGATTCAATCTTATTGCTTGTTATGGGTCTGTTCAGACTATATCTTCCTAATTTAATCTTGATAGATTATATGTGTTCAGAGATTTGCCCATCTTATCCAGGCTTTCTTGGTTGTTGGCATATATTCACTTGTAGTAGTCTCATGATCGTTTGTATTTGTTGTATCTCCTGTAATATTGCATATTTAATTGCTGGTTTGAATAATCCATTTTTGTTGTTGTTGTTGATCTTGTTGTTTTGGAGAGGTTTTTGCTACAGGGCACGTGCGCTTGCCAGAAAGACAGAGAGAGACAGAGAGACAGAAAGTGAGAAATCACCCCGGGGGGGATGGCTATGCCGCAATCTCTTCTCCTCCAGTCTCCTCTTGGGATCTTGAGCATGCACATACACGTGCCTGGAGTGAATTTAAACCACCGGGTGTGGGACTCAAATGAAATGAAATTAGGGAGAAAAAATAGAGAGAAATGCACAGAAATGATGTATTACCTGTTGATGATGTGTATAGTATTCTCAACTGAATGAGTCTGAGGTATATTTCATGTTGGGTAAATTCTCTTTACAAAGTAAGTGATATATATAGCAATTGAATGTAAAAAATAATAGTAATCGTGAAAAAAAAAAAAGAAATTAGGCTGCCAGTCTCTAGATCTGACCTGTTACACCCTTAGGTTTGTTTAATATACTGCAGTGAAGATCCTTGGACAATCTGTGGGCAAATGTTTTCACATACACTGTGAGAAGGCAGGTGCCCACCAAGTTCCGGCCACTGTGGGAGATATTTTCCATCAGGGCTTCCTCCTCTCTTCCTCACAACGTTGTGCAAAATTAATCAGTATTTGATGTAACAGGAAACACACCTGAGGCTCAGAGAAGGCCCTGTGAATTGTTGGCATTAACACTGAGATAGCAGGATGAAGGAAAAGCATGGGCAAGTGCCTGTGTACACCTGAGATGGGGTGGTAAGGGGAGAATGGGAGTGTGGTAAGGGGAGGATTTGGAGTTGTGGGGAGAGAAACCCAGCCAGTACCTCAGGAACAGCCATGACTGTTGGTGTCAGCCTCATTCCAGAGTCCATGGAGGCCGCTATGCCAGACTAGACCTGTCCTTACTTTGAGTCTTGCCAGAACATAAACACAGGTAGACAGATTCTCTTGGAAAATCACATGAAATCTCCCCAACCTCCTGGGCTCCTTTCACACTGATCCAGACAGTTCATACATCAGAGAGAAACAAACATTTTCACTCCAGATTACAGATGCAGGGCCTAGACTAAGGGCTTTACTCTGAAGGGTGGCATTGCCCAGCCCACACTGTGTCACTTGGACTGTCCCATGGCAGGTCTGCCTGGTCCTGTTGCTGATCCATGACACATGACTTGCACTGCCAAAACGGCCTTCAACTATACCCAAGTACTCATCTTCAGATCGCCAGTCCGGGTCCACAGATGTAACTGAATCCAACACAGTCCTCTAAGGCACTTCCTCACTTCCATCTTCTCACCTGATTACTCCCAGGACATTCACACTCCCACGCCATACTCTGGGGTCCTGCCCTCTGCCAGTGCTTTTATTACGGGTGATTTCCAAGCTCTATGCCCTTTGAAGTGTCTCTGCTAGGAGTGCTGAAGCCCTTCAAGTTGGTGGCATGTCTCATTACTCACAGAGCTGAGACCAATGGCCAGTGATACCTCTCCATCAGCAAAACTGCTATTTCTGACTTCTTTGAAAAATATTTTTTGTGTCTGTCTACAAGAGAACACTGCAGCCCATCTCATGCTCAGGTTATGGCATGCAGGGTGGTCCTGGGAAAGGAGGGGGCTCTTTGCCAGCAATGTTGACTGGTAGAAAAGAAATTTAAGATATGTTGATATGACAGGGAAAGATACCAACACCAACAAAGGCACAACCACAGTGAGGCCGGTGACAATCCCTGGCACTTTGCCCAACACCAACTCTCACAACAGCCACAAAACTCTCCATTCTGTGGGGTCCTTCTGACAGATTAGGGAGAGAAGGGAAGTCACAGAATAAACTGCTGTCACTGCATGTCATGGCCTTGATCTACCCATGTAGGAAAGGCTAGGGGCCGGTCCCAGTAAACAGAGGCAACTGCAGGCTAATGACGGCATATTCTAGACACAGGGGCATCCATGACCAGGGCAATCCTCACCCCTCCCTCATCACCACCATCACCACCACAGATGCTCATTACCCACAGGTTAAGAACAGAGAGAGTGAGAGTAAACAAGAGTCCATTCACTCTACATGTATGAACAGCTACTCTGAGGAGAACTTCCTCCAAGCCTTTCTTGTTCTTTCTGATTCTCAGAACGCTGCAAGATAAGTAGGACATAAATGTAAGGAACAGAATATCTGCTCTGACTTCAAGGGAACAGTGACTCCCACGGGAAGTAGAAAATTTGCTCAGTCATACAGCTTGCAGGCAGCAGATTCTCCTGGCAAATCACGTGAAATTTCCATAACAGTCCATATTAGCTCTGCCCACGAATCCCTCCTATTTCTTCTCTCTTTCCTTCCCTAAACTAGGGTCTTCTTCTCATTAGATATGCAGAAGTATAACCTCAGTCCTCAGCATCTAATCACTTAAAGCTTTTGGAGACCACAAGATGGCAATGAGCTGGGAACCCTGTAGGTTCTTGGGGAAGATTTTCCTTTTTGAAAGGAAAGATGCTCAAGACACACAGAAAACGCACACCAGGAATGATGCCAGGAGATGGTGCCACATACAGACAGACATACATACATACATACATACATATGACTTTCCTGACATCATTACAGTGGAGAGGGCCTCAGCATTTACCTTGTCCTATTTTGGGTCCTCAGGCGGGATCGTGCAGTTGCTCCTCTTGGGAAATGTACAATGTCCTGAATTTCGTATGATTGAAAAAGTGTCTGGAATTTAATAAGACTTGCACATATTTGGCAGCAAAATAAAAATTCATGCATGCTTTCTTTTGCTATCTTACTCCCCTTCCCACTTTCAGGTCCCTCATTAGAGGCAGTGGGTGTATCAGATGCCACAGAAGACCCCTGAGGACAAGGGAGAAGTCCATGACTTGACCATGAGGAAGACACTATGGAACCCTGCTTTGGGGGCTTTCACAACAAATCAACCATTGGGGAACAGTTAGGTAAACTAGTGGAAATTAACAGTTAAATAGTGTTTTGTTTTGTTTTGTTTTTAATTTTTTTAACCTCACATAAGGTAAAGGATAATGTAAGCACAGGTTAAAAATCAAATCAAATCAGCCTCAGAAAGAAAGAATATCAATCAATCCTTGACAAGAACAGCACCAGTCCTTTTCTTCAATCCACAGTGTACTTTTTATATCTTTATCTATAATATGCCTACCATATCAGATCAGGTATTATATAAATGTTTATGAGCAGAAAGGACTTATAAGACTAATAATGATAGTAATCACAAATGCATCCTTGTCATTTAATTGAAATTTTAGGTATACACTTACAATATAAAGAGTGAAATCTCACAGAAATTTAATTTACTACTGTGTACTATAGTTCATAGAAAAAGATAAAAATAGACAAAGATAACAAAGGAATATCCCAAAATTCTAAATAAATTTCTATTTTTCTCTGCAGAAATGTAGACTATTTCTCCAGGAAGTCCATTTAAAAAGAAAACAAAAAGTCTTTCATTAATACCTCAGTTCCATTCTGAAATGTTGTTGGTATAGCTTTTTGCTTTATTTATTTATTTATTTATTTATTTATTTATCCCATAGGGCACATGTGGTAACTGAAAAGACAGACAAAGAGGGGTTGAGTAATCACTGCTAGGGGATGGCCATGCCACAATCCTTTCTCCATTCTTTTCATAGAATTTTGGGAACACATGCACCTGTGCTGTTTGATTTTCAAGCCACTGTGTCTGGTATGAAAATCACATACTTGACCATGTGAGATCCAGCCCCTTTACCTCTATACCACCTGTTGATCCTGCCTAGTTTTTAAAATTGTCAAAATAAAATAATGTGAAGCTTTCACCATTGACTCAAGGAGCGACAGATATCTGACCCTTTCCTTCTAGCCACACTCTTCAGTGGAGAGTAACTAAGAATTGGAAGCAATAATCCAGAGAAAGAAGGAGAAATGGGAAATCAAAGGTTGCCCAGCCTTAGCTCATCAGCATAGTCCCCTGCCCAGCCTGTAATTGGGAAGAAAAGTTGCTCCAGCCTTCAAGAAACACCACCTGGTTCCTGCAGTCCCAGTGATAGAAAGTAGAGGCTTCTGCTGACACTGACTTTTGCTGATGCTACTCTGTCCCTCACCAATCCAGGAGCAACAGGGAAGCAAAGGCTTCCTGGACTTAGCTCATCAGCAAGGACCCTTGAGCAGACTGCAGCTGGGGATGAATTAGACTATCATCTTATATCCTACTTTTCCAGCTCAACCTCCAGCCACACTGGAAACAGATAGGTTTGTGTATACAGTAAACAAATACCTGAGGACAGTAAGGATTTAGAAGAATTCTATCTCCCCAAACCCCTCAATAGCAAAAGGAGAAAATCTCCCTTCTGAAAACCTAAACTCAAAACTTCCACTGTAAATTTCACTTGCCTAACCAGAGTGGAGTAGAGAAACTGGCATGCAGTTAACTCACAACATAGGGAAGTGCACAAGGACACAGCCACAGAATATACTCCAAAGAAGTAGGAAGAACTGAGTATATCACCAGATGACTAAAAATCAAAGCAGAGCTTTAAGAAATAGGAGAAAGCCAGGAAATATTTCCCTCACAAAGGAACATAATAACTCTTCATCAACAATGGATAAAACACAAGAGATCACAGAAATGTCAGAGAAAAAAAATCACAATACTCATTGTAATGAAACTCAATGAAATGCAAGAGATTAGAAAATCCTTTCACGGGGGACCAGCAGTTGACATAATGGCTATGTCACTGGACTCTCATGTAGTTGACTGCAGTTTGAGTCCAGACCCAGTGGCTTAAACTCACGCCGGGCACGTGTGTGTGTGCCCAAGATCCCGAGAGGAGAATGGAGGAGAAGGGATTGTGGCGTGGCCATCCCCCCGGGGGGTGATTTCTCACTTTCTGTCTCTCTCTGTCTTTCTGTTGAGTGCATGTGCCCTAAACCAAAAACTTCTACAAAAAAAAAAAAAAAAAAAGGAAAATCCTTTCATGACTTGAAGGATGAACTCCATAAAAAGACTGACACCCTGAAAAAGAATAAGACAGAACTTCTTTTTTATTTATTTCTTTTTTTGGAGAGGTTTTTGCTATAGGGCACGTGTGCTTGCCAGAAAGAGAGAGACAGAGAGACAGAAAGTGAGAAATCACTCCACCGGGGGGATGGCCATGCCACAGTCCTTTCTCCTCCATTCTCCCCTTGGGATCTTGATCATGCACACGTTCCCTGTGTGAGTTTTAAGCCACTAGGTCCGAGACTCGAACCGCAGTAGACTACATGGGAGTTCAGCAACATAGCCATTACGCTAACTGCTGGTCCCAAGACAGAACTTCTGAAGGTAAAGAATATGAGGCAAGAAATCAAAAACTCCCTCAACAGTATCAACAACAGATTAGACCATGAAGAATGTAGAATCACTGACCTTGAAAACAAGACCTTCAAATTAGTATATGCTACTAAATAGAACAGAAGAATAACCATTAAAAATTAGGACTACATGGGAACCAGCAGTTAGCGTAATGGCTATGTCTCTGGACTCCCACATAGTCGACCGCGGTTCGCGTCCCGGACCCGGTGGCTTAAAACTCACGCCAGGCGCTTGTGCATGCGTGCCCAAGATCCCGAGAGAAGAATGGAGGAGAAGGGATTGCGGCGTGACCATCCCCCCTGGGGTGTGATTTCTCGCTTTCTGTCTGTATGTCTCTCTCTGTCTGTCTGGCCAGGGCATGCACTCTATAGCAAAAACCTCTAAAAAAAAAAAAAAAAATTAGGACTACATGGGGGAAATCCCAGACACCATTAAATGAAGAAAAAGTCACATTATATGTACCTCAGAATATGAAGAGTCAGGTAAAGACATAGAAGATCTTTCAAGATATAGTAGCTGAAAACTTTCAAATTTAGAGGCATACAGACTTCCAAATTCAGTCAATACAAAGGACGACAAATAGATGTAAGATCATCTCCAAGGAATAGTAGCGCCAAATTGGTAAAAATCAAAGACAAAGACAATATTTTTAAAATGGCAAAAGAGAAATGCTAGGTTATACACAAAGGTTACCCAATTACACTATCAGACCTCTCTCTTATTTATGTATGGATGTATTTATTTATTTATTTTATTTTTGAAAGAGATTTCTGCTACAGGACATGTGCACTTGCCAGACAGACAGAGGGAGGCAGAGAGACAGAAAGTGAGAAATTACCCCCCAGAGGAGATGGCCTTCCCACAGCTCCTTCTCCATTATCTCTGGACCTTGGGCACACACACACAAGCGGCATGGCATGAGGAGGTCAGAGACCTGAATAGCGGTCAAATATATGGGAACCAGCAACATAACCATTATGCCATCTACTGGTCCCCAACATTGGACCTCTTAATTGAAACAATGCAGTCAAGGAAAGAATAGGGAGACATTTTTTAAACTCTGAAAGAAAAACTATTTCAACCAAGAGTACTATACCTGGTAAGATTATTTATCAAATGGGAAGGAGAAATAAAATCATTCGCAGATAAACAAATACTGAGCGAATTCACTGAAACTAAAACAACCTTCAAGAAATACTACACCAGAAAAACTAAAGGGAGATAAATAGAAGTAAGAGAATACAAAAGAATTAGGGAGAAAAAGATTAGTGAAAGGACAGGGATAAATCCTCACATATTAAAAATAACACTGAGTGTCAGGATTAAATTTCCCAACTAAAAGGCAAAAAATTCAGATTCAACTATTTTACACACAAGCAGGTTTAGTACAAATTCACCAATTATTTGATAAAAGTTGTCTCCACAGATTTCATATTTCACTTACATATTTAGAGAAAAAGTCCAAAATGTTAAAAGTAGCTGAGTCTTTGACAAAACAAATAATGATAAGTGCTGGAAAGGATGTGGTGAAAGGGGGACACTCCTACACTCTTGGTGGGAATTTAAATCAGTCCAGCCACTGTGAAGAATGATATGGAGATTCCTCAAAGACCTTCAAATAGAACTACCATATGATCCAGCAGTTTCACTCCTGGGTATCTACCAAAAGGACTCAGTCAAAAAGCCAAGCAGATTTTTTTCATCAAGTTCTGTTTCCCTTCTTGAAATTATCAGTCTTTTCAGATATTCATCACAAATTTAATAAAAGAAAAGGAAAAAACCTCTCAGAGTAATAGGAAAACAGAGTAATAAAGAATTGACTTAAGCGATTTGCAGCAATCATACATTATCTATCATCATGAACACAATGTACTTTTTTTTACCATCCTGAAAGACAACAAACTTTAGTTAGTGCCATTTTTAATCTAAAAAGCATGAAAATGTGAATCCTACTTCAATGGAATTCCTATTTAAAATGACTTATAAGATGAGCAAACATTGTCTTTACCTCATTAGTCTCCTATCAATAGATGAAGACACCAATTTTTGTACAAAATTTGATCCTTTCAATAATTGAATTACTGGGATCAGCAGTTGTTAGTGTGATGGCTATGTCGCTGGACTCCCATGTAGTCGACGGCGGTTCGAGTCCTGGACCCGGTGGCTTAAACTCACACCAGGTGCATGTGCATGTGTGTCCAAGATCCTGAGAGGAGAATGGAGGAGAAAAGATTGCAGCATGGCCAACCCCCTGGGGGTGATTTCTCACTTTCTGTCTCTCAGTCTCACTCTGGACTCTGTCTTTCTGGCGAGCACATGAGCCCTATAGCAAAAACCTCTCCAAAAAAATAAAAAAGAAGAATTGAATTCCTATAAGAGATGAAACAGAGAAATCAATCACCCTATCAACTGACCTTTTAGTTTTTCAATTATCAAAGGAAATAAATAGGTCTCAACAACAACAAAAAAGCCTCATTTTGCATAGGTTTGTCCCACTTCTTGCCACTCTGTGCAAGTTCCTAAAATGAAAATTCAAAGTATGAGCTGATCGGCAATTCTAAGGCCTCAGATGTCTTCCTGATGCCCAATCAATTGTCTTTCAAGAGAAGCAGGATCGAGAGATCCAGAGAAATGGCAAGTAACATAAAATAAACTAGGGTGTAGTTTTAGCTTTATCACTTAGTTCCTCAAAGATCAGGATAAAACTGGTCTTGTAGTCAAGGGGTTAAAAGAGGCAGATATCCCATGGCAGACCATTATTCTAAATCTAGTCCCTGGGGACTTTAACACATGACCTGTGCATGTGAACAAGTAGCCAAATTCCCAACCAGTTGGAGAAATGCAGGAAAAGGGATTGGGGCAAGATATGCTCCTTTAGAGTTTTCTTTCTCCCTCTCTCTTTTCTTCTGTCTCTCTCTGACAAGTGCACAGACCCTGTGTAATGAAAAAACAAAGTATCTAGATAACTCACAGTTGCTTTAAGGCAAGCTTTCCTATCCTCACAAGGAAACTGAAGGTGCATCGTCTCACAGGCAGGTAACTCCTATAAGATCCACAAACACAGTCCATGATTCCAGACCCCCTGAGAAGCATGACATCTCTCATCTGACCCAGAGCTTGACCAGATCTTCTATTTGTCCATTGTAATGGTGCTGCTGCCTAACGTCACTCTTCTCAGCACCACCTGCTGCAATCCCTGTAACAAACCCTCACAGATCTGTAGAACTACCATCTGCCAAGTAGCCACCTTGGTTGTCATCAGACAGCACCACTGAATCATCGCTGTCTATGAAGAACATTCAGAATGAACTAGCCACATTTTACAACAAGTAAATGTCTATTCATTCTCCACTGATAATGGCTCTCTACACATCAGATTTCTAACACATGGTTTAAACTTGCATTACGTACCATGTTTGCTTTGCAATATTTGGGTTCTTTTCTAAGCCTTAAGTTACTTGATAGGCTCTGGTAATGACTTAATCATTTTTACATTTTCTCAAGAGTCACATCAGGCCAAAATACTCCTGAACTTCAGTCTCCTGTAGCCATTGGCCTCCTAAGCATTTCTCTGCTAAACTATACTCATCCCACTCTCCCCACTCTCTTGAGCTCTTACTCCTGTTGGCCTCTTAGCTCAATAGATGAAAAGTCCCTCTATGCTGTCATATAGACCTTAACCAGAGAGAGTACAATATTCAAGATGTGCAGTGTATTCATGATGGGAAAATTCATCTGGTATGCTGTAAAGATACACAGTGAATAATGTGAATATATATATATATATATATATATATATATATATATATATATAACCAACCAGAGATAACCAGTCACTGTATTTACTTCTATTTAAATTTGAAACCAAGTCAAACACTTGTACTGGGAACATATGATAAAGAAAGTATAGGAGCACCAGAGTGTGGCATGTGAATTAAAGTGGCTACATCCAACATGGGTTAATGTGTGATCTGAGTCTTATACCTGGAATCTTGAGAAATGAGCCAGACACCAGACTAGTATTCATCGATGCTCAAGATCCTGAAAGGAGGGAGAAATGGTGGAGAAGGGATTGTGGTGGGACCAATCACCGTGGCGGTGAGGCTGCTTTCCCCCTTCTCTCTTTTCAGTGAGTGCATACACACTGCGCCAAAATTTAAAAGAAAAAGCAGAAACAAAGCAGAAGTCTAAAATCTTACCTTGATATACGTGATGCTTTACCTAAAAGAAGAAACAAAAAAAATGATGTCAAAACATATTATTAGGAAATATCCAGAGCTCCTATGATAAAATAATCAAAATTGTAACCAATGAAAATATAATAATGAATTAGTTCAACAATATAAACTCATAGGATTAAAAGTTTACAAAGAACCATCTCTTTAGGTAAAAATACATTATAAGGCATTTTTGATAAAAACCATAAAGAAAAAAACCTTATTTTTGTTATAATCCATTAGATGAAAAATAACCTAGAAATGCAGACTATAATTTTTCTGTTAATAATCTACCTCTTTTTTTTTTTAAACCTAAGATTCATAATGAAGGCTAGAACCAACCATTGTTTTAAAAGTCTCCACAAAAAATAAAAGACAAAAATCTTTGTAGCAATATGCCTCTTTCAATCATCAGAAACTGTCTTTGAAATGTGAATAGAGCCGGGTGTCTCCATGGATAAAACATAAACAAACACAGTCTTGTCCATTCACTAAACTGCTAAAATTGTGGATAGCCAAATCAGAAATATAGGGAAAGTCGGTCAGAGAAAATTAACTGAAAGAGAAAAGGCAGAGAACTTTTGCAGAATGGATAAAAAGTGCTTCTCAAACATGAGTCATCCCCAGGAGACTTCATAGAAAGACAACTAAATGAAATCCAGACAGGTTCTCATTTTTCCACCACGTAAGAAACATTTTCCGACACCCTAGAACAAATTTTCTCTTTTGCAAGTGATCAGGTAGAGAGTCCATAAAACAATTTTGCCAAGATTTTGGAATATAATGAGAGCATCAGAAAACCACTTAAAAGAATTTTTATGATGGAAAATGTAAACAGAAAACCAAGGGTGTTCTTTGAACTTTGCATCTTTCTCAGGAAACACTGAACTTTCTGTACTCACATCATGCCACCTGCAGGCAGGGCTAAATGGGAAGACGAATGTGTCATAAAATTTTTTTTTCTTTTCTTTTTTTTGGGAGAGGTTTTTGCTATAGGGCACGTGCGCTTACCAGACAGACAGAGAGAGACAGAGAGATAGAAAGTGAGAAGTCACCTCCCAGAGGGGATGGCCACGCCTGTAATCCCTTCTCCTCCATTCTCCTCTCAGGATCTTGGGCACGCATGCACACGTGCCCGGTGTGAGTGTAAGCTACCGGGTCCGGGACTCGAACTGCAGTTGACTACGTGGGAGTCCAGCGACATAACCATTACGCTAACTGCTGGTCCCTCATAAAATTTTTGATAAAGTTGTTCCCCCTACACTGTCCCTCTTGTTTTGTTCAATATGATTTGTCACCTTCACTGAATCCAAGTTCAAAAATATGTGAGTATGATCAAATAAAATAGTTTGAGAGGGAGGGACAATATTCATATAATTTATCATCGTGTACTATAATTTTTAAACATTATCATTATTATTGATCTCTTCTTGTGCCTAATTTACAAATTAAACTTGATCATTGATAGGTATGTCTATATAGTCTCCAACTTAGAATGATTCTACTTACTACACTTTTGACTTTATAATAGTGCAAAAGCAATATGCTCTCAAAAAACCCAGTATTTCTAGAATTCCATTTCTCACATTTAGTATTCAATAAAATATAAGAAATAGTCTACACTTAATTATGAAATACATTTTGTGCTGAATGGTTTTCCACAACTATATGCTAAAGTAAGTTTTCAAGCATGTTTTCCGTAGGCTAGGTTATGATGTTTGGTAGGTTAAGTATATTAAATTATTCCCAATTATGTTATTTTCAATATGGTGGGTTTTAGGGGACATAAGCCCATCACAAGTTGGGGAACACATCTATACAAGAAGATTTAGCATGTACAGAATTGGGTGCTATCCCCAGTTTTCTCTGGAGGTTCTTAAAAAGGTTACTCCGCAGATAATGGGGAAACTATTGTATTTAGTTTTTTCTTTTTGACAGAAAATATTTGTAAGCTGTAGTATTCTATTGAGACTATGTTGTTTTCTTCACTGAATTCTGTATTAAGAATGTCCTCTTGAAATGGCAACTGTGGTTAGAATCTCAGTTTGGTCAGCCTGGAACACACAGGCCACTTGCATGTGCTGAAGAGCTCAAGGGTCAGAGATGCCAAGGGCTGCAGGACTAGAGGAAGCGTATCTGAGTGTGAGCAGACCCCGTGGAGTGTGCTCATTTCCTTCTCTCTCTCGTGCACATGCATGTGCTCCATGGTGATTAAAGAAATAATTAGAAAAGTGAATATATACACTGAAATATGTTGAATGAGGGTGGGAATAGAGCGCTGTTCGTGCAACTATTTTCAAATCGATGGACAGGTGAACTTTTGTACCATTCTTGCAAATTTCTGAGATTATTTTAAAATAAAATGATGAGACTGTTGACTTCCTTGCACATTTTACACTAGCCTTTAAAGTATTTTCCCAATCTAACGGGAAAAAGAATGAGTCTTATTTTACCAATTGTCATAGCACTAACCACCTTCTAACATACCATGCACCTTATTTACCATACCTACTGTATATCTTCTATCTCTGTTTATTCAGTGATTCTTAATCCTTACCACCCCAAGGAACATCTGACTTACAGCAAGAGGCAGACGCCAAAAATCTGAAGAATGTCTGAAGGGATGACACCTACTGAGTCCTCAATGAATGACAGGGATGACCAGCCTTACTGCCCCCCTACTGGAATGTAGGGACACGGGGGGCAGAGAACTGACCTCTGTGCACTGGGACATCTCAGAACCTGGGACAGTTCCTGGCCTTCACACAGCTCCCTGAGGTGGTGAGCAGACACTAGCCTGGCTCTGAAGGGCCACAGTGGCTTTGGGATCAGTGGTGTTCCATCCTCATGGCCACCTTACAGTCATTGGAGCAGGTTCCAGAGCTGGTCAGATGGGCGGCCCGACCCAGGAGGCTGGGGTGAAGGCCTGGGGCCCCGGGGCCGCTGCTCGGGCTTCCCGTGGCTCACCCTGTCCTGGGGCTGCCTCTCCTCGAGATCCCTATGGACTCTCACCTCTCCGCCCGCCAGGACCAGCTAGTTCGGGCTCGCCTCTCCTCCTGCCCTTCTAGGGGCGCCTCCCGGTGTTCTCCCTGCGGGCTCGGCGAGGCTGTGGACCGCGGTCCGCTGGGGCAGAGGAAGCGCCAAGGTCAGACTCCCGGCGGGCGGTGTCCTGGGGAGGAGCGGCGAGCTTGGCGGCCTGCACCGTCCCTGGGTCCGCCCTGAGACCGGGTCACACCCGGATTGTGACGTCAGCGACCCGCCCAACGACGCGGAGGGAAGGGAGTACCAGCGGCGTCTGCGCCTTGGCCTCCACCGGTGGACCCAGGAGCGCTGGAGGGGAGCGGGTCAGAGCCCGGGCTGCAGCCACCGCCGCCGCTGCTGCTGCCCTGCTCGGACCGGAAGTGGCGGTCGCGTCTGGAAGAACGGGAGTGGCGGGAACGGCGACCGAGCGGCTGCGGGGACGTCTGGGGGTTCCCGCGGAGTCGGCCCTGGCCCGGCGCCGCTTCCTCAGAACGGCTGGGCAGGCGGCGTCCGCGGAGGCAGCCCGCGAGCTCACAGCCCTGTCGTCTCACCTGCGCCCTCCTGGCTGGAAGGGCTCCGTCTGCACTGGGGTTCCAGCCTCAGGCCGCCCTCTGCGCAAGATGAAGGAGCCCGGGACGCGGGAAGCCGGGATTCTCACCTGGGCGGCCTCAAACCAGTGTCTGCGCATCGCATCGCAGGCCTCACGGAATTCCTGGACCCGGAGATGGCTGGCGGATAGGTCTGAGGTCTCAGGCAGCCCTCGAGTGCCGTCTGGCTGTTCATCTGGCCACCTCTTAGTAATCCGTTTCATTCATGGTGAAATTGTTATGGCCTGCACCCCGACTCCAGGATGTGCTGTGCCCACTTTTGAATTCTTGATGCAGGTCTGGTCTCAGTACGGGCGCACGAGAACAACCCCGGGTGGACATACCAAAGCGTGTTGACTAAAGTACAGTTGTTGAGAGACTGAGTGAGGTCACCGTAGTAAGTGATCAATAAATGCTACCTCCTATTGTTTGCAAATCCTCATACCTTTTATAAACAAAATCTACAACAGCAAGGGTCTGCCTAGTTAACTACCAACTCATCAAAGTCGTTTCTGTCCAAGGTGCTTAAGACCTCAGCAAGTGCCTCCATTTCTCTGGAGTCCAGAGATCATTTGTCATAGATTTCCTTGCTGTCCTTTCTAGATTGTTATTTTTAGAGGTTTCTGTCTTAGGGCACCTGTGCTCTCCAGACAGAGAGACAGAGACACTGAGAGGGAAAGTGAGAAATCATCTCTCCGCAGTAATAGCTGCAACATCTTCTCCATTCTCCTCTAGGAATCTTGTCCGCGCGTGCTCGTACACACACACATGCACACACACAGGCCAGGCATGAGTTTCAAGCCACCAGGTCTTGTATTTGAAGCGCAGTAGTCCTTGAAGGGGTCCAGCAGCACCCCCACTGAGCCATCTGCTGGCCTCCTTACCTAAATTTTTTAAGTTCCAAGAAGACTGGACCATGTCCTCCATTCTTTTTTTATTATTACTTAACTTTATTTATTAGTATCATAATTTTTTATATTACATAGAATCACACACATCTTTACAGTGTATCGCACTTTGTTTTCCAGCAGGAATACCATACATATCAGTCAAGAAAAAGACATTACTGTCCACATCATCATCATTAAAGAGCTTTTCATCTTTTTTTTTCAGATGATGATTATTATTCTTTTTTTTAAAAAAAAATTCAATCACTATATACCATTTGCATGCCCTGCATTCTTATCTCGTAGCACTGTGCTGTGTACATATGCAAGGTCTTAGAAAATGCAAAGGCAAAAGAATGGCTTAATCTTGCAGTGCTTCTTTACCTTCATAATCATCTGAGTTATTCAATGTTACTGTAAAACCAGGGGAACAGATAAAATTAGCTGAATTTGCAAGAATGGATCTTAAGGCCCATGCACATAAAATGACCACTGAAGACCATAATTGAAAAAGTGGTGGGAATTAGTAAAAGAAGCCCGGTCTTGTGCTTGAGCTTAATTTCCCTTAATCACAATACATTAATAGGGTTTCCCCTAGTACGATTAGTTTGGTAACCTATTCAGGCAGTACTTTGACTGCCTTGATCACACTGGGTTGTTTTACATTTCTAGGCAGCTTGGATTGATTAGGAGAAAGTCAATCGCTCCAGCAAATGGAAATCTAGGAAGAAGCAAATCCAGTGAGTGCTGTGAATCTCTAAGCTCTTTAAGCCCTTGTATTTTTCAGTACTGGTAAAGTATAAGAACACACTGACCTTTTGCAGAGAGGTTGATTGTTTGATTAATAGTCATTTTGAGTCAACATGCTAGAATGATGGGAAGCACCACTTTACCCAGGAAATAAGTCTGCACTGCCAATGGCCAAAGCTAGCACTACATGAGCCGCTTTCAAATTGTAGAGAGAAGCCAGTCAAAACATGATGGTCTGTGAATTTTATATAAAATGTGTTGACTAGAAAAATAACAACATTTCAAATATCTAAATGTTTTTATATTTAAAAATCACTTTAGGATTATGTACAAAACCACAGTGGTTTAGAAACCAAACTATCTACCTTTACAAAAAAGATGTACATTTCAGTTTCTATATAGTCTTTATATTTAATTATGGGAATATATTATGTTTTTATTAAGTACCTCTATGCAAAACTTAAGTCACTTGGTTTATTCTTTGGTATAAATTTATTACAACCTTTATGTCACTGTTTAGTCATTTTGTTATGATATGCTTTTGTTTTGCTTTGTTTCTGTAGAGGTTTTTGCCTTAGATTTGTGTGCTCTCAGAGAGAGAAAGACAGAGACAGTGAGAGGGAATGTAAGAAATCATCCCCCAGGGGAGATGGCCAATGCCACAATCACCTGTCCTTCATCCTCCAATTGGGATCTTGGGCACGCATGCCCATACACGCATGCCCAGCATGAGTCTGAAACCACGTTTGACCATGTGGGAGTGACGTAAAATCTACCCCAACTACTGGTCCCATTATAATATGCTTTTGCTGAAACTCTTTATTAAAATAATAATAACTCTTTAATTTAATGTTATGAAGATAGTAAGTTTAATTTAGTATGAATGCATCATTAATTAAAAAGGATATATTCAAGTGGCAGTTGAGTTTTTCATTTAGTTGAATTTTATTGCACATCAACTGGAGAGATTAAATCTGAGTTTCATTCTCAAGCATCCAAGTCTTTGTAAATTTTATATGGAACTGACAAGAATAAAGCAGGTGTGCTGGAAAATTTTCAATCCAGAAATTAGTTTCAAGAAAGTTATGGTCATGTACCATTTAGAATTAGATGTATTGTGTATTAGGAGATGTCTCCTCCACAGTCCATTTGGGTCTTTAAAAAATTAAAAAAAAATTGTGGTTAAAAAATAAATATCAAGTTTATATTATGGAAATAAAGTGACTCAAATTTGTCTTCTGTCATTCTAGATATAGTTATTATATTCCTATGTGAGTTTTAGATTTGTCAACATAATTTTCCTACCTCAGTGAGTTCTGATCATGTCTATTATTCCTCTCGTACGTGTTTTAGCATCTTTTCACTAAATAGACATTTTGTGAGTGAGAATCTCTTTTTTAATAACATCTCCCTATGGATCCTAACCCAAGTGCTTAACACTTACTTACTTGATAATTATGGAATTTGATTTTTGTGTTCAGGCTCTGTGACTCCCTCTTCAGGATCAAGTTGATGAACCCCCCCCCCCCCCCCCCCACACACACACACAAGATTTGCTTATCTAAGTCCTATAAAAGGATTCATAAGATTCAGCAAGAAAAGAAAATTACTTTTGGTACTGGGATTTCAGAGCTTTCTACTTCTGAAGTAAAATTATGTGCATGTGTTCCCTGGTCAGGTAAGAAATAAATTATGCCTATCCATCACCAATGGGTAGCGTCACCTTTATGGAACCAAGAAAAGTAAATTCACTTTTATTTTTAAATGATTATTTTAGGATACCTTATTATTTTATGACTTATCTTTAAGAATCTTTCCATGTGCTCCTCTTTATTCTCAGTCCAGGCAAAGATGAGTACTAAATAGAGAGTCTCATTGGGCTACAACCTGTGCTTTTATGCTTTGCCACTTACTAATGTAGATAACAAGAAAAAAATATGGGTCATTTAAAGTAGATCTTCTGTATAACCCTGATACAGCATTGCTATTTTTTTTTTAGAGGTTTTTCACTATAGGGTGCGTGCGCTCACCAGACAGACAGAGAGAGAGAGACAGAGAGACAGAAAGCGAGAAATCACCCACCAGAGGGTTTGATTGCCATGCCGCAATCCCTTCTCCTCCATTCTCCTCTCGGGATCTTGGGCACGCACGTACAAGCACCCGGCGTGGGTTTTAAGCCACCGGGTCCGGATGCGAACCGCGATCGACTACATGGGAGTCCAGCCACATAGCCATTACGCTAACTGCTGGTTCCCCAGCATTGCTATTAATAGTAATTGAAAAAATAGTACTGATGGTCATTTTTTGTTTTAAATTCCCAGAAAATATTTGGTATCTCAGGAACATTAATGAAATATGGGTCTTGGAAAAAAAAATTTTGAAAATTACTTAACTTTATTTATTTATTTTCAATTTGCTCAGAGAGGGAGAAAGCACATGCGCAAATGCGCGCGTATGCATGTACGCATGCGTGCGAGAGAGAGAGAGAGAAAGTGTAGGAGCAAGCTGTCAGTCTTGGGACTCGAACCATGGTCATCCATGTAGTAGTCCTGCACCCTTAACCACCTGCCAACCCAACAGAAAAAAAAAATTAACATCAGAGGGTACATGTGTAAACCAGAGAGAGACAGCGAAAGCACCCCTTCCCTATGGGGCCTGTTCATGCCACAATCCTTTCTGTTCCTTTCCTCCATCCTGTCAGGCTCCTGGGCGTGCACACACATAAGCAAGAAGTGTTTTGAAGCCCCTGGGCCAGGATTCCAACTGTAGTTGGCCATGTGGGATGGGATTCTACTAATTATGTACATCAACTAAACTCTCTGCCACATAACCAACCGAGGCCTTGTAATTGAATATCTTATTCTATTTTCTGAAATCATTAGAATCTTATTGGATGTTTCAAAATCGCTTTTAACTTCATCATCATCAATTTGATTTTTTTTTCTTTTTAAGAGATGTTTTTGCTATAGGGCACATTCGCTCACTGGAGAGACAAAGAGAGACAGAGAGACAGAAAGTGAGATATTACCCCTATGGAGATGGCCACACCAAAATCCCTTCTCTTCCAGTCTTCTCTTGGGGTTTTGGGCACACATGCCCATGCACTTGGTGTGAGGTTTAAGCCACTGCATCCAGGACTCAAATTGCAGTCAACTATGTGAGAGTCCAGCAATATAACCATTTCGCCATCTGCTGGTCCTGCAACTTGATTTTTTTTATCAGATATATAGTGAATAATACTGGGTCGTGATGAAATCATGATGTATTTTTCAATACAAAAACACATCATGACTTTTCTGAAAACTCACTATAAAATGAATAGTTGTTATTAGCAAAGTGATTGAATCTTATTGTTCTATTTTGTATCATCTTGTGATATTTTATTTGTACATAGTGATAGTATAAGTAAAAAATATTTGCATCATTGACATTCTTCTTTTAATGTAGTTTCTACAGATTTGGACTTGGGGTTTTCCTAGAGTATGAGTGCAAAAGAAAAGAGCTGTTAAAACCTATGTCCTTAAGTTGTTGGATTGATCTCAGATCAACTTATAAGGCAAACGTCAAAGATGGTGGCATGGTGGCATGTTCATTTTCTTTCCATTGAAAGATGATTGAATTTTATCCCATATATAGGTATGGGCTTCTACAAATATGAATTTTTTGAGTGTTTATATGATGCATTATTTTTTTGAGAGGATTTTGCTATAAGGTGTGCACGTTCACCAGAAAGACAAAAAGAAACCAAGAGACAGAAACCAAGAAATCATCCCCCAGGGGATGGCCACGCTGCAATCCCTTCTCCTTCAATCTCCTCTCAGGATCTTGGGCATACACACCTACGCACCCGGAGTGAGTTTAAGCCACCAGGTCCAGGACTTCAACTGCGGTCTACTACCTGGGAGTACAGTGAAATAGCCATTATGCCAACTGTTGGTCTCTATAATACATTTTTGTTTTGTTTTTGTCATAGGCTGTATGTACTTACTTACTAGATAGGAACAAAGAGACAGACACAAGGAAAAGTGAGAAATCATCCACCAAGAGAGGATGGCCACACAATCCCTTCTACTCCATTCTCCTCTTGGGACTTGGGCACACACACACACACACACACAATGGTTTTTTTTTTTTTTTTTTTTTTTTTTTGTGAGGTTTTTGCTATAGGGCGCACGCACTTGCCAGAAAGACAGAGAGAGACAGAAAGTGAGAAATAACCCCCCCAGGAGAGATGGCAACATCGCAATCCCTTCTCCTCTTCTCTCTTCTTGGGATCTTGGGCATGCACACACACACCCAGTGATTTTAAGCCATTGGGTCTGGGACTTGAACGGTGGTCCACTACATGGGAGTCCAGTGTCATAGCCATTCCACTAACAGCTGTTTCCCACAATGTGATTTTTAAGCCACCAGATATAGGATTAGAAACATGGCCAGCTATGGGGGAATTCAGTGACTTAACCACCATGCTGCTGGCTGGCTCTAAAAATCTTTATTTATTTATATTTATTTTTTATTTATTAATTGTTTTAAAGAAATAACTCAGTTTAATTCCAAGACTTCTCATAGGACACAAACCACATTTTATATTTTGTAAACACAAACTATACAAAAGAAAAATACAAAGAATAGTCATATGTTGGCTCTTAATAAAGATAAAAAACATTGCATTAAATTTAAAAGGCAGCTTTTTATATTTACATGTAATCATTGGATTACATTGGATTACTTCTTTCATTTACTGAACAAATTTCCAGAACTGAATTATCACTCATTCTCATGCCACTACATGATAAGTGGTAGGTAAATATCTGTAGAAATACAATGTATTGTCCGCTCCTCCACTCAGAAGTACCCCTGTGTCTGTCCAGTCTACACTCAGAACTTGGTTTTAATAAGCAGCCAGATCATAGAAAAGAGCTTTACAACTTCTTGTATCCCATAGCTTGACCATATTATCTAAAAGAGCTGAAATCAGCTGCTGTTCATGAGTAGGAAACCATTTTGCAGATGTGACCCAGCCAGTATGTGGTCAGAGACAGAGACACCAAAGAACCATCTTTAGTTTGTGGATTCCACAGTCCAGTATACCTACCTGTGCTTCCAGATGCTAAACATTTAAAAGTGATGAATAAGTAATATAATTAAACACTTTATTTCTAGTCAAAGTTGACCTAACACTGCAAGACTCAACACCCCACACTCTAGTTGTATGGTCTCAAGATTCACTGCAGATTTCTTCAGTATCAGACCAACAGAACCAAGGAAATTGCTTCCTTGTGGCCAGAGAATGTGATGATAGGAGTCCTAGTCAAACCAACTACTTTGTTTTCTCTTTTTTTCTTGGTCTATTTGTGGATTTTTCCATTTCATCTTCATCTGCTGGGACTATCGACCAGATCTTCAGCATGTTATCCTAGGAGCCACTGTAAAATTTATTTCCTGAGCTATTCACACTTCAGCAGAACCTCTGCAGCAATGTGAATCTTTCACTTTGTTCCTCTCTGTGTTCCACTCCCACAAGAGAATTGTCTGATCCATAGAAGCACTCAGTAGTAAGCAAGACAAATTGTCTTTTTTTTTTCACCCAGGCACATCTTTGACAACATCTGTATGTCCCACAGTTGTCATTATTGACTTTCCTTCCAAGAACCAGATCGAGAAGACTTTTATCATAAAAACAGGCTAAAATCCATTCTTTTGTCCCTTTAATGGAACTGATCCAGTCGTCATGGAACACGTGTTGTTCTCTCTGGGGTGTGGTATATTCCTACACATATTCTAGTTTCACAACCTTATGGGATGAGATGTTCTCCGGTTCCACATGTTTGACCAAGGGCATTCACAGAAACTGTCCTTTGATAAGGAAAGCAAGCCCCAATGTTTGTGGAACTCATTTTTGGCCCCCAGCAGTTTGTTGATGATATTACTAAGGTTGACAATTTCAGAAATGGCAAGAATTGAGAAGGGAACATCTTCAATAGCATATTTCTTTTTTCACTATAAAAGCATGTCTGAAGCTGAGCCATGGTTTGGGGGCTGTTGATATGCACAAGACTTGTCCACAGAAATGTATGGACTAGTAATCAGAAAACAGGAACAGAAAAAGGACTACATAAAGAGACAGCTCAAAATTAGGTTGCACAGGTAAGCAAGGAGCTGGGATCAAAGCCCAGTCTAAAATTTTTATCTTAAAACATTGTTTTAAAGGTTGTTTCTTCCATCAGAGAGACACATATACACACAGAGAGACAGTACCCCAATAATATCTTCAAGCTGAAAGCTAGCCCTACTCTCAGCTAGCCAGTATCAGGGCAGTTCTGGGACATGAACCTACAATATTCCTATGTGGGGTCCAGTTTCATTAGTTTTCTGCTTACTCCTGGCTTTATATAAATACATTAAATTATTTAAAAACACAATTAAAAACATATTTCTACTAAAAATTATAAAAAGTTATTAATGTATAGTCTTTGAATAGTGATGATTTTTAAAGCTATGTCTTCTGTTATTTTGTTACTTTTTCCATAGGAGAAAAGCAAGAGGGTTCAGTGTTGCTTGCAGGAAGTGGGAATAGAATTCTTAGGACAAAAACATTCTGATTAGTATAAACTGAAAATTACTGATTATATACATAGTTTGATATTTATAAAATATCTCATAAGAATCTCACTTTTTAGTGATGTCATTAATAAGGATTAGCCTTCATCCTAAAGCAACACTTAGATGTGAAGTTTCTTGGACTTTCAAATGACAGCTTTCATGAGCTGTTAGATGATAAAGACTGCTGTGTAGTGGCTTTCTGTTGCTAAAAGGGATGAATACAGTGGACTCATGAAAAAACAGCAAAACATTATAGATTACTCATAAATCTTGGTCCGTACAGAATGCCAGTCATATTTTAGGGACTGTCTAACAATTTCACATTCTTCTTTGTAAGTTTGGGAGATCTTACCTGTCATTGGTAATGTTACCACAGCTTTCCTTAAGATCAATATGTCATGTTTGAAAATAGTAGATGGTCATAATTTTAATGATATGCCCCCATTTTTATTTAAGAAGAGGGCTTTTTGTTATTTTTGTCTGTTTGTTTTGCTATTCATTATATTCCCACTGAATCTCAATTCAATGTTTGATATCTGTTTCTTCAGTGTTGGATGATTCTCAGAATACTGCCCTGTTTACTTGGAAAATGATCAGGAATGGTTGCCTAATGAAAATTACAAGGGCCTTGAATGAGGTTAGTGGTGTCTGGCTCTTTTATTCAGTCATCACTAACTCCAAAATAGAACGTATAACTGCATTTTATGGAAATACGGGTTATGGAAATGTAGACTCCATTTATGCAGTAATTTATAGTCAATGATATTTTTCTTTACTGAAGAAATCATGAATGCACACTTTCTAAAACTGTTGGGCTGTCTAGAATCAAGTTCCCACTAAGAAGAATTCCAAATTCTGGCAAAATTTGAACACAAATCAAATGGAAGAAATGCCTGTCTCCAGCATTAGCATCCAGAGTCCAAGCATATGTGAAAGGGAGCCGAAAGGCACAAGAGTTTCCCATGAAAAAGTTAAAATGAGGTCAGTTGGTGTGACTGCTCCTATAAAGGCACAGCAGGATCAGTTACAACTAAAGGGCAATGTAAAAGCAGGCCTTTTCACAATGTCAAACTTTGCTCATCTCTTTTTAATACTAAGTGCTCTATTTGTCTGGGCCAGTTGCAGTCTCCCAACGTGAAAGCTGCTTGAGTTCACTGTGTATTCTGGTTACCAGTCCCTTATCTGACTCATACTTTACAAAAATATTTTCTTATTCTGAGGGCTGTCGATTCACACTAACTATTGTGTCTTGCCATGTTGAAACTTCTTAATCTGATGTAATCCCACTTGTTTATTCTTGGGGTTATTGACTGCTTTGGGGGTCTTATTTAAGAAGTCTTTGTCTACCCCAATGTCTCCTAGAGTTTCCCCAGTGTTTTCTGGTAGTTTTATAGTTTGAGTAATTAATTAGGTTTAGATCTTTGAACCACTTTGAGTTGATTTTTTTTTCTTTTTTGGAGAGGTTTTCGCTATAGAGTGCGTGCACTCGCTAGACAGACAGAGAGAGACACAGAGACAGAAAGCGAGAAACCACCCCCCAGGGGGGATGGCCATGATGCGATCCCTTCTCCTCCATTCTCCTCTCGGGATCTTGGGCACGCATGCACACGCGCCCGGCGGGTCCGGGACACGAATCGCGGTCGACTACGTGGGAGTCCAGCGACATAGCCATTACGCTAACTGCTGGTTCCCCACTTTGAGTTGATTTTTGTGGATGGTAAAAGGTAGGGATTTAGATTAATCTCTCTGCAGGTGGATACCCAGTCTTTCCAGCATCACTTGCTTAAGAGATTTCCCTTTTCTCACTGGATTGACTGGTACCATTTAAAAAATATCAGTTGGCCCTATGTTTGGGAGTTTATTTCTGGGGTCTCTATTCTGTTACATTGGTCCATTTGTCTGTTTCTGTAACAATACCATGCTGTTTTGATTATAACAGCTTTATAGTATATTTTCGGGTCAGGGAGTGAGATGCTACCCACTGCAATCTGCTTGTGCAGGATTGCTTTGGCAATATGAGATCTTTTAAGATTTCAGACAAATTCTGATTTTCTTTTCTAGATCTGTGAAAGTGTCTCTGGCTCTTTGATTGGGATTGCATTAAATATATAGATTAATTTTGGGAAAATTGCCATTTGGATTATATTAATTATTCCAATCCAGGAACATGGGATAGCCTTCAAAATTTTTGTTGTATTTTCAATTTCTTTCTTTCTTTTTTTTTTTTTTTTTTTTAGCTTCTCGTAGTTTTCTTGTGGAGGTCATTACCTTCTTTGGTTAAATTTATTCCTAGGTGTCTTATATACTTTTTGTGGCTATGGTGAATGAAATTACTTTCTTTAGTTCTATCTCAGTCTGCCTGCTGCTCATGTATAGAAGTGCTATAGATTTCTAGGGACCAGCAGTTAGCGTAATGGCTATGTCGCTGGACTCCCACGTAGTCGACCGCGGTTTGAGTCCCGGACCCGGCGGCTTAAACTCACGCCAGGCACGTGTGCGTGCGTGCCCAAGATCCTGAGAGGAGAATGGAGGAGAAGGGATTGCGGCGTGGCCATCCCCCCTGATTTCTTGCTTTCTATCTCTCTGTCTCTCTCTGTCTGTCTGGCGAGCGCACGCGCCCTATACCTCTAGAAGTGCTATAGATTTCTGTATGTTGATTTTGTATCCTACAGATTTACTGTATTCATGTATTACTTCTAGGAATTTTTTCATGGATATCATTGGGTCTTCTATGTATACAATCATGTAATCTGCAAATAGAGATTTCACCTCTTCTTTACTTATTCAAATGTGTTTTATTTTATTCTCATTTATGATTGTATTGGTGAAGACTTCTAGTACTATATTGAAAAGGAGTGGAGAAAGTGGGCATCCTTGTCTTGTACCAGTTTTTAGTGGAAAAGCTTTCATATTTTCACCATTCAGGATGATGTTAGCTATGAGTTTTTCATAGATAGCTTTTACTGTGTTGAGGAATGACCCTTCTATACCAATTTTATGTGAGTCTTGATCATGAAGGGATATTATATCTTATAAAATGTATTTTTGCATCAATTGATATGATTATATGGTTTTTAATCTTTCTTTATGTTAATATGGTACATTACATTTATAGTTTTACATATATTGAACCCACCTTGCATCCTTGGAATAAAGCCTATCTGGTCGTGATGCATATTCTTTTTTATTTGTTGTTGGATATGATTTGCTATTATCTTATTGAGAATCTTTGCATCTATATTCATCAGAGATATTGGTCTATAGTTTTCCTTCCTTGTCCTGTTCTTGTCTGTTTTAAGGATAAGAGTTATGAGGGTGTCACAGAAAGAATTAGGGAGAGTTTGACCCTTTTTGATCTTAGAAATAACGTGAGTAGAATGGGAACTAACTCTTGTTTAAAAGTTTTGTAGAATTCAGAGGTGAAGCCATCAACCAGGGTTTTTCTTTGTTGGGAGGTCATTTATTACTGATTCAGTTTCCTGGTTTGTTATGGGCACTGTGCTGGCATCCTGGCACAAGTACACAAGTGCACATTGGCTGTGTTCTACCTTCCCACTGTCAGCTATGGCTGAAATGCCATGGAGAATGTGCCTGGCTAACCAGACTGAATGGATTTTCCTTCTGCTTGGTTTGGTTCCCCCTTAGCAGCTTAGAAAGAGATTATTTTCTAATCATGTAGTAATGTGTTATTTGGAACATGTGTTCTTGATTGCACTTGTAGAATATAGATGCAATGTTTGACTCACACACCTGCTCCAGGGAACTGGGGGAAGATCAATGATTCGCAAAGACTGTAAGGGTGCTATGAGAGTCAATGTTGGCATAGACTTAAGAGTAGGCATTGAGTTCTCTTCCCCATCCCTCACTATTCTGCCTTCCTTGAGATCAAGCTTCAGAGCATAGCTGGGGCTTGTGAAGCACCTGTGAATACAACCTTCACCTCATGAAACTGGTGTATGGCCAGCACTATTTCAGAGTTATGGAATCCCCTTTGACATTAACATCATAAGATAAGTGGCACTAAACCCTAAACATATTCTGCTATTCTGTTAATTGGTAAGCTAACCTTTTATTGTAACTTTCAAATAATGTATACACAAACCAGTCCCTGTCTTGCTGCCTTGAACGTGCATTAGTCTTTTATTCATTTATGAATGTATTATTCTTAATATGTGCAACCTAAGCCTGTCCTCCCTGATGGTGAGGAACATTCTCTGCCTGGCTATCAGTGAAGCTCCCTGTCTACATTATGCAACTAAATAGACTCAAATCTTAGCATGCTGGACCTGTGGGTGTGTTTTTTGGAATCTATAAACATTAGAAGAAAGCCCTCTCAGATTTGGGTCTTCCTCCATGCATATGGGTTCACTACTGGAAAAATTTTAATACCACTACCCTTTCAAAATGTACAGTATTCAGTAACCCCAGCAAATGACCTCATTTCATCCCAGTCAATCCTTGCTGTCATCTTAGGCTAATTTTGTTTATTCTAGATTTTGTAGAAATGGGTGCATGCATGCCAATATGTACTTCTTTTGAGTCTTTATTCTGTTCTGCTCAATGTTTCTGAAATTATTCATATTATCATATGAATCAGTAACTCATTACTTTCCATTCCTGACTCAGTTCCCGACATATCCATAACACAGTTACAGCCACAGACACACAGATTTCATAACTGACACACACTCATTCAGGGATCCTCACAGATGTTTACATAAACAAAGAAACACAGAGACACAGCACAGATTTATGCACATGACTTAATTACAGACACAGAACTCAGACACAGAAGCAGAAGATGTAACCAAAGGAAAACATGCAGCCCACACTCAGACATCCAGCCTGCAAGACAGTCACACAATCTTGGCTCTACGTTGTTCTGGTTTATGTGCAGCGAGACAGAATAGTCCCTGTCATGACCTGCCCTAACTGAGCTCATCGAAGGGGACTGTGTTCTGTGCCAGTGCTAAACATCTACACCTTCCAGAGCCTTTTGGAGGGCAGTGCTGGGGAGCATGAGATGTGAGACAGTAGCCAGGGTAGGGTGGATATGGGGTCCAAGGCAAAGGTTTGAGACTGGGACCTTGTCAATGTGCATTTGCTCTTGGTGATGCATGGGGCTAAGCAGAGCTCAAGGATAAAAGAGGAGAGCGGTTTCCCCCAGCCCCCTCCCCTGTGTCAGGACGGGCTAGTGCTCTGTCCCATTAATGACACAGTCAGGATCTCACACAGTATTATTATCACTGTCACTGCATTAAGTGACCATGCAGCCAGGGAGGTTGGACTGTGAACGGGATCCCTTGGCTAGGCCTATCTTCTGAGCAGTCCCTGCCCTACTCCCATCCTACTCCTTGCAAAACTGAACATGGGCAAAGCTCTCTGTAGACTTTTCTCCCTCTGGAGTCTCCAGGTCTAACTTACTCTTTCTCATGACCCCCTGACCCTTTCCTCTGCCTGACTAGAGAGGACTTTTCTTTTTTTCTAACATTTTTAAAGAATTTTTAAATTTCACTTATTATTATGATTATTATTTCTAATTTGCTACAGGACACATAGAGAGGATTTTTTTTATCTGAATGGCATGTGGATTAATTTAGGTGGGGAAGGGGCTCATGCATGGTAAGGGGGTGGGGAACTTTGTGATGCATCCTGAGCAAGGGCAACTGATTCTTCAGAATGAGTTTAAAGCCTTTGAGTTGCTATTGCAGAAAGCAAACTGGGGAACATTTGGGGGAAAGCTGAACTCACCTCTCCATACAACTGCATGATCCTGAGTCCCACTCAACTACTCCTTGTGTCCTGCTGGTCTGCTGACCTGCAGATACACAGAACTGCCCCTGAACACTCCTCCCAAACTCTGGGACTTTGACTCCAGTACTTTCCCCTAGTGCCCTTCTCCACCTCTTTCCAGGTGCCCGATACACCCGTTCTTGCTACACCCCAGCCCTTCCCCATTCCTGATTAGGACTCACCCCATTCCCTCCACACCTCCAACCCCAGCCCCTCAACCTCCCCCACCTCTTCCTCAGCAACCTCAAGACATCTAGAGAGGATCAAGACATGGACATGTGGAATCTCTTCTGTGTCCTCCTGTTCTTTGTTCCCATCACTCAAACATTAATGTGAGTAAACAGGGTAGGGACAGGCTCATGGACTGGGTGCTCCTTTGGGGCAGCTTGCACAAGAAAGTGCATAAACAGAGCCTGGCCATGGTGAACCCTCCGCCTTAGCCTCTGAGGTCTACTGCAGGTCCATCTTCTACTTGACACCATGGGAAGTCAGCCACCAGATCAGGCAGAGAACTGTCTCTCAAGGCTCCACAGAAATCACTAGGCTCAGCACTTAATTCTAGGGTGACATAGCACCACCACAACCCTATCTAGAAATTGTTCCAACAGTCCAGAATGCTCCCTCCTGCCCCACTCAGTTAAGACCACTGAAAGAGCAACCAAGCCCTGCTCCAGCACCAGAGTGTCTGTTTTCAGCTATGTGCACCCTGTGTGCTTGGGGGTGTCAGTGGTTCCCTCAGTAAACTAACACTGACAGACAGACAAGATGGCAAAAGTTTTATTTGGGAAAACAATAAAGAAAAGTTAAAACAGGGAAGAGGCATAATCAGGCAGGGAAAAGAGTAATGTGCCTGTGACACCTTTTCCAATATTCAGCTACGACTGTGGTTTATCGAGGCTCAGGGTCCTCTGGATGTCACACGGGTAGTTCTGCAAAGCAAAAGGACTTTGGTTCATTCTCATGTGACTTTGTATTTTCCCACATGTGTGTTTACCTGTGTGGCTGCACCTGAGCTTTCATCACATGAATAACGGTCTCTCCGCAGACAGAGCTCTGAGTGTACCTGTGTAAGTATCCTCTTGTAGCCTTTCCTTTCTTTATGTGGTAGGATCTGAATTCCAATGGTAAGGGAGAAACTGCTTTATCTTTAGAAAATGGGCCCTCCAGTCTCTAGGTCTAATCTGATCACCCTTAAGTTTGTTTAGTGTACTGCAATGGACATCCTTAGACAATCTATGGGCAAATGTTTTCACTTACATTGTGAGAAGGCAGGTGCCCACCGAGTTCCAGCCATCATGGGAGATATTTTCCCACTATGCTTCCTCCTCTTTGCCTCACAACATTGTGAGCAAATAATCAGTATTTACATGTCAGGGGCAACAGAACTGAGGCTCAGAGCAGGCCCCATGAATTATTGGCATCGACACTCAGATGGCAGAATATAGGAAAAGAATGGGCAAGTGCCTGTGTGCAGCTGAGACAGGGAGGTAAGAAGAGAATGTGGGACTGTGGGGACAGACAGTCGGCACCTCAGGAGCAGCCTTGACCTCCCCATTGGTGTTGGCCTCATGGCATAGTCCAGGGACACTGCTCGGCCAGACTAGACCTGTCCTTGCTTTGAGTGTCACCAGAGCATAAACTCAGAAAGACAGATTCTCCTGGCAAATCCACATGAAATTTCCCCCAACCTTCTGGGCCCCTTTCACACTGATACAGAAGCATCACACATCAGAGGGACCCAACCATCTTTACTTCAAATTACAGGTGCAGGGCTGTAGACCAAGCACCGGACTTTGATTGGGGGTGGGGGACATTCCCCAGTCCACTCTTGATCATCTGGATTGTCTCCCAGTGACTTTGAATGGGTCTGACATTGCCTAGGTGATTCTTGCCCTAGAGGCCTGGCCTGCCAGGGAGGCCTTCCAGCTCCTTCCCAGGTGTCAGATCTTGTCTTTAGATCTCAAATGTAGATCTCCATGTATCACTGAGGCCAACACACTCCCACATGGTGCTTCCTCACTTTGTCTTCTCTCCTGATTAATACCAGGACATTCACTCTCCCACATTGTACTCTGAGGCCCTGCCCTCCTGTGGTGCTTCTATTATTGGTGATCCCAAGCTCTGTGACACTTTAGGTGTGTCACACCTAGGACATCTGTAGCTCTAGAAGTCAGGACGGGTCTAAACCCTCACAGGGTTGGCATGTATGGCCAGTGATCCCTGCATGTATACAAAACTGCTATTTCTTGAATACAGAACCGATTCACTCATCTGTAAGAGAAGAGCCACTGGCCACTTCATGCTGGGAAGAAGACATAGTCCATGCTGTCCTAAGAAACCTGAGAAGAGCTACAGTGTGTTCAGCCAGCTTGATTACGAAACCCTGCAGCACCATCTGGGATATCTGCATAGACTCAACATTTTCTGCCCTGGGCATGGAGATAACTAAGAGCCTCACATCCTAATTTTCTTAATTGACTTGAGAGATGACAATGCCTTCCAAGTCAGCTCACCGGTCTCAGATCGTCTTACCTTGTGGAGGACAGGGAGGTGGTGGATGTGGCGGCAGTGGCCCAGGACACATATCTGATGATAAATGGCCCTGCTTGGGGTAGGGCATCCGGGGACACCCTGGGAAAGGAGGGGGCCCTTTGCCAGCCATGTTGACCTGCAGAGAAGAAGAAGGTCAAATTATGTTGATATGACAGTGAATGATACCAACACAAAAGCTGAAAGTGAAGCAGGTGACAATCCCTGGCTCCTTCCCTTCCACCAGTACTCATAATAGCCACTAAAATCTCCCTTCTACTGAGTCCTGGCAAAAGCGAAGGGAGAGAGGGGGAGGCATAGGAATAAACTATTCTTACCACATGTCATGGCCTGGATCTACCCATGTAGGAAAGGCTAGGCATCAGTCCCAATGGATGAAATAAGACAACTGCAGACTAATAACAGGGCATATTCCAGACACAGGAGCATCTATGTCCAGGACAAGTCCCACCTCTCCCTCACCACCCCCACCACAGATACTCATTACCAACAAGTTAACAGAGAAATGAGAGCAAATAAAAGGGTCTGTCTACCCTCCATGAAGGAACAGCTACTCTGAGGAAAACTTTCTCTGGGTCTTTCTTGTTCTATTTGATTTTCAGAACTCTATAAGCTAATAAGGACCTAAGAATACTTAACAGAATATCTGCTCTGACACCAAGAGACCAGTGACTCTCAGGGGAGGAAAAAATTTTCTCAGGTTCATACTGTTTACAGGAGGCAGAAAGGCAGTTCATAACAACTCTGACTGCAAGTCCCTCCCTCATGGCCCTTTCCTTCCCTCCCTAACATAGGGACTTCTCACTGGACGTGCAGAGTGAAACCTCAGGCCTCAGCCTCTAACCCTTCTGGAGATGCCATAAGATTCCAATGAGCTGGGAATTTCATAGGCTCTTGGGGAAGATTTTGCTTTTTAAAAAGACACAGAACACACACCAGGAGAGATACCACATGAAAAGTAAAGGTTTCTTGACATCATCACATTGGAAAGGGCCTCAGCATTTACCTTTTTCTTTCCTGCCTCCTCAGGAGGGATCATGCAGCTTCTCTCCATGGGAAATGCACGACGTACAGAATCTCCTATGGCCAGACAAGTCTGGGTTTTAGTGTGACTTGCACATTCTGTGCAGTAGAATAACAACCCCTGCATGCCTTCCCTCACTATCTTACTCTAGTTCACGTACGCAGGTCCCTTAGTTGAGGCAGGGAGTTTACCACATGCCTCAGATGATCCATGAAGACAATGGAGAAACCCATGCCCTGACTTGTGAGAAAGGCATCACAGAACCCTGATTTAGGGGATTTCAAAACAAACCAACCACTGGCAGATAGACCAGGGCTCCAACTAGCTGGAAATTAACACTAAAATAGGGGTTTCCTACTATACCTGAGGTAAAAGGACTATATAAGCACAGGCTAAAAACAGCCACGGAAAGGAAGAGTATCAAGCAATCCTGGCAAGTATCAACCAGTCTTTTTCTTCAAGCCACAGTGTACTTTTTTTTTTCTTGGTCTATATATAATTTGCCTTCCATATCAGATAAGGTTTTGTGTAAATGTTTATGAACAGAAATGGACTTATAAGAATAATGATACCAATGAGAAAAAGATAATGCTATGGGATTTAACTGTAAAGATTTCAGAATACACAATATCAGAGGAGTGAAATTATGTGAATTAAATTTACTAAAGGTTCTACAGTTCATACGCAAAAAATCAAAACAGATAAAGAACAAAAAAATCTTGGGAACCAGCAGTTAGCGTAATGGCTATGTCGCTGGACTCCCACGTAGTCGACTGCGGTTCGCGTCCTGGACCCAGTAGCTTAAAACTCATGCCAGGCGCGTGTGCGTGTGTGCCCAAGATCCCGAGAGGAGAATGGAGGAGAAGGGATTGCGGCGTAATCATCCCCTCTGGGGGGTGATTTCTCGCTTTCTGTCTCTATGTCTCTTTCTGTCTGTCTGGCGAGCGCACGCGCCCTATAGCAAAAACCTCTCCAAAAAACAAACAAACAAGAAAAAAAAAACCCTCTAAATAAATGTCTACTTTCTTAAAGCAGACATGTACAATAGACTATTTATCTAGGAAGTTAATTTTTTAAAAAAATTCTTTCACTAGAACCTACAGGTGCCATTCTGAAATTTCGTTGATGTAGTTTGTTCCAAGCACAACATTAAAGTGTGAGGAAGCCTTCACTACCGACTCACGGTTAGATAGAAGAGCTCACCCCCTTTACCTCTAGGCACACTCTTCAGTGAAACATAAATGAGAGGTGGAGCTCTGGTGTCCACAGTCAGTGGTGGAACCTGAGCACCGCCATTCACAGGGCCGGCCCAAAGAGCCATCTGGCTGGGGCACCTGAGGTTAGCAGTATCAGTCACCCCAGGAACAATATGTATTCTGTAGAAGGATCTGAGCTGTCACTTTCTCAGGGTGCTCCTACCTTTCCATGCAGGGTTGTCCATGCCGGATCCCCCTGGTGCTGGGTGCAGCCCGTGTCCCTTGGGCATCTTCTGATATTGCATTATTGCCAAACTTGCAGATAAAGAATGAGGTTGATAAGAATTACAACATCAATGAGGCAGATAACCAGTTCATACCAGCTCTACCGGAAAGCCCCCTCATGACCCTATGCTTACTTCCATAACCTAGGGTCTTCTTATTGGATATTCAAGGTGAAACCTTTTACTCGTTCTCAACATCTTAATGTTAAACACTAAGAGCAATGTCAAAACTGTCCATAACTGGCCAGCCACAGGGGCACAGTATTTATACAAGGCTTTATGATGGTAGAGCCACATGGGGAGGTCCTAAGTTCACACCCTAACATCTCACTGTACACACGAGACATACACATGCCCATGAACTTTGGTGGCTTGGTCTGGATGTAGATAGCAGCAAGAAGAGCCTGTGAGGGAACCTGTCTTTCTCTTGCTGTCTGTCTGACTCTCTAAAGAAAACTCCAATGTCCTAATGTCATACCGTTCCTTCAAGTAGGTGGCCTCCCTGATTTCTTCTGCCACTGCCCTGTTCACAGCATAAGTCCTGAGCTGCAGGAGAGAAACATGTCCATATGCAGTTGTGACCAACTATGCACAGAATGAAGGAAAGAAAAGAATCTTACCCAGTTGTCATGAATCTTTTGTTCGTAAATCATGATCTGAAAAATAAAACACATAGGGCACAGTATGTTTAGAATTGCTAAGGGCAATTATAATCACCTCTTTCAGGTACTGGAGAATTCTGCAACTATTGAAAGAACGCAGATTACCTGGTGTTGAAGGTGCTTCTCTTTTTTCTGCACTTGTTCTTGAATTTCTTCAGTTTTTTTCCTATAATGAACCATTGCTTTCATCAGACAAAGCATGACATTGAGTACCATTTTCAATAATCATCCCATGTTCCTGTTATCCTCACAACTGTATCCTTACACAATTTATCCACAGATAGTACATGTCACATGAATGTACAGTAGGTTTAAAGTAATTGTTGTATAGATTTCTTATCCATCATGGAATTCAGCAGAGTCCACAGTTGATAAGATTTCTTAACGCATCTCAATATTTCTGTACATAAACTTCTTTTGAGAATCTTTTATCACAAAGCTCAATTATTTTTTTAGGATGTTTCACAGGGCAATGACAACTGGGTCTATAAAATGAGACAATCACTTTTGTGAACATGATTTAGCCTACATCAAATTGCTTTCCTAGGAATTGAGACTATTTTCAACACCCCAAGAAATATTTATGTGAACCAATTTCTGCATAATCTAACCAGCCCTAGGGTTCAGGTAACTTTTAGTAACTCAACATTATTTAGTTATTTCTGCCCCCACCCGCTCGTTAGTCTTTTCTCTGTTTCTCTCCGTGTGAGTGCGTGCATGTGTGTATGAAATCTTTCGACCATTTCTTTATATTTCTGTGTTAATTGAGCCTAATTATTTTGTAAAGATTAAAATACAAGAAAATCCAATGAGGATTGCCTTCGATACTGATGTTCAGTATCTGAACTCACTTTAAATACAGTATTTCTTCACTAGCTGACTTCTCTTTATCTTGAGCAATTGACAGCTTCTTTTCTTTCTCTTCCCGTTCTCGTCGTCTCATAAATAGCTTCCTAAGATGGGAAGTAAATACACATTATCCAGTAGCTCATGTGAAATTCCTAGTCATCTCTAAGGTCTCAAAAGTCCCTTCCCAAACTCCCCTATGACTGTACAGAATGACAAACTCTGACAGACAGAAAAAGAAGTCTCCTAAGGAGAGACTAAGAAAAATTAAACTCTGGTCTGAGGGAAAGTAATTGCCAAATACAAGTTTCTCTTCATGGCTCTGTGCTCTGTTCAATACTACATAAATCAGCTAAGATAAAACCATATATGTGAAGCATTAGTGTCCTTTTTTGTCAGTCTCTTTGTTGAGAAAGTAAAAACCCATTTTTAGTTCAGCTCCTCACAACTACACACATCATGGTGGGGCAGGAGATGAGGCTTTATCTGCCTCCTGCCATGGGGAAAGCTGCGCTCCTTAAAAGAAAAGATGGTGCTTCACACAGACAGTCAGCCTTCCAGAGGTCCTGGTGTCATTCACCCTGTGATTCACTCCCTGACATTTCTACAACTTAGAATGGAACTCCTGCCTCCTCCTTCAAAGATCCTGGTTAGGGGGAGAGGATAATCTTGGTGCTGGCAACATCTACTGAAATAAAAAATGATTCAAGTTTCATAACAAGAGTGTTAGCTCCTGAAAGAACATTTCTACTGGAAAACCATCAGCCTCAGAGTGGCTCTACATTAACAAGGCTGACTCCATTGACAATAAAGGCAAAAAGGAGCAATGGTTAAACAATTACATTTGCTATTATTCTCAAATGACTTTGTTCATGGCTCTGATTCAAAAGATTCTCAACTTATTACTTGATTTCTTTATAGCTCACATGTGAAATAAAAATATCTCTAGAAAACAGTGACAAAAGCACTGTAGACGGATGTCCCGGCATTTGTTTCTGGCCACCCAAGCAATCCTTCAGCCAGTGCTTTCTGGAGTGGCTCTTGGCCTTTGTGTGTGTGGTGCAGTGCTGAGAACACAGAGGGGAGCAGGCACCACTTCCGTCTTAAAACAGGTACAGTTCAATGCACACAGGAAGTCAGTGGGGACATAGAAATCTGGCCCCATCCTTCCTTGGGCTTGGGAAGGATTAACATAAAACCTGAGTTTTGAGGGACAACACAGCAGATTTTTACTTTTGAATTGGGGTGAGTAGATCTGAAGTCTCTGATCGCCCCTACAAACAGGAAGAAACAGTGGACAACAGATGGAACCCATAACTGAATGCATGACTTGGTAAGGAGTCAGTGTAGAAACATGAGGCAATAAAGAAAGAAACCCAGGACTCGGTCCGGCCGGGCACTTGGGCCTTTTCTCTCTTGTCTCATCGATGAATTCTGGGTAGACACTCTGGAGGTTCAAAGAAGCTGAATAGTTTTTGCACACGTGTAGGCTAGAAGAGAAACAAGTGGAGGGACCAGCAATTGGCATAATGGCTATGTCGCTGGACTCCCATGTAGTCAACTATGGTTCGAGTCCCGGACCTGGTGGCTTAAACTCACGCTGGGCGTGTGTGTGTGGTGTGTGCGCCCAAGATTCAGAGAGGAGAATGGAGGAGAAAGGATTGCGGTGTGGCCATTCCCCCTGGGGAGTGATTTCTCTCTTTCTGTCCCTCATCTCTGTCTTTCTGGTGAGTGCACGCACCCTGTAGCAAAAAAACAAAAACAAACAAACAAACAAAAAAACAAAAAACAAAAAAACAAAGAAACTAAATAAAAGAAGGAAAGCAAGTGGAGTTTAAGGTCTGTCAATAAGGTGATCCCCCGTGAAACCTACAGGCTTTGATTGGAACCAAGAATTTCACACTAGAGATAAGATGGACAGAAAACATACTGGCTTTTGTTGGTACTGAGCCTGGAGTAAAGGCTGGATTAAGGGGATCCAGTATTGCTAAGGCCTCTACCATGTGCCAGAAGCGAACTCTCAACTTTTCTGCAGCAAGATCACAGCATATCAGGGCTCCATTTTTCTCTAAATACTGTCCACTCAATGTCTGGTGTTGAATAGAAAATAACACAATAACTAGCAGAACAGTACAATAGAATATGATCGAAACCTAAATGACTATAGAAATGGACCCAGAGGGCATCCAGATGTAAGATATAGAAGGTAACAATGCTGGTATCAATGTCTCCACTGCCTCCAAAATAATTACAAACGAGAGGGTATGGGCCAGCACTGTGTTGCAACAGTAATGCACCACTGAAGATGAGCTGGGACTCAGCAGTCACATCATTTTGAATTTTGACTGAAACATGCCAGGCTTACCCACAAATGCCCAAGAATTGATGGACAGAATGAAAGGAATCATTGTATGACCAGACTCTGTTGAGTTGAGTGTGCTCTTTTCCCTTTCTGTTTCTCTCTTATTTATTTATTTATTTTTGAGAGAGAGATATTTTTGCTATAGGGTGTGTGTCCTCAGTGGAGAGACAGAGAGAAACAGAGAGACAGAAAGCAATAAACTACTCCCTAAGGGGGGTGGCCATGCTGCAATCTCTGCTCATCCATTCTCCTCTTAGGATTTTGGGAACTCACACACGCACATAAACCCTGTGAATTTTAGGCTGCGAGGTCCAAGACTCAAACTGCAGATGGCTATGTGGGATTCCAGCAATGTAACCATTGTGCCATCTGCTGGCCCCTCTCTCTTCCTCTCTGTCTCTGTCTCTCTGTCTATGTGCATATGTTCCATTATGAACAAAGAAAAAGAATGTAAGACAGCCATTTAGACAGAAAAGAAAAAATGTCAATTATAGAAACCAAGGCAAGGAGGATGACCACAATATTGTACTAAGTGAATTTGGGATGCACACTTTCAAATGATTCTAAAATATGTTACAGTAGTCTGCTCAACACATATATTCTACTCGGCAGTATTTGTATCAATGAACACAGGAACATCTTACTCCTCTGCGGCCTTCCTACTTCCTTCGTAGATGTCATAGATACTTTCTACTTTTGTTTGCAGTGTTTTGTATTGCACTTCCTTTGCTGCTTTCACAGACCTCAGGGAAGAACAGGTGTCTTCCATGTCCTTCTTTTTTTCTGGAAAGGATGAAACAGTTTTCACACGGCTGCACATGGACCCAAGAACTTGCATGGAGTGAGAAGAGGCCAAGATTCCTAGCCCGGGAAGCCACTCTTTATCTTCCCAGCACATATTCCTTTCCATGATATGGAGATTTCTTACCCCCAAAAACCTACCTGTCAGGTTTTGTATAGTGAACCTCATGGCTCTTATCTGTGAATCCTTGAGTTGTTCATTTATGTCTTCTGACTGTAATATAGATTCAACAAAAGACATCTAAGAATAAATGATTATATAACAATGTGAATATACTTATCACTAGTAAAATATACACTGAAAAATCATTAGAAATTAATTTCTGTTACCATAGAATTTATAGTAAATTGTGTTGTAGTAGCACAATTAAAAGTAAAATAAACCATTTAAAAGGAAGTAAGAACTTTCTGGTCTCTGATTCAAGTAATGGATGGGAGTGACTTTCTGCCACCTGCTCCATCTTGACCTTTGGCAGGGCTTTCTCCTTCAGTGACTGCTGCTCTTCACACTTCACTCTCCCTTCTCTGCTCCTAGCTCCATTAAGGGCAATTGGACACAACATAAACTACTCACAAAATCAGAATCCCAAAAACAAAAATTGCACATATTTCTCATGTGATTTTAATCTTCGAAGACATGAAACCTGTATTCCTCATCAAAACTAAGATGCACAATGGAAACCATGCAGTGAATGTAGGTAGTTTACCTCTGCAACTCCTGAGGTTTTCATTGAAGGAGCATCTTTCAAGGTCTGTGTAGAATTTTCTTCTTCTAGTATCTGCACATTGGTACAAACAAAACATGGGACTGGGCAGTTAGCTAAACAGATCAAGTGTTAAGAGAATATATCCCACATCTGCCTCTATTTTCATGGGAAATTAGTTGATCAGTTTGGGGTTACAAGTGTCAAGCAGATGAAGAAATGGGTAACAAGGATAAACCTTGTGGTATGAGTATTATCTGTTGTCTATAACATTCGTGCTTATGAGACAATGGGTAGAAGAATGAATAATAAGGGGAAAGCAAAGAATGTCTAAAGTGGCTCAAGGCAGGGTCAACCCCAGTGCACACTGGTTAAGTGCTGTGTGTTTCAGAAGCCAGATCCCACAGTGCCAACCATGGTTCAAATGCAATCCTCAGCCAGTTGAAAAACATGCCAAATGCACGTGTGTGCCTGGTAAAAATCCTAATGTGATAAGAAATGGAGGAAAATGACTGTCATGTCACCACTCCCCACTGGGGCTTCCTCTATCTCTCTGGTGAACACATATGCCCCCTCACATTGAAAGAAATAAAAAAAAGAAGAAGACAGAAAACAGTTCAAGCTTCAGAGCTCAAATAGCTTTCTTTACAGAATAATGATAAAGAAAAAAATTCCCCAATATGCATAAAAAGAAAGTCATGTTAACACTGTTGGAGGGGACAATTCAGCTTCAGAAGCGATCCTCATCCTCAGTTTATTTTCTCAGGTTTTCTAGATAATAGAGGGCAGTACTGATTGATGTGATCACCATCCAGGTTGTGAAAATAACACATGCTTCCTAGGCCCTTAATATAAAAAGTCATTGTGCTGTTATCCATCAATGTCAGAACATTTTCAGGAAAAGTATCAGCCCAGCAGACTCTCACACTTTCACTGTATGCACAACAAGAGAAAATGCAGAGCCCAGCTCACCCACTGGCCAAAACACCTTAGAAACCAAGAAAGAATAAAAAGGAGCAGCCAAACTCTTACCACACCCTGAGTCTTGACATTTCCATCCTTGTCAGTATGCAGCCAAGATAGTGTGTCCTGAATGATGTTGTTCACAGCTTTCATGGTTCCATCAAAAGTTTTGATATTATCCTTCAACAAAGCATAGTGATCAGGAGGAATTTATTGATACCATTACTTCTTCTTTTTATAATATATTTTGAGCAAATAAATAAATAAAATAGGACCAGCAGTCAGTGTAAGCGGTTATGTCACTGGACTCCCACTTGGCCAACTGCAGTGCGAGTCCCAGACCCAGGGTCTTGAAAATCATGCTGGATGCATATGTGCCTGTCCAAGATCCCAGAAGGAATAGGGACAAGAGATCATGGTAAGGCTATCCCCTTTGGGGGTGATTTCTCACTTTCCCTCTCAGTGTCTCCATCTCTGTCCCTGTTTCTGTCTCTGAGAGTGCACGTGCCTTAAAGGCAAAAATGTCAAATAAATAAATATACAAAATGAAATGAAATAAAATGTGTGTGGGGGATAGAGAAATTTACCTGAAGTTTACATGCCTCATCATTGAGATGTTTAGTTTCTTGAAGACATCGCTTTAATTTATTAACCTATATAAATATATAATAAAATAATTAAAATTCAGAAATATTAATTGAAGTGCCTACGAATCCTATCTTCAAGTGTGTATAAAGAAGTGCTTTAGATATGCGAAGTTTGCTATGAAAGTATACAGTATATAGAACATGGGAAATGGGACACTAGCAAAATGAAGAGATAACAAAATAACTGAACTACAAGAGGTGACAAAAATTGAAAGTAAAACCATTACAAAGCAGAAATTAGAAAGACAATCATACCTTCTGTTCCCAAACAGTAATTTTTTCAGCAAGTTCTGTGCTTTCTTTCTTGAAATGGTCAATCTTTTCAGATATTTGTTGCAAATTAACTAAAAGTAGAGAGAAATATCTTTAAGATTATTATGAAAACTGAATAAAATCAAATTGACTGAAGGTATTTATTTTAGGAACCAAACATTCTCTGATACAATGAGCACAATTAACTTGTAAGTTGTACTAAGGAGAAGAAAGTTAGTGGCATTTTCAGTGTAAGAAAACAAATATAAATATAGGAATCTTATTTCATTCTGTAGAGTCCTTAATTACCTATTTAAAATGATTTCTAAGATGAGGTAATCAGTCTTTACCTCGTTACTCTCCCATAAATAGAAAAAGGCACCATTCTTAGAAAACATGAACACTTTCTATTTATTTGTTCTTTCTTTCTTCTTTTTTCTTTCTCTTTTCTTTTCTTTTCTTTTCTGTTCTGTTCTTTTCTTTTTCTTTTCTTTTCTCTCTCTCTCTCTCTCTCTCTCTCTCTCTCTCTCTCTCTCTCCATCTTTTTCTTTCTTTCTTTCTACAAGGTTCATGCACTCACCAGAGACAGACAGAGGGAGGTAGGACAACTGAGAAATCATCCCTTCAGAGTGAATGGCCATGCTGCAATCCCTTCTCTTAAATTCTCCTCTTGGGATGTGGGGCATGTACATACACGCACTGGGCATGTTTTTTTCTTTCTTTCTTTTAATGTTCTTGTAATAGAGCATGTGTGCCCTCAGAAAAGGAGACAGACAGAGAGAGAGAGTGACAAATCATCCCCCACAGGGCATGGCCATGCCGCAATCCCCTCTCCTCCACTTTTCTCCTGGGATTCTGGACATGCTTGCACATGTGTCCAGTATAATTTTAAAGCTGCCAGCTCTGGGACTCAAACCAGTCAGCCATGTGGGAGTCATATGCTTCAACCAGCATGACACCAGATGACTCCATTTGTGCAATTTTTCCTTATCTTTTTTTGTTTTGTTTTGCCACCAGGTGTGTGCACTTGCCAGAGAGGAGACAATGAGGGAGAAAGTGAGAAATCACCCACCCTTCCCCCGAGGGATGACCATGCCACAATCCTTCTCCTTCTAGGATTTTGGGCACACACAGATGTGCTCAGTGTGAGTTTCAAGCTGCCAGGTCTGAAATTCAATCTGTGGTTGTCCATGTGTGAGTCCAGCGTCTTAAGCACCGCACCACCAGCCAGCCCACATCTGAGCACTTTGAAGAGTTGTATCATTACCAGAGAAGAAACAGAGACATCTAGCACCCTATCTACTTAAATTTGCCCTTCAGTTAGCAAAGTAAATAAACAGGTCCTTACAAAGAAATGCCTCATTTCACACAGGTTTGCCCCACCTTCCTGCAACTCTCTGAAATTCCTTAGGAGGAACAAAGTACAAACTTATTGTTATTCTAAGGTCTCCAATGTCTTTCCCATTCCCAACTGATCATCGCTCAGAATAAGCAGGATCAGGGACTCCAGAGACCTGATGTATGAAATAAAACACACTTAAGTACAGTCTTCTCTTTGTCACTTAGTCACTCTAGGAGCAGGATAAAACTGGTCTTCAGATCTAGTGGTTAAAAGAACCCGATCCCCCATGACCCATTGCTTTCTGCATCCTATTGCTAATGACTTAAAACAAAACTGGTGCCTGTGTGCTCAAAATCCTGACCAAATAAAGAAATGTAAGAGAAAGGATTGGGGTATGGCCACATGTCATAGGGGTTTGCTTTCTCCCCGCCTCTGTGTGTGTGTGTGTGTGTGTGTGTGTGTGTGTGTCTTTTTATGTCTAGTGCTTAGGCCCTGTACAATTACTGTGTGGTGGTGGTGGTGGGGAGGACAATCGAGATAAACACTTTTTTTTTTTGGAGACATTTTTGCTACAGGGTGCGTGTGCTCGCCAGACAGACAGAGAGAGACAGAGAGACAGAAAGCGAGAAATCACCCCCCAGGGGGGATGGCCACGCCACAATCCCTTCTCCTCCATTATCATCTCAGGATCTTGGGCACGCACGCACACGCGCCCAGCGTGAGTTTTAAGCCACTGGGTCTGTGACACGAACTGCGGTCGACTACATGGGAGTCCAGCAACATAGCCATTATGCCAACTGCTGGTCCCACAGTCCTTTTAAGATAAGCTTTTTTTAACCCCCATGGGGAAATTGTCACCACCATAAAGGTGAACAACACATATGAATCACCGTCGAACAGGTGGATAACTCCTTTAAAGCTCCTCCAATACAGTCCATGATTCCAGGCCCCTCTGACTGGCGTGTGCTCTCTCATCTGGCCCAGAGCCTGATCTTATCTTCTATTGCGTCATCAAGAAAGACATGATGCATTTTTGCATAGAAAAACAGAAAAATACATTATGACTTTCCTGACAATATTTGCCCAGCATAAGAACTATCCTGCCTGAGGTCACTCTCCTCAGAACACTACTGCTGTTTTCACTAGAATAAACCCCAGTGTCTGTAGACCTACTGAGTGCCCAGCAGCCACCCTGGCTATCACCAGACTGTACCCTGTATCACCACAGTCTACAGAGTACCTGCAGAATGAATTACTCACATTATATTTCAAGTTTACTTCTGTTCATTCTCTACTGCTATTAATGGTTGTCTATATGTAAGACTCTTAACACATGATTTAGGGGGACCAGCAGTTAGTGTAATGGCTATGTCGTGGGACTCCCATGTATTTGACTGCAGTTCGCGTCCTGGACCCGGTGGTTTAAAACTCACGCCGGACGCGTGTGCATGTGTGCCTAAGATATCGAGAGGAGAACAGAGGAGAAGGGATTGTGGCGTGGCCATCCCCCCAGGGGGGTGATTTCTTGCTTTCTGTCTCTCTGTCTCTCTCTCTGTCCGGCAAGTGCACGCACCCTATAGCAAAAAAAAAATCATCTCCAAAAAATAAAAAACACATGATTTAGAACCTCTATTATGTCACATATTTTGCCTGGAAATTCTGGGTTCTTTTCTAAGTCTTAAGATAAAATACTTAATGGGTGGATGGTGCAATGGTTATGTCACTGGATTCCCACATAATCTGAGTACCAGACACGGCAACATAAAACTCATGCTGGGCACGTGTGTGTGCATGCATGCCCAAAATCACTAAAGGAGGATGGTGGAAAAAGGACTAGAGCAAGGCCAGGGGGTGTGGTTTCTTGCTTTCTGTCTCTCTCTGTGTCTCCAGTGAGTACATGTGCCCTATAGGTAAAATCTCTCTCTCTTAAAAAAATAAAATACTTAATGGGCAGAGTCAGCAAGTAGTATGGTGGTTAAGGTGCTGGACTCCCACAGTTTGACTGTGGTTCAGATCTGGGCCTGGTGGCTTGAGAATCACACAAGGTGTGTATGTGTGTGTGTGTGTGTGTGTGTGTGTGTGTGTGTATGCCCAAAATCCCAAGAGAATGGAGGAGAAGTGACTGGTGTGGCAATCCCCCTGGGGGTGAATTCTCACTTTTCCCAAAAAACTAAACAACAACAAAAATACTTGATGGACTCTGGTAGTGACTTAACCATCTTTTACATTTTCTCAAGTTCCAGGTCAGGCCAAAGATCTCCCCTGAACTTCAGACTCATATCACCACTGGCTTCCTAATTATTTTTATATGAACCTAAATCTGTCCTGTTGTCCCTGCTCCCTTGATCTCTTCCTCATTCTAGCCTGATATCTCAATAGATGGCAGCTCCCTCTAGGTTGTCATTTAGCCCTCCTTCCAGGAAGAGTACAATTTCAAGAGTTAAGAAGCCACCCAGAGATAAGTCACTGTATAGCTGAATTGGAACCCACATGGAACAACTGTACTAAGTACATATTAAAAAGAAAGCAAACCCTTGTCAGACCATGGTATGGAGGTTAAGGTGGCTATCTCCTACATGGCCAAATGCCTGGTTTGAGTTCTGGACCCAGGACATTGAGAAACAGATCTAGCTAGTGTGTTTGCAAGCTCAAGATCCCAAAAAGAGGGAGAAATAAAGGAGGGATTGCTGCCTGATCAATCCCCATAGAGTGGGGGCAGTGCTTCTCACTTGCCTGTCCTCTGTCTTTCTCTTCAGTGAGTGCATACACTCTTTGGCAAAATTAAAAAACAAAACAAAACAAAAATCAGAAACAAAACAGAAGACTAAAATCTTACCTTGATACACATGAGGCTTTACCTAAAAGAAGGAAAAACAAAACTAAATTTGATACCAAAAGATATTATAAGGAAATATCTACAGTTCCTGATAAAACTTGTCAAAATACTAACCAATGAAAATATAACAATTTGTTATAAATAACAAACTCATGGGATTTCAAGTAAGAAAAGATCAGGAAGAGATTTCTATTTAGGTGGGAATACTTCATAAGCCATTTCTGATAAAGAGCATAGAGATAAATATCTTATTTTTGTTTATTTTCTATTAAAGGAACATAGGCCTATCTGATTTGCATAAGGGAAATGCAGACATCTCATAATTTTTCTGCTAACTAGTAATTTACCTGAGTTTTTGATTTGGAAAACTCAGTATTTTTAATAAAGGCTAGAAGTGGCTGTCTCACTTGATAAACAAAATGAACAAATTACATTCTATCTACTTCAAGAACTCTCAAACTGAGAATATCCCAATCATAAGGAGAAGAGAGGACAGAGAAAATGAACCAACAATGGAAATAACAGATAATTTTGCCTAATATCACGATTGGCTTCCTAATTATTTCTGGATAAAAAGTGCTTCCCAAACTCGAGTCATTCCCAGAAGGCATCACAGAAATAGAACTAAAAAAATCCAGGAAAGCCCTCATCTTTCTACCATGTAAGAAACATTTTCCTCACCCCCTAGAATAAATTCTTCTTTTGAAAGATTTAAGTGACGGGATCAGCAGGTGGCATGGTGATTAAGGCACTGGACACTCCCGCATGGCCAACCAGGGTTCGAGTCCTTAATCTGGTGGCTTGCTTTCTCACTTCCTCTCTCTCTCACTCTCACCTTCTATCTCTCTCTGGTAAAACTAAAAAATAAATGAATGAATGAATAAAATAAAATAAATAATTATTTTAAAAAAAGAAAAAAAAAAAGAAAGATTTAAGTGCTGATCAGGTACAGAGTTTAGACAACAGAGTCTTGCCGACATATCAGACTATCATGACAGCATCAAAAAGCCATTTAAAAGAATGTTGTTAAAAGAAAATGCCAACAGAAAATCAAGGATGTTCCTAGACTTTTGGAGCTTGCTCAGGACACAGTGAACTTCCTGGCCTCATGTCACCCCACCTGCAGACAGGGGTAAATGGCACAACCAGTGGTTCATAAACTGTTTCATACACTCATCCCCCTCCTACACACCTTCCCTGTTGTTTTGTTCATGTGATTTGTTACCTATTGCAATCCAAAAATACATAAGGATGATACAGTAAGACAGTTTGAGCAGGAACCACTTTCATATATCTTTTATCATCATATATTATAATTGTTCTCTTTTATTGTCAGTTACTGATGTTTAATTCTTCTTATGTCTATTTTATACATTAAAATTTACCCAAAGGTATGTATGTACAGATGGTTCCCAAGTTAGGGTAATTCTACTTAATACACTTTTTATTTTATGATAGTGCAAAAGTGATAAACTTTCAGAAGAAATCATACTTCCAGCATTCATACAAGTATTCTGTTCCTCACATTCAGTACAATATTCAATAAATTACATGAGATAGTCAACATTTAATTATGAAATCAGTTTTTTGTCAGATGACTTTTGCCCAACTATGGTGCTTGTATGTTAGGTGTATTAAATTATATCCAATTATGATATTTTCAGTGTGATGGATTTGGGGGCACATAAGCCCATCATAAGCCGAGAAACACATCTATAGAAAAAAAAATAGTGTGTATAGAACTGGGTGCTACCTCCAGTTTCAGGTATCTCCTGGGGGATTGAGGAGCTTTTAAAATTATCCACTGCAGATGAAGGGGGAACTAGTGTATTTAGTATTTTTTTATTTAAAATATTTGTAATTTGCAGTGTTATTGAGATTATGTTGTTTTGATTACTGATTTTTTATTAAAAAGATTATTTTACAAGGTTAATTTCTACTTTGATCATTAATTTGTACTCCAGAAGAAACAAATAAGAGAAGGAGACATTCTTCTGATGAAGCTTATATGGAACTAATATGCTGTCACTCCCAAATGCATTAGAAGAAGAATGATAAACTAAACATCAATGATTCTTCTTATATCACAGAACTGATGTCACAGGATAAGCAGTTACCTGCAAATGAGAGAGCCAGACAGGGAGATACAGAGAACTAGCACCTTCCAATGCAAAAGGTGAAGTCAGAATTATCAGTGGGAACAAATGCTGCCAAAAGGACAACCTACCTTCTCAATGACCAATTCATGGCGGCTCAGCATGGATAAGCATGGTATTTTAAAATGTCAGGAATGCTCAGCCTCAACAGGGGGAGGGGTTGACACAACATGTGAGTTTACCTCCAAGAGTGCTGATAGGTTCTATAGTGGATACATGCGGGAACAAACAAACAGAAATATTCTGTTCTGCTTAAAAAGGCCTGTCCTCAAGGGAAGCTATTTTATCAAAGTCTGGCTGAAGTTAGCCACTGCCACTCGCAGTTGCAGGAAATAAATACGCCTTAACATCTAGAGTGAGCGACAGAAAGCCTCATACAGTCAGCCTAGTTACTTCAGGTCCTTTCACTCAAAAATGATGCCTACCTCTTACCCCAAACCTACAAGGCAAACCAAAAGCCAAGGAAATGAAAATATTTGATCAGAGAAAACAAACATAAGAATCATACTGAGGAGCCAGCGGGTGCTGTGATGGCTAGGGTGGCTGGATCTACCATGGGCAACTGCATGATTAGAGTCCTGGACCTGACAACTTAAAAAACAAACAGGGCACACAGGTGTGCCTGACCAGAATTCTGAAAGGAAGGCTAAGGAAGGGATTGAGGCATGAGCATTCTCCATGTGTGGTACATTCTGTCTTTGTTTCTCTCTCTTCTGTCACTATTTGGTGAATGCATACGCCTTCTAGCAAATTAAAAAAAAATAAAATCAGACTCAGAAAGAGCAGAGATGATGCAATTATCTGTCTGGGAATGTGTAACCTCTATGATTAATATTAAAAAGGCCCAATCACAAAAATTGGACAACATGCAAGAAGAAACAAAGAATATAAGCAGAGAGAAGGAAACACGGAAGCAGTCAAAGGAAAAGATGCTAATGAAAAGCTAGCATGACATGACATGACGAACACCTTTGGGTGATTCATCAATAAAGTCAATACAACTGAGTAAAGAATCAGTGAGCTTCAAAAAGGGTCAGTAGAAACTTCCTAAACTTAAGTACAAAAGTAAAATAAGAATTAAAGAAGAAAACAGGGCCAGCTGGTGGCTGGTGGTTAAGGCAGCTGGATCCTGCCTGACTGACTGCACACTTTGTGTCTCAGGCAAGATGACTTGAGAAATGCAGTGGGTGAGTGTGTGCACATGCCCAACGTTTCAAAAAGAGGTAGAGATAGAGAGCAAGAAATTGTGGGGTTACCATCAGCCATGACAGGTGCTTTCTCATTTTCCCTCTGTCTCTTTTTCCCTCTCCAGCAAGGGCCGGTGCCTTCTGGCAAATTTAAAAAACAGCACAATACCCAAGGCCAGTGGTACAATTATAAAAGGTATAAATAACACCTAATGAGAATGGCAAAAAGAGAAGAAAGAAACAAGATATATTTATAGCAATAATAACTGGAAACTCTCCAAAATCAAGGATTAAAAACCAATCCTAGGAAGAGCGGAGGAGAATAAATATCACAAAATCAACACCTAGTAATATAATATACAAAGCCCAGAACATGAAAGACAAAGAAAAGTCCTAGAAGTTACCAGAGAGGTGGAAATACTTTGCCAAGAAACAAAAAATAAGAATAACATGAAAATTCTCTTGAGAAGCCTTGGTATTAAGAAAAAAGTGGAATGACAAAATGTTAAATGCACAGGACCATCAACTTAGAATTCTATCTTGCACAATTATTATTCACAAGTTTAGAAGCAATACTTTCTGAGAAAGAAAGAAATTAAGTGATATTGTCTCCAGTAAGCCTGTCTGACAAGAAGTGTAAAGGAGGTTCTTTATACAAGACAAATAATAGAAGTCAGCAACTCTCATTTCCATAGTGAAAGGAGGAGCATTAGAGAAGGAACAAATGAAGGCCAAACTTAACCTAAATCTTAATTGATCTGTCATGTAACTGTTTGTTCTATATAACATTAGCCAGATAATAATAATAACAACAACAATCTACCTAGTGATTATAGCTTAATGACAAGTGAAGGAGTATAATATGATAAGAGCTGAACAAGGAGAATTGGGTCTTTCACAAGATATTCACTCTTCCCAGAAATGGTATAGTTTGCTCTTAGGCCACCATGGACTTAACTAGAAATCAGTAACAAAATAGTTGGAAAAATAGGAACTATTTGGAGATTAAACAATGCACTTTCAAGTTCACTTTTGCAGTATGTAAGGGTTTTTTTAAAATTCCATTAGAATTTAAAATATTTTAGTCTAAATGATAATGAAAATAGGATTGTGATAATTAGTGGAATATGCAGTGAAAGTTGTGTTTATAGGGGATATTTATAGTACATACTGAAATTAAAAGGACCAGTGACTATACCATCCCACCTTAGTGTGATTACAAATATTCTATATGACACGTTGGTGCACTCACAGGAAGGATAACTCTCCAGATGAATATGAGAACTGCAAAAATGCCCAAGTAGACAGCAATGATGACAGGCTTCCAAAAATGTCCAAAACAATCAGGACCAAAATGAAAATCATCACACGGAAGATGCATCTGCTGAAACAATAATATTTGAAATAATGAGATGCCAGGAAGACATTTAAAATATATCAATTACAAAGAATCATCCTTAGAAGTCCTACAGCATGGGGCCAGCAGGTGGCATGGTAGTTAGGAGCACTGGCTTCCCACATGGCTGACTGCAGTTCAAGTCCTGGACCTGGTGGCTTACTTTCTTCCTGACTTTCTCTCTTGCTCTTGCTCTGTTCTTCTCTATTCAAATTAAGATAAATAAATAAAGTTAAATAAAATAATTCTTAAAAAAAAAGAGAGAGAGAGACCAGCAGATAGTGTAATGGCTAAGTCGCTGGATTCCCACGTAGTCGATGGTGGTTTGAGTCCCAGACCCGGTAGCTTAAAACTCATGCCAGGTGTGTGTGCATGCATGCCCAAGATCCTGAGAGGAGAATGGAGAAGAGATTGTGGCTTGGCCATTCCCCCTGGGGAGTGATTTCTTGCTTTCTGTCTCTCTGTCTCTCTCTGTCTGACGATCACATGTGCCCTATGGCAAAAACCTCTCAAAAAAAAAAAAAAAAAAAAAAAAAAAAGAAAGAAATCCTACACCAGTCTCTCAGGGATAACCCTCAGCCCTCAAATCCCCAGATTTCACTGCTTCAAGGAAGAACAGAAGTTGCCAGTCTCATGCTTTCTTCTGTAGCTGGTTGTTAAATATTGTGACTGTGGGTGTTATCTTCAAGGAGAGCATGATTATGAGTTCACCACTGGCCCTACCTCCCCCTGTTTCTATCCCTTTGTCTTGAATTAGGTGATTTTTTATTTTTTATTTTCTAGAGTATGTATCTTCTTTCCTGAGAGAGTGAAGGAAGGTGAGAAAGCATTCCCTCTTGTGAGACAGTCACTCCGCAATCCCTTCTTCTGAATTTCTCCTTTGGTATTTTGCCACACAAGCATATGGATCTGGAGTGTTTCTCAATTATCCAGGTCTGAGATTCAAACTGCAAGTTGTCCAAGTGGAATCCAGGTGCCTGAACCATGATGCCACTGATGGTATGGATTATAAACTTTTTTTATCATTTAGGGATCAGCATAAGTAAAAAAAAAAAACAATAGAAATATGACATTGTTTAGAAAAGAAGTTAAATTTCACTGCTGAGATAAAAGGTGGAGATAAGGGAAAAGGAGTTGGCATAATGGCTATGTTGCTGAACTCCCATGTAGTCTACCATGTTTCAAGTTCCAGACCTGGTGACTTAAACTCATGCTGGGCACATGTGCGTGCATTCCCAAGATCCCAAGAAGAGAATGAAGGAGAAGGGATTGCTGCATGGTCATCCACTCTAGGGGGTGATTTCTCGCTTTCTTTCTCTCTGTCTCTCTCTGTCTTTTTGGTGAGCACATGTGCCCTATAGCAAAAACCTCTCCCCCTTCTAAAAAAAGGTGAAGATAATACTAATGGCATGAATAGTATGGCATTGCTCTAAGATTCTTGGGATTGATTTCTTCTAGAATCTTATATAAATAAAGACAAAGACTACCACTTCAACATCAGACTGATTTGGAAATTTGCCCTACATTGAGTTCTCTGGAATTAACTGTATGTTCTTATAAACCCAACAGAACCCAACAGGTTCACTCTAAATGTTTTCTTTAAGACAGTGAATTAAGCAGAGCTATCACAGTTATTTGACATATAGGACATCATCAATATTCTGAGTCAGAAATGTAAAGGACTGAAATACTGATTCATGTAACAACATGAATAATGTCAGAAACATTGTGCTGAGCAGAATAAGGGAGACACCAAAAAGTGTACATGGCATGCATGCATCTATATTTCATGAAATTCTAGAATAGACAAATTTTTACTTAAGATGAGAGCAGGGTTTGACTGGGAAGAGGATGAGGTCACTTTCTGGGGTAACATAACATTTTATATCTTGAAATGGATTTACATTATACTGATATATATATATATATATATATATATATATATATATATATATAGTAAATTAGTGAACACACAAAAAGAGAGGTTGTAAATTTTGCATTATGTAACTTAAAAAAAAACAAACCTGAAGATTAAAAAAAAATCCTAATGACATGTTTAATGATTTAAGAGGAAATATGCTAATGTGAGACACTGAGGCATAGAGCAGACAGAGGGTCATCTATGTACATGCCAGCCCCATGTTTCCCTCACTACTGCGCAGAATCTTGTCTGACTCAGACTAGGAACAGAGGGAATGAAAAAAAAAAAGAAAACCCACTCACCTCACATATAGTAAAAGCCACCAATAGGAGAGCTTTCCCCAGGCCTTCTATGTCCTGTCTCTGATTCTCAGAACTCTACAAGCTACATCAGACCTAAACACACCTAACAGAATATTGGCTCTAAATGGAAGAGAACAGAGACCTCAGGGGAACTAGAGAATTCGCTCAGAGTCACAGAGCTGGCAGGAGGCAGAGCAGGAGTCCACACCAGCTCAGCCTGTAGCCCCTCTTGGCCCACTGCTTCACTGGCTGACAAAGCAGATGCTCCTCACTGGGAGTGTAGAGGTTAATCTGCAGTCCTCAGCTTGTAAACAAGCTTCTTCAGGCTCCACCATTAACAACAGCTTCGAATTATTAGAAGTCTAAAGACTTGCATAGAAGATTATTTTGCACTTTGACAAATAAAGACATGCTAAAATATCAGAGGACACACCACAAATGAGGGTACGCTAGAGATCACAGAAAAAGACAAATTTTCCAGAAATCCTTACAAAGAATATGAAGTCAGCCTTGACCTTTCCTTTGTCCTGGTCCTCAGGAGGCATCGAGCTGCTGTTATTCATGCACACTGCACAGGCTCCCGTGTCTGCTAAAGCCAGAAAAGGACGGGGGTTTAGTCTGACTTGCATGTTTTGGGCACACGGATTACAAACTATTTTTTCTGTCTAACTCTTCTCAAATTCAGGTCTCCTATCAGAGGCAGAGGGTTTATCAGAGCCCTCAAATGACTCCTGAGATAATGGGAAGTCCATGCCCTGACCTTCAAAGAGACACCACACAACACAGTGCAGGGGTTTTCATAAAAAGTCAACCAAAAGTAGATACATCAGGGCTCAAACTAGTTAATAATCACAAATAAAAATGGGGTTTCCCAATGAACACAGGAGAAATTACAATTTTAGCAAAGAAAAAAATGTGAAATAAAAAACAGTTGGCTAGAAAGAAGGTTAATAAAACAATGACATGAATAGCACCAGAGATTTTCTTTGATCCTGAATGAATTCTTTCAATATTGGTCTATATATAATCTGCCTTCCATACCTGACCAGGGATTATATAAAAATATATGAGCAGAAATGGACTTAAAGAGACTAATAATGAGAGTAATAAAAAAACACACAGTGTGGGACCAGCAGTTAGCATAATGGCTATGTTGCTGGATTCCCATGTAGTCGACTGCGGTTCGTGTCCCAGACCCGGTGGCTTATAACTCACGCCAGGCGCATGTGCGTGCGTGTCCAAGATCCCAAGAGGAGAATGGAGGAGAAGGGATTGAGGCGTGGCCACCCTCCCTGGGGGGTGATTTCTCACTTTCTGTCTCTCTCTGTCTGTCTGGCAAGAGCACGCACCCTATAGCAAAAACCTCTCCAAGAAAACAAAATAAAACAAAACAAACAAACAAACAAAAAATACAGTGCTTTGTACATGATAGGGTTAAACATACTATGTAGCTGAATGAAGTTATGGAAAAATTTAAATAGTGTATTGGGTCATTGGAAAAGACATGACACATTTTTGTAGCAAGAAACATTGAAAAATATCTTCTGATTTTCGCAATGATCCAATCATTTTCCTCAAGTTAAAAATAAGATAATAGGGGAACCAGCAGTTAGCGTAATGGCTATGTCGCTGGACTCCCACGTAGTCAACCGCGGTTCGCGTCTCGGACCCGGTGGCTTACAACTCACGCCGGGCACGTGTGCGTGCGTGCCCAAGATCCCGAGAGGAGAATGGAGGAGAAGGGATTGCGGCGTGACCATCCCCCCTGGGGGGTGATTTCTCGCTTTCTGTCTCTCTGTCTCTCTCTGTCTGTCTGGCGAGCGCACGCACCCTATAGCAAAAAACCTCTCCAAAAAAAAAAATAAATAAAAAAAAATAAGATAATAGGAAGCCTTGACCCCTGACTCACAGTAGGAGAGAAGAGCTCACCCATTTTCTTTCCAGGCACATTTTTCAGTGGAAAGTAACTGAGACGTGGGGGCTCTGCTGTCCAGAGTCAGTGGATGAACCTGAGTGCCACCATTCACAGAGGACTGGCCCAAAGAACCATCAGGCTGGGGAACCTGAGGTCAACAGTATCACAACCACCCCAGGAACAATACACATTTTGCACCAGGATCTGAGCTGCGCCCCCCTCAGCATGCACCTACCTCCCCTTGGAGGGATGTCCATGCCAGATCCACCCAACATTGTGTTTTGCAGCCTCTGTGGCATCCTCTGACTTTGCATTATTGGCCACCTTGTAGATAGAGAAAGAATGGGCTTGATAAGAATTAGAAAACCAAATCCTTTACTAGCTTCATCTTAAATCATCAAGAACACCGTTAAAAATGTCCACCTTTGTCCAGCAGATGGGGCAAGTGGTGATGTAATGCCATTTTGATGGTAAAGCCACAAGGAAGTTTCCAAATTCACAACCTGAGGTCTCCTCAGATGCTCATGCTCATATGCCCATGCCCATATTTCTGGCAGGTTTAGTCTGGGGGTAGATAGAAGCAAGAAGACCCTGTGTGAAAGCCTGTTTCATGCTCTCTGTCCATCTTATTCTTGTTCCATCTCTCTCTCTCTCTGCGTAAGTTCATAAATAAGATGTCAAAATAAATGTCCCAGTGTTTTACCTTCTGTTCAAGAAGTTGGTCTCGCTGCTTTGTTTGACTTCTGCCCTCTTCCCAACACGACCCCTGAGCTGCAGAAGAAAAACATATTCACATGCCAGTCATGGTCAACCGTGCACAGGAAAAAGGAAAGAAAAAACATTCTTACCCAGATGTCCTGAGCCTTTTTCTTGTAAATGGCCTTCTGAAAAAGAAAACACACCAAACACTGTATGTTTAGGCCTTTTACAGTCCATTATAAAAGACAGTAGCTGGTGCTGGAGGATTCTGCAATTATCAGAATGCAATTTACCTGCTTTTGGAAGGAGGCCTCTTTTCTCTGCATTTCATCTTGCATCTCTGCAATTCTTTCTCTGTCATTTAGAATTGCTTTCATCAGACACAAAGCATAATATTGAGTGTAGTTTTTAAATAATCCTCCTATGTTCACATAATCCTCAGAACTGTATTTTTACATAATTTATCCCAGATAAAAAGTACATTTCACATGAATAAGAGTACAGTAGGAACAAAGGTATTGCTGCATAGTTTCCTTATCCGTTATGGAATCCCACAGAGTCTTCAATTGACATAACTTCCTTGCACATCCCCATATTTCTCCAGTTTCACCTCCATTGACTATCTTTTATCATAAAGTTTTACATTCCTTGTACTTACATTTTTATCAACTGTCACAGGGCATAACATGTGGTTTTATAAAAGCAACACAATAATTTTTGTGGATGTGATTTAACTTACATCAAATTGTTTTCTTGAGACTTATGACAATTTTCCCCATGCCCACAGGAAATTTACAGTATTTAAAATTATTTGGTCATTTATACTGTTTATTCTTCTGTTATACCCCCTCCACCTTATACATATGTATGTGTATATGTATGTGTGTGTGTGTGTGTGTGTGTGTGTGTATCTATATCTCTTATCTATCTGTCTATCTCTTCTGATGACTTGTTTACATGTTTGTAAGGTCTAACATTATCCAAAGATTAAAACCATAAAAATCTAACACAGATTTCCTTGAAGGCTGGTTGTTCAGTTTCTGAACTCACTTTAATTTCTGTATTTCTTTGAAAGCAAACTTCAGGTATGCCCGTGCCATCAGTAATTCCCTTTTCTTTTCCATCTGCTCATGATCTTTCATTAACAGATTTCTAAGAATGGAAAGAAACACACATTATCCAGGAGCTCACATGAAATTCTGCCTTTCCTACCTCCTAGTAGTCTCAAGGCTGTGATTCAAAGGTTCAGTCCCCCCATTCCCCAGAAATGCACAGAATGATGAACACTGTCAGAGGGGAGAATCAAAGGCTCCCATGGAGAGATTAAGAAAATCAGGCTCTGGCCTACAAGCAAATGTTTGGCAATCCCAAGTTTTTCTTCATGGCTCTGTGCTCAGTTCACTACTATATAAGTCAGCTAAGCTAAAAGCATCTATGAGAAGTATTAGTGTCCCTTCTGGTCAGTCTCTTTGTTGGGACAGTAAAAGCTCATTTTAGTTCAGTGTGGTAAAGCAGGCTGACCTGGCTCCTCACAACTACACTCATCAGGGTGGAGCAGGAAATGAGGATTTGTCTGCCTCTAGCCACAGGGAGAACTACTCTTGGTAAAGGATGGTGCCTCACACAGTCAGCCTTACAGAGGTCCTGTTAAGACATGTCATCATTCACCCTTCACTTGACTCCTGGACATTTCTACAACTGAAGATGGAACTCCTGCTACCTCCTTCAAAGATCCTTGTTGAGGGAGTAAATGAATCTCAATGCTGGCAATAGCTACTAAATTTAAAAATGATCCAGGGTCAGCTAGTTGTATTGTGGTTAAGGCTTCTATGTCTGACATGGCTGACTGAATGGTTCATGTCCCAAACTTGATGACTCAAAAAACACTTTAGATGTGTGTATATGCGTTTCCATAATTCCAACAGGCATGATCAATGGAGGAGAAGGGATTGCAGCATGACCCTGCCCCATGGTGGGTCATTTCTTGTTCCCTGTCTTTTTCACTCTGTCTTTCTCTGGCGAGCATACATACCTTGGATAAAAACATTTAAAAATAACGGAAGAAGAATAGAAATAGATCCAAACTGCTCCATAACTAGGATGTCAGCTCTTGCCACCACATTTCAGCTGGAATAGCATCAAGCTTGGTGTCCGTCTATGTTAACAACACTGACTCCATTGACAGTGATGGCAGAAAAGGTGATGGCCTAAAAAATTCTATTTGCTATTATTCTCAAAGAACTTTCAACATGGTTTTGATTCAAAAGATTCTCAATGTTGGAACCAGCAGTTAGCATAATGACTATGTCACTGGACTCCCATGTAGTCAACCGTGGTTTGAGTCCCAGACCCGGTGGCTTAAACTCATGCCAAGCATGTGTGCATGAGTGCCCAAGATCCCAAGAGGAGAATGGAGGAGAAGGGATTGCGGCATGGCCGTCCCCCCAGGGGGGTGATTTCTTGCTTTCTGTCCCTCTGTCTCTCTCTGTCTTTCTGGTGAGTGCATGTGACCTATAGCAAAAACCTCACCAAAAAAAAAAAGAGATTCTCAATGTTATGACTTTATTTTCTACGGATTGTATGTAAAATAAAAAAAAATCTCTAGAAAGAAGGGACAAAAACACTGTAGAGGGATGTCGATGTATTTGTTTCTGGCCACCCAGGCAATCTTTCAGCCAATATTTTCTGAACTGGCTCTTAGGATGTGGGTGTTGGTGAGGTGCTAAGGACACAGAGGGGTGTAGGCACCATTTCTATTCTAAAATAGCTTACAGTTCAATGCACACACAAAGACAGTGAGGACATAAAAAACCCTGCCTTGGGCTTGGGAAGAAATAACACAGAACCTGAGGTTTGAGGGATAATAAAGAAGACTATTGCTATTGAACAGTGACCAGTAGATCTGAAGTCCCTGACCTCCCCTGTCCTGTGCACATTCTCTACATGAATAAACAATAAAAGACTGTATGACACTTAGCACAGAAGATTACAGAATTCAAGAAAGGAAGGATGAGCACAATATTGTACTAACAGAATTTGGCACAAATACTTCCCGCATGGTTCTAAAAGAAGTTGGAGGAGGAGGAGTCAATGTTCAGCCCATGTATTCTTACAAAGGCATTTGTATCAGTGAACACATGAACATCTTACTCAAACATAGCCTTCCTTGCTTGTTGGTAGACTCCATGAGGACTGTCTTCTTTGAAATTCCAAGGTTTGAATTCCACATGTGTTGCTGCTTTCTCAAGCCTCAATGAATAATAGGTGTCCTGTTGGCTCTTTTTTCTTTCTGTAAAGGATAAAACCATTTTCTTTGGGGAACCTGAGGGTTTGGAATGGAGTGAGGGGAAGAATGGGAGAATCCTGACAACAGGAAGCCACTTTTCACTTTCCCAGTGAAAACTCATTTCCATGGTATGAGAGTTCCTTCCCAGAAAACAACATACCTTCCAGGTTACGTACAACGGACCTCACAGCTCTTGGTTTTGAATTGCTGAGCTGGTCATTTATAGTCCCTGACTGTAAGACAGATTAGACAAAAGACTTTTAATAATAAATGATTGTATGACAATGTGGATGTATTTAACACTACTAAATTGAACACTAGAAAATCATTAGGAAAGTTAATTTTGTGTTACCACATAATTTAGTTCATTCTATTTCAGCACAATTAAGAATAAAAGCAGTTCAGCTGGTGGCTAGTGGTGGCTAAGGCAGCTGGATCCCACATGGCCTCCTGTATGATTTGAGTCCCAGACCTAGTGACTTGAAAAGTATGTCCAGTGTGGTCATCCATGCATGATAAAAATTTAGAAAGAAGAGATGAAGGAGAAGGGATAGCAGCACAGCCACTTCCCAAGGGGGCTGGGCGCATTCTCATTTTATCTCTTTTTTTCTCTCTCTCTCAGTCTGTCCAGTGAGCACAAATGTCTAGTAAATTAAATAGTAAAAAAACAAAACAACAACAAAAAAACTTTTAAAGCATTCTAAAGCAAGTGAAGCAAGTGTTAAATACCTGGTCTCTGCTCTCCGGAATCAATGGGAGTAACTTTTTGGAACCTGTTGCTTCTTGGTCTTCAGTGGAGTAGTTTCCTTCCAGGTCTGCTGTTTCACAGACCTCATTTTCACTTCTTGGGCAGAATCCATAAAGAGTGATAGGAAACTGAAACAAAATATTCTCACTAAAACTCAATTCTAAGCACAAAAATTTCCCATTCATATAATGTAATTTTAATCTTTTGAGATATGGCATATGATGAAAGCCTGAATCACAATATAAAAAACCCAGAGGGCATCCTGTTGTAGAAGCACCAGTGTCTTTTATGTACTTCAATAAATTACATCTAAGAGTGTATGTGCCACCTCTGTGGTGCAGCAGAATTCACTGCTCAAGAGAAAATGGATCCCACACAGTGACCACACTTCCCTGTCCTGCTCTGCCTGAAACATGTCAGGCACTCTCACAAATGCCCAAAACCTGATAGTGTGAAGGAATGGAAGAAGGTGATTACAACATCACCAGGCACTGTGAAAGATGCTCCTTACTCTTTCTCTCTCTCACTGTCTATCCTGTGCAGTCTCTACATGAGTACATTTTAAAAGCTTGTATGACATTCAGCAGAGATTGTTAACAAAGCTGAGATGTACAATAGAAATCATGAAAATCCTGAGGAAATTATGGAAATAACTTTCAATTTCTGTGCAAGTGTTTTCTTTTCCAATATATGCACATACATACAAACAAAACATACATGAACATTTCAATAGAAATACTGGATAACACGTTAAAAACATAAATTGTTAACTAAATGCATCCCACAGCTACCTCTATATTTCATGGGAAATTAGTTGATCTAGTTTGGGATAGAAGAATTATCAAGCCTATGAAGATGAGAAACAAGGCAAAATCATGAGCTATCAATATTTCCTGGCATCTATAACTTTCTTGTTTATGGCATAAAAGGATAGATGACGGGTAATAAGGGGAAAGAAAGAAGGCAGAAGTAGTTCAAGCCAGGGCCCACCCTGTGGTGTAGTAAAGTGCTATGTATCAGAGGCGGAAATGCCTATGGCCGATGCAGTTCAAATCTTATCCCCAGGGGCTTGAAAAACATGCTGGTGTGTGTGTGTGTGTGTGTGTGTGTGTGCATGTGTATCATAATGGGATAGAGAAATGGGGGGGGGGAAGACTGTGGCTCAACTCTGCCCCACTGGGGGGTGCTTTTTTATTTCTCTCTCTCTGTCTAGAACACATGCCCTCTGCCAATAGTGAAAATGAAAAACACTTCAAGATAAAAACTAAGAGAAATGGCTTACTTAATGGAATATTTTTAGAAAACAGTAACCTAAAGTTCACATTGAAAATCATCAGTTCCACATTAAGAGGGGTACAGACTATTCAACTTGGCTACACACTGTCTCTCATCTCTCACTTTTTCTTTCAGTTTGTCTAGGTATTGGAGGGCAGTGTTGAATAGCATGATCATCACCCAATTTTAAAAAAATAAAACATACTTCCTAGTCCCTTAAATATAAAAAGTCATTTTGCTATTAGTACATCAGTTGCCCAATACATTTCGGGAGGAGGATTGGCCCTCAGACTCCCCCATGTTGACTATCGTCAACAACAAGAGAAAATGCAGAGCTCAGATCACACACAGACATAAAGGCTCAGAAGGCAAACTAGAATAAAATGGAGCAGCCAAACTCTAAGCCCTGAGTCTTTACATTTCCAGCACTCTCACTTTGCAATCTAGAATGTATACTTTGAATGTCATTCACAGTTTCCATAGTTTCTTCAAATCTTTGGATGTTATCCTTCAACAAACCATATGGAATCAGGAACATTTACTCCTTTCTTTTACTTCTATTTTCAGGATATAATGTTCACTGCCTCCTTTCTAAAACATGTCTGTGGTTGGAGGGAGTATCTTAAATATAAAATAAATATAATTCATCAGAGATGCTTATTTTCTTGAAGCAATGTTTTAAATTCATAGACCTACATAAATATATAAGAATTAGAATTGAGAAGATAAATTGAAGTGCTTACAAAGTCAATTTTCAAGAATGTGACCTTCTACATATAAAAATAAGTAGTCTTCCACATGTGAGGAGTGCTATAAATGTGGTGACTTAAAGAACATATGAAATAAGGACACCAGATAAAATGAAGACATACAAGTACCATAAAAATTGAACTACCAGAGGTGAAAGAAATTCAACATGAAACCATTGTAAAAAGTTTACGGGAAAAAAAAAATGATACCTTTTCTTTCCAAATGGATATATTTTCTATAAGTTCTTTGTTTTCGTTCTTCTCATTATTAATCCTCTTAGATATTTGTTGTAAATTAACTAAAAGGAGAGGAAAATAATACAAAGTTTATTGAGAAAACTAAATAAAATTGAAGTAACCCAAAGCATTTGTAGCAGTCACACATTATCTGTCACTATGAACACAAATTACTTTTTCATTTTACTATTCTGAATTAGAAGAAAGTTTTAGCTAGTGGCAATTCCAATCTAAAAAGTCATATAATAATGAGATTTCCATTATAATGCTTTTCTTATGTAAAGTGATTTCAAAGATGAGGAAATACAATCTTCACCTCATTACTTTCCAATTAACAGAAGGCGCCATTCTTAGAAAATTGAGCATATTATGGGAACCAGCAGTTAGCGTAATGGCTATGTCGCTGGACTCCCACGTAGTCGACCACGGTTCGCATCCCGAACCCGGTGGCTTAAAACTCACACCGGGCGCGTGTGCGTGCGTGCCCAAGATCCCGAGAGGAGAATGGAGGAGAAGGGATTGCGGCGTGACCATCCCCCCAGGGGGTGATTTCTCGCTTTCTGTCTCTATGTCTCTCTCTGTCTGTCTGGTGAGTGCACACGCCCTATAGCAAAAACCTCTTAAAAAAAAAAAAAAAAAAAAAAAAAAAAGAAGAAGAAAATTGAGCACATTACAGAGCTGTATCATTAGAAGAGATGAAATAAACAAAGAAACAAAAAAAAAAAACAAGCATCTTATCTACTTACATTTCTGTCCTTCAATTATCAAAACAAATAAATAGGCTCCTACCAAAAAATAAAAGTAAAAATAAAAGCCTCCTTATTCTCACCACGTCCTGCCACTCTGTGCAATTCAGTAGAAGAAACATTCAAACTATTCAGAAGCCTCTAATTTTTTCTGAAACTCAACAAAATATCTTTCAAAAGAAGCAGGATGGAGAGCTCCACAGACATGGTGTGTGAAATTGAACTATATAACTTAGGTGCAACCTTGGCTTTATCACTCAGTCCCTCAAGGCCAATCTAGGGCTGGCTCTGTAGACTAGTAATGAAGAGATACAAATACCATATGGCCCACTGTGCTTTGAATCCCTGGCCTAGTATCTTGAAAGACACGGAGGCCTCAGTGTATCTGTGCCCACAATCCCTAAAGGAGGAAGAAACGAATATTAGCAAGACACACAGGGGGTTGCTTTCTTCCTTTTACTTTCTCCCTGGTGTTAAAACACATCCTAGATCATTTTTTTAAAAAAATCGAGGTAACTCACAATCTCTCCAAGCTTTTCTTAATCCCCAAGAAGAAAACACTACCACCATAAAGGAGAACAACATACAAAAAGCACCATCTCGCAGGTAAGTAGCACCAGAAAATGTCTTCAATCAGAGCTCATAATTCTAGACCCCTCTGCCAGGTGCGGAATCTCTCATCTGCTGGAGTCTAAACTTATTTTTTACTTGCCCATCATAAGAGCTCTGCTGCCTGAGGTCAATCTTCTGACCACCACCATTGCTGCAGTCACTGGGACACACCTCAGCATCTGTGGACCTACTCTGTACCAGGCAGCCACCCTGGCTATCACCAGACAGTACCCTGAATCATCACAGTCTATGAAGAACATTCAGAATGCATCACCCCTATTTTGAATCAAGTTCATCTCTACTCATTCTCCCCTGGTGTTAATGATTCTCTAGATGTAAGACTCCTAACAGATAGTATAAACCCCCATTATGTCACACATCTTGCCTGGCATCATCTGGATACTTTCTAAGCCTTAAGCTTCTTGATAGCCTCCGGTATGAACTAATCATCTTTCCATTCTCAAGAGCAGGTTAGGCCAAAGTATTCCCTCTGAAATATAGACTCCCTTCACTATTGCTTCCTAACCACATCTTTGCAAAACAAAACTGATCTTCTCCTTGCTCCCATACACTTTCTTGGCCTGACCTCTTATGTCAATAGATGGCAATTCCCTCCATGTTGTCATTTAGACCTCAACCAAAAGAGTAAAATTGTCCACAGTTAAGAACCCACCAGCCATCCCCCCTATCTTTCTATGTTCATAACATATATGCTAATATTTACTATATACTCCCACTTGGATTAGGACCCACATGAAACACTTGGACTTCAAATATAAAAAAAGGCTAAACTCTTACCTTTATTTTCTTGAGGATTTTTCTACAAGAGGGAGAAAGAAAATTAAATCTTGTGTGAAAACATACTAAGATGAAATATCTACAGTTCCTAATAAGATGTCTAAAACAGTAAACCAATGAGAATAATAACTAAGTAATTCTACATAATGAAATCATCAGATTAAAAATAAAAACAAAAGCAAAAAATAACTTCCTACTATGTGAGGATTCATAATCAACCATTTTTGGAGGAGAATCAAGATAATAATTTATTTTTGTTACTATCCCATTCAATAAACGGTACATTTTGACACATGTAAGGTTAAAAGAAGTCCATATTTAGACAAAAATATGGAATCTTAGTTAATGAGATGCTTCGTTATTTTGGAGGAAGCATACTGATATTTAAAAGAACTTCCTACTTATGTGAGAATTCAAAATTAACCTTTTCTGGTGGAGAATCAAGATAATTACTTATTTTTGTTACTATCTCATTCAATAAACAGCACATTCTGACACATGCAAAGTTAAAGACCAATTTTAGAAAAAAAAAAAGGAATCTTAGTCAACGGCATGCTTCATTATTTTGGAGGAAACATACCAATATTTAAAACTGTTTGAAATGCACCCCAAATGTGACTCCTGTTAAAACAAAGTCTCTTCTTACATTTTCCAAAATAACTTTACTGAAATATAATCACATATGACAGTATTCCCATTGCTAAAACATTCCATTCAATGGCTTTTATTATGTTTAAAAATCTTTCTTTTTGATGCTCTAAAGTCAATCTTAATGTGTTGGAACCAAGCTAAACTTGATGTGGACACCTGAAACTAGACCTCTGTGGTCTGGTCAGGAGAGCTACATGAGTACCTCACCTTGACCAAAAAGGAGGGCTGAGATACCACCCACGACCCCCGCAGCATTGTTATGAGAACCACAGAGTGGAATAGCCCAATGCAAAGGAGGCTTAGCCCGTTCAGGCCCAGTGTTACTCACATTCACATTGAAATAATAGAGATGTACAAACAGGAGGGAACACAAGAACAGACTCGATATCATGTCTTTATCCCTTGTAGATGTCCAGCGGTTGTAAAGGAAGAGTTGTGGGAGGACTAGGGGTTCAGAGGGCGCTGGGTGGGGTGGGGATGGGAAAGGGAAGGGAAGGAGTCTTATAGGGGAAGGGAAGGGGGTGGGACAGGGCAAGAAGGGAAGTATTGGGCACCTGGAAAGAAGTGAAGAAAGGTACTAGGGGAAAGAATAGGAGTCAGACAAAGTGCTAGAGTTAGGGAGGAGGGTCAGAGGCAGTTCTGTGTGGGTGGGTCAGCAGACCAGCAGGACAGGAGTTGAGTAGGACTCTCAGGATCAAGCAGTTGGAAGAGAGCTCCAGCTTTCCTCCAAGCCTTCTCCAGTTTGGTCTCTGCCTTAGCAACGCAGAGGCTTTATACTCTTTCTCAACCAATCAGCTGCCCTGGAACCTGATGCATCACAATAGAAAAACTGCAGCCCCTCCCCCACAGAAACTGCCACAAGCCCTAAAGCACCATGACACAGAAAAAAACAGGCCACTATTTCATTAATGTGCCTGTCTGTCTTTCTTCTATCTAGTAACACACAGAGCTCCTTACCACATTATGCTGATCTCTTTTTCTTAAACTCGATTCCCAGAAAGGTGGTAGAAGGTCCTTACAGGGTGAGTTTGCTCAGCTTCTGGTTTAGATTCCTCCAGCACATTGTGTCCAGCCTTACTATTTTCCACTGTAAGCCATATCATCTTTTATCTTTTTTTGGTAGTGAGACTCATATTAATTTCTCAGAGCAGCTGGTGTGGCAGGAGGGACAAGTCATTGATGTTCCGATTTACCCACTACTCTTACATATTCTGAGGTGGAGGCAGCCTAGAGAGACTGATATAGTGCTGATGTCTGCCCAGTGGCTGTGTATTCCTCATGTATCAAAATCAACCAAAGGAATCAGAAATTTGACAATTGGCAACAATATCAGCCACCTCTGTAATAAATATGATAGGATATTTTTTAGTAATGGAATGGGGTGTCTGGGATTCAGTAAGGAAAAGCTCCTGTATGAGAATGCCAGTGAACTCTGGCCTGAAGGGGAGGTGGTACATTTTGGGTTAGGGGAGGAACTAGGGGTGTTTGGTGACAGTATTTGGGATAACAAGTTCTCATACAGCTACTGTTCTTTGATTTGCAAGAAAGTCTAATATAGAGTAAGGTCTACTGTGATAGGCAGTTAGCTAGTAATGAGGGGGAAAGTCCTAAGAGAATAGCAGAAGGACACATGTCACATCAATCACTATTTACTAGATCCTTCATGAGATGCCTTCTTTCCACCCAGCCCCTGGAGCTGAGAAGACAAGGCAAATACCATTTTTCTTCCTTGGTAACTGAGGAAGGCACACAGGGATGACTGTAAATTTCTGTCTTATCATTCCTGTGTATACAAAAAGACCCAACCAAGCATTTTGGTCAACATCCTGATTCCCACTGGGTGATAAACTAATTGAGCAGTCTATTCTAATTAAACATCCTGGCTCACACTGGGCATGTGCAGTTAGGTAAACAAATTCCTCAAATTCTTCACCTGTGTGACAGATGAGGAAGCACAAGTGCAACAAAGGACATAGATAGTGTGACAAGACCTCCCAACATTAAATATTCAGGATCATCTCTGGTAGTAAAAGTAACACCTAAACCAGTTCCAAACACAGCAGTTGCTACCTAGGAACCCCCCTGCTCCAAAGTCATTTGGGTGAACTTCTTTTCTAAAATCTTTCTTTCCTATTAAATTCTCTTTCCTACCTACTTTTCCTGTCGTTGTGGTTTTATTTTGTGCTTAGGGACAGGTCTCTAATTTTAGTAATCTGGACCCAAAGAACCTAGGACTTCACAAGGCAGCTCAACACTCTCCTATCCTATGACAATACTACTTTCAATTTCTATAAAGCTAAATTATTTTTTTGTAAATTACTTTTTGAATTTTGTAAGAAAAACAACTGATCCTCAGATTATGTCATAGCTGGGTAATATAAAAGGAAACGGTCCTGCATTACATTAGTCACAGATGCCAGTTGAACAGTTGTACCCAGAGCTTTGAATCACAAGTTCTCATGGGGACAGACCAATAATTGGTTCTTTTTAAAATAATTATTTATTTAACTTTTTAATTTATTCGTTCATTTTTGTTTTCAACTTTACCAGAGAAGAGAAAGTGAGAAAGGAAGCCACCAGGTCCAGGACTTGAATCATGATAGACCATGTGGTAATGTCCAGCACCTTAACCACCATGCCACCTACTGATCCTGACCAATAATTGATTCTTAAAGAGTGTCTTCATTTCTTCTCATGACTGAGCAGAGGCTTTATCACTTATAACTTCATTTTTGTCTCACACCCACCATCCACCACCCCTCTCTACCAACGACTTTCCCCCTTTATTGTCAGTACCATTTACACCAATCCTTCTCTATCACATCTTCAATCTCTCAACCTCTGCTATTAAGTGCAGATACTCAGTACAAATTGAAGGGGGACATGAAATGTTTATCTTTTAAAATCTGGCTCAAATTCAACAGTTAGTTTAATGGCTATGTCGCCAGACTCCCATGAAGTCCACCATAGTTTAAGTCCTGGACCTGGTGGCTTAAACTCATGCCAGGCATGTGTGTGTGCGTGCCCAAGATCCCGAGAGGAGAAGGAGGAGAAGGGATTGTGACGTGGCCATCCCCTCTGGGGGATTTCTTGCTTTCTGTCTCTCTTTCTCTCTCTTTCTGGCAAGTGCACATACCCTATAGTAAGAACCTCTCAAAAAAATTAATTTTCCCAGCATAAATACCCTATTAGTCAAGTCAAAGAAATTACCTTAAATACATATTATCATCAACAGATAACAGGTAATTTTCTATCTGTTTCTCTGTTGAAATTTCCCCCCATAAATTCTTCCCCTACTCCATTTTTTGTCTTTCTCTCATACTGTCTCTGGTATCCAGTTGCTTTTCATGGTGTTATACCTTCAAACTTTTCACTTCCTATATTAAGTGAGGACATACGATGCCTTTCTTTCATAGTCTGGATTGCTTTACTTAGCATTAAATCTTCCATATTCATCTATTTTCAACCAAATGCCAGAGTCTCAGTGTATTTTATGGTTAAGTAGTGTTTCATGGTTTTCATGTGCCACAATTTTTCAATCTTTTCATCTGTTCTTGGACATTTGGATCGATTCCATACCTTAGCAGATGTAAATAATATCACAATAAACAGGGACGTACAAGTATTTTATCAATTGCATGTATTTCTATCCTGTGTGTAGAAACTCAGGAGTGAAATCGCTGAATCATATATTAGTTGTATTTGTAGGATTGTAATTCCATATTGCTCTGCACAGCAACTGTATTAATATTATCAATAGTGTAGGAGGGTTCCTTTTTCACCACAGCCTTTTCAGCAGGATTTTTTGTTGTTGTTTTGCTTTTTAATCTTAGCCATTCTGACTGAGGTATCTCATTGTGGTTTTGATTTGCAACTCCCTTAGGATAAGAGATGTTGAGCATTCATTCAAATACTTTTTAGCTATTAATGTATCTTCCTTGGAAAGTTGTCTGTTCAGCTCCTTTACCCAACTCTTAATTAAACTTTTTTTTTCAGGTTAACCACTTGAGATCCCTGTATATTTTGGTTATCAGTCCTTTATCGGAGGGAGAATTTAAAAATATATTCTCGCATTCCAAGGGTTGTCTCTTTACTTTTTATTTCTTTTGCTGTGCAGAACCTTTTAGCCTGTTGTAGTGCCCCTGTGTCTTTTGAGAATTACTGTCTGTGCTTTGGGGATCTTATTTAAAGCTTTTCCGTACTCCAATGTCTCCAAGAGATTCCCCTTTGTTTTCCACCAATAGTTTTATAGTGTGAGGTTTTTGTTTTTTTTTTTTTTTTTTGGAGAGGTTTTTCGCTATAGGGCGCGTGCGCTCGCCAGACAGATAGAGAGAGACAGAGAGACAGAAAGCGAGAAATCACCCCCCAGGGGGGATGGTCACGCCGCAATCCCTTCTCCTCCATTCTCCTCTCGGGATCTTGGGCACGCACGCACACGCGCCCGGCGTGAGTTGTAAGCCACCGGGTCCGAGACGCGAACCGCGGTCGACTACGTGGGAGTCCAGCGACATAGCCATTACGCTAACTGCTGGTTCCCTATAGTGTGAGGTTTTATGTTTAGGTCTTTGATCCATTTTGAGTTGGTATTTGTTAATGTTCAGAGATAGGAGCCCAGTTTTATTTTTCTGCAGGTAGATATCCAGTTCTTCCAGCACCATTTGCAGAAGATATTTTGTTTTCCCCACTGGATTCTCTTGGGCCCTGTGTCAAAAATCAGTTGAGTGTATGTTTGGGGGGGGGGGGGTGTGTGTATATTTTTGTGTTCTCTATTCTGTTTAAATGGTTTACATGCCTCTTTTTATACTGGTTCCATGCTTTTATTAGAGCTGTGTAATACATTTTAGGATCTTTGAGCAAGATGACTCCTAAATTATTCATTGTGCACTGTATTGCTTTGGTGATACAGGGTCTTTATGCTTCCAGACAAGTTTTTTTCTTAACAATTGTTCATTTAATTCTATTTATTATTGTTTTTTCAATTTGACCAGAGAAAGACAGAGAGAAAGGGAAAGGGAAAGTGAGAAAGCAAGCCACCAGACCTAGAACTCCAAACCGCAGTGGTCCATGTGGCATTTGATTGAAATTGCATTAAAGTTGTAGGTCAATTTGGGTAGAATTGACATTTTGATTATGTTAATTCTTCCAACCAAGGTACATGAAATGTCTATCCACTTTTTTTGTGTCTTTTTTTAATTTTAAAATTTGACATTTTTTCTTTAGGACATGTGTGCTCACCAGAGAGAAAGCAAGGAATCACCTCCAGGGTGGGATGGGCACACCACACTCCCTTTCTACCATGCTCTCAGGATTTTTGGCAGGTGCAGACACACACACACACACACACACACACACACACACACACACACACACAGAGTTTCAATCTTCCAGGTCCAGGACTTGAAGTGTGGTTGGCTATGTAGGAGTCTAGCAATGTAATCATTATGTCATCTGATGGTTCCATATGCCATTTTCAATGTCTTCTTTTAGTGTTTTCTAATTTTTTTATAGAGGTCGTTGACTTCTTTGGTTAGGCATATTAATAGATATCTTATATTACTAATGCTATTGTCAATGGGAATGCTGTCTTCAATTCTCAATCTACTCCTTGTTGCTGTATAAAAATGTTATATATTTTTGTATGTTGATTTTGTATGCTGCCACTTTACTGTATTAATTCATCACTTTTACGCATTTCTTTTGTGGATTCTTTCAGGTCTTTTATGTATACAGCCATGTCATCTGCAAATAAAAGTAGTTTCACTTTTTCTTTTCCTATATCTTTTATTTAATTATCTTTTCTGATTGGACTTCTAGTACTAAATTGAAAAGGAATGGAGAAAGTGGGCAGCCTTGTATTTCAGTTTGATTTGGTATACTGTTAGCTATAATTCTTTTCATATATGGCTTTTATACTGTTGAAAAGTGTCCCTTCTATACTGATTTTGCTGAGACTCCTAATCATGAAGGGATGCTGTATTTCATCAATTTTTTTCTATATTTCCTGATATAATTATATGGTTTCTATCTTTGTTTCTGTTAAAATGTTGTATTATGTTTATGGTTTTGTATATTGAACTACCCTTGCATCTCTGGAATAAAGCCTACTTGGTTGTGGTGTATAATCTTTTTGAACATATGATTGGATGTGATTTGCTAGTACCATGTTGAATATTTTTGCACACATATCCATCAGATATAGTTGTCTGAAGTTTTCTTTTGCTATTATGTCTGTATTTGTTCTGGGGACAAAGGTGATGCATGCTTCATAAAGTGATCTTAGGAGGGGTCTCTTTGAATTTTGAGATAGTTTGCATAGAATGGTGGTTAACTCTACATTAAGTGTTGTAGAATTCAGTAGTGAAGTCATTGGACATGATATTTTCTAGATTGGGAAGTTATTTGTTACTGAATCATCCTCATTTCCTGTTATTGGTCATCTCAGGTTGTCTTTCTGATTCAGTCTTGGTAGATCATGTGTCCAGATATTTGTCCACCTCATCCAGGTTGTTTTTGTTCGTGTATAATCACTTATATTATTCTCTGATGATCTTTTGCATTTTTGTTATGTGTGTTCTAATATTGACTGTTTCACTGCTGATAAGATTTATCTGGTTCTTTTCTCTGTTCTTAGTCTAGGTAGTGGAGTGACAATTTTGTTTATCTTCTCAAAACATCTTTTGGATTCAATTATTTTCTGTGCAGTTCATTTTCTACTTTATGTATTTATGTATAAATGTTAATTATGTCTTTTACCTTGGTATTTCTTCCAGTTCCCTGACATGTATGGTTAGGCTGTGTATTTGTCACTTTTCAATTTTTTTTTTTTCTTGTGGGCACTTCTCCCTCATATCTGCTTTGCAGTATCCCACAGCTTATGAAAACTCATGTGATCATTATGGTTTCAATGAATTATTTGATTTAGTATTAATTTCTTCAGAGGTTGTGAAGTGATTCAGGAGTAGAATGTTTACTTTCCATGTCTTTGTGAATTTTTGAGGTATTTTTCTGCAGTTTAATTACACAGTGGTCAAGTGTAATTAAGTAGACGCTGGATATAGTTTCTATACCTTTGATTATGTTTAGGCTTCTTTTGTGCCCCATCAAATGGTCAGTATTTGAAAATGTTCCATCTGCTGGTGAGAAAATGTTTATTTTGTGGTCGTTAGATGGTTATACAGATGTCTATCAAGTTCTTTTGATTTATGTTATCACTTTGATCATGTATCTCTTTCCTTTTGGAATTCTATTTGATTTATTTTGTCCAGGTTATCTGTTCAGATAAGATAGTGAGTGTTGAAATTCCCAACTATTATTGTGTTGTGATCTATCTCTCCCTGTAGATCTAACAGAATTTCTCTCATGTATTTCAGTGTTCTCAGGGTTGGGTGCATAGATATTTATAGGTTTTTATTTTTTTGGTGAATTACCCTTTCTAGTACTATATCACTTTATATACTTCTTCCCCTCTTCTTACAGTTTCCATAAAGTCTGTTTTCTCTGATACCAGTATTACAACTCCAACTTTTTAAGTTATTTTTTCCATTTGCATGGGATATCTTTTTCCAGCACTTCACATACAATGTACGTATGTCTTTCTCTGTGAGGCACTTTTCTTGTTTCTTTTTTTTGGAGAGTTTTTATTTTTTTTTTTATTTTTATTTTTTGCTATAGGGCGCATGTGCTCACCAGACAGACAGACAGAAAGCAAGAAATCACCCCCCAGGGGGATGGCCACGCTGCAATCCCTTCTCCTCCATTCTTCTCTTGGGATCTTGGGCACGCACGCACATGTGCCTGGCATTAGTTTAAGTCACCGGGTCCGGGACTTGAACAGTGGTCGACTACGTGGGAGTCCAGTGACATAGCCATTACACTAACTGCTGGTCCCATGAGGCGCTTTTCTTATAGACAGTATATAGTAGGCTCCTGGTTTGTCTGTCTGTTTGTTAAACCATAGAAGTTTGTGCCCTTTGATTTTAAAATCTAACCCACTAACATTCAATGCTGGTGATGGCAGGTGGTGTGGTGGTTAGTGGCGACGGACTCCCACATGGCTGACTGCAGTTCCTGTACCAGACCTGGTGGCTTGCTTTCCTACTTCTCTCTCACTCTGTACCTCTCTGGTCAAATAAAAATGAATAAATGAATTAATGAAGTTAAATAAATACTTTTTAAAAATATTAGTGCTATTATATATATTTTTAGACTGATCCCTGCCATTTTGTTAGCCATTTTCTTGATTGTTTCTTGTTCTCTATTTCTGTTTGTCTCTCTTTATTTTTCTTAATGTAGTAATCCTTTCAAGATGTTTTGAAGATCTGGTCTAGTGTTGAATTCTTTCAGTTTATATTTAAGAATACTTCCATTTTTTCTTCACATCTGAAGGATCATCTTGCTGGACATAACATTCTTGGTTGAAATTGTTTTGCTTTTAATGTTTTGCATACATCTTCCCATTCTTTCCTTGTCTGTGTTACTTTGTTGAGAGTTCTTGTTAGCCTAAAAGGAAAACATTTGTAAGTAAGCTGACATTTCTCTCTTGGCGTTTTTATACTCTTTTTGCCGTCTTTTATTTTGAGCAATCTGGCTATGATGTGCCATGGACAGGACCTTCTTAGGTTGATTCTATTTGACTCCTTTTTACCTTGGGTTTGTATGTCTGAATGTTTCTGTAGGCTTGGAAAATTTTCTGCAAGTAATTTATAGTATACTTCTTCTATGTCACTATCCACTTCTGGAATATCTATTATTTGGATATTTATGTGTTCAATGGTATATAGTATAGTCCTCAAACATGCTGCTCTCTTTTCTATTTTATTCTTGTTATTTTTGTTCCTTTCGTTTGTTTTATCTAAGTCAGACATTTTGTCTTCCATATCAGATATCCTTTCTTCTGCATGGCCTCATCAGTTATTAATGCTTTCAAGGGAGGTTTTGTTTTCCTGTATTAGAGTCTTCATCTTTAGAAGTGCTGTTTGATTTTTTTTATGGTGTCTATATCCTCCTTCAAGTCATGGAAGGGCTTTCCCATCTCTTTAAGTTGGTTGTCTGTTTTCTCTTTCATCTCATTCAATTGTTAAACCATGAATGTTCTGAATTCTTTTTCTGACATTTCTATGAATTCTTTTGTGCTGTCTATGGTTAAGGGAAGATTGTTCCATTTTCTTGAGTGAGAGATATTTCTTTTTCTCATTTCTCTTGTGCCTCTGTGCTCTTTTCAGTCATCTGATAAATTACACATTTCTTTCTCATTTTATAGAGTTTATTCCAGTCCCTGAGGATCAGAAGCACCTGGGGCAGAGCTTGAGAGATTCAGCCAGAAGATGAAATAGAAGTACACATCCCCTATTTCAGCAAACTATAAAAGCTCAGTATAGACCTGGGCAAGGAGAGTGAAGAGAGTACTGAGATGAGTTCCCTTTGTGTTTTGACCATCTCTCTCATTGCTGCTGTTTCCTGCACTGTAGAGAAGACATGGGGCTCAATACAGAATGTCACATGAGGAAGAGACAATCCATGTGTACATGGGTGGTGAGAGTGCAACAAGAGGTCAGAGATGAGGTCCCTTTTCAATCAGATCATCTCTCTTGCTACTTTTGGATCCTCTTTTTCTATTATTTTAAAGAGATTTTTCAGTAAAGGGTGAATGCACTCATGAGAGACAGAGAGAGAGAGAGAGAGAATTAGAGTTAGAATGCACCACCTTGGGGGATGGCCAAACTACAATCCCTTTTCCTTCATTGCCTCTCAGTATTTTGGGCACACACAGTCATGCAACCAGTGTGAGTTTAAAACCACTGGTTCTGGGACTCAAATCATGGTTGAGCACATGTAAATCCAGTGCCTTAAACAATACATCACCTGCTCACCCATATTTCACATATTTCTGATCTAATCTTTATTTCTGTTGTGGTATTTTGTTGTTGTTTTTCCAGTTCCCTGAGGTGTGTTGTTAGGTTGTCATTCGTCACCATTCTTATTAATTTCTTTTCTGGGCACTAATTGCTATGAACTTCCTTCTTATGACTGCTTTTACAGTGTCTCACAGGTGATGATAACTTATGTCCATGTTATCATTGATTTTAATGACTCTTGATTTCAGTCTTAATTTCTTCAGTGGTTGTGTACTCATTTAGAAATAAGTTGTTTACTTTCCATGTATTTGCATTCTTTTGATGACTTTTTCTGCAGTTCAAGTTTAATTTCATCATGGCTGGAGAAGTTGTTGGATATAGGGTCTATCCATTTGAACTTGTAAAGTCTTGTTCTGTACCCTATCATACGGCCAAATATTTGAAAATGTTCCACACAGGCATGAGAAAAAGGTATGTTTTGTCGTTTGTTAGGTGGAAAGTTTGGTAGATGGCAGTCAAGTCTATTCAATTTATGTTATCATTTAGATTCTGTATCTCTTTGCTTATTTTTTGTCTAGGTGATCTTGCCAAAGAAAACAGAACTCCAATGAATATTGTGTCAAGCCTCCACCTTTTTTGATCAAACAGTTTATCTTTCATGTATTTGGTGTGCCAGTGTTGGATGCATAGTTGCTTTTTTTTTTTTTTATAAGTGTTACATCTTTTTGATGAGTTAGCTCTTTTAGTACTATATAGTGTTCTTTTGTCTACTTACAGTGTCTGTCTTAAAGTCTATTTTGCCTGATATCACTATTGTGACGCCAGCCTTTTTCTAAAATTTCCATTTGCTTGGAATATCGTTTTCCAGCTTCTCACTTTCAGTCAGTGTTTGTCTTTATCCATGAGTTGTATTTCTTGTAGGCAGAATTCAGATGGCTTCTGTTTTTAAAATCCATTCAGCCGGTCTGTGTCTTTTAATGTGAGAATTTAATCCATTTACATCCTATTTTATTACGGATATTCATGGACCTTTGCTGTGATTTTGATAGCCATTTTCTTGGTTGTTTTGTTCTCTTAGTTCTATTTTTCTCTCTTTGTTTTTTCTACTATAGTATTGCTTTCGGTACTTCTTGAAGAGCTAGTCTAATGTTGGTGAATTTTTTTAGTTTTTTTTTTTTTTTCAGTGAATGATATTATTTGTGCTTCCTACATGAAGAGAAGTCTTTCTGGGTATAGTATCCTTGGTTGAAATTTTCTTTTAGAGTTTTGAATATATCTTCTCATTCTTTCCTTGCTTGCATTGTTTCAGTTGAGAGGTCTGATGATAGCCTAAGGGGATAACCTTTGTAAGTAACTTGATGTTTCTCTCTTGCCATGTTTAGAATCTCTTCTTTGTCTTTCATTTTTACAACTCTGTCTATGATGTGCCATGGAGACAATCTTCTGAGGTTGATTATAGTTAGAGTCCTTTGTATTTTGTGGGTCTCTATTGCTGAATCTTTTTCTAGGTTTGTAAAGTTTTCTGCAAGCAATTCATAAAATAGATTTTCGGGATCCTTAAAAGATTCTTCCTTTCAGAATACCAATTATATGTATGTTTGGCATTTATCATATCTAGTATTTCGGTATGTGATCATTTTTTTTTAAAAATGTTTCATTCTTCTTGGTGGTTTTGTGTATGTCAGAGATTTTTTCCTCCATATCATAGGTCCTATCTTCAGTATGGTCTAATCTGCTATTAATACTTTTGAAGGAGGTTTTTATTTCTTGTATTACAGACTTCATCTCTAGAAGCTCTGATTTTTTTTTTTTTTTTATGAAGTCTCTTTACGGAGTTCCTCCTTCAAGTCATGGAATGATTATCTCTTGCCGAGTAATAGTTTTATTTTTATTTTTTTCCTCTCACATCTCAATGGGTTTAGTTACAATAAATACTCTGAATTCTTCTCCTGGAAGTTCAGTGATTTCCTCTACTTTTTCAAATGTTGAAGATGAATTCTTGTGTTCCTTTGAGGGAGTAAGTACATCCTGGATTTCTCATATTTCTTAAGACTCTGGTGCAATGTTTAGTCATCTGGTGATGTACTCAGTTTTTTATTTTTCTTTGGAGTAGATTTCTATAGTTGTGTGTTTCTGTGCTTCCCTTTGATCTGAATTAGCTAAATGCCAGCTTTCTTCTTCAACTGTGGCAGTGTGGTGTCCACAGTGGGAGTTTGGTGTTCAGATTCAGAAAGAGGGTTTTCTTTCCCCTTTTCCTGATTTGTAGAAGTGAACCATTCTGCAATGTCAGAGTGCTCAGATGATTGACTCCTATATTGCTAGACCTATTCAGTTGCTATGTGGCAGGAGATTGATCTGATCCGTGACAGTCTATGACTGATATCCAAAATGAGGTGTATAACAAAAAACAGGCCTTGGTCCCACATCTTAACTGTCCAGGGTCTTGGGTGAATAGCTGCATTTCTTCTTACTGCTCCTTGTTGGGAGAGAGGATTAACTAGAATTAGCACAAGAAAAATTTAGCTCCACCAAACCCTTTACACTGCAGTTGCAGGAATGGAAAGGTCAAGCATCCTAACTAGAAAATGGTGTTGGGTAAAGAGCTGCTTGCTTTCACTGTTCCCTATCTAGGTCAGGGTCTTGGGTGAGGAGTTGCTTGCTTTTGCTCTGCTTCTAGATGGGAGGGTAAACTGGAATCAGCATAAGAAAGACATCACTCCTTCTAGAGGCTCATGAGGAACCATGGCTGCCCTTGGAAGAGCAAATCACAGAGGACCCACTAAGCACAGAATGCCCCCATAAGCACATAGCCCTGTGCTTACCCAGCTGCTCAGTCCCAGACACCTGGAATCCCTTATGCTGTGGCCTGGCTCCTCGAGCTGTATATCCAGTCCATCAGGTATTCCAGAATGTCTACATTCTTTTCTGTTCATTTCAACTACCACCATTTCAGTGTAAGCCACCATGACCTCTTCACAGAAGTATTGTCCCCTGTGACAGTCCTTCTTACTGGGCATCTGCTTCACAGTTTATTTCTCCCATCCATGTCTCCACACAACCAGAGTGGGTGCTTCCACATAGTTATACTGAAAACCTAGTAAGTAGGTAGCAGGAGAGATTAAGTGAAAAAGCATAGGTTTTTTGCTCCCACGTGGCACAGTAAGGGAAACGCACATTAGGTATTTGGACATACATCCTGACAGTCAGAGATGCTGGCCTGAATAAAGAAACGACATTTGTACAAGAGCACTGAACACAGCAAGGTTATCTACATGAGTCAGGGAAGGCTTCCTAAAGACATGAACCCTCAATAGAGAAGTGAAGAGTAAATGGGGAATAACAAAGCAGAGGCACAGCTGGAGCAAAGGGCCTAGGGTAGGAGGAGCAAGCCCTCATGAGGAGCTGGAGAGAATTGATCAGGTGGATGGGGATAAAAAGTAACAAGGGAACAAGCACAGAAGGATCTGAAAAATGTTCAGTCATGGTAAACAGGTTGGAGTTGCAATAGAGTCATGTTAGAGAGAAGACATTGTCTGCACCTTGTAAAGATAAGTAGAGTTTTGAAGGGAAACAGGATTGAAGGAAGTTCAATGGGATGTGGGGAGGTCATCCTTTTTGGAGGCCCTCCCAGGTCTGACAGGTGCTGGGATGGAGAGGGTGGCAATGGAGATTTTTGTCTTTCAAGTACAAAAATCATTATATGACTGGTTGTCATCTTGGGGACAGAAAGAAAAAGAGAGAGACTGCAATTTTTCCAAATCCTCACTTGAGCAATGAGGGGTTAATAGATGTGCTAGTCTTGGGAAATGGAGACTTCAGAAAGAGATTCCTTGAAGTTTGGCGAGTGACATCAATTTGGATAATGGTAGTTCCCAGATGACTCTTACAGGCCCAAATGTGATTCTGAATAGATCACTAGTTTCTTGGATCTGAGCCCATAGGAGATGTTGAAGCAGCTGATGCCAATGGGGAAGACTGGATATTGTCTTATTGGATATCACAGACTGGGCAACTAAATAAGAACATAAATTTATTACCAATTGTCTGAGACTGAAAGTAAAATATTGTGGCACCAGTATTGATTCTGGTGAAGGCCACATCTTCCGAATGAGAGGAACACTGTGTCCTCACGTAGCAGAAGGTGGTAGGGAAGAAAATGTTCTCCCTCCATCAAGCACTTTAATTATAACAGCAAAATTAAATCATGAGGGTAGACTCCTCAAGTCCTGAATATCTCCCAAGAGGCCCCTTCTCCTAGCACTTTGTAGTAAGGATTTAGTTTCCAGCCCATGACGTTTGTGGTACACTTTCAGAATATAACAGGTATGAAAATGGTAAACTACTAAGAGGCATGGTTGTTCTAAGTCTCCGAACCCTGGTTGGTCAGACTCAGTCACAAGGATCTGGCTGTGAAGTTGCCCTTTACAGCACAGGACCACCATCCTTCTCTCTGGCTTTGTGAAATATAAGAGATTATTCACAGAATTAAATAGAAAAGCACACCTACTCCTCTGGCTTGGCCTGGGAAAGCCTCCAGCACCGAAATCCTCTCAGAATGAGGGATTTCCCACCAGGGGTCTACAGGGTTGTGTAGAGCCATCTCCCAGCACAACCTTTACTGTGGAATATGGTCCTTCTGCATCAAACAAGGCTGTGTGGAACATAACCACAATGTCTAGTAATGGTCACTGTGACTGAAATTCTGGAAAAAGATTTGGATGGATTCCTTGCCCAGGTTTAATTATCTAATTAATTATCTACTTAGTTCAATACCACTAAGATTCTTAATCGCCATTCCAAAATTTTTTCTCACCTTGTAAACACACTGACTGACCTTGCATAGGTTGTCCACTCATTGATTATTAACTCACTGAGTTACTGAAGAATAAGAAAGGTACCTTAAGAAAAGGTAATTGTTGAAAAACTTAGAATGGCTGGCCAGAGCTATAGGGTGGTGGATAAAGTGCTGTCCATTGGGATGTGGGATCCATATGGCCAACCTCAGTTTGAATCCTGGTCCCAAAGGCTCCAAAGCCATGCCAGGTGTGAGTGTTTGTGAGACCAAAATTCAAAACGGTGGGAAAATAGAGAAGGTTTTGTGGTGTGTACACATCTCATTTGAGGTTGCTCTCTCTTTCTCTCTCTTTCTCTCTGACAGGTGCATGCATCCTTGGGCAATTAAAATGAAAAATGGTAGTAATAAATTGATGTGAAACTGTGACATGTGGTAACATGCTGGGAGGCAAGTTCCCTGACAGGAAGAAGAAAGTACAGTGGACTTCAGCCACCAGCCTCTGTTCAGAGGTTCACAATTTTACAATCATGAAATCCATAGGCCTATACCATTCAATAGCAATAAAAACTCAGATGTCTCGCATATTAGTCTTCAAACTTCCCATTTTGCCAAATAATAAAACAATTTTAAATCTATGCTTATTACTGCTATCACTTTATAAAAGAACATTTTTAACAGGAAAAAAAAAAACTTAAGAAAGTTACCTTCAGATAAAAAAGACACTGAATTAAATTAATTAGAGGTGGAACATTACTATTAGGTTGTCGGGAAAGTCATGTCACATTTTTGCACAGAAAAATATGTACGTGACTTTCCTGACATATTTTTCTTTTGTTTTCAGACTAGTAAAAAGATTTTTAAAGTCTCTTTTTCTTCCATGATTGAGAGAGAGAGCACAGACCTAAAAGACAGAAATGGGTATCTCTAAAGTGGGTCTCTAGATGCTTCAGTCCTCTTCCCCCAGCCTTTCAGCTAGTCAAGATCACAGCTTCCCATTGTCTTTCAGGCTGACTGGGGAAATGAACCTGTGTGGCTCCAGCCTCACAGACTAGAGTTCCACCATCTGCACCACCGGCAAGGCCACAACAGTGAAAAGATTCTCACATGCCCAACACCATCAGAAAGTGAGCTCTTGGGAAACCACTGCTCAGTCACACCAAAATCTCTTCCCTCCATTCTCCTCTTGGAATTTTGGGCAAAGCACCCAGAAACACAAACACACACTCGACATGATTGTCAAGCTGCTGGTTCTGGGACTGAAACCATGTTGAAAGTTAGTGCCATGTGGACAGATAGTGCCTTAACAACTATGTCACCTGCTAGACCCATTTTTTTAAGGTACTTTTTGTCATCTATATTGAGGTAGAATTGACAAATTATATATATATATATATATATATATATATATATATATATATATTTTAGAAATTTTTGTATACAGTGTACGCACTTGCCAGAGAGACAGAAAGTGAGAAATAAACCCTAGGGGAGATGGTCATGTCATCCCTTCTCCTCCATTCTCCTCTTGGGATTTGGGCATGTACATGCTCATGGTCTGGACATGAGTTTCCAGTTGAGGTCTTGAACCAGGGTCGGACATGCGGGAGTCAAGAACTTTAACCACTATGCCTCCTACTGGCCCCCAAATAACATATATTTAAGGTGTACATCTTGATTGATATATGTGCACACTACAATGAGGGCCATAATTAAGCTAATCAATTATATCTATGACCTCACACAGTTATCTTTTTTGTGTGTGGTGAAAACACTTAAGATCTACCTTCTCAGTGAATTTCAAGTATAGAACACAGTATTGTAAACCACAGCCACCATGATGGGCAAGTTCTGGAGCTCCACTTCCATGGGACTTAGTAGGTGTGAGTTGGGCCTGTGATGACTCTCCTCACAGTAGCAGCATTAGATGCACATGATTTAAAGCATCACAAGGCTTCTAATAAATACAACAGTCCCTTAGCTTTACCTAATCCACCTTGGTTCATTTTCATGAGGTCATGATCAGCAATTATTTTAATGACCTTAATGGGACGTTTCTCTCTAGATTTATTAGTGAAATACTTACAGGGCCAAATATTAATCTGTCCATTGATCACATAAGCTATGTTGGCAAAGAGAATAAATTGACCACCTCCTAATCCCCAGAACCTGTGAACATGTCACCTTGCAGGGCAGAAAAGACTTTGCAAGGGAGATTCAAATATGGTTCTTGGGATGGGGAGATTGTCTTGGCTTATCCAGGCTGATTCAGTAAAACCTAAGCACCTATTATTAGAGGAAATTAGACTTAAGCACATGTTATTAGAGGCACGTGGATGAGGGTCCTAATTCTAGATCAAATGAATTTTTCTACTTTACTCACTCTGCAGCAACCTTCCTTTCCAGGTTGACACCCTGTGCGTTCCTTCATCTGGTGTTCACCTATATCCTGCATAATATCCTTTACAATTAACTGGTAATCAAAAGTGTTTCCCTAAGTTCTGTGTGCAACTGTAGTAAATTAATCAGATCCAACCCCTGGGTTAGGATATGGGAACTTCAATTTATAACTAATAAGTCAGAAACACACATAAAGACCACCTGAGGCATATGCCTGACATATGAACATTGGGAGACACTCTATAATTTGTCAGAGGGCTATGTACTCACCAGAGAGTACATAGCAACAAGGAGACAAAGAGAAACAGGCAGAGACACAAGAAGAAAATATCCACACCAATGAGATGTGCTCATACCACAATCCCTTCTTCATTTCTCTACCTTTTTAAGATTTTGAGCACGTATGTTTAAATAATCTGGGCTCAGATTTGAACTGCATGGTCAGCCAGGTGTGATCTGGCTACCTTAACCACCAGGTCACTGAGCCAGAGGGCAAGGGGGCAGTGGCAGTGTTGAGAACTGAGTTCTCAACCTGTGAAATCTCACACAATATCCAATAGTTAGTATGAGAGCTGAAATGAATCAGAGGACAGTCATTGTGCTTTGGTGTAGAAGGGATTGCTAGCTTGTATATGCATGGGGTTGGGGGCACCTGCTTGGTCCTGGAAGTTCCGTGTGGATTGTTGAGACAATAGGAGAAATGGAGTTGGGTTTTTCCTCAGTACTCTCACATTGTTGCAGATAGGGTGGGAGATTGCTAGCAAAGGGCAGGAAATATCTCTAGGATGATAAAACTATGCCTGGGTTATATAAGCACACATTTTGCATCTGTCAAAATTTGTTGAATAGTATGTACAACTGGCATCTGTTTATTTCAGAGTGTTAAATTATATCTTGATTATAAAGAAAAATAGATAAATAGGTTGATGGTGGCAGAGAATGCTACCAGACTAATTTAAATCTAAAACCTGGCCCAGCCTCTGTGGCACAGCAGGGAGCAACCATTTGGGTCCTGGAGGAGTCTGACCCGGTAGGGCCCCAGAATCTGTTTTGAGCTTTTGACCTCTACCTCTTAGGTTAGGTCAGCACATTGGCAAGGCCGCTGCTGTGTACCACCCCCCCCCCCCCCCCGACCTAGGAATAAAACTTAGGTCGAATTAGCATGTCGGCAAGGCTGCTTGCTATTTGCTCCAGAAACTGTGGTAGCCTTGCTGGGAAGTGACCCCCCTCTGACTTCCTGATATTCTACTATAAAAAAATCACATAGCTCTCTTGAGTATGTGATGAGATTTTCCCAAAAGTCCCCCGACCACTACCCTCGGCCCTGAGCACCTACTGTTAATTACAATGCTTTATCTCTGTGGTCACAATAGAGGGTGTGCTGAAGTTCTATCTAGGCAGAAATAATCTTGACCTTTGGAAGGCCCTTCAAGATACATTTAACTTAAACTTAAAGATAATCTTTTCTTTACATAAAATAGATTAGGCCGAAACTGGCCCAGGACACCCCCACCCTCACCAAGTGAAATAGATAAATATATTAGGATTCCTTAAATTAAGTTTTAGATCCCTATAAAACTATATAAGTATCATTCTTTATTAAGGTCCATAAGAACTAATATCTATACTTAAGAGTTTCTTTTCTCAGCATCGTGTTCAGTAATCACAAGATGGCTGCCGCCACATCAGCTGATAATTATCTCTGCTTCCTGGAGCTGCTTTCCCGAAACTGCATTCCATGAAGACCTGCCTACCACGATAGACCCACCCTTAATCCAACCCTGAATGGAACCTATGATCCCTATTGAACTGATAATTAGAACATGTAGCCCCTCACCCATTTACTTGCATGTATCACATTTTCAATAACAAGGCATGATAATTCCTGGCAGTTGTCATTCTTCAGAGAGCAATCTCTGGGGGTGTCCGGCTAAGGACGTGCATGAAAAAGACACCGAGGCCTCAGTCTTCTTCTTTTCCAGCGTCGCCTCTGACAAGTCAACCCACCCCTGCCAAGGCTGGACCCTGGCAGGGTCTCAGGCCTGGTTGGCCTGAAAACATGCCATACATGTTCAATCACTTTATATCACTCCTTGAAAATCCTAAACAACTGTTAATCCTGCTTAAGACCTTATGTGAAAAAATGTGATTTTAGTACCACAAAAGGGAGGAAAGCTCATTCCACACAGTTCTTATAATCCCACGACCTCAAAATGCCATCACCAAGTACCTGGGTTTGAGAGTGAAGAGGATCATGCTTGGCTGAGGAGGTGACGACCTGTGAAAATTGTCAGATTCAGACATCTTTGTTGGGACATCAGCATGAAGCATGGCTCTTTCTGGCACTGAGAGATACCTAGAGCGGAGGGGAGGGACACATATTATCCATGCTGGCCTGGTTCCAGCTCCCATGGACTGTCCTCAGGCCTGATTCGAGGTCTTCCAGCTCTAACATGGAGCTGAGGAAAGGTCCTACAACTCTGGTGATGCAAAGCCTAACTCTCTGGTAAGTTCTAATAGAAAAAGGTCACATACCACACACCTCAGTTATTCCCATAAATAGCCACAGGCCTTCTCATGCACCTCATTAAATGCTCAAAATCCCACAGTTCTCTGTGTATTTAATGGACAGTCAAGGTCTCACTCAATGTGAAAGACACAAACTTTATTATAGGAAAAGGAAGGAAAGCTTACTGACAAGAAGATTTTGCAACCCAGTGACCCCAAACTTCTGTCACCCAGAACCTATGTTCAAAAGTGAAGTGGATTGGGGACCAGCAGTTAGCGTAATGGCTATGTCACTGGACTCCCACGTAGTCAACCGCAGTTTGAGTCCCAGACCCAGTGGCTTGAACTTACGTTGGGCGCATGTGCATGCGTACCCAAGATCTCGAGGGGAGAAAGGAAGAGAAGGGATTGTGGCGTGGCCATCCCCCCTGGGGGGTGATTTCTCGCTTTCTGTCTCTCTGTCTCTCTCTGTCTGTCTGGCGAGCGCACGCGCCCTATAGCAAAAACCTCTCCAAAAAAAAGAAAAAAAAATGCGGATACCAAAATTCTGATCAGTGGGACTAGGATGGCCTGTCCTGAGCTATCACCATCACAGCTGGACCCATGGCCACCCCATACAATCTCTCTCACTCGATTAGACTGCTGTGAGAAACTTCATCCAATAAAACAGGACAAGAAGGACACGTGGCAAAGTTTTGAGGCCCACCAACTGGAGTGCTGGGAGTTCCCCAACCTGCTCCCACTGTCTAAGATTGTATGTACTGCATATTAAAAAGGTTAATGTGGGCACTTTTGTTATTTAGAACACACACAAAATTTCTCTTGTTTTGATGGCAAATTGAGGGGTATCTTCTTGCCCTCTTTCCAAGCTAAATCCTGCCTCAATTCCTAGGAAAGGGTCATAACTGACTTTCATTCTGAATTTCCACTAATTGTTAAACACGGTGACACTCAAGGATAAAGACTACATGAACAGAAAAAGTGTAGAAGACAGAAACCTGAATTATGTAAGCACATGATTTTTCTCCCCTTTGCCCCTTTCTTAAAGAATAGTTAACTCAGCCCAACTATCTACGTGTCCAGCACAAAGTCCCCCCTCAGGGAGAAAACCACCTGGGAGCATTGTCTTGACCAAGCACATCTCCCCACAACCTGTCAAAGACTTCTTTCCTGGGCCAGCTTATTTTGATACAAGTATTTTTTGAAAATGAACTGGACAGGATGGAGAAATAGAGAAGGGATTGTGGTAGAACTGTGCCCCACTGGGAGTGTTTTTCCTTTCCCTCTTTGGCAAGAGCATATGCACTCAAGCAATTTAAAAAAAATGAAAATATAAAGTGAGAATTGTCTCTTACTTCTGCAAGTGTATGTGGTACTTTTCCTAGTGCAGTCTTTGACCAAGTGCAGCAGGGTAGCAAGAGAAGTCCCTGGGACAGAGGTCACTTACCTGCCCAGGTCCTGGGAACCCTCCTCCTATCCCACCTGAGTGCCCTCCATGTGGTCTGTTTCCGTGTGACTGGGCAGCCAGGAATGCAGACAGATCACCAGCTTCTGAATCCCTCCAGGCTGGTGATATTTGCTCCCTGACAACATCAGAGAGCCAGAAAGAAACCTTGCAGAATGCTCTTAATGTTCCTTTTAAAATCAATTAGAGGGACCAGCAGTTAGTGTAATGGCTATGTCGATGGACTCCCATACCGAGGTTCGAGTCCTGGACCTGGTGGCTTAAACTCACACCAGGCGCATGTGCATGCGTGCCCAAGATCCTGAGAGAAGAATGGAGGAGAAAGGATTATAGCGTGGCCATCCCCCCTGGGGGGTGATTTCTCACTTCCTGTCTCTCTGTGTCTCTCTGTCTTTCTGGCGAGCGCAAGCACCCTATAGCAAAAACCTCTCCCAAAAAAGAAAAAATAAATAAATAAAAGCAATTAGAATCAAGAAACAAAGGAAAGGAATGAAGAGTGGACACTCACCAGGAGGGCCTCTCACTAAGAAGCCCTTGTGCCATTTGGGGCTCCAGGGAGAGTTGCCTGTGGACCACTTTGGGCAGCATCGATCCCACTGAAACAAGATGTGCTGAAGGGACAAGATGAGAGTCAGTGTCCTGGTCTGAACATTCACAACCCACTCCTCACTGTGGGAATGAGAGCTGGGGCAGTTAAGGGGCAGCAGGGGCTCTGATAGGATGGGTGGACAGACCCTCTGACCTGGACAGAGGTCACCGGGAGGAAGGAAGGGTTGAAGGAGGCTGAGAAATTGGTCAGGGACTGCAACTCAATCTGCCAAGAGGCTTGGTCTCCCAGGCCAGGCTGGGGCTCTGGGGCTCTGGGGCTCTGGGACAGGAACCTTAGAAGCCACATGGTGCCTTCCCAGGCCACAGTAGGACACTTTGACTTCAGCAGCAGCCAAATAAACACCTTTTTAGGCTTTTTGAAGACTAAAATAAGCCCCAATCATTTTGACTAAACCCAAAAAGGTGTGACTTTCTGGATTCCAAAGGCACAGGGTAGGCCAGCAGGTGGGGCGGCTGGGATGGCCCTGGATCCCACTTGGCCAACTCCGCGGTTAAGTCGCAGACTTGCATGAAAAACACGCTGAGAGCCTGCGATCCTGGGACATTTCCAGAGCGGAATGAAGAGGGCATTGCTGTATGACCATACCCTTCCCACACCCCCAAGAAGCTGATTTTTCACTTTCTCTGCTTTTTTCCAGAGAGCACACCCACCCACCCTGTGCATTAAGAAAGGCACTTGTCTGGGAGAGTGATGTCTCCACTGGGTGCAAGGGGACAGGGCACAGGACTGGCATGCTGGTCGCACTAAGGAGCAGTTCCCCGCCTGGAGCATGCTTCAGAGCCCTCTCCACTCTCCCAGGATGGCGCTGCAGGTCCCAAGAGCGCCCTCCCAATCCGCGTTGTGATCCTCCCTCATCCCCACACCCTCAAGCCCCAAACCCCGTTTCCAAAAGGCCGCCGCCCCGGACCACCGCCCTCTGAAGACATCCCGGTCCCACACGTCCCCCTGGCTGGGCGCTCACCTGCCCTTCAGACCCGCTGGGCCCAACTGTCACCTTCGCCACATTCATGGCCTCCAGCGCCGCCACGACCTGCAGCCGCCTAAGAAGAACGCCGCCTCTCCCGCTCGGCGCCAGTAAGAAGTGGTCTCGGTACCGGTCGCGCTCTGCCCCCGCTGATTGGACGAGCTCGAGGGGGCGGACCCCAGGTCCAACTGCAGGGGGCGGGTCTGTGGGGCCCACTGACCCCTCCGCGCCTGCGCCCTGCGCAACCATGCTCGCTCCCAGATCTCCTAGCGTCAGCTTTAGTCCCGGCGCTGGGCCAATCAGCAAGCGCGGGGCGGGGTCGTTGCCACGGCGACCTTTGTGGACGCTTGCCCTGGCGGTCACCTCTCCCAGCAGCCCATAGGTCCTGCGTTAGCAGTAAGATCAAAGGTGGGCCTTGCCAATGGTGAGCGGGGCTGGCCAACGGGGTGGCAGCGGCGGCCTTGACCTGGGGGACTGCGCTCTGGTCCTGGCTTTGAGAAGGGAGCCTGTGGGACCTGCGACGCCACCGTCGCAGTCACTGGAAGCGAGCTCCGGAGCGGGAAGTGGAGCCAGTGCTGGGCCCTAACCTGACCACCACCCAGTGCCGCGGCCCCCGCCCCGCCCTGCCCCTGCCGGTGGATCCTGGGGCTGTCACATAGGGTAGTCGCCCACAGCCGAATACCTCTTGGAGACCTCTTCAGCCTGATTTCATGCGGTGGCCAGGGCTGTAGCAGTGCCTGGGTCCTGGGTTCCACTCCCTGACCACCTGGCATGCTCCCACCTCACAGTCTGGCTTTAGTCCTCCCTGGCTGTACCTAAAAGGAGAATCTGTGCATGAAACATTTGCAGTGGTGATAGCACATTCTATTATGTCTAAAAAACAATACCAAGTCATTATATTTTACTAACGTTTTTAGACATAGAAATTTGGAAACTTTTCCTTTAAAAAAGTTCCAATTCTTATTTTCATTTTCGACAACGTCCTGATTGTGCTGTTACTTGAGAAGACTACAAGCAGATCATTATCCTTGGTAGGTGTTGCTACTGGCTAGGGCTATTGGTAGACCATGCCCTGAACCAGCAGTTCTCAACCAGGGCTGATTTTGTCCCCCACGAGATACTGGACAGTGTCCAAAGACATTCTTGATTGTTGCTACTAGAGAGGGAGGGTGCTAATAGAAACCTAGTGGGTGGAGACCAGGGACACAGTTAAACATGGTAGGAATCATAAGACAGTCCCTGAGACTAAGCCCCACATGTCCAAGGGGCAAGGCTGGGAAACCCCACCCTAAACCATGGCTGCCAGTCCTAGGAGCCCAGCATGAGGCTAGGATATTAGCATGTGAGGAAAAGTAGGGATTTTCTCTGGAGTGGGGACTGTGAGACCCATAACAACACCTTTTCCTGCATCAGCGTGTCACCAGGCAGTACATGAAGCCCTATGTGTTGAAGTTATCGAATTTAACTCCCATGAGAGTGCTACTGAGGTGGGCTGTGTCTCCATTTCACAGGTTAGTGAGCTGCAGTTCAGAGGGCTCAGGAGCTACTGCAGTTAAGTGTGTGTGTGTGTGTGTGGGGGGGGGGGGGATTGATCTGAATTTGAGTCAGCCAGTCCCACTGTGGAGACCAGAAGCTTGATCTGCTCAGATGAATTACAATTCTCCTGAACTCATTTCTTTCCATAGTGAGGCCGCTCCTGTAGATTAAGCCTCACAACTGGGCTCTGGTCTTGACCAGTTTAGTCGTCCGGATCTTTCTCCACATCACAATGCTGTTTTCTCCAAACCTAGACCTTTAACTATGTCCTCACCTTCAGGATATAGTCCAACTTCTTTATCATTACCTGAGAAACGGGGACTCAGATTCAGATTCTATACATTTTGGTAAGGATGTCCAGTGTATTCAGGTAAGATAAGAGTAAGATAAGAATCACAAAATAACTGCAAGATGTTAGTTACTAATGATCACCAATGGAAGTGTATCTCGAGGATAATATCGATAAAGTTAATATCTGGGGGACCAGCAGTTGGGGTAATGGCTATTTTGCTGGACTCCCATGTAGTCAACCGCAGTTTGAGTCCTGGACCTGGTGGCTTAAACTCACACTGGACGCGTATGCATGCATGCCCAAGATCCCGAGAGGAGAATGGAGGAGAAGGGATTGTCGTTTGGCCATCCCCCCTTGGAGGGGGTGATTTCTCGCTTTCTGTCTCTCTGTCTCTTTTTGTCTTACTGGCGAGTACACGTGCCCTATAGCAAAAAATCTCTCTCTCTCAAAAAAAAAAAAGTTTTGTTCTATAAATGAAGATGTTGTTTGCTAGCCAGTATTTTGCTTCTGTAGGTTGGGACTTTTTTTTTTCCTCTTTTTTTTGGAGAGGTTTTCGCTATAGAGTGCGTGCGCTCGCCAGAAAGACAGAGAGAGACAGAGAGATAGAAAGCGAGAAATCACCAACCAGGGGGATGGCCACACAACAATCCCTTCTCCTCCATTCTCCTCTTGGGATCATGGGCACGCATACACACATGCCCAGGGCGAATTTAAGACGCCGGGTCTAGGACTTGAACCGCGATCGACTACGTGGGAGTCCAGCGCCATAGCCATTACCCTAACTGCTGGTCCCATAGGTTGGAACCTTTGACCATTGGATAAAAAGACAAGTATACCATTTAATTATCAAACTAGCAATAAGTTTATTGAAATGAGTCTTTAATTTGATGGTTAAATAGGAAGGTTTATATTGTTTTACTTTAAGTCTACAAATGATCAATTTGTAGGAGGCCAGGACTCAGGATTATATATTTTTTGTATCTCCAGCAATAATAGTGAATGTACAGTAGGTTGTAGTACTTCCAGCTTAAGTAGATTGCAAAGTTAGTGATGATCCTGGAATAGGTTACTTTTGAAAGTAAGAAGGATTTAAGTGCCACCTAGTGGAAATGAGATTTAATTTAAAAATAGCATATTTGAAACTATAAAGGATCTTTATCACCACCTGGTGGGAGAGAGGAGATATAACACACAATGTATTCCAAAATATTTTAGTTTTTAGTGCTTGTTGGCCACCTGGTGGGAACAAGTGGAATATATTACACAAAATTTCAGTATGAAGCGTAATGGATTTTGTTTGCCATCTCATGGCAATGTGGGAATATAGTACTGAATATATTATTAATAGTTTTGAAAATTTCATAGATCTATGGACCTTGATTAGCCCATAGAAAATAGGCAATTAGGGGATATATCACACATAGGATTTAAGGATGGTAAATGTACTATTTATATTAAGATGAGTTTATCGGGGTGTTAAATGCATTTTTAGCTTATAATATTTTATGACATATCGTTTATTGGGGCATGACTCTAAAGTTTAGAAGCATCCATAATTTAAAATGTTACTGAACATATATTTTCCTTTTAGCGGTAGCCCTAGCTTGATTTAAGTTCTGTGAATGCAAAGCACAGAAGTGATATTGCCTCAAAATTACACATTCTCACATGTTGTTTTTTCCGTTTACCTGTGTACCCTGTCCCCTGGACATCAAATTAAAAAGAAACAGAGAGATACACTTGTTATCTTACTCCTTTCTGCCTGTGGACACTGCTGGGAAAGCATCGTTGAAGTTTCTCATCTCCCTGCTGTCATATCTAAGTCGCAGTCTCCTGAAGAGACAGAACAGCTGTAGAAGCTCTTCATCAGAGGGTTGAGCTTGAAATAACAGACAAGAGCCTAAGGAGCCTTTGAGCACTGGGGGATACTCACAGACTTTGTAGTAATGTGAGATCGACCACCAAGTCCAAGGGCTTTGGGTTTGTCACACATGCTACTGCAGAGAAGGTGGATGCATGGCTTGATCAAAGGGGAAACGGGAAGAATGAGACAAAGAGACAGAGTAACAGTGGACACAGACAGCCTGAGCCTAGGTAGCCCAAGCAACTTGTGCCGCCAAGACAAACTGGGCGTCTGTATTTATACTGCAAGGTAACACTACATATGTGTATTTCATGACATTCCATAGTTTGTTGTGTTACAGACAATAAGAAGCAGTTTAAAAAATCTATAAAGTCTTAGACATACTGGGCCCTGTGTATCCCTTCTTGATAATCTCATCAAGAGGAAATCCTATTATCTTCTTTTCTAATGGAGAGAAGCCTAGCTGCAGTTTGGGAAAGAAACATAAGGCTAAAGAATCTCTCCATAAGGTGGGCACCACCACGCCCAGAAAAGGCTAAAGAATCTCACAGAGACAGAGCAGGAATTGGACTTTGCTAATTGGGGGGAGGGGGGTCAAGATGTTTCCTTAGTTCCATCAGATGTGTCTGTTGGAACGTCCCTAGCAATTTCCACCCTTTGTTCTGCCTCCAGTGAAGGTCAAAGAGAGGACAAGTTGCAAGGTTCTGCCAAAGCCCAAAGGGACAGGGGGTGCTTGGTCAGAGCATGTCCCCACACCTCACTCAGGGCCTCACTCCGAATATGTCCTTACACCTGTATATTCAGTATTTTTGCTGGTGACAAAGAAAAAGATATACACCTGTGTCCCTGCCTCCTACAAATCGATCATTTGTAGATTTAAATTAAAACATGAACTTGCCTACTTATCCACGAAGTTAAAGATTCATTTCAGTAAACTTACTGCTGATTTAATAAGGTGTCCACTCAACTCTGAAAAAGATCTTTGTTGGTAATATTAAAGATGACACTGAAGAACATCACCTAAGAGGTTATTTTGAACAGTATAGGAAAATAGAAGTGACTGAAATATTGATAAACAGAGGCAGTGGTAAGAAGAGGGTCATTGTGAGAGCTCCAGTTCCAGCTCTAGGCTCCTGGCCAGCGAGGGACATTGAGGCAGGAGAACCACTGCCCCCTGCCCCATCTCCAGCTCTTCCAAGCCCAGGACACTCCCCCCTAGAAAGGTAGACAGGTTTATTTTTTTTCTTTGCTCTTCTTCTTTCTTTTGTTAATTTCCTACTCCTCCTTGCCCCACAGACTGGCCTCCACTCTGCAGCAGAGCTCCAGTTCCATCTCTAGGCCCCTGGCGAAATTGCACGGTGCACAACTTTTTTTTTAAATTTTTTTATTCTCTTGTGTACTCTTTTCATCCCTCTCATATTTTTCTCGTCTCCTCTCATTCTACCCTACCAGACGGACTAGACAGGTCTAGAATCACAGTTCTGAAATTCCCTAGTATTATAAGGTTCCCTGGGATCCTACCTTTTACTGAACCACCTGTGAAAAAGGAGATACTGCCCTTCATACACCTGAATGGAGTACAACTCTTGAGACCACATTGCTAAAAATAACAGAAGAGATACTTCAGCACACATCAGTCCAGAGCAAAGGGGAAACACACTTGCTCCTAGTCGAAGAAACTTTCTGCTCGGGACCGGCAGTTAGCGTAATGGCTATGTCCCTGGACTCCCATGTAGTCGACCGCGGTTCGAGTCCCGGACCTGGTAGCTTAAAACTCACGCTGGGCACATGTGCGTGCGTGCCCAAGATCCTGAGAGGAGAATGGAGGAGAAGGGATTGCGGCATGGCCATTCCCTCTGGGGGGTGATTTCTCACTTTCTGTCTGGCGAACACACATGCCCTATAGACAAAACCTTTTCAAAAACAAGAAAAAAAAGAAACTTTCTCCTATGAGGTATTCAAAAGTGAATACATCTCCCAATGGCTAGAAGTAGAAAAAGAACCTCAGATCTGAATAAACCAGGAAATATGTCTCCATCAAAAGAACAGAGTAACTCCCCTCCATCTTTAAAAAAAAAAAAAAAAAAAAAAAAAAAAAAAAAAAAAAAAAAAAAAAAAAAAAAAAACCTGAGGAAGATCCAAAAATGTCAGAGAATTTAGAACATTTATGGTGACAAAATTCTATGAGTTGGAACAGAAAAGAGACAATGAACTACAGGAGATTAGGAAGTCCTTCCATGATATGAAAGAAGAAATGGACACTATAAGAAAGACTCAGGTGGAACTATTAGAGATGTCTTAATACAGGAAATAAAAATCTCTCTCCAAAGTATTAAAAGCTGGTTATACTATGCTGAAGATCGAATATCTGACGTAGAAGATAAAACTGCTGACCTAGAAAAAAACACCAAAAAGAGAAAATAACAAAAAAAAATGAGAATATATGAGAAATCCTAGATTCCATTAAACATCTAAACATTCAAATAATTGTTATCCCAGAAGGTGAAGAAACTAAAGAGGGCATGGAAAATCTATTCCATGAAATCCTAGAGAGAAGTACTCACACATCCAGACCCAAGAAATACAAAGGACCCCAAATAAAATCAACCCAAAAGATACTCCCGAAGGTCCATCTTAGCCAGACTAGCCAAAACCACAGATAAAGACGAGATATTAAAATTCACAAGAGAGAAATGACAAGTGACTTACAAAGGTCATCCCATCAGGCTAACACTGGACCTTTCAATGGAAACAATGCAAGCAAGGAAAGAATGAGAAGACATATTGAAAGTGTTCAGAGAGAAACAATTTCAACCAAATTATTGTTATATTCAGCAAGATTATACTTCATATGGGAAAAAAAGATTAAAATCTCAAGGAAAACCCCCCCAAAATTGGAAACACCAGACCACCTCTTCAAGAAACTCTGAAAAGAGTCCTGTTTCAGGAAAACTAAAGAATGAACAACCAGAGATAAGGGAATAAAAGACAACCAAGACAATGGCCAACTGAAAGAAAGGGACAAGTCTGGAAATACTGATAATAACATTGAATGTTAATAGATTAAACTTCTCCAATCAAGAGACACAGGCTGGCTGAATGGGGAAAAAAAAAGACACCCTCTATCTTTTGCCTACATGAATGTATCTCATGGTTAAAAACATACATAGACTAAAAGTGAAGGACTAGAAAAAAGTATTTCAAACAAATGGAACCAAAAAAAAAAAAAAAAGCTGGCATTGCAATACTAATTTCTGATAAAATAGGCTTTAAAACAAAAATTGTATGAACGAACTGTATAGGATATAGGTTACTATATAGTAATAAAAGGGCTAATCCATCAAGAAGATATAATGTTTATAAACATCTATGCACCTAAGTCACTTATAATAGCTGTGCACCCAAATACATGAAGGAAAGACTGTTAGATCTAAAAGGAGAAATAGACTGCAACACATTGATTGTTGGAGACTTCAGCACTCCACTATCTCCTCTAGACAGATCATCTAGATAAAAAATAAGTAAAGAGATAAAGAATCTAAATGATACCATAAATCAAGTGGACTTAGCAGACATCTATAGAACTTTCCATCCAAAAGCACGTGTGCTCGCCAGACAGACAGAGACAGAGAGATAGAAAGTGAGAAATCACCCCCCGGGGCGATGGCCATGCCGCAATCCCTTCTCCTCCATTCTCCTCTTGGGATCTTGGGCACGCACGCACACACGCCTGGTGTGAGTTTAAGCCACCGGGTCCGGGACGCGAACCGCGGTCGACTATGTGGGAGTCCAGCGACATAGCCATTACGCTAACTGCTGGTCCCAACAAGCACTTTTCCAATGAAGAATTCTTCTTTCCTTTGGGTAGACACCAAAGAGTGGGATTGCTGGATCATGTGGAAGTTCTATTTGTAGATTTTTTTTTTTTTTGGAGAGGCTTTCGCTATAGGGCGCATGCGCTCACCAGACAGACAGAGAGAGACATAGAGACAGAAAGCGAGAAATCACCCCCCAGGGGGGATGGCCACACTGCAATCCCTTCTCCTCCATTCTCCTCTTGGGATCTTGGACACGCATGCACATGCGCCCAGTGTGAGTTTTAAGCCACCGGGTCCGGGACGCGAACCGTGGTCGACTACGTGGGAGTCCAGCGCCATAGCCATTACACCAACTGCTGGTCCCTATTTGTAGATTTTTTTTTTTTTTTGAGAGATTTTCGCTATAGGGTGCGTGCGCTCGCCAGACAGAGAGAGACATAGAGACAGAAAGTGAGAAATCACCCCCCAAGGGGGATGGTCACGCCGCAATCCCTTCTCCTCCATTCTCCTCTCGGGATCTTGGGCACGCACGCACATGCGCCTGGCGTGAGTTTTAAGCCACCGGGTCCAGGATGCGAACCACGGTCGACTACGTGGGAGTCCAGCGACATAGCCATTACGCTAACTGCTGGTTCCCCCTATTTGTAGATTTTTGATGAATCTCCAAATTGTTCTCCACAGTGGTTGGACCAATTTACATTCCCACCAGCAGTGTAACAGACTTCCCCTTTTACCACACCCCCGCCATCACTTATCATTTTTTTTTTTTTTTTTTTTTTTTTTTTTTTTTTTTAATCTTAGACATCCTGACTGGGGTTAGGCGGTATCTCGTTGTTTTGATTTGCATTTTTCCTTAGGATGAAGGATGTTGAGCATTTTTTCATACGCCTTTTTGGCTATTTGTATGTCATCTTTAGAGAGTGTTTTTTTCCAACTCCTTCTCCTGTCTTTTAATAGGGTTGATCATCTTTTTTACAAGTTCTCCTTGAGTTCCTTGTGTATTCTGGGTATCAGTCCCTTATCTGATGCGTAATTTATAAAAATGTTTTCCCATTCTGAGGGCTGTTGATTCACACTAAATAAATGAGAACCAAGACACAAAATTAATATTGGGTTATGTGATTTATAAGACATGGAGATAAATGAAAATTAGAATAGTAGTGCCTATGTAATGCAGAAATAAATAAGTTACAGGAGGTTGGGAACCTGATAGAATTCATTTCTGCAGTGATAGGCATGTGGAGATACATGTTTATTTTGGCATTCTGGCATTATTTATTTTATTATTAATTCATGATTATTAATGACATAAAGGGATGTTATAGGGATGTTAAAGCAGTAACAATACAGTCAAATAAAAAGAGAAAATAGGGATTCAATTTAGAGCTATTTATTTGACATCTTAATTTGTGCCAATTTGATTGTTAGCCTAAAGAGTATATGAATAAATTAAATATATTGCATAATATTTTTGCTCAAATTACAGAAAAGTTCATAAGAAGAAATATTAGCATAAGACATAGGATTATTTGGAAGATTGCAATGTGCAAATGAATGCCAATGTAAGAACAAGGAAGGAAGAGGAAATACATCTGCTCTGATGCATTTCGTTCTGAGTAACGTCATTTCAGGAATGTGAATTACACACAAGATAAGAACCCTTAACCTACATTCAAGGGCATCCTGAACTGAATACACAGCTGAAATAAAGCTCTAAAGAGGAGATATTTTAGAATATGTTTGGAAAATGGGGAAGGACCCAGTGTAGATAGGCAAAAGCATGCAGACACAGGAAGGAAAGAAAGAAAGAAAATACTCAGGGTGAGATTGTATGATGTCATATCCCAATACCTAAAATGAGTTTCTTTTACACCTTCTATTACATTTCACGTGTGTAAGCTAAGGTGATCTTATGGTTTTATGACACATGTATGGTCCTTTTTAATAGCTATTTCTTTTTTTACAAATTATTTATATATTTATTTATTTGGCTAGAGAGAGACAAAGAGAGAAAGGGAACATGAGAAGAGAGAGAGAGAGAGAGAGAGAGAGAGAGAGAGAGAGAGAGAGAGAGAGAAAGGGAGAAAGTGAGCTGCCATTGTCAGGACTCAAACCTCAGTTGGACATGTGGGAGTAGCACACCTTAAACACCATGCCACCTGCTGGCCCCTAGATATTTCTATTATATAGGGTTTTTTCTTTATGTATATCAGAGGAGTAAGAAAGAGAGGGGGAGTTGGTGAGAGAGAAAGACAAACACCCTTAAAAAGTATTGTCACTGTGATCTACCACACCACTGTTGGCTTTCTCAGTTAGCCAGGATACCAGGGAAAAATGTCTGTTGTGCACGTCATCCTGGGAAATGAACTAATGTCTTCCATGTGGATGCAGCTGTGCTTGAGCAGTAGTAACTGCTGTCTCAATAGTCATTTTTTAATAAAAACTAAGCATTTTTAAACGCAAATTGCTTTGACACAAAGATAAATACTTAAGAGTCAGTATACCACCCAGGTCTGCCTGTTCCTAAAAGTTAGTATAAAACCACATAGTTCTTCTAGTGTAGTGAGTTCTGAGATTAGCACATTATATTTGGACCAATTTTGGAATATTTCTGATTAGTACAAGACAAACCTTTGGTGTGTGTGTGCGTACGAGGGGGTTGATATAAAACAGAATGTGCTTAAGAAGGACATCTCTTACATTCTTCCACTTCAAGTGACTACGTCCAGAATCTAACCACCTAAAGTGCAAATTGCAACCAGAATAACATGTCTCTTTGGCTCATAAAACCTCAAAAGTCATTTAGTCCAATTCCCCAAGAACACTTATATTGTTCTGATAAATCTTGAACAGTTATTATGCTGGAAAATAAGGTTGAAAATATAATGAATATCTCTTATTTATTTTGATTCTGAATGTGACATTAGAGAACATACCTTCTGTATGATAATTTTTATGTCTTTGTTTTTATGTCTCAGGGTGTAGATGAGAGGATTCAGCATGGGAGCAATCACAGTGTAAAGCACAGAGATTTCCTTATCCTTATTCTCACTACCTACAGGTAGCATGTAGGTATAAATACAGGGCACAAAAATAAAACTACAATTACATGAGAGCTACATGTTGACAGAGCTTTGCGTCGTCCTGCAGAGGACCTCGTCCTAAGATGCTATAAAATGAGTATATAAGAAGCCACCAGGACAAGAAAAATGATAACTATCACCATTCTGCCATAGCAACGATGATACTAACAACACGATTATCCTTTGCGGCTGACTGTAGGAGAGGCTTCACGTCACATGTGTAATGGTTTATCTTATTGGGACCACAGAAAGGTAAACTGAGTACCATGAACAGGAGAGCAATCGAATGCCAGAACCCCAAGCGCCATGCCACAGCAATGAGCAGGTTACACCTCTTCCAGTTATGACCATGTAGTGCAGGGGCTTGACAATGGGAAAGTAACAGTCGAAGGCCATGGATATGAAGATGAATATTTCCACACCTGCCAGAAGGTGGGCAGTAAAGAGCTGGGTCATACAGCTGTTACAGGGAATGTTTTTTCTTGCTGCAGCCAGGTCTCTGATTAGGCGGGGAACCACAGTAGAGGTGTAGCTGATGTCCGTGACGGAAAGATGGCAGAGGAAGTAGTACATTGCCTGTTCAATTAGATGACTACAGGTGATCGTGAATAAAATGATGGAGTTCTCCATTAAGACTGCCAGGTGGCAAAGCAGGAAGAAGAAAAAGAAAAGAAACTCTATTTGCTTATTTCCCCACAGCCCCATGAAAACAAATTTTGTGACATTATCCTGACTTCCCATGAAGTCAAGGTCAGTCCAGAATACACAACAGAAACTCAATTCATCTGAAATGATACAGAACACAATACATTTTAATAGTTTTTTATTAAGTTTTGGAGATTTGTATAAATTGGAAAAAAAATATTTTGATGATATCAGATTCATTACAAACTCAATCTTTTAAACCCCTTTTAGATTAAAGGCATCATTATATTTCTATATCTTGGAACTTTTTATGCCGGGAACTTTTATAACTATTTCACTTGCACTTAATGCTCATAAAACCCTAATAGGTACTGTTCTTCTAGTCATGTTATGTATGAAAAAATAGAGAAACAGCAGAGTTATGCTAATTACAATGAATCATTAAGATACGAAGGAGCCTTCAGGTCCACTCTTCTTGTACAGAATTACTTTGGTAATAAAGGGTCTTTTAGGTTTACATACAAATTCTATGATTTTTTTTTTCCTAAATAAGTGAAGAATGGTAACTTGATTGAGATTGCATTTAATATGTAGATTAATTTGAGTAGTATTGACAATTTGATTATATTATTTTTTCCAAACTAGGAACATAGTATATCCTTCCACTTTTTTGTGTAATTTTCTATTATTTTATTATTTATTTATTTAGATTTTCATGGAATATATACACTATGGAATACTACTTGGCCATAAAAAATGATGACTCCCTGACATTTGGCAGAAAATGAACAAATATGGAAGATTTACTACTAAATTATGCAAGCCAGACTATGAAAGAGGGGCATTGTATATCCCCACTCGATATATACCAATTGTCAGCAATGAACGATTGGAAAGTATAAAGACATTAAGAGCAATAGTAATATCAGAGACAGTGTGAAAGGAGGGTGAGAAATAGGGGAGTGTGAGAGAGAGGGAATCAGGGAAACAGAAAGAAGGAACACATTTATGGGACACAAAATGAAATTTGATGATAATGTGTATGGTAGTATCTTTTACTGAACCAACATACAGTATATTCATGATAAAAAAATTTGGTATGCTGTAACTATACAAAGTAATTGAATATAAAAAGAAAATATGGGGCCAGCAGGTGGTGTGGTGATTAAAGGCACTGGACTCCCACATGGTTCACCATGGTTCGAGTCCCAGATCTGGCAGCTTACTTTCTCACTTTCACTCTCTCTCTCTCTTTTTTTTCTCTCTCTCTGTCGCTCTCTGGTCAAATTAAAATAAATAAATAAATAAATAAAGTTTAAAAATTAAAGAGAGAAAAAAAATAAGTTAAAATTGTGTGTATCATGATATTCTTGATTTGATCATTGTGAACTACATGGATAATTTGAAAATCCATTTTGTGTGAAATAGAGATGAACAATAATTAAATGTGAATGATAAATAATAAAATTAAGCAATTAAGTATTAATAACAAAAAAGAAGCATATGTTATGTAAAGTACTTACGCTTCCAATTTGCCAAATCCATAGAATAGTCCTATTCTTCCAAAATATGTTGGAAAGAAATAAACTCCTATAAATGGAAGTAGGTACAAATATTTTCAGATATTAATGGTTTCACCTATTGTGTATTTTGTGCTCTGCTACAAGAAGATGGATTAAATAACTCAGTTAGGCACAGAAGAACTTAACAACAACAACAACAAACAGAATTTTGGAAGAATCTATGAGATAAAGGGTATAAAAGAAAGTAGGGATAATGCTTGATTAAAATTATAGAACAAAACTGTAAAACAACTAGAGAATTAAAACTACAGAAGGTCCAATGCATGGTTAAGACTATTCCTCTGATATTGGTGCACACTTCAAAATCTTAACATTTAGCTCCAGGACTGTTTTACTTATAATAGTCTTACATCAGATGAGAAAACAAAGACCTATGTGGGAAAAGATGCTTCAAAGAGTTTCCCACATGGAACTGGGAAGTCTCTGAAAAACTACCTCATACTGTAATATACAAAGGTCTCATTCCATTCTTAAATCATTTCTTTTCTTTCTTTCTTTTTTTTTTTTTTTTTTTTTTTTTTTTTTTTTTTTTTTTTTTTTTTTTTTGCTACAGGGTGCATTCGCTTGCCAGAGAGACAGAGAGAGAGAGAGTGAGACAGAAAGCGAGAAATCACTCTCCAGGGGGATGGCCACACTGCAATCCCTTCTCCTCCATTCTCCTCTCGCGATCATGGGCATGCATGCACATGCACCCAGTGTTTAAGCCAGAGTTTAAGCCACTGGGTCCGGGACACGAACCACGGTCGACTACATGGGAGTCCAGCGACAGCCATTACGCTAAGTGCTGGCCCAATTCTTAAATCATTTCTAATCTTTTAATCCCTAAAAACCTTGCGGGTCTCTTGTGCATCTACACCCATATCTCTCTCTCTCTCACACACACACACACACACACACACCATACCCACATATAGTCATAGATACACATGGTATTAGGAATGAAAATTTTGAGTCCAACATTTTAAGTACCTTTCAATTAAAGTGTGACTTCCAAAAGACTCTTCCTCAAAATTTAAATTTTTTGAGAGAGGTCTCTGGAGGAATTGTTTCCAAAGATAAGTCAGTTACAGTTTGGCAAGGAAAAAATAGGAAAAAAAAAAAAAAAAAAAAGAAAAAAAAGGAAAGCATTAAGGTTTGATTCTTGGAAAGTGGGATTTATGATTAAGGTCATAAGACTATATGCAGTGTAAAAATTCATCAAGGACAATTTTTTATCATTTTTTCTGTTTATTTAGCTATGGTATATATAAAAATAAAAATTTTGATTAAAATAAACGGGTATAATTATTAGATGTATTTATAGTAAAATGTTTACATACCATGTATTAAGTAATAAAATATTTTTGGCCATTGAAATAACTACTTTTCATTTATTAACCCATTTCATCTTTACCACAACCCAGTGAGGTATAAGCTTTATATTATTGTCCGTGTTTTGTGAAGACCAGAGCCCAAGGTTACACAAATACCAAAAAGAAGGTTTGTATCTCAACCACATTTATGTAGTTAGAAAACTCATTCTTTTTCATGAGGTTTATCTTTTCATTATTATAAATAGAGGCTTAAAGCCTTAGATCTCAGATTAATTTGCCCTCAAATTATCATCCAGGCATTCTTGATTTCCCTTTCTTAAAAATAATCACCAGAAAAAGATTTCAGAACTTAAAAATGATCATTTACTAAAATCAAATTTTACATAAAAATGTTGTAAAACCCTAGTAATTTTTTCTAATTAAAAATAGATGTATAGGGGCTAGCAAATGGCATAGTGATTACATCACTGGATGACCACAGTTTGAGTCCCAGACCAAGTTGCTTGAAACTCCTGCCAGTCAAGTGTGTGTGTGTGTGTGTGTGTGTGTGTGTCCAAGATTCTAGGAAGAGAATGGAGGAGAAAATATTGTGGCATGGCCATCTACCCTGGGGGAAAATTTCTCACTTTCCTTCCCACAGTCTCCTCTTTCTCTCTAGTGAGAAAATGCACCGTACGGCAAATAAAAACAAACGAAAAAAAACCCACTTTTTAAAATAGATACATATAAAATAATTCTCACTTCTGCAAGACTTTACATTTTTTGGAATATTAAGATGGTCCTTTAAGGTGGAAATTTTCTATGAGCATGACATGAAATAGCAAAATCGATGTAGAAAGCAACTTCCCTCTGTTGTAAATCTTTTAAGGGATAAATTGCTGGGAATGTTTTAAATTAAAAGACAAAGGAGGGATCTGATGGAAAAACTCTCATGGGCATTTTATTGCAGGAAATGCATGGGCAAGTACAATTGTAAAAATAAACCAATATTATTAAAGTGGACATATATATGACCTTAAGGCTTTCTTCTTTTATTTAGTTTTTCAGGTTATCTAATTAGTGTTTCAAGATTAATGTAATGCTATAGAACTAATAAAATAGTACAAATAGTTTTGTCGTCTTTCTTCTGTCTTAGGATAATTTTCTTTGTCTTTTCTTTTTTTTTTGGGGGGGGGTGGAGAGGTTTATGCTATAGGACGTGTGTGCGTGCCAGAAAGACAGAGAGAGACAGAGAGACAGATAACAAGAAATCACCCCCCATGGGGGATGGCCTTGCCACAATCTTCTCTCCTCCATTCTCCTCTTGGGATCTTGGGCATGCACACACACACACCCAGCATGAGTTTAAGCCACAGGGTCCGGGGGACTCAAACCGCAGTATACTATATGGGAGTCCAGCGACATAGCCATTATGCCAACTGCTGGTCCCTTAGAATAATTTTCTCAAAGACTGATGCTGTTGATATTTACCATGGTGCATAAATTTATATAAATAATATTTAACTAATGTGCATAATATTTAATAAATTTTGAATTATATATTAAGTTATATCAGTGCACTAAAAGAGTATAAGAGAATTACTATTATCTTTATCAATAGAGAATCATTAACTATTTACCATTGTTGCTACATTATTAGGGAGATTTTGAAAGAGTTTCTCAATATTTAGGTCCATTGAAATTTTAGAAACCTGCTCTATATCCACTCAACAAAGTATTTAGCCTCAAAAAGGGAATGAAATACTAATACATGCTATAACATGGATAAATCCTGAACACATTATGAAAACTTGAACATATCAATAGCAAACAAGGAAATAGCACTTGTAGTAATCTAAAACATCCCAAATGAAGACCTCTCTGGATCAGAAGGCGGGCTTCACAAGTAAATACTACAAAACATTCAAAGAATTAATATCAGTCCTTCTTAAACGCTTCCAAACTGTCCAACTGTTGATCTCACTTCAAAATTATTTTTGTGAAATCAACATCAGGTAGACAACAAAATCATAAAAAAGATGCCACAGTAGAAGGAAATGAGAGACCAATGTCTCTGATGAACACAGATGCAAATATCTTCAACAAAATATGAGCAAACCATATTTAATAGCATATTAAAAGCATAATACACCACAACCAAGTGGGACTTATCCCTGAGAAGCAAATATTGTTCAACTAATGAATGTGATATACCATGTTAATAAAGTGAAGGTTAGGGACCAGCTTCAAGCCTAGTGGTTAAGAAAGCTGGGTTCTATATGAGTGACCACAGCTGGAGATTCACCCTCAGTAGCTTGAAAAACAAAACAAAACAAACCAAACAAACAAACAAACAAGTGAGTGTGCATGTATAACCAAAAGCCAGCAGGATGCAGAAATGGCGAAGAAGAGTTTGCAGTGTGACCACACTCCACTGGCTGGGTGATCGTCTCCCTCTCTATCACTCTCCCTCTGGTTAGTGCACATGTCCTCTGGAAATTAAAAAATTAAATTAAGTGAAAGTTGAAAATTATTTGAACATCTCAAGTAATGCAGTAAAAGCCTTTGACAAAATTCCACTCCTTTTTCATGATAAAAATCTTATTAGTTTATTTTCAGGGGACCAGTAGATGGTGGAATGGTTATGTCATTGTGTGGGCAGTGGCCATATCTGAGCTAAATAATAGTGACCTTTAAAGATGAGCAGAGCACAGACTCTCGCTTGGGTCAATGCTTCACAGCCAGCATGCTAAAGGAAATTATGTTCCAGTCAGAGAAGACCAGGTGGGGCTTATTTAGACCAAGGTATGCAAGATGCTCCACAGCTGCAGTTGGTAATAGAAGACAGCTGGTTTTACCTTCCACTTCTCCTTCCTCCATTGCCCTATAAAAGAATAAACCTGGGAAATGCTCAGGACTGAGGTGTTCCCCATCAGAGACGTCTGATCCACCTGTCCCTGCTTTTCTCTACTTTTGTGTCTGTGTGATTATTCTTTCCAAAATCCACTGTCACTCCCACTCTGGAGGAAGTTTCTTGCCACCTTTTTGCCTACCAGTTCTTGGCATTGCTGGACTCCCATGTAGTCCACGGGTATGTGTGCATGCATGCCCAAAATCCCGAGAGGAGACTGGAGGAGAAGGAATTGTGGTGTCACCATGCCCCCTGGAGTGATTTCTCATTTTCTGTCTCTCTGTCTCTGTCTGTATTTCCAGTGAGAGCACATGCCCTATAGAAAAACTGTTAAAAAAAAGTTTATTTTCAGGACCAGCAGAAGGTATAATGATTACATCATTTTATTTCCACATAGACTATGGTTTGAGTCCTGGACCTGGTGGCTTCAAACTCACACCGGGTGTGTGTGCATGTGTGCCCAAAATCCCAAAAGGAGAATGGAGTAGAAGGGATTGCAGTGTCTCTCCTTTCTGGGTGGTGATTTCTTGCTTTCTGTCCCTGTGGCAAGTGCACATGCCCAACAGCAAAAAAAAAAAAAAAAAAAAAAAAAAAAAAAAAAAAAAAAAAAAAAAAAAAATCTCTATAAAAAGATTATTTTCATTCACAATAGTGCAGGTGAGAGAGAGAGAGAGATAGAGAGAGAGGGGGGCATCCTTAACAGGGTTTTGTCACACCATTGTCTTTCCTCAGCACTCCAGCTTATCAGGATCTTGGGTATATGTCGAAGTGCTTGGCATATTTTCAGACCAAGTCAGGGATCCAGACTCACAGTTGAACATGTGGCTTTCAGCACTGCCGTTCAGTTTGCTACTGATTAAACTACCAGCCTGGGGTATAACAAACATTTCTAACTTATTAGGTATAGAATTGAATTACCTCAATGTGATAAAGACTATATGGGGGGGGGGGGGAAGGCAGAGTTAATGTTATAAACAATGGTAAAAAAATAAAACCTCCTCTAAGATCTCACCACTTCTACTCAATATAGTACTGAAAATCCTACATGAGCCATTATGTAAAAAGAAAAGAGAGAGAAAACAACTCAAAAGTATTTAATTCATATTCATAAAGAAATAGAAAGTATATGTTTGCAAGTCATATGACCTCATATATAGAAAAGTCCAGGGGGCCGGTAGGTGGCATGATAGTTAAGGTGCTGGACTCCCTTATGGCCAACTGCATTTTGAACCCCAGACCTGGCGACTTGCTTTCTCATTTTGCTTTCTTGCTCTCTCTCTCTCTGATCGTACGTTTTAAAAAAGATAATAATAAATAAAATTAAACAAATAATTCTTTTTAAAAGTCTAAACAGTCCACAAAGTTAGAATCAATAAATTCAGCAAGTTTTAGTTACAAAATTAACATAAAAATTATGTTACATTTCTATACACTAGCTAAAACCTACAAAAGTAAAGTTAATAAAAACCCTATTTACATAAGCAATACAAAGAAACTTAGGTATGAATTTATCCAAAGAAGTAAGAGACTTGTACACTGAAAAATTATAAAATACTGATGGAAAAATCAGAGTAGACACAAATAAATAGATCCAAGATTTCTCCTTCATCAAATTTCTCATCTTCTTTCCACTCATATTATTAATTAGCTTTTGCAGTTCCTCATTTTCTAAGAATAAAGGGGAATATTCTTTATCTTTTACATCCATAATCTTTAACATCTATCCTCTACTTCCTTTTTGTAGCTAAGCTTCCTCTAAGCATGCAATAATGGTAAATAGGAAAATTAGGCTCTTAGTTATCTCGGATGATCAAATGTGCATGAGTGGTTTCCTGCCTTGTGTGTTATAATTTCTCTCATGTGTACACTTCCAGTAGGATCTCCATTTTGAGTGATCTTTAATAACAGCCTACTGAATTCCTTTCTGATCTGTACAAGCAGAAAACTTCAAGCTTATGCAAACATTGAAATGAATCATAAAGAAAAATTGAAAGCCCTTTAATCAATTTCCAGATTGGAGTTAGTCTACAGACCTAGATAGAACAGGAAAGGGAGTTAGATACACTTAAGAAAATATTCTGGTACATTGTCAAAAATTTAAAATGTTAATCTTTTAAATAGACTTCACCAAAGAGACCTATGATCTTTTACAAGGAAAACTGGATGGTGAGATAAAGAACACAATCAGACTTTTCCAGACCTGTTGGACACTGGTTCTAAACTGTCACTAATTTCAACAGAACTATGGTCTTCTAGCCAGAGTGAGGACTTACAGAGGTCAGGTGCTCAATGGTGTTTCAACCTAGGTCTGTCTCTCAGTGAGACAAGTGGGTCCTCAAACTGATCCTGTGGTTATTTGCCCAGACCTGCAATGCACAATAGGAATAGAAATATTTGGTGCTGATAGCATTTCCACACTGGTCCTCTGACCTGTAGAGTGACAAATATTATGGTGCACTGTGACTCTTAGGTCCAACACAGTCACCTAAAGTACCCACAGAGGTACTACTTGAGACACAGAGATCTGAGTCAAGAGAGAATGGGAGAGGCCATACCAGAAATGCACCTGCCAAGCTTCTCTCATCCTCCATATTTATTAAGGCAAAAGAGGAAGGGAGTTAATATTAGAGAAAGTTTCTTCTCAGAGGATTAGAAAGATAAGGGAAATGTCTGGAACAGGTTGTTTTTTTTTTTTTTTTTTTGGAGAGGTTTTTGCTATAGGGCGCGTGCGCTCGCCAGACAGACAGAGAGAGACAGAGAGATAGAAAGCAGGAAATCACCCCCCAGGGGGGATGGCCACGCCGCAATCCCTTCTCCTCCATTTTCCTCTCGGGATCTTGGGCATGCACGCACACGCGCCCAGCGTGAGTTTAAGCCGCCGGGTCCGGGACTCGAACCGCGATCGACTACGTGGGAGTCCAGCGACATAGCCATTACGCTAACTGCTGGTCCCTGGAACAGGTTGGTTTTGATAAGAGGGACTGGCTAAATGATACCAGAAGCTGAACAGAACACCTTCGAATTTGGAGATCACATTCATCAGATCACACACCCCTCTAATGACCTTCTGTTGTTTTTCAAGCAGGAAGGCAAGAGATCAGGCATTTTCACTATTTTCCCAAAGCCCTCATTCAGGGTAATTGGCTTCCTATCCTGAGCAGGAAGGCAAGAACTTTGGTGTTTTCACCATTTTCCCTGCAGTCATTTATTCAGAATTCATAAATCCAAGGTGTTTTAGAAGCATGGTGTTTCTGCTGTTTCCTAACAGTAAAAAAGGTAAGGTAGAAGCCACTAGAACTACCTTTACCTAGGAAAATAATTAACCAAAATCAGTACTGCATTCCTGAGGGACTGAAGAGATACATGACACTATCAAGGACTTTCAAGATACAGGGATGATAATTCCCACCATATACTCATGCAACTCAACTATTTTTCTTTTTCAAAAGAGATAAATTTTGGAGAATAATAATAGATTACCACAGGCTTAATCAGATGGTGGCTCAGATTGCAGCTGCTATACTAGATATGAATACATAGTCTAAGCACTTAGTATATCCTCTGGCACCTGACATACAGTTAATGATCTGGCAAATGCTTCTTTCCTCCAAACTGGTCAATAAAGATGATCAGAAACAGTTTTCTTTCATCTGGAAAGTTCAGCAATGCATCTTGGCTGTCTTAATCACGAGTATGTCAATACATCAGCCCTATGTCATAATGCTTTTCACAGGGATCTTTGCTGTCTTTTCCTTCCAGAAGATTTCACACTGGTCCCTTACACTGAAGCATGCTGACTGGACCCAGTGAGTCAAGAGTAAAATATACTCTAGACTTATTGGTTAGACATTTGTGTATTGAAAGGAAGGAAATAATTTTGACTTTGGTGGGATTTCTAGGGTTTCAGGTGTGTTGAAAATGTCAACATATTCTCCTTAAGGTAAAGGATAAGTTGTTGCATCTGGCCTTTCCTACAACTTACAAAGAGGTAGAATGCCTGGGCCAGCAGTTGGCATTGAGGTTAAGATGACTGAATCCCACGTGGCTGACTATGTGATTTGAGACCCAGACCTAGTGACTTAAAAAACATGCTGGGCATGTGTGTGTGCCTTCCCCGAATCTCAAGAGGACAATAGGGAAGAAGAGATTGCAACATGGCCATCACCCTAGGGAGTGGTATGCTTTCTCACCTTCCTCTCTCTTTCTGTCTGTCTGTCTTGGGCAAGTGCATGTGCCTGATAGCATAGATAAATTGACGTCTTTAGATTTGGGAGGCAACATATTCTTCATTCGGGTTGGTCTCCTCAGTTTATTTAACAGATAACTCAACATCTTCCAGTTTTGAGTAGAGCCCCAAACAAGGGAGGGCTCTGCCTCAGGTCCAGGCTGCTGTACAAGTGGTTCTGCCCCTCAGGCCATATGATGCACAAGAGCCAACGGTACTTAAAATGTCAGTGAGAGAGTGAGATGCTTTTGATGCCTTTAGCAAGTCTCTACAAGTGATTCACAAGGCAAATTCGTAAAATTTTTGGAGCGTATTTCTGCCATGCTTTGCAGCTTACTGCTCTTCTCTTGAAAAACAGTTCTTGATCTGGTATTAAGTCTTAGTAAAACCTGAACATTTAACCATGAGCCACTGAGAGACAGTGCAACCTGAACTGTATTATACAATGGATGTCATCTGGCCCATAACATTAGTTTCAAGTGGCGGTGGTATACATTTCATCAGGCCTGAGAAAACCCTGAAAGCAGAAGTAAATTTCAAGAAATGGTCCAGATGCCCATGATATGTCCTATGGTTTGAGTATGTTTACTCTAAAATTCAGGTACTGAAACTTAATGGTCAATGTGATGATATTAAGGGACAATTAGGTCACAAGGACTCCATCCCTTGTAAATGAAATTAAGACCCTTTTAAAAGAAGCTTAATGCCGTATTTAGCACTGTCTTGTCCTTCTGGTTTCCGCCTGTCTGGAGGATTCATCAGCAAGGAATCATTTTGGAAGTAGTAAGTAGTCCTCAACAGACAACCAAACCTGATGGTCCCTCGATCTTGGACTTTAGAGCTATGACAAATAAGTTTCTGTACTTAAAAGTACCTAGTCTCAGAGATTTTTTTTTTTCTTTTTTTGGAGAGGTTTTTTTTTTTTTTTTTTTTTTTTTGCTATAGGGCATGTGCGCTCACCAGAAAGACAGAGAGAAACAGAGAGACAGAAAGTGAGAAATCACCTCCCAGGGGGGATGGCCATGCTGCAATCCCTTATCCTCCATTCTCTTCTTGGGATCCTGGGCACGCATGCACATGCACCTGGTGTGAGTTGAAGCTACCTGGCCCGGGATCCGAACTGCGGTTGACTACATGGGAGTACAACTACATAGCCATTACGCTAACTGCTGGTCCCTCAGAGATTTTGTTACAATAGCACAATTGTATTGACAGTATCCTTGCTTTCTACCTCACCTCCTCTCTCCCAGACTGTGCAGATGACCTTGAAAGGAGTTGCCCATGTGAAATATAAGACATAGGCCTGGAATATAGTTTTGCATAATAGACAGGCATTACATCAAATTAGAGAGTGACAGCACTACAGCCTCTTTCTAGGATATCCATAAAGAGGGGCCAGCAGGTTGTATGCATGGTGAAGGCACTGGACTCCTACATGGCTGATCACAGTCCTAGGCCCAGACCCAGTGACTTGAAAATCTCTACATGTGTATGTGTGCCCTAAATTTCAAAAGTAGAATGGAGGAGAAGGGATTGTGGTGTGACCATTACCCTGAGGGGGGTGATTTCACACTTCCTCTCTCTCTGTCTCTCTCCATCCCTTTGACTAGCTCACACTCCCTATGGCACAAACAAAAACAAAAACAAACAGAAGAATACTGATGAAGGAAAATTGTTCCCGTGGGCAAGAATTTCAAGTAATGCAACTGGTTGTTCATCTTGCCTGGAAAAAGCTGTAGCCAAATGTGAAATGGTATTCCTATTTATGGACTATAGTTAATAGTTTTTCTGGATGCTCAAGGATTTTTGACAAACATGAATGGAAAACTGATAGGAAGGAAATATATGAATACGTCTCTCTAAATACAAAAAAAAAAAAAACCATAAAATATTGGCTTCCCATGTGAATGCTCACCAAAATTGATCTCAGTTGAGCAAGGTTTTAATAATTAAGTAAATAATATGACTTGTCTGTGTATACCATTTCACTTTTTTCCCCAGTCATTCCTGCAACAGCCTAATAGATTTATAAACAAAGTGGTCATGGTGACAGGGATGGAGGTTATGTAGGGGCTTAGCAACATAGATTTTCACTCACCAAGGATGACCTGGCTAAAACATTTCTGTTACTAATCCTTCAGCCTTAGAGACCAGCAATGGATCCCAGACATGACAACATTCCCTGACTGGTCAGCCAGACACCTGGTGGTAGGTTAACTACATTGGATCACTTCCATCATAAAACAGGCAGAGATTTATTATTACTGAAATAGATACTCTGGATAAGGATTACCTTTTGTGTACTCAATGTTCTTTCCAAACTGCCATCTATGCTTTTCCATAGTGCCTTATCGATGGTCATGGTATTCCATGCAGCAGTGGTTCTGATCAAAGAAGTCACTTCACAGCACATATAGTGCAGCAATGGCCTATACTAATGAAATTTACTGATTTTATAATATTCCCTATTGTTCTGAAGCAGTTGACTTGAAAAACAAGAATGGCATTTTTAAGACTAAAGTATAGTGCCAGTAAGTTTGCCAGTCTTTTAAAGGCTAGAGAAAGGTCTACAAAGGGTTGTGTATGCTCTGAATCAGCACCCAATAAACAACAGAGTGCTGCTAATCTCATAGTTAGGATTCACAAGTTCAGTAATCAAAGATTATTGGGAGTGTTAACACTTATTATTATAGTACTCTTACTAACTCATTAGCAGTTATTTTTTTCCTAGTTCCTGGAAACTTGTGTTCTGCTAGCGTAGTGGTCCTGATTCATAAAGGAGGAGTACTTCCATGCAGAGACTCAATAAAATTCCATTAAAATGGAAAGTAAGACTGCTACCTGGGGTGCCAGCAAGTGATGTAGGGGTAAAGGCACTGGACTCGCATATGGCTGACTGCAGTTCAAGTCCAGACTCACTGGCCTGAAACTCCCATCAGGCGTGTGTGTGTGCATCCCCAAAATCTTGAGAGGCGAGTGGAGAAGAAAGGATTGTGGCATGGCCATCCCTCCTGGAAGGGTGATTTCTTGCTTTCTCTCTGCCTCTGTCTCTGTATCTCTATCTCTCTCTGCATCTCCAGCAATTGCACACACCCTATAGCAAAAATCTCTTAAAATACTGCTACGGGACCAGCAGTTAGCATAATGGCTATGTCGCTGGACTCCCGCGTAGTCCACTGCGGTTCGAGTCCCAGACCCGGTGGCTTAAACTCACGTTGGGTGCATACGCGTGCGTGCCCAAGATCCTGAGAGGAGAATGGAGAAGGGATTGTGGCGTGGCCATCCCCCGGGGGGTGATTTCTCGCTTCTGTCTCTCTGTCTCTCTCTATCTGGCGAGCGCACGTGCCCTATAGCAAAAACCTCTCAAAAAATAAAAATACTGCTACCTGGACACACTGAGCCACCACTCATGCCCTCCGGGGTGAAGGTGAAGAAAGATGTTACTTTGCTTTCTGGGATGATTGATCTTGACTACTAAGGCTAAACTGGACTCTCTGAACAATGGACAAAAGGAAGCCTAAGTTTAAAATATGTTAAATCTCTTAGAGCATCTATTAGTATTTCTATTGAAGGCAAATGTAATACAGAATGGATGGTGGAAAGGTGGTTATAAATATAAGTTATGATCACATGACTAGTTACAGAAATAGGAACTGTAATTGTCAGGTCCAGCAGATGGCATATCTGTTATGCCATTGAAGTCCCACATGACCGACCATGGATCAAGTCTTGGACCCGTTGGAGAAAATAACACCAGACACATATGTGTGGGTGCCCAAGATCCTGAGAACAGAATGAAGGAGAAGAGATTGTAGTGTGACCACCCCCTGGGGGGTGAATTCTCACTTTCCCTTTCAATGTCTCTCTCTTTCTCTTTCTCCTGCTCTCTCTCTCTTTGGTGAGAACATGTGCCCTAAGGCAAAAACTTCTGAAAAAATTAAATAATTGTAATTGTCATAGGTATTTTAATTTAATTGTATTATGTATGTGTGTGTAAAAATAATATCTTTGTTTTCTTCCATTTCTTATTCCCTTATCCCCTAACAATGCATTAACTTTCTACCACACCATTTAAACAGTGTTAGTTTTGCATCATGGTATTGAAGTTTCAGAACATTAAGGAGAAGAGTAAGCATCACTAATGAACTCTACTTATTTTATTGGAAAGGGCCTAATGAGTTTTTGTTTGTAAGAAAGATATATCATATATATACAAGGTCATGTATATATATATATATATATATATATATATACACACACACACACACTTATATGTTTAATTGACCAGAGATAGGCTTGTGAGGTTCTTTTTATGAGGGATCTTCAAAAATTTATGAAAAAGTGTATTATGAAAAAAAAAATTGTGAATGGGTTTCAAAATTTTTTTTTTTTCAGAGATTTTCGCTATAGGGCATGTGCACTCACCAGACAGACAGAGAGACACATAGAGACAGAAAGCGAGAAATCACCCCCCAGGGGGCATGGTCACACCGCAATCCCTTCTCCTCCATTCTCCTCTCGGGATCTTGGGCACGAACGCACACGCGCCTGGCGTGAGTTTTAAGCCGGGTCCGGGACGCGAACCGCGGTCGACTACGTGGGAGTCCAGCGACATAGCCATTATGCTAACTGCTGGTTCTCTCAAAATATTTTTGCACCAAAAGAAACACGTATTTTAATTTATTTTAATTTTACTTTTCCACAAACTTTCTGAAGTACCTTCATATATGTTAACTTGAGTAGGAGATGGGTTGCCCGGTTATTTTATAAAACATTTTTCCACTTTTAAATTTATTATTTATTTTTTTATATACATTCAATCACATTGTTTAGCTTACAAAGTGAACATTTCTTTCTTTTAATTTTTATTTTCCTTTTCTTTAAATTTTTTTTCATTAATTCACTATACATCATTACAGCATACAAAATGAATTTTCCATCCAGAATACACTGTATATTGACTCAATCAAGCACATCAACATACATGTTATCAACAAATAATTTTCCATTTCTTATGTCTTGTATATTTTGCTTTTTTTTGCCATTCTTGATTCCTTATCCTCACTCTCTGCCGTGTCCCACCCTCCTCCCACATTGTCTCTGGTATCCATGGTTGCTTTCTATGCCTTTCTCCCCCATTTAATTGATTTGCTAATGAACTTAATTAGTCTAAATATTTCCAATAGCAAGCGCAGCTGATATATACATATACATGAGCTTAAATCTGACTTTAGGCATAAACCTCAGTGAGTAGAATGAACATACTATAAAGTAGTACCTAGCTGGGGCTATATAGCTTACTGCAGTCATCAAATGCTCATTTTTTTTTTTTTTTAAATTTCGATAAGAACAGTTTTAATGTTTTTTTTCCTCCTGAAACTCTATTTTAATTAATTTACATTCATTCCCTGAGCATCATCACAACATACTAAATGTGGTTTCCCATCTAGAATAAACTGCATAGTGGCTTAATCCTGCATGTTATCATCAATAATATTCCATTTCTAGTTTCATATATATATATATTTTTCTTTTACCCCATGTCTGACCCTCTGCCCTTTCCCACTCTCTTATTACACTGTCTCTGCTGTCTACAGTTGTCTTCAATTCCTTTTCCCCCAACATTTTGTTGATCACACAATATTATTAGTAATCTAACTACTTTCAATAGCAAGTTCAGCTGGTAATTTCAAGAAAAGTAGTTTTAAACTGATAAGGATATTTCCTTGAAACTTAAAGCCTAGAAACAGGTTAGTATTCTGTTCAAATAGTAGGTACATGAACCTATTGACAGCTCAAGACAGGACAAAAATCCTTAAAAGTGGACAACAAAGCTTAGAAGAAAATCAGCAATATTTTAGTCAAGTCACAGAATGCTGTTTCATCAGTTCAGTCTCATGTACTTAATCTTTCCTCTGTTGTGGTTTGATCTTCCAGATTGAATTCTGGGATATAATATTCAACTCCAGACTTTGTCCCTATAATTAAGTTGCCCATTTTCTTAGTTTTTGAACTCTTATTTCTGTGTGTCTGCATTTAATTTTACTGACATAGCACTCCCTTCAGAACTTCTTGGAGATCTGGTCTGGTGCTGGTAAATTCTTTCAAGTTTTGTTTATCTGAGAATGTTCATGTCTTTTCCTCCCAAATAAACGATAATCTTGCTGGGTACTGTATTCTCGGTTGAAATTGCTTTTCCCTTAACACTTTGAATATATTTTCTCATTCTTTCCTCACTCACATTGTTTCCGATGAGAGGTCTGCTGTTAGTCTGATGGGTTACCATTTGTAGGTAACTTGCTGTTTTTCTCTTGCTAATCTTAGTATCATGTTTCTTACTTGAGGAGGGCAGGGAGACTTTAGAGAATGACTTTCCCCAGACTCCTATATTTTGCATCATTAATGTTAAGTACTCCTTCAGGGAAGGCAAAAAAGGAGCATTTTCCATTCAAAATCCCATGTGAAGTGGATTTCAGAAAGTATATGATAAATCTGGGACCAACTTAGCTTGCTTTCTTGCATGCAGGTGAGAACCTAAACTCTTTGAGCATTCAAAGTGATTCTGATTTCAGAATAATCAAAATTAATTTTTTTCTTTTTTTGTTTACTTATTCTACTTATAATAGCATGTGTACACACATTAGTAAGAGAAAACTAGAGAAGAAAAGCACCCTTGACAGGGTCTCATCACCTTGTAATCCTCTTCCCTCAGTCCTCCAGCTTGTCAAATCCTAGGCATCAGTGCATACTTCTGGCTTGTTTTTAGGTCAACCTGGAGATCCCAACCTGAGGTTTGCCATGTGGTTTTAAGCACTTCAGTTCAGTTTGATACTGACTGCACCATCAGGCTAGTCCTAGAGTAACCAAAATTTTAAAAGCACTGTCTCATCCTTATTTGATTAAATGATTCCCAAAGTACCATGGGAAGAAAGGAAGACAACTGAACATCCTAACCTTTGCATAAGTTTTTATCATAGCTAGTAATATCTGTATTGGGGAATGATTTAGTCCTATTTAATACTTGGAGAAATTGAATCTAAACAATGTGATGTCAATGTATGTGTCTATATAACATATAGAAGACAGTTTTGAAAGGATATAAAGTTTAGAGTCTCAATGTTCTTCTCAATCTAAATAGAAAAGATGGGGCCAGCAGCACCCCAGTTCCATCTACAGCCCTGTGGCAAGCAAGGGACTCTGAGGCAGAACCACCATGGCCCCAGCCTCAGCTCCACCTAGCTTCCCCTACCTCTTAGCTCTGTCCTTCAGAAAGACTGGCCTCTCCTTGCTCACCAGAAGTGTCCCAGTTCCATCTACAGAACCATGGTGAAATCACGGTGCAGCATGCAAATTTTTCTTTATTATCTTTCATACTTTCTTCCCTCTTGCATTGTCCTCTCCTCCTCATCCTCCACCCTCCTGGAGGGAATAGACAGATCTAGAATTACAGTTCTGAAATACTCAAGTATTGTAAGGTTCCCTGGGATCCTTTCTTTTAAAAGAGATACTGCTCTTCAGTCACCTGAATAGAATACTCTTTCAGCTACCACATTGCTAAACACAGCAGAAGAGAGACTTCAGCACACAGGAGTACACAACAAAAGCGAAACACACTTGCTCCTAGTTGAAGAAACATTCTCCCAAAAGTTATTCCAAAGTGAATACATCTCCCAATGGCTAGAAGTAGAAGAGCCTCAAGTCTGAATAAACCAGGAAAGATGTCTCCATCAAAAGAACACAATATCTCCCCTCCATCTCTTGAATAAAAGAGAAAATGCTATAAAATGTCAGAGAAAGAGTTTAGAACATTCATAGTGGCAAAATTCTATGAGTTGGAACAGAAAAGAGACAATTTACTACAGGAGATTAGAAAGTCCTTCAATGATATGAAAGAAGAAATGGACATTCTAAGAAAGAATCAGATGAAACTATTAGAGATAAAGTCTGTAATACAGGAAATCAAAAACTCTCTTGAAAGTATTAAAAGCTAATTAGATCATGCTGAAGATTGAATCTCTGATGTAGAAGATAAAACCTCTGACATAGGAAAAAAAACAGAAAAAAGATAGAGAAAATTAAAAAAAAACACACGATAATATACGAGAAATACTAGGTTCCATTAGACACACAAACATCTGAATAATTGGTATCCAGAAGGCAAAACAAAAACAAAAACAAAACATTAAGGGCATGGAAAATCTATTCCATGAAATCCTGGAAGAAAATTTCTCAAGTCTAGAAAGGTACTCAAACATCCAGACCCAAGAAGTACAAAGGACCCCAAATAGAATCAACCCAAGAAGATCTTCCTCAAGGCACATCTTAGCCATACTGGCAAAGACTACAGATAAAGACAAGATACTAAAACTGGCAAGAGAGAAATGACAAGTGACTTACAAAGGTCATCCCATCAGGCTAACACCAGACCTCTCAAAAGAAACAATGCAAGCAAGGAAAAAATGGGAAGACGTATTGAAAGCATTAAGAGAGAAACAATTTCAACCAAGATTATTATATCCTGCAAGATTATCCTTCATATGGGGAAAAACATTAAAATCTTCTCAAACAAACAAAACCTGAAAGAATTTGTCAACGCCAGACCAGCTCTTCAAGAAACCCTGAAGAGAGTACTGTTCTAGGAAAATTAAAGAATGAACAACCAGAAATAAAGAAATAAAAGACAACCCAGACAACGGCCAACTTAAATGTCTGGACAAGTCCAGTAATATCTGCCGGGGACCAGCCTTGGCGTGGGTGGGTTATCTCGACGGAGGTGGCGCAGGTGAACAGAAGACAGAGGCCTCGGTGCCTTTTCACACACGTCCTATGCCAGACACTCCTCAAAGATTGCTCTCTGAGGAGTGACAACTGCTAGGAATCATCGTGTCTTTTTATTGAAAATGTGTTACATGCAAATAAAGGGAGAGGGGCTACGTGTTTTAATTATTAGCTCATAAAGGTTTTTAACAATAAGGTACAAAAGTTCCATTCAGGATTGAATTAAGGGTGGGTCTAGTGCAGTTCCGGAATTGTAGGTGCGTCTCCATGGGATGCAGTTTCGGGAAAGTGGTTCCGGTAAGCAACAGCGCAGCAGTCATCTTGTGGTTACCAGGAATGGCTCTGAGAAAAGAAAATCTCAAGAATAGATATTAGTTCCTATGGATTTTAATAAAGAATGATACTTACATAGTTTTATCAGCATTTAAAACTTGATTTGAGGAGTCCTAAAATATCTATTTCACTTGGTGTGGAGGGCGGGGGGTGTCCTGGGCCAGTTTTGGCCTAATTCTATTTTACATAAAGAAAGGATTAAGTTTACCTTAAATGTATTTTGAAGGGCCTCCCAAAGGTCAAGACCATTTTCGCCCAGATAGAACCACCCTCTACTGTGACCATGGAGACAAAGCATTGTAATTAATAGTAGGTGATTATAGCAAAGGGGAGCGGTAGGGGGAGTTCCTGGAAAATTTTATCATATACTCAGGATGTATAAGAGAGCTATGCAATTCTTTTATAGTAGTAAATTGGGGAGTCAGAGGGGGGTTGCTTCCCAGCAAGGCTACCAGCTTCTGGAGCAAATAGCAAGCAGCCTTACTGACATGCTAATTGACCCAAGCTTTGTTCCAAGGTGGGGGGTGGTGCACAACAGTGGCCTTGCCAGCATGTTGATCCGACCGGAAGCGGAGCTCAAAGGTCTGGGGGGCTCAGACAGATCCTGAGGCCTCGCCTGGTCGGACTCCTCCAAATACCCATAATAACATTGAATGTGAATGGATTAAATTCTCCAATCAAGAGACACAGACTTGATGAATGGGAAAAAACAAACAAACAAACAAACAAAACCTTGTATCTGTTGCTTACAGGAAACCCACCTCATGGGTAAAGACATACTTAGACTAAAAGCGAAGGCTTGGAAAAAGGTTTCCCATGCAAATGGGAGCCAAAGAAGAGCAGGAGTCACAATACTAATTTCTGACAAAATAGCCTTTAAAACAAAAACTGTTCGAAGAGACAAAGAAGTGCATTATATTGTAGTAAAAGAGTCAATCAATCAAGAAGATAGAATGCTTATTAACATATAGGCACCTAACACCGGAGCACCAAAATACATGAAGGACAGACTTTAGATCTAAAAGGGGAGGTAGACTGCAACATACTAATTGTTGGAGACCTCAACACTGCACTATTCCCTCTGGATAGATCATTTCGACAAGAAATAGGTAAAGAGATAAAGGATCTAAATGATACCATAAATCGAATGGATTTAACAAACATCTATAAAACTTTCCACTCAAAAACCATGAGATACACTTTTTTCTCACCCTCACATGGAACCTTTTTGAAGATTGCCCATATCATAAGGCATAAGGCAAGCCTCTACAGATTCAAGGGCATAGAAACTATACCCAGCATCTTCTCTGACCATGAAGGAATTAAACTTGATCTTAATATCAAGAGAAATCCTCAAAAATACTCAAATACATGGAAACTAAATAACCTACTATTGAATGACTTCACAAATACTGAAGAAATAAAAACCCAAATCACAAGATTTATGGAAGTCAATGACAATGAGGACACAAATTTCAGCCATCTTTGGGACACTGAAAAAGCAGTCATAAGAGGGACATTCACAGCAATTAGTACACATAAGAGGAAGAAGGAAAGAAGGCAAATGGATCACCTAACATCATGTCTCAGAGAACTGGAAAAGCAAAAGCAAAAAAACCAAAAAACTCCAGGAGAATGGAAATAATAAAGATATGAGCAGAAGTAAATGGAATAGAAAAAAAAAAAGCACTACGCAGAAAATAAATGAAAGTAAAAGCTGGTTCTTTAGAAAGATAAACAAAATTGATACACCACTAGTGAGACTTATTAAGAGGAAGAGATAAAAGAACCAGGTGAATCAAATCTGCAATGAAGCAGGCAATATAACAACAGATGTAGTAGAAATACAAAACATCATTAGAGGATACTATGAACAACTATATGCCAAGAAACAAGAAAACCTGGATAAGATGGACAAATTCCTGGACACATATAATCTACCAAGGATGAGCCAGGAGGATATAGAAAGTCTGAATAGGGCTATAACAAGCCAGGGGATTGAATCAGTAATAAATAACCTCCCCAAAACAACAACAACAAAAAGCCCTATCCCTGATGGCTTCACCTCAGAATTCTACAAAACTTTCAAAGAAGAGTTAATCCCCATTCTGTTCAAGTTATTTCTAAAGATCCAAAAGGGTAAATTTCTCCCTAATTCATTCTATAAAGCCTCCATCACCCTTATTCTTAAAACACTGAAGGACAGGACAAGGAAGAAAAACTATAGACCAATATCTCTGATGAATATAGACGAAAAGATTCTCAACAAGATATGAGCAAATGTATCCAACGTCTTATAAAAAAGATTATGCATAATAATTAGGTAGGCTTTATTCCAGAAATGCAAGATTTGTTCAACATACACAAAACCATAAATGTAATATACCACATTAACAGGAAAAAAGAGAAAAACCATATGATCATATCAATTATGCAGAAAAAGCATTTGATAAGATACAGCATCCCTTCATGATCAAGACTCTAAGCAATATCAGCATAGAAGAGTCATTTCTCAACACAATAAAAGCTATCTATGAATAACCCATAGCGAACATCATCCTGAATGGAGAAAAGCTGAAAGCTTTTCCACTAAAAATGGGTACAAGACAAGGGTGCCCATTTTCTCCATTCCTTTTTAGTATTAGTACTGGAACTCCTCACCAATGCAATCAGAAAAAAGGAAAAAAAACAAAACACATTCAAATAGGAAAAGAAGAGGAGAAACTCTGTATTCACAGATGACATGTTTGTATACATAGAAGACCCAATGATATACATGAAAAAAATATCTGGAAGTAATGCATGAATACAGGAAAGTTACAGGATACAAAATCACCATACAGAAGTCTATAGCATTTCTATATACGAATAGCAGGCAGACTGAGATAGAACTGGAAACAGTACTTTCATTTATCATAGCCCCAAAGAGTATAAGATGCCTAGGAGTAAATCTAACCAAAGAGGTTTAGGACCTCTAAAACGAAAACTATGAAAAGCTAAAAAATGAAATTGAAAATGACACAGAGAAGTGGAAGGACATTCCATGTTCCTGAATTGGAAGAATTAATATAATCAAAATGGCAATTCTACCCAAATTAATCTACATATTTCATGCAATCCCAACCAAAGTACCAGACACATCTCTTCACAGATCTAGGAAAGATAATCATAAAATTTGTCTGGAATCATAAAAGAACTCACAAAGAGTTCTTTAAAAAAGTGATAAATGCTGGTGGCGGTGTGGTGAAAGGAGAACTCTCTTACACTGCTGGAGGGAATGTAAATTTGTCCAGTCACTGTGGCGAACAATTTGGAGACTCCTCAAAAATCTACAAATATAACTACCATATGATCCAGCAATTCCACTCCTTAGTATCTACCTGAAGGACAGAAGAATTCTTAATCAGAAAAGTGCTTGCACATTGATGTTTACTGCAGCATTATTCACAATTGCTAAAACATGGAACCAACCCAAATGCCCATGTACAGATGAATGTATTGAAAAACTGTGGCAGATATACTGTATGGAATACTACTCAGCCATAATAAACAACAAGACTCTGGCTTTTGACAGAAAGTGGAAGAATATGGAAGATTTACTACTGAATGAAGCAAGCCAGGCTATGAAGGAGAGACATTGTATGTCCCCACTTAATACATACCGACTTTCCGCACTCCACAATCAAAACTGAATGACTAAAGGATATAGAAACACAGTAAATGATTATGAATACCAGATATAGTGTTGTAAGACTGTGGGTGAAGGAATACAGTCTGAGAAAGAACATTAAGGAAAAAAATGGAGAGGGAAAGCATTAATGAGGCAGAAAATGGGGTATTATCTGTTGTAGATAACTTTATAGTATTATCAACTGAATGGGGGAGAAATGTAAACCTGTTGGAATATTCACTTTGCAAACTAAATGATGTGATTTAATGTATAAAAGAACTTGAAATAAAATAAGGTAAATAAAAATAGATAAATAAATAAATAAATAAAAAGGAAGCAATCAACAGAACAAAGAGACAACCTGATGAACAGGATAAAATATTGCAAACTATTCATGGGAAAAAGCGTTAATATCCAGAAAGTATAAGGGACTAAATCAACTCAATAGTAAAAAAAAAAAAAATCTGATTTTAAAATCGGTAAAAGAAATCAACAGGCATTTCTCAAAATAAGACATAAAATGACCAACAGGTATATAAGATTCTCTATATCACTAATTGTTAGAGAAATGTAAATTGAAACCAGAGTGAATTGAATAAGACCAAGCATATATATGTGCAAAAGTGGAATTAGTTATGGAAGTATACCACCATAGATTAAAAATGGGGTTGATGGAGTAAGCAAGTGGCATGTTGGTGAGCATGCTGGATTCCCACATAGTCAACTATGGTTTGACTTTAGGACCCAGTGACTTGAAACACAGTGGGTGTATGTGCATACATGCCCAAAATATTATTAGGAGAATGGAGGATAAGGTACTGTGGCATGTTCATCTCCTCTAGTGGGTGATTATTTGTCACTTTCTCTCTTGTTTCTGTCTCCCTCAAGCCCATACATGTACACTACGGCAAATAAAAAAAAAAATAAGTGTTGGATTTCAATGGAAATTATAAACAAGAAGAATTTAGATCCTGAGGCGTTTTTAAAAAAATAACTGTACCAGGAGCTGACACACAACTTTACCAGTATGATCCTGAAGACAAATTACAATCAAAACAATGACAACCAAGAGGTAGAAGTGGTCCAGTTAAAGTATAAGCAGATGAGCCAAAAACAGAGTTCATGACTTCAGCTTTCTAAGACGCTGAAGGCATTTTGGTTGTTGACTATTGGTGAGTGAAAGCATTGTAACAGCTGCTTATTATGATGATGTTTTGAGAAAGTGAGCAAAAACTATTATAACACCAAGGAAAGCATTACCAGAGTCCTTCTTTATCACTTAATGTTCCTGTTATTTCTCTCATCAAACAAAAGCAATTTTGTGAGTACATTGATGGAAAATCATGTCAAATGAAACTTAAATTAAGAACCGAGATTTGATTTCACTTCTTTCAGCTTCTTTTTTGATTTTGAATATTTTCTGAACTACCAGGTCTGGGACTTGAACCAAGGTCAACCATGTAGGACTTCAGAGTCTTAACCACCACGTTATCTACTAATCACTTGACTCCTAATCTTAAAACATTTTAAAAGGATATCCATTTTTCTTCACTTACAATGTAAAAGATTGTCTTGATACAGTACATTTTTAACACTCTCAGTTGTTTAGGAATGGACTAATTGGTTGATGTCAATGCTTACACAACTCTCTTGAACTAACAGAGTTTATGTTGAAAAGCAAAATTTGTACATTTTTTAGCTTTTAATGTCATTTTTTCATGAACATTTTGAATACTCCCTTATGTCATCATGACTATGTCAGCATGTGTATTTTTTAGGCCCTTACTCTCCAATACTATGGGATGCTCCCGTTTTATATTTTCAGCCTCAGCTTAGAGTCAGATGTTTCTACAAACTATTTTACTGGTAAATGGTATTAGAAACAAAGACTTGGGTACATGGTGATCATTTTAATTTTAGTTAAAAAAATCATTTATCAGAGACCAGCAGTTGGTGTAATGGCTATGTCACTGGACTCCCATGTAGTCGACTACAGTTTAAATACCAGACCCAGTGGCTTAAACTCACACCGGGCACATGTGTGTGCATGCCCAAGATCCCAAGAGGAGAATGAAGAAGAAGGGATTGTGGCATGGCCATCCCACCTAGGGGGTGATTTCTCGCTTTATCTCTCTCTCTCTCTCTCTCTCTCTCTCTCTCTCTATGTCTTTCTGGCAAGTGCAAATGCCCTACAGCAAAAACCTCCCAAAAAATCATTTATTACCCAAATTAACATCTTGAATTACACGAAAAGATCATAATTGAAGACAAATTAAAGAGTAATTACTTATCACATCTGGGTCATGTTAAGTAATTAGAAGGGAAGGACACTTTAGGGACTGACTTTCCCCCGACTCCTATATTTTGCATCATTCATGTTAAATGCTCCTCCGGGGAAGGCAAAGCCAAATTTTTCCTGGTCAAAATCTAGTGTGAGGCTGAATTTCAAGAAGAGTTGGGTGCATCTGGAACCAATATAGTTTGTATTCTAGTATCAAGATGAGAATGTCTCTTGTCTTTGTGTGAGCAGAGAGATCCTGGTACCAGAATAACTGGACATGAATTTGGAAGCAATTTTTAAATTCTCATTAAATTATGGAAAGAAAAGAGGGAAGCAGAACATCTTAGCAGTGCATAACCTGTCACCAAAGCTGGTAAAATTTGTTTTGGGGAATATCTTAGTTGTATTTAATATTCAGAGAAAAATGAATATGATCAATATCATGGTCAGGAATACACACAGGGCATTTGTGAAAGAGTAGAAAATTTATAGAATTTCTAAGAGTGCTTTGCAGTCTAAAGAGAGAAGATGGAAATAAAAGACATTCATAACAGTGCTGAAGGAAATAGGCCCCTCTTGGTAAGGGCTATTGGTAGAAAAGGGTATAAGAGTTAGTTAAATAGAATAATACTTATTTTCTATTGTAGGAAATGCTTCATGGAAGTGATGATGTTGCTATAATGCACATCATTTTATGTACTTATGTATTTATATGCAGATAGATGCATAGATAGATCTTAGAATTACAGGTGTAGAATAAATTACAATAAAAAAGCATAAGATGGGGATTTTTATTCATTCACTGCTGAATTTCAGCATCTAGAAAAAGATACAGAAGGACACAGGCTGCACTTCTCCTTGATGGAGAGTAAATGTGATATAGTATGGAAAATTGATTTGCATTTATCAGCAACTATTCTAATTTTTCAAATTCCATTTTTATGTGTATCTTATCTTACTTAAGCCATACGTAAGATACTTGAGAATATACATAACAAATTAAGAAAATTGAAGATTCATTTAAAAAATGGGAATATAAATGTATTAAAGTGCATATAATAATTTGTTTAATATTTTAAATGTAAGAAATTAAGAGCACTGAAGATTCATTCAAAAATCTTTACCTACTTTTTCTAGATGTTGAAATTCAGCAGTGAAAGGATAAAAATCCCCATCTTATGTTTTTTATTATAATTTATTCTATGCCTGTAATTCTAAGATCTATCTATGCACCTATTTGCATATAAATACATACATAAAATTATGTGCACTATAGATATGTTTTAGGATGTCTATGTATCATTAAAGATATAAATAGCTTAAGGTTATGGTTAGGCTTAGGGTTAAAAAAAGATATAAATAGCTATATAAATTGAGGAATTGATGTAGATACTGATATAGGTATTTTTAATCATACTTAATGTATAGAAGCCAAATATAATTTTTCAGTTTTTTCTAAAGTGATTTTCAAAGAGTGTATTTGGAAAACTTTCAGTAAAACAAATGAATCTGTAGTTAATGACAGCATGTTGGTGGATGCAATAAAGAGCACTTAGCTACCTCCATATGTTGACTTACTATCTTATTCAAGCTTTTGGAGTTCAGTGTTGTCTTGGAAATACCACTATACCTCCTGTTACAACAGAAGACAGTTGTGATGGCTCAGTGATATGCCAATATGAATAACAGATAAATCCATAGGTAATGATTTTAACTGAATTATTAAAATAAAGCATGATTATGAGACATTTTAAGAAGTACTATTGATATTGCTACCTTTTCCTTCTATTTCTAACACCTGAATAAGTTTTCTTATACGGAGACTACAAATACTATGCAATTTAAAAATATCTTTTGAAAGGCACTTTATTTATATAAGTGTGATTGTTTATGTAATATGTGTTATCCTGCTGTTAATGAAAATGTTGTCATCCTTAGCATACAGTATTCACCTCCTAAATTTTAGTTTGCTCTGTATTTTAGTAACTATTACATGTAAAATTGATCAAAAAGTTTAAGAAAATGCATATTATGGAAAACTATATAAGTATTAATGTTTCACACCAAATAAACCACAAATTTTTGTAGTCCCTTGTGGATTTTAAATCAGTGTTTGCATTAAAGTATCATCCTTGATTTATTAATACTCCTTTTGATGTACATTGTAGTTATTTCTTATCTTTTGTTACCATAGAAAAGACTGTAATGATTGTCTTTGTGTTTGTGAGTGGGAGTAACTAAGGAAAAAATGGATTAATTTCTACATGCAGAAGTCATGTCCCAGGTGTTAAAACCACCCCATTAGATATTGCCTCAATTTACACTCCCACCAAAAATGTATAGGTTTTCTTACACCTTTGTCATAACTATTTATGAAAAGACAATTGGAAGAGTGGGGATTAAAACACTGGATCCCTTATGGCTGGCACTGTGGTTGGAGTCTCGAACCCAGAGGCTTGAAAAACATGTCAGCTTTGTACGTGTGCATGTCCCAAATCCTGAGGGGAAAATAAAAGAGAAGAGATTGCAGTATGATCATTCTCCCTGGGGGGTGACTTTTCACTTTTTGTCTTGTTTTGTTTCCTTTTGGCACAACCCTTATTGCAAAAATCTAAATGAAAAATTATCAAAAGTATTATTCTATTAATTTGATGGGTGAAAAAATATTCAGTTAATATTTTAATGTGAACGTATGTAATTATGAATGGATCTGAGCACCCACTTACTTCATCTTTTTAATAAGAAGTGTCTGTTAAAATTCCTTCTTTGCTCCATGTTTTTTGTGTTATACTTTTTTAAGACGGATTTTGATATCCATTAATATTTCAGAAATATGTTTGTGTCTGGTATAGGTGTTTTAAATGCATTCTAACATTTTGACAATTATCTTTCACTTTTTGCTATATTATTATTTGACATATGCAAATAAATATTCTATTTTATATTTATCCTGTCATGGTTAAAATCAAAGTATAAGATAGTCAAGAGTATTCATAATAATAAATAAGTTATGACTTTGAGAATATGTAGCTAATTTCCTAAATCCCTGGTGCTTAAATGTCAATCTGAAATTTGAAGAAATTTATGTCAATTTTCCTCCTTTTTTTTTCATTTTAGTCTCAGGGTCGCTTTGTGTCTTATGAAAACATGCTAAAGAACTCAGAAAAATAATGAAAGGGAGGAAACTGTAGCTTTGAGCAACATAGTATAATGAAAAAGTACAAAGTTTAATCAAAGAGTCTCAATTAAGAACAGAAAGAACTAGAAATTTTGAGAAGTAAATTAACAGTAAATAAGTCCAGTCAAGGTAAGGGATTAAAAAAAATTATGCTGGACAGACTGACTGGAATGCCGTTTCTTGTCCAAGTTTTATGTTTAGTATTCTCTCTCTTTTCTTTACTATGTGTGTGTGTGTATGTGTTTTGCTTAGATTTTGTTAAAGAAGGAACTATAAGATGTTATTGAGTCCCTTTTAAAAAAATACAGTTACTAGTAGAGTCCAAATATTTACTAAGTAGATTTAGTATGCTAAGAATACCCAGGTCAGCAGGTGATGTAGAGGTTATGGCAGCTGGACCCCACATAGATAACTCTGCAGTTTGAGTACCGGCCGCTGAAAAATCATGCTAAGTGCTTGTGAATCCATGATCAAAATCCCACGAGGACCATGGAGAAGGAAGAACTGCAGTGTGGCCATTCCCCTGGGAGTGGTTTCTCACTTTCTCTCTCTCTCTCCCCCTCTCGCTGTCTTTTTCTCTCCGGTGAATGCACACTGCTTGTAGAATAAAAGAAATTTAAAAAAAAAGCTAACTAGTTCAGAAAATGTAACAGCATAATGCATATTGAAGAAAGTCATGTGTATGCTTTGTGTATTTTTTAATAAGTCATGTGGGTTTTTTTGTATTTTTGAAAATATTTGCCATAAGATCGGTAAGTCCTCAATGGAAACTAATGAAACATATTAAAGACAGGGTTATTTACTCATTATCAATACCCTTACATTGTTTAACTTCCTTGAGTAATAATTTCTTTTTAATTACTTTTCTATTTTTTTTTTTTTTTTAAGAAATCATAGCTTAATAAGATAACCTAGTCAGGACACACATCAGAGATTATGGAGTCTTATATTACTTGTCTACAGTTTTTTGGTTTTTTTTTTGTTTGTTTGTTTTTTTCTTTTAGAGGTTTTTGCTATAGGGTGCGTGCGCTCACCAGACAGAGAGAGACAGAGAGACAGAAAGCGAGAAATCACCCCCTAAGAGGGATGGCCACGCCACAGTCCCTTCTCCTCCATTCTTCTCCCGGGATCTTGGGCATGCACACACACGCGCCCAGTGTGAGTTGTAAGCCACCGGATCCAGGATGTGAACCACGGTCAACTACGTGGGAGTCCAGCGATGTAGCCATTATGCTAACTGCTGGTCCCAATTACTTTTCTATTTTTATTTTACTATTTTCATGTGCAATATGGAAAATACATTGAATAATTAGCAAAAATTCCATTTTATTCATTTAAAAAATACAGAGAATAATAGGTGACAACCAAATGAAAAGTCACAATTTCATGACTGGGAATAAATACTTTCTCTCCAAGTTTAGTCTCCTTTTATAACCTTTATTTATTTTCTTCTTTGCAGATGAAATATTTCTAACCTGTGGTATCTACAAATTAGCTTAGAAAATGCATCAAAATAACAGCGTAACTGAATTTGTGTTATTTGGATTGACACAAGATCCTGTGAGGCAAAAAATGGTGTTTTTAATCTTCTTAATTTTCTATGCTGGAACGGTGGTGGGAAATATGCTCATTATTGTGACTATCAAGTTCAGCCGGACACTTGGCAGCCCCATGTATTTCTTCCTATTTTATTTGTCCTTTGCTGATTCCTGTTTTTCAACTTCGACGGCACCTAGATTGATAGCAGATGCTCTCTCTAAAAAGAAAACCATATCCTACAATGAATGCATGACACAAGTTTTTGCACTGCATTTATTTGGCTGCATGGAGATCTTTGTCCTCATTCTCATGGCCGTTGATCGCTATGTGGCCATCTGCAAACCTTTACGTTACCCAACCATCATGCGCAGGCAAGTCTGCATCATCTTAATTGTTCTTGCTTGGATAGGGTCTTTCATACATAGTATAGCTCAGATTATTCTGGCCTTAAGGTTGCCCTTCTGTGGACCCAATTTGATAGATCATTATTGCTGTGATTTGCAGCCATTGTTGAAACTTGCCTGCATGGACACTTACATGATCAACCTGCTGCTGGTGACTAATAGTGGGGCAATTTGTTCAAGTAGTTTTGTAATTTTGATGATTTCATACTTTGTCATCTTGCACTCATTGAGAAACCACAGTGCAGAAGGGAGGAAAAAAGCACTCTCCACTTGTACTTCTCACATCATAGTAGTGATCTTGTTCTTTGGGCCATGCATATTCATATATACACGTCCCCCAACCACGTTCCCCATGGACAAGATGGTGGCAGTGTTTTATACCATTGGAACCCCCTTTCTCAACCCACTCATTTACACACTAAGAAATGCTGAAGTAAAAAATGCCATGAGAAAGCTGTGGCATATCCAGATTACTTAAGAAAGCAAAAGATGAATTGAGGGCCTGCCTTGATTAATTTTGACTCTTGATTTGTCTTGGGGAATGCCAATATCAAATATAACAATGTCTGAATGTAGTGGGAATAACATACGGCTGTATATAAGTTTGTAGGTTCTTTTTTATTATTTTTTTGTCTAGTTTACCAGGCAAAGTGAATGTCAAGGCATTGTCTTTTGTGTGAAACCTAGATAGAGTGTAGATCAGATCAAATAATTATGGAACAACTAACAGTCTTTTCAATTCAGATTAACTTCCTTTCTAGTCATGTTATACCTGAAGTATAAGCCCAACTCCACATAAACTCTGTAATCTAACGCATACAATTTTCTCACCTTTTCTTTTTGCTTCTGACTAAAATCTGGTAGCTTTCCTAAAAGCTTTAGCCTAACTCTCTTCTTGGTAGCTCAATTCTGGCATTGCCTACCATGAACTATACCTCACAACTCTGTCTACACTCTGGCTTGATAAGAAGAAAGACATTAACAAAAAAATTACTTCAACTTGTAAGTGTACATAAAGTTAATTCAGCCAGATCTCTATGATATTGAATTCCCCCTATAATATCTCTCCAAAAAAGAATTGAACTTCCTCCTCAACACTTTTGGGGCAAATAAACTAAATTGGTATATAAGACCTGCTTGTTTCTTTTTATAACTAGTTTGTATTTGAAAGTTTCATGTTTTTGAGTGAAAGATTTTTTTGTGTAGTGATATTCCAAACTAATTTTTTATTTTTTTTCAGCTATTCTAATAACCTACAGATAACTCATGAGATTTTTTCTTTTTTATTTACATTTAGTAATTCATATATTTGTGAGATTACAATATGATATTATTTAGTAGAATGTAGGTTCAATGATTAAATCAGTGTGATTAGTGTACTCATCATCTCAACCAATTGTTTTTTTTTTTTTTTTTTTTTTTTTTTTTTTTTTTTTAGTTTTTGTTGCTATAGAGTGCATGTGCTTTCAGAAAGATAGAGAGGCAGAAAGTGTGAAATCACCGTCAGAGGGGATAGCTACACCACATCACTTGTCTTCCATTTCATCTCAGGAGTATGGGCATGATTTTGGGAGTTTTAAGCCTCCAGGCCTGAGATTTGAACCATGGTCAACCATGTGGGAGTTCTGCAGCTCCTTAATCAGTACACCTGCTGGCCTGTCATCGTGTCACCATTTGTCATTACTTTGTGTTTGCGACATTTAAAATTAATTTAAATTATTCTGAGATATACAGCAAGTTGTAGTTAACTATATGCTCCCAACTGCATTTTGTAAGACTTGAAATTCTTCCTCTTATTTAGTTGTAATTTTGTTTCCATTGACCAACATCCCTATGTTCCATGCCCTCCTCAACGTTTCCAGCCTACAGTAGTCATCCTTCCTCTGTGTGAGATTCTTTCTTTTTTTTTTTTTGAGAAGTTTTTGCTATATTGCTATAGGGCACGTGCGCTCGCCAGACAGAGAGAGACAGAGAGACAGAAAGCGAGAAATCACCCCCCCCCCCCAGGGTGATAGCCACGCCGCAATCCCTTCTCCTCCATTCTCCTCTTGGGATCTTGGGCACGCGTGCACACGTGCCCAGCATGAGTTTAAGCTACCAGGTCCAGGACTCGAACCGTGGTCGACTACGTGGGAGTCCAGTGACATAGCCATTACACTAACTGCTGGTCCCTGTGTGAGGTTCTTCATAAAGTATCAGAAAGCCTTGAGATATTCAGCTCTTTATGTGTTTAGTATATTGGAGCTGCAACAACAAAATTCTCGTTCTAAGTGGCACAAAAGGGAAATAGTGAATGTTAGCAAAACTATATTTAAAATTTAAATATAGTAGAGATACAACGCATTTTCTGATACGGATGTGCACAAAGGTAGGGTATACTTTGAAATGAAAAATGATATGAGCTTGGGAACCAGCAGTTAGCGTAATGGCTCTGTTGCTGGACTCCCATGTAGTCGACCGCGGTTTGCGTCCCGGACCCGGTGGCTTAAAACTCACGCCGGGTGCGTGTGCATGCGTGCCCAAGATCCCGAGAGGAGACTGGAGGAGAAGGGATTGCAGCGTGACCATCCCCCCTGGGGGATGATTTCTCGCTTTCTGTCTCTATGTCTCTGTCTGTCTGGTGAGCGCACGTGCCCTATAGCGGGAAAAAAAAACAAAAACAAAAACAAAAAACAAAACCGAAAAAACCTCTCCCAAAAAAAAAAAATGATATGAGCTATTCCATTTGAAGTTGAATGATGTCAATGAAATAAAGTCACCACAGGCATTTAGAAAACATTTTTGACACTTGTGTTTATTTTGTAGGAGAACCCACTACTGCTGCAAGAAGCTGCCTCTGTCTGTATTTGTTTTGTCCTACTTTCTCAGTCAAGGGGTTGTATGGCTACTTTAGAGATGCAGGCCATGGGCTATGTCATGAACCTTTTACGTAACATAATGTGTTCTAGTTTACCTGTTTTGTCACAAATACAATTTCATGTTTTTAAGGCTTAATAGAATTCCATTGTGTAAATATATCATGTTTTTCATTCATTTACTCATTTTTGTTTTCAAGAGAGATTTTTTTCTTTTGGGCACGTGTGCTTGCCAGAGAGACAGAGAAAGGCAGAGACATAAAATGAGAAATTACCCCCTGGTGGGATGGCCATTCCGCAATCACTTCTCCATTCTCTTCTCAGGATCTTGTGCACACATATACACACTCCTCGTATGTTTTTTCACCTCTGGAATCAGGACTTGAACCCGGTAGACTATGTAGGAGTCCTGTGATGTAATCAGTGTGCATCTGCTGGTCCCCATTTATGCATTGATGAACACTTAATTGTTCCCACATATAAACAGTTTTGAATAATTCTGCAAGAGACACGTGAGTGTAAATGTTTATTTGACATTCTGGTTTCAATTCCTTTAGATATACAAATGACAATTGGATTGTGGAATTATACGGTACCTCTATTTTTAGTTTTGAGGAAAGTTCCTATTTCCCAAAATGGATTTTCTAATTTATAATAGCTTGAACAGTGTAAATTGTTTTAGTTTTTCTGCATCCTCACCAACACTTATCATTCTGTTTTTGATAATAGCTAACCTAGCAGGGATAAAGTGATATCTCATTGTGTTATAACATGCATTTTTGTCTGATGAGTGGACACATCGAGAATTGTTTAATATTATCTTTTCATCATTTGTTTGTGTTCTTGTGAGAAATGTCTATTCAAGCTCTTTACTCATTTTTAAAATAAAGTTATTTGTTCTCTTGTTACTGAGTAAAATGAGTTCCTTGTGTATTTTAGCTATTTAGCCCCTTAACCAAAGTATGATTTGAAATTGTTTTCTCCCAATTTGTAGAATATTTTTACACTCTATTTTTTTGTTGTTGTTCTGAAGAAGACTTTTATTTTTCTGCATCCTATTTGTCTATTTGGCTTGCGTTCCCCATGCTTTTGGGGTCATATCCAAGAAACTGTAAGGCCAATGCCATAAAGAATTTTCAGTTCTTTTTCTACACATTTTATAGTTTCAGGTCTTATATGTAAGTCTTTAGCCTATTTTGATCTAGTATTTATATACTGATATTAGATAATGGCTCAATTTTTATCTTCTGCATGTGGATATTAAATTTGTGAGTGCTGAGGCCCTTGTAAAAATTAAATTGATCATAAATGGATCAATTCACTTCTGGACTTTACATTTTTGTAAGAATTATTTTATTTACCTTTATTTATTTTTTTGTTTATTTTAATTTGAACAGAGAGAGACAGAGTGAGAGATAGAGAGAGAGAGCGAGAGAGAGCGAAAGTGAGAAAGTAAGTCACCAGGTTCAGGACTCAAACCACAGTCGGTCACATGGGAGTCTAGCACACCTAAGCACCATGCCACCTGGAGTTTAGATATTTTTAATTGCCAGAGGATGTGTGCTTGCCATAGAGAGACAGATATATTGGACCAGGGCAGTGGAGAGAAACATTACCTAATGGGGGGGAGGGGCATGGTAAAGTTGCAATCCCGTCTCCATTTTTTTTTTTTTTTTTTTGTTACAGAGCGCGTGCACTTGCCAGACAGAGATAGACAGAAAGTGAAAAATCACCCCCCACGGGGGATGACCATGCTGCAATCCCTTATCCTCCATTCTCCTCTCAGGATCTTGGGCACACCCGCACACATGCCTGGCGTGAGTTTTAAACCACCGGGTCCAGGACGCAAACCGCGGTCGACTACATGGGAGTCCAGCGACATAGCCATTACCCTAACTGCTGGTCCCCCTTCTCCATTTCTTTATCTTGCAGAAAATTGAAACTATAGTCCTATCTCTCACTTGTTGCAATTGTTTAAAAAATTAAACACAAATCTTTAAACCACTAAACTACTTGAAGAAAGCATAGGGTGGAGCAAGGCAGGTGGTGTGGTGGTTGAGGACGCTGGAATCCCATATGGCCAGCCATAGTTTGAATCCCAGATCTTCTGGCATACTTTCTCATTTTCTCTATTTCTCTCTTTCTCTTTCGTTCTCTCTCTCTCCCTGTCTCTCAAGTTAAAAAAAGTGATAATAAGAAAGTTAAATAATAATAATAATACTTAAAAAAAAGAAACAGAGGGGTAGCAGGTGGAGTGGTGCATAAGGGCTCTGGACTCCCACAGGGCTGACCACATTTCGGGTAATGGTCCTGTCATCTTGCTTTCTCTCTCTCTTTCTCTCTGTGTCTCTCTATGGTCAAATTATAAAGAATAAATAATTAATTAGAAAAGGAAAAACAGAAAGCATAGGGCAAACACTTCATATTAGACTAGGCAAGGCTTTTTATAATAAGAACCTTGGGGGCCAGCAGATGGCATAGTGGTTATGTTGCTGGAATCCCACATAGTAAACCATGGTTCAAGTCCCAGACTAGTGGCTTGAAACTGAGATCGGGTGCATATGTGTACATGCCTGAGAGCCCAAGAAGAGAATGAAGGAGAAGAAATTGTGGCGTGGCCATTCTTCTTGAGTGGTGCTTTCTCACCTTGCCTCTCACTGTCTCTATTTCTCTCTCTCTCCTGTGAGTGCACATGCCCTAAGGCAAAAGCTTCTAAAAATAAATAAATAAAGTAAGATCTTTAAATCATATAGAATATCAACAAAATTAGGTACCTGTGCCTATCTGTGATTTTAACTAGCTAGGAGACTGAGTGGAGGATTATAGTGCAGTAAAACCCTGTCAAGTTTGCCTCTCTCCCCTTTCTCTTTCTCTCTCTCGCTCTCTCTCTCTTTCCTCTCTTAAAAATAAATACACAAGCTTTAAAAAATTTTAATGGCAGTTTTTCAGAGAAACAGCAAAACACAACAACAACAACAACAAACCTAAAATTCATATGGAACCATAAAAGACCCCAAGAAGCCAAAAAAATCTTGAGGAAAAAACAAAACAAACAAAAAAACAAGAACTCATACTACCTGATTTCAAAATATACTACATGACACAGCTTTTGTGACACAGACAGCAGCGTACTAATCTACACTGCTGGAAGTCTCATAGCTAGCTGTTGGTGTAGATACCAATTTGACCTTTAAACCTAATGGACATCTATGTGCCCAATATCTGAAATAGCTGGAGCACTGGCTGAATGAATTGCTCCATGATAAGACCATGTTGAGAGTGCCCTGACTGTGTTGAGAGTGTCCTCCCCACACGTACACACAAAAACAAACAAAAAAGACTTTATAATTTTTTAAGGGAAATTTTTGCTATAAGGGTGTGAGCACTCACCAGAGAGACAGAGATGAAAAGACAGAAAGTGAGAAATCATGCCACAAGCACCACTGGGGTATGGCTGTGCCACAATCCCTACTCTTCCATTCTCATCTCAGGATTTTGGACACACATGCACATGCACCTGGTGTGAGTTTCAAGTCACTGGATTGAGGACTCAAACCTCAGTTGGTCATCCAGCAACATAGCCATTATGCCATCTGCTGGTCATCCCCCCCACCTCAAAAATCCTTTAAAAATCAAAAGATAGGGGCCGGCAGGTGGCGTGGTGGTTAAGAGCGCTGGATACCCATGTGGCTGACCATGGTTCAAGTCCCGGACCTGGAGGCTTGCTTCCTCGCTTTCTCTTTCTCTCTCTCTCTGTCTCTCTCTGGTCAAAATTTAAAGATGATAATAACAACAAATGGAAATAAATAAATAAATAAATCAAAAGATACACACTACACCACACACACATACACACACACACACACACATTTAATAAAGCTATAGTAACTAAGTCAGAATGGTACCGGCATAACAGATGCAGAGATAATTGAATCAGAATAGAATATGCAAAAACAAATCCATGCATTTATGGCAATCTGATTTTCAACCAAAGCACCAAGAGAACATTGTGAAAAGGGTTATCTTTTCAGTAGATGGTTCTGGAAAATTATATATCAACACACAAATAAAAACCAGAGTGACTTAAATAAGACACAAGAGTGTATGTGCAAAAGTGGAATAAGTTATGGAAGTATTTCACCATAGATTAAATATGTGGTTGATGGAGCCAGAAGGTGGCATGCTGGTTAAGGTTCTGGATTCCCGCATGGCTAACCATGGTTTGAATCTAGAACCCAGTGACAGGAAACATGTGGGTTCATGTACATGCATGCCCAAAATCTCAAGAGGAGAATGGAAGACAAGGGATTGTGGCATGATCATCTCCCCTACTGGGTAATCTGTGCCTTCTCTCTGTCTGTCTTCCTACAGCCAATACATGTGTACTATGTCAAATACTGTTTTTTTAAAAAAGTGTTGATTTTCAAAGGAAATTATAAACAACTAGAATTAAGGTCTTGAAGCATTTCTTCAAATAACTATACCAGGAACTGACATGGGGTTTCAGTAGTATGATTTTGGAGACAAATTGCAATCAAAACAATGAAAACCGAGAAGTATAAGTGGTTGGTCCAGTCAAAGTGTAAGCAGATGAGCCAAGAGCAGAGGTCATGGCTTCAGCTTTTTAAGATGCTGAAGACATTTTGCTTGTTGACTATCTGGTGAGGGAAAGAACGATAACAGCTGCTTATTAGGATGATGTTTCGAGAAAGTGAGCCAAAACTATAGCACCCAGGAAAGCCTCACCAGAAAGCCCTCTTTATTACTTAAATGTTCCTATTCATTTCTCTCATCAAACAAAAACAATTTTGTGAGTAAATTGATGGAAAATTATATGGCATCCACCTTAAATTAAGAAGATTGATTTCACACCTTTTTTTTTTTTTTAATTTCTAATCTTATTTTCCAAGCCATGGGGTCTGGAATGGGTTCTGCAATCAACCATATGGAAGTCCAGAGCCTTAACCATCACATCATCTACTAATCACTTATTTCCTAATCCTAAAAATCTTTTAAGAAGGGACCAGCAGTTAGCATAATGGCTATGTCACTGGACTCCCATGTGGTCAACTGTGGTTCGTGTCCCAGACCCGGTGGCTTAAAAAACTCACGCCGGGGGACCAGCAGTTAGCGTAATGGCTATGTCGCTGGACTCCCACGTAGTCGACCGTGGTTCTAGTCCCGGACCCAGCGGCTTAAACTCACGCCGGGCGCGTGTGCGTGCGTGCCCAAGATCCCGAGAGGAGAACGGAGGAGAAGGGATTGCGGCGTGGCCATCCCCCCTGGGGGGTGATTTCCTGCTTTCTATCTCTCTGTCTCTCTCTGTCTGTCTGGCGAGCGCACGCGCCCTATAGCAAAAACCTCTCCAAAAAAAAAAAAAAAAAAACCTCACGCCGGGCGCGTGTGCATGCGTGCCCAAGATCCCGAAAGGAGAACGGAGGAGAGGGGATTGTGGCGTGGCAATCCCCCCTGGGGGATGATTTCTCGCTTTCTGTCTCTCTGTCTCTCTCTGTCTGTCTGGCAAGCACATGCGCCCTATAGCAAAAACATCTCAAAAAAATTTTTTAAAGAATATCTGTCTTGTCTTTACTTAAAATGTTAAAGATTACATTGACCCATTACATTTTTTAATAGCCTCAGTTCTTTAGGAATGGACTAATTTGTTGATATCATTGGTTACAAAACTCTTGAAATTATAGAGATTAATTTTTAATCCATTTTCCATGAAAATTTTGAATTCTCCTTTTATATCATCATTACTATGTTAGGACTTCTTTTTTTCCACCACTATAAGATGCTCCCATTAATACTGTACACTCTCAGACCCAGTTTAGAATAATCTGTAAGATATTTCACTGGTGAAGGCTATTAGAAACAAAGACTTGGGTACATGACAATCATTTTTAGTTTTAGTTAAGTGTCACTTATCATCCAAATTAACATCTTCAACTACATAAAAATATCATAATTGAAGATAAATTAAAGATTAAATTATTTATCACATCTGGGTAATATTACATAATTGGAAGGGAGGGACACTTTAGGGACTGACCTTCCCCAGACTCATCATTCATATTAAATACTCCTCCAAGACAGGCAAAAGAGAAATTTTTCCTGATAAAAACCTAGTGTGAGGTTGAATTTCAGAAGGAGTTGGGTGCATCTAGGCTAATTTAGTTTGCCTTCTAGCATGAAGATGAGAATATCTCACATCTTTGTGTGATCAGAGAGATTCTGGTTCCAGGATAACTGGATATGGTATTAGAAGCAATTTTAAAATTCTCATTAAATATTCAGAACAAAAGAGGGCAGCAGAACATCTTAGCCATGTATAATCTCTCCCCAAAGCTGGTAAAATTCATTTGGGAGAATATCTTAATTGTACTTAATACTCAGAGAAAAATAAATATGATCGGTGCCATGATCAATGATACATTCACTGCATTTGTGAAAGAGTAGAAAATTTAGGGATTTTCTAAGAGTGCTTTGTGATCTAAAGTGAGAAGATGGAAATAGAAGACATGCACAGCAGTGCTGAAGAAAATGGGAGCCATTAGGTAAGGGCCATTGGTAGATAATAGTGTAAAAGTTAGTTAAATAGAAATAATACTTATTTGGCTATTGTAGGAAATGCTTCATGGAAGTGATGTTGTTGCTATGGATACAGAAAGACAGGCTTCACTTCTCCTTGATGGAGACCAAATGTAATGTAGTATGGCACATTATTTCTTTGTATTTACCAGCATTATTCTAATTCTTCAAATTCTATTTTTATGTATATCTTATGTTACTTAAAGTCAGGGTGTAAGATACTCGAGAATATACACAACAAATTAAAAAAAGTAAAGATTCACTTAAAAAGTTGTCATATAAATGGGACAAAGTACGTAAAACAATTTAATATTTAAAATATGCAAATAAATATTCCATTTTTATATTTAAGTTATCTTACTTAAAGTACCGTTAACTACTTAATAGTTAAGAATAAGAAATTAAGAGCATTGAAGATTCACTCAAAAAATCTTTATTAATCACCTACTTTTTCTAGATGCTGAAATTCAGCAGTGAACAGATAAAAATGCCTTTCTTATGCTTTTTTTCCAATTTGTATTATGTCTATAATTCTAACATCTCTGTTTGTATTATCTATGTATAAATACATAATTAAAATTATGTATCCTTTAGATAGGTTTTAGAATATCTGCCTGAATTTATGTATCATTAAAGATATAAATGTTTTAGGGAACTAGCAGTTAGCGTAATGGCTATGTCGCTGGACTCCCACGTAGTCGACCGCGGTTCGCGTCTCGGACCCGGTGGCTTACAACTCACGCCAGGCGCGTGTGCGTGCGTGCCCAAGATCCCGAGAGGAGAATGGAGGAGAAGGGATTGCGGTGTGACCATCCCCCCTGGGGGGTGATTTCTCGCTTTCTGTCTCTAGGTCTCTCTCTGTCTGTCTGGCGAGCGCACGCGCCCTATAGCAAAAAACCTCTCAAAAAAAAAAAAAGATATAAATGTTTTACAGTTAGGTTTAGAATTTAAAAATATATAAATAGCTAGATAAATTGAGGTATTGATATAGATATAGGTGCAGGCATTTTTTTTAATCACACAATGTGTAGAAGCCAAATATAATTTTTCAGTTTTTTCTAAAGTGATTTTACAAAGAGTGCATTTGGAAAACTTCCAATAAAACAAGAGATTCTGTAGTTAATGACAGTGTGTTTGTGTATGATGTGTTTAAGAAATACTGAGTTTCACACCTTCCTCCATATTCTGAGTTTAATGTTGCCTTCGAAATACCACTATAAGCCCTGCTACTACAGAAGACAGTTGTGAAGGCTCAGTGGTATGCCAATATGAAAAACAGAATGACTTTATAGGTAAAGATTTTGAATGCATTATTTTAATAAAGCATGACTGTGAAATATGTTTAAAGTAATATTGATATTACTAGCTCTCCCTTCCATTTCTAAGATCTGAATCAGTGTCCTGATGCAGATACTAAAGATATTATGCAATTTTTAAAATATTCTTTTAAATGCACTTTATTTATATCAGTGTGATATTTTATGTGATATGTGTTATTCTTCTGTTCATGAAAATGTTATCGCCCTCAGCATACAGTAATATTCTCCTAAATTTTAGTTTTCTCTATATTTTAGAGACTACTACATTCAAAAGAGTCTTCAAAAAGTTTATGAAAATGCATATTATGAGAAACTGCATGGATTTCAATGTTTTGCATCAAATAAACCACAAATATTTGTAGTCCCTTATAGATATTAAATCAGTATTTGCATTATAGTCCTTAATTTATTAATACTCCTTCTGATGTATATTGAAGTTGTTTCCTATCTTTTGCTACCATGTAAAGATTGTCTTTGTGCCTGTGAGCGGGAGTAACTATAGGAAATGGATAAAATGGATTAATTTCTACATGCAGATGTCATGTTCCAGATGTTAAAATCACCCCATTAGACATTGCATCTGTTTACACTCCCACCAAAACCGTGTAGGTTTTCTTACACTTTTGTAATCCTTATTTATAAAAAGACATTTATTATGACAGTCAGAGGAGTGATGAATAAGACACTAGATCCCACTTGGCTAGCACTGTGTTTGGACTCTCGGACCTGGCTTGAAAAACATGCCAGGTGTGTGTGTGTGTGTGTGTGTGTGTGTGTATGTGCATGCTCCAAATTTTTAGGGGAGAATAGAGAAGGGATTGCAGTATGACCATTCTACTTGTGGGGCGATTTTTCAATTTTTGTCTCTGGTTCTCTTTGGCTAGTGCACATATCCTGTAGCAAAAAATCTAAAAAAGAAAAAGAAAAAGACGTTTATCAGAAACATTATTCTATTAATTTGATAGGTGAAAAAATATCCAACTAATATTTTGATTTGAATGTATGTAACTTTGAATGGAACTGACCGTCCATATATTTAATTAATCTTAATAAGAAGAGCCTCTTAAAATTGCCTCTGCTCAATGTTCATTTGTGTTATACTTTTCTAAGACTGATTTTGAAATTCATTTATATTTCAAAAATACATCTTTGTCTGATCTAAGTGTTTTCAATTTTTTTAACATTCTGACAATTATAATTTGCTCTTTTTTATTATTTTTTTGAGAGTTTTTTGCTATAGGGTGCATGTGCTTGCCAGACAGACAGAGAGAGACAGAGAGACTGAAAGCAAGAAATCACCCCCTGGGGGGATGACCACACCACAATCCCTTTTTCTTTATTCTTCTCTCGGAATCTTGGGAACACACACACATGTGCCAGGTGTGAATTTAAGCCACCGGGTCCAGGACTCAAACATTGGAGTCCAGCGATATAGCCATTATGCTAACTGCTGGTCCCTATAATTTGCTTTTTAATGGATTATTATTTAACATATATATATATATATATATATATATATATATATATGATAAATTACATAAAACATATTCATATTTGACATATGCAAGTAAATATTCCACTTTTATATTTATCTTATTGTGGTTAAAGTCAGAGTGTAAGATACTCAAGAATATACATAACAAAAATTCCATTTGAAGATTTAGTTATGACTTGGAGAATCTAAAGCTCATTTCCTAAATCCTTGATGCTTGCATGTCAACCTGAAATTTGAAGGAATTTTATTATATATGTCAATTGTTCTCCCAGTTTTCCTTTAATATTAGACTCAGTGTCTCTTTGAGTCTTATTAAAGAACTCAGAAAAATAATGAAAGGGAAAAAACCTTAGCTTTGAATAGCACAGTATAATAAAAAGTACAAAGTTTAATCAAAGAGACTGAATTTAGTACAGAAAGAACTAGAAAATTTGAAGAGTTAAATTAAAGTAAAATAAATTCAGTTAAGTTAAGGGATTAAAATAATTTTTATGCTAAATTGAACTGATTGGATGCTATTTGTTTATTGTTAATATACTTGTTATTTCTCTCTCTTTGCTTCACTATACATGTGTGAATGTGTTTGTGCTTTAATTTTGTTAAAGAAGGTACTGTAAAATGTTATTGATTGCCTTCTTTAATAAACAGTTACTAGTAGATTTCTAAATATTTACTAAATAGATTTATTGTAATAAGACTACCCAGGCCAGTAGGTGGTATAGAGGTTAAGACAGCTGAATCTAACATAGACAATTCTGCATTTTAAGTCCTGGACCAGGTAACTTAAAAATCAGAGGGTGAAAGGTAGGCAATCAAGAGGGAAAAAAAGGCATAATATATAAGAAACAAGAAAGGGTTAATTATTTTTTGACAATACACATTTGGTAATCTCCATGATTGAGCCAATCAATATACAGTGTATTCTGGATGAAAAATCTCATTTTGTATACTGTAATGATGTACACTGAATTAATATAAATAAATAAATTTTAAAAATAATAATACAAAATTATGCTTAGTGCTTGTCCATACATGCTTAAAATACCACAAGGAGATGGAAGAGAAAAAATTGAGGTGTGACCATACCCCTGGGAGAAATTTCTTGATTTTCCTTTCCTCTCCTCTCACTCTTTCAGTCTCTCTGTCTGTCTCTGGTGAGTGCATGCTGCCTATAGATAAAAAAAAAAGACTACCTAATCCAAGTAATGTAAAAGCATATCGAAGAAAGTCATGCATAAGTATTCTCTGGTTTTTAAATCTCTGCCATAATGTTGATAAATTCTCAATGGAAACTAAAGAAATGTTTTTTTTTCCTTTTATTTTAAAATTATTTTTAAATTTCATTTTCTTCCATATATTCAATCACATTAGTATTTGTCTTACAAAATGGATATTTTAACAGGTGAACATTTCTCCCTAGTACTGTTGATAAAACTACGAAATATCTTCAACAGATAATACCACACCTCTTTGTGCCATTAATGCTTTGCCTCCCTGTCCCTCCCCCAAATGTCCTTCCTCAGACCCTCCTCTTTCACACACACTATATCTGGTATTTACATCTATATACTGTGTTTCTATATACTTTTTAGTCAATTAGTTTCAGTCATAGAGTGCAGACACTAGGTATATATTAACACGAGGTATATATTAAGTGGGGACATACAATGCCTCTCCTTCATAGTATGGCTTGGTTCACTTAGCAGGAAATCTTTCATATTCATCCATTTCCTGTCAAAAGCCAGGGTTTTGTTGTTTTATTATGGATATGTGCCACAATATTTCTAACCATCATCAGTTCGTGGGCATTTGGGTTGTTTCCATGACTTAGCAATTGTGAATAGTGCTGCAATAAACATCGATGTGCAAGCACTTTTCCAATTAAGTATTCTTCTGTCCTTTGGGTAGATACCAAGGAGTGGGACTGCTGGATCATATGGTATTTCTATTTGTAGATTTTGGAGGAATCTCCAAATTGTTCTCCACAGTGGTTGGACCAATTTACATTCCCACCAGCAGTGTAAGAGAATTCCCTTTTCACCACACCCCTGCCAGCACTTATCGTTCTTTTTTTTTTTTTTTTTTTTTTAAATCTTAGACATTCTGACTGGGGTTAGGTGATATCTCATTGCTGTTTTGATCTGCATTTCTCTTACAATGAGGGATGTTGAGCATTTTTTCATGTGCCTTTTAGCTATTCGTATGTCATCTTTAGAGAGTGGTTTTTTCAACTCATTCTCCCATCTTTTAATAGGATTGATTGTATTTTTCCGGAACAGCTGCTTGAGTTCTTTGTGAATTCTGGTTATCAGTCCCTTATCTGACACATAGTTTACAAAAATATTTTCCCATTCTGAGGACTGTCTATTCACACTAATCCCTGTGTCTTTTGCCATGAAACTTCTTAGTCTGACGTAATCCCACTTGTCTATTTTGGGGATTATTGACTGTGAGTTGGGAATCTTATTTAAGAAGTCTTTCCCTACTCCAATATTTCCCAGAGTTTCCCCGGTGTTTACCAGGAACAGTTTTATAGTTTGAGGTCTTAGATTTAGATCTTTGATCCACCTTGACTTGATTTTTGTCAGAGGTGAGAGGTAGGGGTTCAGATTCATCTTTCTGCAAGTGGAGATCCAATTTTGCCAGCACCATTTGCTGAAGAGGTTTTCCTTTTCCCACTGGATTGACTGGCACCCCTTGTCAAAAATCAGTTGACTGTATGTTTGGGCATTTATTTCTGAGGACTCTATTCTGTTCCATTGGTCCACCTATCTGTTTCTGTGCCAGTACCATGCTGTTTTGATTACCACAGCTTTGTAGTATATTTTTGGGTCAGGGAGTGAGATGCTGCCCATTCCACTCTTCTTGTGCAGAACTGTTTTGGAAATACAGGGTCTCTGATGATTCCAGACAAATTTTATGATTGTCTTTCTTAGATCTGTGAAGAATGTGTCTGGTACTTTGATTAGCATTGCATTAAATAGGTAGATTAATTTGGGTAGAATTGCCTAGTTGATTATATTAATTTTTCCAATCCAGGAATTATCCCTAAGTATCTTATACTTTTTGTGGCTATGGTAAATGGAACTTTTTTCAGTTCTATCTCAGTCTGCCTGTTGTTCATATATAGAAATGCTATAGATTTCTGGATATTAATTTTGTATCCTGTAACTTTACTGTATTCATGTATTACTTCCAGAAATTTTTTTTTTATGGAAACCATTGGGTCTTCTATGTATACAATCATGTCATCTGCAAATAGAGAGAGCTCTTCTTTTCCTACTTGAATACCTTTTATTTTTTCCTCTTTTTCTGACTGAATGGCCAGGACTTCCAGTACTATATAGAAGAGGAGTGGAGAAAGTGGGCATCCTTGTCTTGTACCCATTTTTAGTGGAAAAGCTTTTAGCTTTTCTCCATTGAGGATGATGTTCACTATGGGTTTTTCATATATAGCTTTTATTGTGTTGAGAAATGACCCTTCTATGCCGATTTTGCTGGGAGTCTTGATCATGAAGGGATGTTGTATCTTATCAAATGCTTTTTCTGCATCAATTGATATGACAATATGGTTTTTATCTTTCTTCCTATTAATAGGGTATATTACATTTATGGTTTTGCGTATGTTGAACCAAGCTTGCATTCCTGGAATAAAGCCTACCTGATCATGATGTATAATCTTTTTTATAAGTTGTTGTATATGATTTGCTAGTATCTTGTTGAGAATCTTTGCATCTATATTCATCAGGGATATTGGTCTATAGTTTTTCTTCCTTATCTGTTTTAAGGATAAGGGTGATAGAGGTTTAATAGAATGAATTAGGGAGAGATTCAACCTTTTGGATCTTTAGAAATAACTTGAGCAGAATGAGGGTTAAGTCTTCTTTGAAAGTTTTTCAGAGGTGAATCCATCAGGGCCAGGGCTTTTTTTTGTAGGGAGGTTACTTATAACTGATTCAATCTCCTGGCTTGTTATGGACCTATTCAGACTTTCTATAACCTCCTGGCTCAATCTAGATAATGAAACATATTTAAGTGAGAATATTATCTACTCATATCAATTCCCTTGCATTGTTTACCTTGTTGGAATAATAATTTCCTTTTTAATTACCATCTTATTTTTATTTTACGATTTCCTTGTGCAATTTGGTAAATGTATCCAATAATTAGTAAAAATTCCATTTTATTCATTTAAAAAATAAAGAGAATTGTAGATGACAACCAAATGAAAAATTACAGATTCATGACTGAGAATAACTATTTTCTCTCCAAATTTGGTTTTCTTTTTGTAACCTTTCTTTATTTTCTCCTTTGCAGATGAAACATTTCTAACCTGAGATTTCTACACAATGACCAAAAAAATAAAAATGCATCAAAATAGCAGTGTAATTGAGTTTGTATTACTTGGTTTGACACAGGATCCCATAAGACAAAAAATGGTCTTTTCAATATTCTTAATTTTCTATGCAGGAACCGTGGTGGGAAATATGATCATTATGGTGACTATCAAATTCAGCCGGACACTTGGCAGCCCCATGTATTTCTTCCTATTTTATTTGTCCTTTGCTGATTCCTGTTTTTCAACTTCGACGACACCTAGATTGATAGCAGATGCTCTCTCTAAAAAGAAAATCATATCCTACAATGAATGCATGACACAAGTTTTTGCACTGCATTTATTTGGCTGCATGGAGATCTTTGTCCTCATTCTCATGGCCGTTGATCGCTATGTGGCCATCTGCAAACCTTTACGTTACCCAACCATCATGCGCAGGCAAGTCTGCATCATCTTAATTGTTCTTGCTTGGATAGGGTCTTTCATACATAGTATAGCTCAGATTATTCTGGCCTTAAGGTTGCCCTTCTGTGGACCCAACTTGATTGATCATTATTGCTGTTATTTGCAGCCATTATTGAAACTTGCCTGCATGGACACTTACATGATCAACCTGCTGCTGGTGACTAACAGTGGGGCAAGTTGTTCAAGTAGTTTTATAATTTTGATGATTTCATACTTTTACATCTTGTACTCGTTGAGAAACCACAGTGCAGAAGGGAGGAAAAAAGCACTCTCCACTTGTACTTCTCACATCACAGTAGTCATCTTATCCTTTGGGCCATGCATATTCATATATACACGTCCCCCAACCACATTTCCCATGGACAAGATGGTGACAGTGTTTTATACCATTGGAATACCATTTCTCAACCCACTCATTTATACACTAAGAAATGCTGAAGTAAAAAACGCCATGAAAAAGTTGTGGCATATTCAGATTACTTAGGAAAAGAGAGGATGAATTGAGGGTCTAGTCTCATTAATTTTTGATTCTTGATTTTTATTGGAAATGCCAATATCAAATATGTTAATGTCTAAATATCATAGAAATTACATATTGTTGTATATAAGTTTGTAGGTTCTTTTTTTTTTCTCCTGTCCAGGTATTGTCTTTTGTGTCAAAGCTAGGTAGAGGAAATACAGAGGACCCCAAATAGAATCAACCCAAGAAGATCTTCTCCAAGACACATTATAGCCAGATTGACCAAAACCACAGACAAAGGCAAGATACTAAGATTGGCGAGAGAAAAACGGCAAGTTACCTACAAAGGGTATCCCATCAGACTAACAGCAGATCTCTCATCAGAAACAATGTGAGCGAGGAAAGAATGGGAAAATATATTCAAAGTGTTAAGGGAAAAGCAATTTCAATCGAGAATACTGTACCCAGTAAGATTATCATTTACTTGGGAAGAAAAGACACGAACATTCTCAGATAAACAAAACCTGAAAGAATTTACCAGCACCAGACCAGATCTCCAAGAAGTTCTTAAGGGAGTGCTATGTCAGTACTAAATGCAGACACACAGACATAAGAGTTCAAAAACTAAGAAAATGGGCAACTTAATTGTAGGAACAATGTCTGGAGATGAATATTATATCCCAGAATTCAATCTGGAAGATCGAACCACAACAGAAGAAAGATTAAGTACATGAGACTCAACTGATGAAACAGCATTCTGTGACTTGACTAAAATATTGCTGCTTTTCTTCTAAGATTTGCTGTCTGGTTTTAAAGGATTTTTGTCCTGTCTTGAGCTGTCGATAGGTTCATGTACCTACTATTTGAACAGAATACTAACCTGTTCTAGGCTTTAAGTTTCAAGGAAATATCCCTACCAATTCAAAACTGCTTTTCTTGAAATTATCAGCTGAACTTGCTACTGAAAGTGGTTAGATTACTTATGATATTGTGTGATCAACAAAATGTTGGGGGAAAAGGAATTGAAGACAACTGTATATAGCAGAGATAGTGTAAAAAGAGAGTGGGAAAGGGCAGAGGGTCAAACATGGGGTAAAAAGCATATATATATATATATATATACATACATATACATATATATGAAAGTAGAAATATAATATTATTGATGATAACATGCATGATTAAGCCACTATGCAGTTTATTCTAGATGGGCAACCACATTTACTATGTTGTGATGATGCTCAGGGAATGAATGTTAAGTAATTAAAAAAAAAGTTTCAGGAGAAAAAAAAAACAGTAAAACTGTTCGTATCGAAATAAAAAAAAATGCATATTTAATGACTGCAGTAAACTATATAGCCCCAGCTAGGTACTACTTTATAGTATGTTCATTCTGCTCCCTGAGGTTTATGCCTAAAGTCAGACTCGGGTTCATGTATAGGTATATATCAGCTGCGCTAGCTATTGGAAATATTTAGACTAATTAAGTTCATTAGCAAATCAATTAAATGGGGGGGGGAAGGCAAAGAAAGCAACCATGGATACCAGAGACAATGTGGGAGGAGGGTGGAACATGGCAGAGGGTGAGGGATAGGGACTCAAGGATGGCAAAACAAAAAAAACAAAGTATACAAGACATAAGAAATGGAAAATTATTTGCTGATAACATGTATGTTGATGTGCTTGATTGAGCCAATATACAGTGTATTTTGGGTGGAAAATTCATTTGTATGCTGTAATGATGTATAGTGAATTAATGTAAAAAATAAATAAATTTAAAGAAAAAAAAAGCTAGACTGTAAATCATATCAGATAAATATTAAACAACGGTCTGGAGGAGGGATATGAAGACAGCATTGTTGAGACAGTGAGATTGTGTTGTTATATTTTGATCAACTAGACTGGGGAGAAATGTTCATATATTGAAATGATCACCTTGTAAGCTAAAGCTAAATAATGTAATTGAATGTATAAAAAATGTAAATAAAAATAAATAAATAAAAATAAAATAAACAACGGTCTTTTTACTTCAGCATAGCTTCTTTTCTAGCCATGTTATTTCTGAAGTATAAAACCAACTACCCATATGCACTCTGATCTAACATTTACAATTTCCTCGCCTTTTCCCAAAGTCTTTAGGATGACTCCTTCTGAGAGCTCAATTTTGGCATCGCTGACTGTGAAATACAACTCACAACTCTTGTCAACACTCTGGCTTGATACGAAGAAAGACATTAACAAAATGCAACTATGTCAACTTGTGAGTGTCCATAAATAAAGTTCAGCCAGTTTTCTATGATATTGAATTACTCCTTAAAACCTCTTCAGTAAAGAATTGAACTTCCTTCTCAACACTTTTGGAGCAAAGAAATGAACTCAGTATATAAGAACTGCTCGTTTCATTTTATTACTGGTTTGTATTTGAAAGTTTCTTATTTTTGTGTAAGTAAATTTTTTGTGTAATGATATTCCAATATAATATTTCTTATTTCTTCAGCTATTATTATAACCTACACATTACTCATGAGATTTTTCTTTCTTTTTTACATATAGTAATCGCTTACATGTGTGGGGCTAAAATAGGATATTTTCTTATGAGAATGTTTAATGATTAAATCAGGGTTATTAGCATACACATCATCTTAGCCTTTTTTTAAGTTTTTTTTTTTGCTGTAGAGTACTTGAGCTTGTCAGAGAGACAGAGAGCCAGAAAATGAGAAATCACCCACAAAGGGGATGGCTATACTGCAATCTTTTCCCAGTAATTTCGTTTATGGACTTTTAGCAGGCATGTACATGTGCCTGGATGAGTTTCTAGCGGCTACATCTGGGACTTGATGTCCATTCTCAACCATGCGCGAATTCAAAACCTTATTCACTACACCTCTGTTAGGCCTATCATCATCTCAACCACTTGTCATTACTTTGTATTTGGAACATTAAAAAGTTTATTTTTAGTTATTCTGAGATATTCAGTAAGTTGTTTTTAACTATATGCTATCAACTGCATTTTATAACACTAGAAAACTTCCCTTTATTTATTTGTAATTTTGTTTCCACTGATTAACATCCCTCAACTTTTCCAGCCTACAGTAATCATCCTTCCTCTGAATGAGATTCTTCATGTGGTATCACAAGCCCTCTTTATGCATTTAGTTTATTGGAGCTTAAACAACAAAATTCAGACTCTGAGGCACAAAAGGAAAATAATGGATGTTAGTAAAACTATATTGAAAATTTAAATATAGTAGAGATATAACACATTTTTTGATACTGAAGTGCACAAAGGTAGGGCATGCTTTGAAATGAAAAATGGTATGAGCTATTCCATTTGCAATTGAATGATGTCAATAAAATAAATAAAGTCACTATAGGCCTTTAGAAAATATTTTTGATACTTGTCTTTATTTTATGGGACTAGGGAGAACCCACTACTGCTGCAAGAAACTCCTTTCTCTCTTTATTTGTTTTGTCCTACTACCCCTGTTAAAGGGTTTTATGGTTTTGCAAGTTGATCTACCAATAGAATTTTAATGTCCAAAGTGAGTAGGGCAGATTAACAGCTGTACTGTAGATGTGCAGGTCATGGACTATGTCATGAACCTTTAATACTTACTGATTCTATGGTACTAAAGTGTGTTATATTTTTAATATTTGTTACCAGATTCCATTTCTTTCATACTCTTGTTCCTCATTATTAAATGGGAAAATCTTACCAATCCCAACCATGTCTTCCTGTGAAAGGTGAGCTTTTAACAAACTCATTATAATAATAGGAGTTTTTGTGAGCACACTTTCTTTTGTTTTCTATGACTTAATGAAGTCTAGTGTTCACAATGCTGTCTCCAACCTGACTTGTCATGAACAACACAATCTGTATTAGACAACGAAAGTAACTCTTTCATCACTGACTTATATAATCTCCTCCATGAGTGTATATAGACACACAAAGAAACCTTACCCAGGGCTTTGTGTTGATTTGTATTTCAAATGAATAGTTGAATGTAGAAACTATAGATGGAAAAAATAATCTCAAATGCAAATGAATAAATCATGATTGGACATAGAAGCTATGCAGAGGAAGAAAAGGTGGACAGTTTCATATATTTCAAAACTACTAACAGTCTAATTAAAACTGGGGGGACTAGCAAGTAGCATAGTGGTTGAGGCACTGGATTCCCACGTGACTGACCTTGGTTTGAGTCCCAGACCTGGCAGCTTTCTTTCTTAATATCTCTCCCTCTCTTTCTCTCTGTCCCTGTCCTCTGAGCACACATGCCCAATAACATACGAAAATGAATAACGTTAATAATATAAGAAGAAATAATATAAGTAATTCTTTTAAAAAATTACAAGTGGAAATGAAAATTCAATTATATTTAGATTTCTGCAACACCGTAGTCATCCAATGGATAATATTGCAATGACCACTCTTTATCTTTTATTGTTGATTAAAAGAGAAATTGAATTGCGTTTATCCCTGTATCTTAGTAATAAATGGAGTAGATTATATGCTCAAAGTCTTTTTGCTTTTAACATATGTGTCTCACTTATATAGTACAGTTAGATATTTCTATAGAAAATTTTTGATAGGAAAAATAAAAAAGGTCAGAGAAATAAATCCCTTGAGGTTGTTTTGCTAAGAGTACCAGAACTAAGGTTTTAAAACAGTTCTGTATGTCTCCCAAGTTAGTAATAAATGCAGCTATCCTACTTTAATATCAGTTAATACACAAAGAACATAGGAAATTGATGTAGTAGTCATGAACTGCACCTATAAGCTCAAAGGCCAAAATCCATAAATCTAAATCCAGACTCCATCACTTTATATGTTTTTAACTTTAAGTAAAAAAAGATGTTAAATCTTACACTTTATTTTTAACTATATCAGAAGTGAAAATAATCCCCATTTTATTGGCTTATCATAAGCATTAAAGAGATCATATTATTAAAAATCTTGAAAAAATAGAATGAGACATATGCTATCATAATCTTACAATGAATTTTTAAAAATAATAATTAAAATTGGTGTTTTTAATTAATAGACACAATTTATATTCATTAACAGTGTTTTATCACATATTTAGAGAAGACAAGTATAATAGGATATAAAGTTTAATTGAAAATATTAGCCAAGTTTTATTTTAATAAGATTAAATAAAACTAAAAAATGTTCAGTTCATTGGTGTTACTAAAAATGTTGGACATGATGGACATATTTATTGTACTAATTCATCATTAGGCAGTGCATACATGTATTCAAAAAATACGTAATTAGGGAAATGAAAATTAAAACAAGATATCACTACACGCGTATTAAAATACCCAAACCCAAAGCTGTTACACCAAATGCTGGTGGGGATGTACTTTAGAAAATGGTTTAGCAGTTTGTTACAATCTCAGACATACTTTTACTATATAATTCAGAAATTATCTAATTCAATGGTTATTGGTTCTAAGTTAGAAAAGAATGATGTTAGTACTTTTATGTTTTTTTTTGGATGACTTAATTCTTTTGGGAACGTGGACTACTGAACTAATTTAATGGAATAAATAAGCAATGAAATTCAATTCATATCTTGGAGCTTTTCTTAGAACTCAGAAGTTGGAGTTGGTTTTTTTTTTTTTTTTTCTTGTACACATTCTTCTAGGAAATCTCATCAGGCTGACAATTTGCCTCAGCAACCTGTTCAAGCCCCCCGTGGTTTCTTTCTCAATTATGTGGGTTTTTTTTTTTTTTTTTTTTTTTTTTTTTTTTTTTTTTTTTTTTGTAGACAATTGTCGCTTTGTATTCACAGCTGCCAATGTGAATGCTGACATTTTAGCAAGATCAAAACTATCTACAATGTGGGCTGCTGGCTGCAACTCTTTGGGGAAATATTTTGGATGCACTGAGATCTTGATCTTATTGTAAAGACCTATGATTGTTATGTGGATATCTGTAAGCCCCTACATTATATGACCATCATGGAGCAGGAGAGATGCAATAAAATGTTATTAAGGACATGGGGTAGGCAGGTACTTATACTCCAGTATCCAACTACTGTTTTGTGGACCCATTGAGATTGGTGACTACTTTTGTGATGTCCACTATGTGATAAAACTTTCCCACACAGACACATATATTATTGGGATTATTGTGACAGCCAACAGTGGTACCATTGCCCTGGGGATGTTATCTTTGTTATCTTGCTCTTCTCCTATACCCTGAAAAAGCAGTCAGCAGAAGTACTCTCTCTGTATACATAAGTAGATTCTTTCTCTCTAATTTTATATATATGTAAGATATATTACATATATATTTAAATATATAATACATTACATGTATACTTTAACATATGTAATTATATATAAAATATATATTATCAAAATATATATTATATATTACATAAATATTTAAATATAATATATAAAAAATATATGAAAGAGAACAGGTCAAAGCAAATATGTTTTAAGCCCTTTGAAATAAAGTAAAAACTAAAACAACCTATTAATGTTTTAAAGGAACAGAAGGTGTGTGCAGAATGCACAAGAAATAGAACAAAAAGTTTGTTTTCATCCTCTGGTCTTTGGAAAAATTGTTTTCATTTTATAGGACTCACTATCACTCATTTTCTTCACCTATACATTAAGTTAATTGTACTGATTCCCATCTAAGGCCCTCCCTTTCAATTGTAATATGTCATTCATATACTTCACTTGTGGTATGTAGTCAGCAGTCCTGTTATGTAAAGTGACTTTCAAGAAAATCTAAAAAGATTAAATGAAAATGAAGTCACCTTTGATGAATATGTGACAATGACTCAATTCACAGGGTAACTAACAATTTACTGACTCGCATCATTGGGAAACTGTATTTCCTTCAATGTCTGAACCAAACCTTACCCCATTTCCATCTACAGATTCCAGAGAGACTCATTCTTTTTTTATTTTTTATTTTTATTTATTTATTTATTTATTTATTTGGAGAGGTTTTCACTATAGGGCGCATACGCTTGCCAGACAGAGAGAGACATAGAGACAGAAAGCAAGAAATCACCCCCCAGAAGGGATGGTCACTCTGCAATCCCTTCTCCTCCATTCTCCTCTTGGGAACTTGGGCACGCATGCACAAGCGCCCGGCGTGAGTTTTAAGCCACCGGGTCCAGGATGCGAACCGCGGTTGACTACGTGGGAGTCCAGTGACATAGCCATTACGCTAACTGCTGGTTCCCGAGAGACTCAATCTTGATGAACATTTTTTTTTTTAATTTTTGCCATAGGATGCATGTGCTCTCTGAAGAGAGACAGAGAGAGGGAAATTGAAAATCATCCCTCAGGGGAAATGACCACTTAAAAATCTCTTCTCCATTTTCCTCTTGGGAGTTTGGGGACATAGGTATACGTGACAGGCATGGTTTTCAAGTCTCCAGGTTCAGGACTCGAACCATGATAAGTTATGTGGGAGTCCAGTACCTTAATCATCATACCTTCTGCTGGTCCCAAAGATACTTTTCTTAATTTAACTGGTATTTTCCCTGGTGATATATTCCTTCTTTATCATAAGACCCAACAGAACTTTTTATTTATTTATTTATTTTTTAATAGAAAATGGGGGCTGACAGGTGGTGTGATGGTTAAGGGTGTTTGACACCCACATGGCTGACAATGGTTTTAATCCTGGACCTGGAGGCTTTCTTTCTCTCTCTCTCTCTCTCTCTCTCTCTCTCTCTCTCTCTCTCCTTTGTACCTCTCTGGTCAAGTTAAAATAAATAAATAAAGTTAAAGAAAAATAATTCTTTAAAAAAATAGCAAATTAACACATTAGTGATTATCTCTCATCTATTGTTTCATTTTCTTTCCCCAAATCTCTTTATTCAGATTATTGCTTACACCTGGGTTTGACTTTACGATTGTGGGAAAGGAATGTAAACATTATTCATATTAAAGACTGCATACAGTGCTTTTAAATGATATCTAATACTGATGCATTCACCTAATTAAAGGAGAAAAGAAAAAGCTACAGTGCATATGGATTGGAAATTATAATAAGTTACAATTCTTGCCCTGAATCAATGCAAATCCATGTTTATAGTCTCCACATGGATGTAAACTCTGGATCTCAGTGTGCTTCCATCTTCTCAATTTTTTTTCTTTTTTTTTGGAGAGGTTTTTGCTATCGAGCGTGTGCACTTGCCAGAAAGACAGAGAGAGACAGAGACAAAAAGCAAGAAATCACCCCCCTGGGGGGATGGCCACGCCACAATCCCTTCTCCTCCATTCTCCTCTTGGGATCTTGGGCACACACGCACACACGTCTGGTGTGAGTTTAAGCCGCCGCGTCCGGGACTCGAACCATGGTCAACTACATGGGAATTCAGCAACATAGCCATTACGCTAACTGCTGGTCCCTCCATCTTCACAATTTTAAAATGAAAATGAAGTCAGTACTTCTCAAACTTGGCTGTCTACTGGCATCACCTTGAGAGATTTTTTTTTATGTGTCGCTAATATGTTTATATTTTCTACTTATAATACAATGTTTATGAAAACCATAAAATACAAATCGAGAGAGAGAGAGAAAGAGAGAGAGAGAAAGTGAGAAAGCAAGCTGACAGGTCTGGGACTTGAACCACCGTCAGTCATGTGGGAACCCAATGCCCTTAGCCACAACACACCTGCCAGCTGCAAGACTTAATCTTAAAACTTTCAACTTAAGTAAAATATTAGCCTCTTAAATACAACATTTTTCTCACTGCTAATGAGCAATAACCCAAACTTGAAAATGAACATCCAGCATTTCTTGGTGTGTGTCAGGAAGTCCTATATCCTTTTGGTTTTGAAAAGTCAATCATGAAGAGGCCTGCTGTTATTCTATCAGATGACAGTTGGGAAATTCCAGTCCATGGGAAAAGGGGTCACTCGGTCCACTAACCTCAATGACTCTCAGATGGAGTGGAAGTGGGTGAAAACAACCTTTTAGCTGGGACCAGCAGTTAGCATAATGGCTATGTCGCTGAACTCCCATGTAGTTGACCACGGTTCAAGTCCTGGACCCAGTGGCTTAAACTCACGCTGGGCGCGTGCCCAAGATCCTGAGAGGAGAAGGGACTGCGGTGTGGCCTTCCCTCTGGGGGGTGATTTCTTGCTTTATGTCTCTCTGGCGATTACAGGAGCCCTGTAGCATAAACCTCTCAAAACAAAAACAAAAACAAAAACACAAACAAAAAAAACCTGTCAGCTCAGGAGCCCTGCATGGATGGCAGGGAGTAGTGCTGTTCTAAGACCCAGTCTCTCTCCTTGGGAAAAAACTTCAAGACTAGTCTCTGCCTCCTGGCAAGTTTGCAAAAGTTCTTTGTGATGTTGTGATTCTTAAGTGAGACTCAAATGATGTTAGCATCTCTACCATCTCCTTAAAAAAATTAAAAAAAAGATAATATAATCTACATAATCTATTATAAGAGATTCTGACCCAGTATAGCAGAGTAATGAAACCTACCAAAACCTATATTTTTTTAATAAGCTCGTCTGATAAATCATATATGATTAGTGGCACAGCTGGGAACTTGGATTTGGGCACACTGGGACTAGACGGTTCTTCATGTTCTTAGAATGTTAAGAGGCCTACGAGTCAATGAACTTCAAAGAAACCCACCTTTGGATAGGTACTGTCATCTGTTCTAATTGTATTCTCTACTTGTGGATATATAGTTATCCCAGTTCCGTTGATTGAATAGGCAGTCCTTTCCCTTTTGTACATATTTGAAACCTATTGAAAATAAATTGACTAAGTGTGTGGCTTCAGGTCTGGGCTCTCTATTCCATTCAATCTGTGGGTGAGTGTCTGTTATGAGAACACCATCCCTTTTGGTTGTTTATATTTAGATGTTTCTTTTTTTCTTTCTTTCTTTCTTTCTTTCTTTCTTTCTTTCTTTCTTTCTTTCTTTCTTTCTTTCTTTCTTTCTTTCTTTCTTTTTTCTTCTTTCTTTCTTTCTTTCAATACAAGAGACTGGGAGAAAGATGATTTTTATAGTCATGTAGTTATTTTTGAAATCAGGTTGTATATCTCCAGTTTTGTTCTTTATCCTCAAGATGCTTTGGCTATGTAGGGTCTTCTTATTTTTTCCTCCTAATTTTAGGATTCTTGTTTTTTATTTCTATTAAAAGCATGCATGCTTTGAAAAATCATATTGTGTGCTAAGGAGATGTACAACAATCAAATATGAGTAAGAAATTTAATAAAATGTCATTGGAAATTTGAAAGGGACTCCATTAAGTCTTAGATCATTTTGGTAGTATGGGCATTTAAACAAATATTAATTCTTACCACTTTTTTTTTTTTTTTTTTTTTTTTTTTTTTTTTTTTTTTTTTTTTTTTAGGAAGAGATTTTTGCTGTAGGGTGCGTGCACTCACCAGACAGACAGAGAGAGAGAGAGACAGAAAGCGAGAAATCACCCCCTGAGGGGATGGCCACGCCACAGTCCCTTCTCCTCCATTCTCCTCTCAGGATCTTGGGAACGCATGCACACGCGCCCAGTGTGAGTTTTAAGCCACCGGGTCCAGGTCGAGAACCGCAGTCAACTACATGAGAGTCCAGCGACATAGCCATTACGCCAATTGCTGGTCCCCTCTTACCACTTACTTTTGTCGTCTTCTTTTCTTCTCTTCTCTTCTCTTCTCTTCTCTTCTCTTCTCTTCTCTTCTCTTCTCTTCTCTTCTCTTCTCCTTCCTTCCTTCCTTCCTTCCTTCCTTCCTTCCTTCCTTCCTTCCTTCCTTCCTTCCTTCCTTTCTTTCTTTCTTTCTTTCTTTCTTTCTTTCTTTCTTTCTTTCTTTCTTTCTTTCTTTCTCCCTCTCTCTCCCTCTCTCCCTCTCCCTCTCCCCCCCTCTCTCTCTCTCTTTCTTTATAGAGTGTGTGCACTTGCCAGAGAGAAAGAAATGAGAAATCACCCCACAAGGGGCATTTGTTCATCCTCATTCATTTCTTTAAATTCATGTTTTCTAGTTTTTAACATATAGATCTTTTACCTTAGCTAAATTTATCCTTTAGTGTTTCATTTTTGTTCGTATTTCAATGGTTGGTTGGTTTTCCTGATTGCTTTTTCAGATAGTTATTTGTTAGTGTATAGAAATGCTATTGATTTTGGAACTAGCAGTTGGTTTAAAGGCTATGTTGCTGGATTCACATGTAGTCGACTGTGGTTCAAGTCCCAGACCTGGTGGCTTAAAGTCATGCTGGTGCATGTGCATGCATGTCCAAGATCCTGAGAGGAAAATGGAGGAGAAAGGATTGCGGTGTGGCCACCCTCCTGAAGGTGATTTCTCACTTTCTGTCTCTGTATCTCTCTTCCTGGCAAGTCACTGCCCTGACCCACCCACTGGCAAAAAACTCTCAAAAAAAAAAAAAAAAAGAAAAAGAAATCCTACTGATTTTTGTATGTTGATTTTGAATACTGAAAATGGATTTAATTAATTTTTTTAATTTTATAAATTTTGATGTAATCTTTAGGATTGTCTTTGTTTGTTTGTACTGCTATTGCAAAACATCTGAGATTGGTTAATTTATTAATGATATTAATTTTCTTTTTTTTTTTTTGGAGAGGTTTTCACTATAGAGCATGTGTGCTTGCCAGACAGAGAGAGACAGAGAGACAGAAAGCGAGAAATCACCCCCCAGAGGGGATGACCACGCCACAATCCCTTCTCCTCCATTCTCCTCTCAGGATCTTGGACACACACGCACCTGGCGTGAGTTTAAGCCACTGGGTCTGGGACACGAACTGCGGTTGACTACTTGGGAGTCCAGCGACATAGCCATTACACTAACTGCTGGTCCCAATGATATTAATTTCCTTCTCATAGTTACAGAGGCTGGAAATTTCAAGATCAAGGTCCTGGCAGATCTGGTGTCTGGTAAGGGATACAGTCACTGCTTCCATGAGGGTACCTGTTGTGGTATCCTTAGGTGTCTGGTAAGGGACACAGGCACTGCTTGCATGATGGTGGTACCTGCTGCTGTATCCTAGGGGGAGGAATTCTGTGACTTCATATTACAGGAGGTTGAAGGGCAAGAATGCCAAAGGTTACCTGAAGCCTCTTTCACAAGGGCCCTGATGGCCTAATCACCTCTTACAGAACTCACTGCTTAGTATTATCATATTGACCATAAGAATTGACCAACTGAATTTTGGAGGGAGCACTTTCAAACCGTAAACATTTTAAATAAATAAAAGTCTTTTGCAAACAGGAACAGTTTGATTTCTTAGTTTTTATTTAGATGTCTTTTTTTTTCCTCTTTCTGAATTGTTCTGGTTAAATTTCCAGTTCTATGTGGAATAGACATGGTAAAAGGAGATATCCTCATCTTGCACAAGATCGCAGAAATGTTTTCAGTTTCTCCATTAAGTATGATGTTGGTTATAGGTTTGTCATTTGTGGCCTTTGTGCTCAGGTACATTCCTTTGTACTTAATTAATTGGTAGCATTTTCTAAAATGATTTCTTTTTAACATTTAATCATTATACATCTTTATTGCATATACTATGCTTTTTCAAAGCGTACATGCAATGCATGTCAATCAAGCCAAAGATATTTTTACCACATGTATCATTTTCAATGAAGAACTTTACATTCTTGTGTTTGTTAAATGCTCTTTCTCTGAGACATGCCCTCCTATCCTCTACTAGTCACCCCCTCCTATACAGTATCTAGTATGTATACTTATCTTCCCTACTAATACATTTTTTTTCTTTTTTTTGGAGAGGCTTTTGCTATAGGGTGCGTGCGCTCGCCAGAAAGACAGAGACACAGAAAGCAAGAAATCACCCCCCGGGGGGGTGGCCATGCCGCAATCCCTTCTCCTCTATTCTCCTCTCAGGATCTTGGGCACGCACACACATGTGCCCGGCGTGAGTTTAAGCTGCCAGGTCCGGGACTCGAACTGCGGTCGACTATGTGGGACTCCAGCGACATAGCCATTACGGTAACTGCTGGTCTCCCTACTAATACATTTTTAATATTTAAATCTCTGCTATAGTGTACAAACATTTGGTATTTATTGAGAAATGATAATACAGTGTTTGTCTTTCATGTTCTGGTTTGCTTTGTTTAGCGTTAAGTCTTATTCTATAGTCATGCACTTTGTATCAAGGGACAGATCCTCTTTTTTTCATGGTTGATAGTGTTCCATAGTGTACATGCACCACATTTTTTTCAGTCCAGTCATTTGTTCTTGGTCAATTAGGTTGACTCTATGGTCTAAAATTTATGAATAATTCTGTAAGAAACATGGATTTTTATCATAAAATTATGTTGAATTTCATCAAATGATTTTCCATAGAGCTGTTCAGATTTTTTTTTTGTCTACCATTCAGTTTGTGGTGTGTCATTTTTTTGATTTATGAATGCTTAATCATCCCAGAATCCCTGGGATTAATCCCATGTATTCATTGTGAAATGACCCTTTTAATGTGGTATTGGATTACTTTTGTTCGTATTTTTAAGGATTTCTGCATCTATGTTTATTAGGAAATTGTCTAGAAGTTATCTTTTCTTGTAATCTCCTTGTCTGACTTTATTGTTAAGATAATGACTCATAAAATGACATATTCCCTTCTAAATTTTTGTAAAACTATGAGAAGTAGCAGAAGGGGAATTCAAAAGGTTCATGGAAAAATGGAATTAAAGTAGAAGCTTATTCTGGTGCAAAAATATTTAAATCCGTGCAGTTATTCTCATGATATGCATTTTCCATGAACTTTTGAAAACCACTTGTTCTTTCAGTGTTAGAATTCAATAGTGAAGTGATCGGACTTTTTTTTTTCATTAAAATACTTTTTTATTATAGATTTAATTTCCTCTCTAACTATTTGCTTGTACAGATTTTATATTCATGATTCAGCCTTGTTAAGAGTACATGTGTCTAGGAATTTCTTCCTCTTTTTGGGTTATACTTTTTGTTGCCATATAATGTTCATCGTCATTCCTTATAATCCTTTGCATTTCTGTGGAATCCATTGTAATGTGTCCTTCATTTCTGATTTTGAATCTTCTCTCTCTCTTTTATTCTTAGTCTAGTTAAAGGTTTGTATATTTACTTTATAATTTCAAAAACTTTTACCTTTGTTAATCTTTATTATTGTTTTCTAGTTTCTCTTTTACTTATTTACATTCTAATCTTTGCTATTCCCTTTCTTCTATTAACTTGGGCTTATTTGTTCCTCTTTTTTTCCAGTTTCTTGAGGTGCAACATGGGGTAGATTATTTGAGATCTTTCCTCATTTTTGCTAGTGGCATTTATCACCATTTACCACCTCCTTAAAACTTTTGTTGTATCTCATATGTTTTGCTGTGTTATATTTCTATTGTCATTTTAATCAAGATATTTTAAAATTTCCCCTTTAATTTTTTCTTTGACCTATTGATTGTTCAGGAGTATATTGTCTAATTTCTACATATTGTGACCAGCATATTGTGTCAAGGTTATGGTCACTGGACGTCCACAGGGCTGACTGCAGTTTGAGTCCTAGTTATTTGAAACTCATGCCTGGTGTGTATGCATGGACGCTCAAAATCCAGAGAGGAGAATGGAGGAAAAGGGATTGTGGCTATCGCTCTGGTGTGACTTCTCCCTTTCTTTCTCTCTGGTAAGCACACAAAAATCTTTCTCTCAAAAAAAAGAGGTCCATGTATTTGTGATTATTAGATATTTCTCCTGTTATTGATTTCTAAATTTGTACCATTGGTGTAGGGAATGATAACTGATATCATTTCAATCTTCTTAAATGTTTTTTTAAATTTTTTCTGGTTTATACATATGACTTATTCTAAAGAATGTCATATGGGTACTTGAGAAGAATTTATGTTCTCCTATACTCAAATGGAATATCCTGTTAGGTTCATTTGATCCTCTTGATGAATAAAACACTTTGGCATTATAAATGGTCTATTTTATCTTATTTTACAGTTCTTAAAGTCTATTTTTATCTAAGTATGTATTCTTTCTATCTTTTAGTTTCCAGTTCCATGGAATATCTTTTTCCATTCTTTTGTTCAGACTGTGTGCCACTAAATGTTACATTAAATTTTTATAGATAGCATATTGTTTTTACTTTTAATCCAGTTAGCCACAGTATGAATTTTAGTTGGAAAATTTAATCAATTTATACTCAGAACAATTATTGATAAATAAGAAATTACTACTGTTATTTTGTTAGTTATTTTCTGTTTGTTTTGTAAGTCTTTTTTTCCTTTCTTCTACTATGATTTTTTTCCTTGATTAGGTAATTTTCTTATATGATGTATTATTTTCTTACTTTTAATACTTTGTCTATCTAAAATGGGTTTTTCATTGTGGTTACAATGATTCTTATATAAAAATATTTATTGGCATAACGGAATTTTTTTTCCTATTTTTTCCTTTCAATTTGTCAGAGCATATGTAGTCACCAAAGAAGGAGAGATAAAGAAAGGGAGAATGCACTCCTGAAGAGACAGGGTCTTTCTGCAAGCTTTTCTTCTTCATTTCTTCATCCTGTCATGATTTGGGGTATGTGCACACATTTCCCTGGCATGTTTTTCAAATTCCCATGGTCAGGATTTGAACCATATACATGGCTATGTCGGAACCTGCTCCCTTAAACACTAGACCATGAAACCAGCCCAATATAATAGCCAGTTTTAACCTTTAACTTCATTTTGATCACATAATAAAATTATTCACTTTTATTCCAACACCTCACAAAATTTTCAGTATCACAATCAGCATTTCTTTTGGACTGGGAGAGGTTTTTGCTATAGGGTGCATGCACTCACCAGAAAGACAGAGACAGAGAGATAGAAAGTGAGAAATCACCCCCCAGGGGGGATGGCTATGATGCAATCCCTTCTCCTCCATTCTTCTCTTGGGATCTTGGGCATGCACGCACACGTGCCCAGCGTGAGTTTAAGCCGCCGGGTCCAGGACTCAAACCGCAGTCGACTACATGGGTGTCTAGCTACATAGCCATTATGCCAACTGCTGGTCCCAATTAGCATCTTTTTTAATACTGTATTTTCCTTAACAAATTATTCTAGCTACTATAATTTTTAATAGTTTTGACTTTTGTCCTTCATACTGAAGATGTAAATAATTTAATCATCACCATTACAGTATTGTGCTATTTTGATTTTAACTATGTAGTTTCTTTTACCTGTAAATTTTATACTTTCTTATGTTTTTGTGTTACTATTAGCATCATTTTCTTTCATTTGGAAAAACTCCTTATAGCGTCTTTTGTAAGATTTGGAGATAGGCATTGTAGAGATGAATGTTTTTTAGGAATTAAAGTATGAGTTTATTTGGGTATAAAGTATTTCTCTGATTATGTCCTAGTGTTTCATTTCTTTAAACTTATTTATTTTACATAATTTCACTGAACATCATCACAGCATACAAAATGCGATTTTACAGCCAGCATACACTGTAAAGTGGTTTAATCATGCATTATACACATAATGTGCTCTGATGGCAGTACTAGAATGCCCATTAGGTCTGGGTTCATAAAAGGCAGAATAAATTCCAGAATGTCAGATCAGGGAAGCACCTAGTCATCATCTGATCCACTTCTCTTATTTACTGGTTCAGAAAAGTACAGGAACAGAAAGAAGTGGCTAGGTATTTTCTTCACAGTTTACAAAGTTTGATGATGGCACACCACTTATCTGCACCTGCTGCATTTGCCAACATTGTTTCTGTTGATATAACATGACCAAGCAAAGCAAAGGGCTCAAACACCAGAGGATTCAATTCTCTTCATTTGATCTCGGTACCACACTTTCCTCATGGCATTCTTCATGTCTGTATTTCTCAGCGTGTAGATGAGGGGATTAAACATGGGAGCAATCAAGGTATAAAACAGAGCAAATACCTTGTCATCACCCACAGAATCAGCCATGGGCACATAGGTGAAGATGAGGGGTAAGAAGAACATGAGCACTACAGTGATGTGCGAGCCACAGGTGGAGAGGGCTTTGCGATGGCCCTCAGATGAGCGGGTCCTCAAGGTTATCAGGATGATGATGTAAGAAATTAACAAGGCAACAAAGGTCAAAATAGACGACACTCCTGTGGTGGCAATGATGGTAATAATCGAGACTCTAGTGTCAGTGCAGGCCAGCTTCAGCAAGGGAAATATATCACAGAAATAGTGGTCTATCTGATTGGGGCCACAGAATGGAAGCTCAGTAACAATCAATACCTGCAGGAGGGAGTGGATAAATGCTCCGATAACAGAGGCCAGAACCAAGACATAGCATGCCCGTCTGCTCATAATAATCATATAGTGAAGGGGTTTGCAGATGGCTGCATAGCGGTCATAGGCCATGGCCACCAAGATGAAGATCTCAGTGGCACCAAAGAAGTGGGCATAAAACATCTGGGCTATGCAGCCATTGTAGGAGATGGAGTTCCACTGGGACAGCAAGTCCATGATTAGTTTGGGGGCCACGGTGGAAGTGAAGCAAACATCCATGAAGGAGAGGTAGCTGAGGAAGAAGTACATGGGCTGTTCACTGAGGCGGCTGCCCCTGATGGTGAGCAGAATGAGCAGGTTTCCTGAGAGAACTACAAGATAGCAAAGCGAGAACAGCACAAAGCAGGTGGCCTTCACATCCTCATCACTGAACAGCCCCAGGAGGATAAATTCTGTGACATTTTCATGTTTCATTGCTTCTGTGGGTTGGATAATTTGGAGCTATTAATACATATACTTGAAATGCTAGACTTCTTCTGAAATGTTTTATTCATTTTCAAAATCATCTATTTAATTAATACGTATTATTTATTATGATTCAATCAGTATATTGGTGATTGTAGTATAGAAATGAATAAAATATATACAACATATACTCACAAATAGTGTGCCGTTCTTAGAAGTGACACACAATAATGATGATAAGATAAATGTCAAGTAAATGTAATAAACTATGAAGTCTCACACTTACTATGAACAGGGTACAAAGAATTAAAAAATGAAACGTGTTTTAAGTTCAATGTTTACATGTAATGTTGGTATTATATATGAGATGTACTTTTAAATCTTCCCAATATATAAAACAGCCATAAAGTTATCCGTGGTTCAAGGGTAGGAAGGGCATAATAAACTCAGTATTTCTCAGTGACTAAAACTTCTAAATCCTGAAAGTTCAGTAATGTCCTTGAGCTTCAATGGGCTCATTACTCTAAGTACAGAAACTCTGGGTAACAAACTCAGAAAGTGCCTTAAGAAACTTATAAGGAATATTTTTAAAAATATAGACAGAAAGGGCAGAGGGTCAGACATAGGGGTAAATATATATATATGAAACCAGAAATGGAAAATTACTGAAAACATACATGATTAAGCCACTACGCAGTATATTCTGGATGGAAAACCACTTTTTGTATGTTGTGACAATGATTAGCGGAAGAATGCAAATTAATTAATTAAAAAAAAGTTTCAGGAGAAAAAAATCATGAAAACTATTTTTCATGAAATTAAAAAAATGCATATTTGAGGACTGCAGTAAGCTATATAGTCCCAGCTGGGTGCTACTTTATAGTATGTTCATTCTACTCACTGAGGTTTATGCCTAGGGTCAGATTTGTGTTCATGGATATGTATATATCAACTGCGCTTGCTATTGGAAGTATTTAGATTAATTAAGTTCTTTAGAGAATAAATAAAATGGGGGGAAAAGGCATAGAAAGCAACCATGGATACCAGAGACAGTGTGGGAAGAGGGTGGGACACAGCAGAGGGTGAGAGATAGAGAATCAAGAATGGCAAAAATGGGACCAGCAGTTAGCGGAATGGCTATGTCGCTGGACTCCCACGTAGTCGACCGCGGTTCGTGTCCCGGACCTGGTGGCTTAAAACTCACACCGGGCGCGTGTGCGTGCGTGCCCAAGATCCCAAGAGGAGAATGGAGGAGAAGGAATTGTGGAGTGGCCATCCCCCCTGGGGGGTGATTTCTCGCTTTCTGTCTCTATGTCTCTCTCTGTCTGTCTGGTGAGTGCACGCACCCTATAGCAAAAACCTCTAAAAAAAAAAAAAAGAAAGAAAGAATGGCAAAAATAACAAAATATACAGGAAACAGGAAATGGAAAATTGTTTGTTGACAATAACATGTATGTTGACATGCTTGATTGAGCCAATATACAGTGTATTCTGGATGGGAAATCTCATTTTGTTTGCGGTGATGATGTATAGTGAATGCGTATACATAAATAAATTTAAATTAAAAATATAGACAGAATGAAGCAAATCTTTAAAAAAAAATGTTCCATTTCATGGCTTTTCAATACAGTATGACTTCCTGGAGTTTACCTCCCCAGTTTACTTTCCAATCTGATCCCTGAGTTATTATTTTTATCCTTTAGTCATATTTTCAACTTTTCTTTTTATGACAGCACTCTTGGAAGAACAAATCATATCCAGAGATTTTTTTTTATTATTTTTTCACTTTATCTGTTTTTGCACCTTGTATCTCTTTTAATTGAATCACAGCTTATCGTTACTAGGCTTACTACACTATCATCGGACCAACTCTTTCTTAGAATGTTTCAGTTAAAAAGGAAATTGTTTTTGTTGTCAAATACTATAATACATCTCTTATTTATTTTCTTCAATGAGTAGCAACCTTATCTAAAATATGTCACAATAATGCAAAACTCAAGGGTTTGTTTTAAAAAGAAAAAGATAAACTACTATATATTGATAAAAATATGTACGCATGCTTGTGAAGGAGTAAAACAGCAAAGATAATAGCAATATTTACTATTACAAATGATAATAGTAAATCAGTGTGATATATTACTATTATTGAGAACTAGAGAGAAGACTAAATGTGTTAAATGAATCCATATGGCACATCTAACTTGTATAAAGCTTTAAAAATACATTGTTGAGCAGAAAACATAAGGTGCACAAATATGATCATGCTTACATTAACGCACACATATACACTTCCCCAAAGAATGCCAAGTAGTTTCCAAGTAGTTTCCATGAATAGAGTGTGTATAAAAAGCAAAAAAAAAGGTGGAATGAAATAAAATATATATTTGTGGGAAATTAAAAGGGGTGGTGGCCAAAGGGAACTATAATTAAAATACAATATTTTGATTTTTAAAAGACATTTTAGAATAAGATGTGTAATAAAAAATTTTAAAGTCCCTCTTTTTTAATACGCTTAAGAACAGTCCATTACACAGTGTATGAAGTTTAAAAAAATAAATCACAACTATCGTCCTTCATTGGGATTCATAAATCATCTTCACTTATCTCCCTGTTGTTTTCTCAATCACCTGGCACTTAAATGAATGTAGTTCCCTAAGCATCGTATTATGTAAATTGTCATATAAAATGAAATATCTCTAGATAGAAGCATCCCTGCTCTTCTCACACCACCAAATAGAAATGTGTTCCAAATTAATACCATAGTTCCATCTCTTTTACAAGTGTATCTGGATTTTTTTTGTTAATATTGCCATAGCATGCATGAGCTTGCCAGAGTGAGATAGAAAGAGAGAGAGGGAACGTAAGAAATAACTCCCCCCCATAGGATGGATGGCCATAACCACAGTCCTTTCTTCTCTATTCCCCTCTTGGGATTTTGGGCATGTAATCACATGAACCTGGCATAGTTTTCAAGCTTCCGGGTCCAGAACTGGAACTGCACAGTTGGACGTGTAGGATCCAACCACCCTAACCACCACATGACTGACTGGCCCTGGATTTGATTTTTATATAAGCTATTTTGATCAACTGGACTGGGGAGAAATGTTTACATATTGAAATGTTCACTTTGTTAGCTAAATAATGTGATTGAATGTATAAAAAAAATTAAAATAAATAAATAAATTAATTAATTTTAAAAATAAAAAGAAAGTATAACTCACACATTGGGCACAAGTGCTCAGGATTCTGACTGAGGCAGGGGGTGGATTACCCCATGCAGACCGTAATCAGGATGTTTCTCTATCAGACAAAAAAGAAGTGCATAAACAAATTTTTTACAAAACATATTAACCTCCTTGTATTTAAAAATTCCAAATAGGATTTGAATAAATTTCAAGATAATATTTTCTATCTGATAGCTGATATTCAGGACTCTGTTTATAATTTTTTCAGGGTCTTTTGTTTTGCTGAACTAATACATCTCCTATTTTGGGTCATTGAAAAAGTCATGATGCATTTTTAGATAGAAAAAATATCATGACTTTTCCAACTACCCAATAATTTTAAAGGAAGGAGAAAATTGATTTGTAACAAACCAAAAAGGAAGCTGCATATGTGGAAATGGATGTGCAAAATGTTACCAGCCACTGATGTGTGTGCACTAATTACATATCCCACTCTATGTAAAACTTCTGATTACCTAAAATTGTCTTCTCTGGAAGGCACAGAAAGGATATTAATGTTCACAGCACCTCACCATGACTTCTGAAAAGAATCAAAGAGGGAAAAAATATTCAGCCTCTGGTTTTCAGGATCAACTTGGCTTCTTTAGTCTCAAAGAAAGGTTTTTCTTAGAAAATAAAAGACTAATATTCAGCTTCTAATATATGATTGTTAATTGTATGCATTAGGGAGTCAAATTGGCAAGGCAAGTGAAGGTGCCTGAGTTAGTCCAAATAGGTTCAAATACATTAATTAATTGATTAATTATTGAAGAATGATAAGCAAGTTACTTAACTTCTGACCCTTGATTTCCTCACCTATAAAACAAAGACAAATACCTACCACATACGATTCTTGTGAAAATCAAATGAAAATATACATGTAAAACACATAGGTATAGGGAACCAGCAGTTAGCGTAATGGCTATGTCGCTGGACTCCCACGTAGTCGACCACGGTTCGCGTCCCGGACTCGGTGGCTTAAAACTCACGCCGGGTGCGTGTGCGTACGTGCCCAAGATCCTGAGAGGAGAATAGAGGAGAAGGGATTGTGGCGTGACCATCCCTCCGGGGGGTGATTTCTCGCTTTCTGTCTCTAATGTCTCTCTCTGTGTGTCTGGCGAGCGCACGCGCCCTATAGTGAAAATCTCTAAAAAAAAAAAAACACATAGATATAGATGTGTGTACATAAAGCATTGCAGTAAGTGTGTACGTATTAGCATTTTATTAATTTTTAAAAACTAATATTCTGTAAGTTTGTAAGATATTTGTAAAAAAAAAAGTTGTTCTAAGAAAATAAATTTTCTTCAGTGAGTTTAGCATGCCTCTGATTGTAGTGTTCTCAGGAGGTTAAAAGGATTTCAATTACTACTCTCTACGAAAATCCGAAACAAAAAGAATCTGAAGAAGATAGTATTTCCCATTTCACAGATGGAATAACTGATGTAAAGATAGCAAGTTGATTCAAAAAAAAAAACCTCACGTACTTCACAAAGATCATCTCTTCTTCATACTTGAATCAAACAAGTCTAGAAATTAATCAGTTTATCCCTATACTCTACTGAGAATATTTTCTAGTTCTGTGGAAGAACAGCCATTTATGCAAGAATAAACATTTATTTTATAGTTTCAAATTCCTCAAGTATAATCACAAAAATTTCCCTCTACATACCACATTCAATTTAATGTTGGGAATGGCTGTAAATTCTTACATGACTATGAACCACTAAGGCAGGAAATGACAATCCTTATCTTGATATGCCACTGCCATTATGTAATTTAAGAAAAATTCCTAAAATTCTATGCACACTTAATCTTTTCTTTTTGAATCAAAGATCCTTTATTTATTTTTATATATATTTATTATTCACATTTAATCACTATACATCTTTACATGGGGCAATATAGTTTTTCTCAGCACTAATACAGTATCAGTCAAAAAAGACATTGCCATATACATTATCATCAGCAAATAACTTTTCATTTCTGTATCAATAAAATGTATTGTTTATTTTTTTCACCCTTAGAAATTTAGGAAGTGTACTTTTCATGGCCTTGTCCAGCTGGGAAAAACTGTTTTAAAACTTATGATCTCTTAAATAATTTATCAATTAATTTATCAAAATTGTCAGTAAATTTTCTATCTTCTGTGCTTACTGCACAACTTATTTATTTTATATTTTTAAAATATTTATGATTTTAGACATTTAATAACTATATAATTATAGTGTAGAACCTGATATTTTGATACATGTGTACATTATTCAGTGATCAAATCAGCATATTTAGTATATTCATCATCTCAGACATTTATTGTTTCTTAGTGAGGAAGATACTAAAGATCTTCTCTTTCAGTAATTTTGAAATACATAATACAAAACTGTTAATATAATCTCTCTTCTGTGCAATAGCATAATAGAACTAATTTTATCTAATACGGACCCTGTACCTATTGACCAGTTTCCATCCTCTGTCCATCCTACACACCCCAGCCTCTGGTAGCCACCATTCTACTCTTCCATAGAAGACTAGCTTTTCACATCCCACATGCTGGTGAGGATGTGAAGGATGAGAAACTCTTTTGTGCTGTTAGTGGTATTGTAAGTTTCATATAGTCACTATGGAAAACAGTGTGTAGACTTCTCAAAAAACTGAAAAATTGAACTAGCATCTGATCCAGCAATCTCACTCCTGGCAATATTTCGAAAAGAAATGCAATCAATATGTCAAAGAGACACATGCACTCCCATGTTTATTTCAGCAGTGCTCATAACAGCCAAGATAAAGAATCAACCCACATGTCCATCAATGGATGAAATGATAAAGAAAACATGGCATATTTACAAAATAGAATATAATCTAGCCATTATAAAAATAAAATCATGTCATTTGCAGGAACTTGAATAAATCTGGTGGCCATTAAGTGAATTGAGCAAGGAACAGAAGAATTTATGTTGTCTGTCTCTTTTTTCTCTCTGAAGCAGAGTGGAAGAATCCACAGTTTCTTTTAGCCTCCTGCCCCAGCCTCTCATAGTCCCAAATTTGAAACTGAGATTTCAAGGTAGTACTCCTGTTATCCATTTGCTGTTAGAACAGATTTGTTAAAGTTCGTTGGTAAAATATTAAGATGCCAAATTGTGACATGAAGGATCTACTGGTTAGAAAAGAAAGTTACCACAGCAGATACATTCTCAGAATACACATTCATGGACAAAATAACTTTCTTTAAAAACAATCAAATAAGAATAGATGATTCTATGACTATTCCGAAAGAGGACTTTTACATAGATTCAGAAATTCAAAAGAAAGGAAAAAGAAAAGAAGAAAAGAAAAAGGGACATAACAGGAAAGGAAAATACTAAGAACTTACATATTTGACTTCATTCAATTCCAATCAACATTTGAAGGGCCAGTCTTGTTTCTTAAATTTGCAACAACAGGGACCAACAGGTGGTGTGGTGGCTAAGGTGTTGGACACTCCCACATGGCTGACCGCGGTTCAAGTCCTGGAACTGGTGGCTTGCTTTCTCTCTCTCTCTCCCCCTCTCTGTCTCTCTCCCCCTCTGTGTGTGCCTCTCTCTGGTCAAATTAAAAATAAATGAATAAATAAAGTTAAATAATTATTTAAAACTTTTTGTGACAACAAATGAGAAAAGAAATCAATAAACACTGTTCTAACTCAAAATGATAGCAATTTTAAAAGGAAAAACTAGTGAGAAAAAAAACCCTCATGTTTGTTACTTAGATTTTAAATTATATTTAAAATAAATATATCTTAACTACCAACTTTATGCATATGCAAGATGAGAGTGAGAATTGCACAGAAAAATTGCAGGGAAAAATACCATACACAGTTGCACCTTTTGCTCTTGTTTGTTCTTTCTTCGATGCAGTTAGAGCATCAAGGTCCAGTTCCCTAAATGTCTGAGGTAAACTTGGGCCTCCTGAAGAAGCTGCATGCAGAGTCAGGAAGAGCAATATAAGGCCCTGGAGGGACTAGGTGCAATCCCTGTGGCAAGCCTTATCTTAATTCTTTGATGAGTCTAAGCAAAACAAACTCTAATAATATATTTATAGTAATAACAAAATTTAATATGATATTACTATTCAAGAAATTAAACATCTCCAATATTAAAAACAATTATCTGAAACATAAATTAAAATCTATAGCAAAATGCAGATTATATACAGATAAAAATGTGGGAAAACTCTGCTTTATTGTGGTTGCAAGTGATGATATATTACTACCCAAAGTAGATTCGATAGTATGTCTTCAAATTTGTATTAATCAGCAGGACATGAAACTTTTTAGAAGATCACCTTCCAACAAGCATTATTTTTCTTCTCCAAAGGGTACCACACGACTGCTAAAATTAATTAAGGGCCAATTTATAGAGATTTCCACTGTTGACCTAAGGGTTATCTGTGTTTCTTGCTAGGGTTGTATTCACTCCATTTCTCTTCCTGAGCTATCTCCCCTCCTCAAACCGCAGAATCTTCAAGATATAAATATAGTCATTGAAGTCCCATTATATATTATATATACACACACACACACACATACATACATATATATACGTATATATATGTGTGTGTGTGTGTGTGTGTGTATATATATATATATATATATATATATATAGAGAGAGAGAGAGAGAGAGAGAGAGAGAGAATGTGTGTGTATGTATTTACATTCTTCCAGAAGTGTGAAGATTCCTCATCTTTTTTTCCTTTTTTGCCAGAAAACAAAATTATCAGGGACAGCTATTAAAAATAGAAACCAGAGAGGGAACCAGCACTTAGTGTAATGCCTATGTCGCTGGACTCCCACGTAGTCAACTGCGGTTCGTGTCCCGGACCCAGTGGCTTAAAACTCACACCGGGCGCGTGTGCGTGCGTGCCCAAGATCCCCAGAGGAGAATGGAGGAGAAGGGATTGTGGCGTGACCATCCCCCCTGGGGGGTGATTTCTCGCTTTCTGTCTCTATGTCCCTCTCTGTCTGTCTGGCGAGCGCATGCACCCTATAGCAAAAACCTCTCCAAAAAAAATAGAAACCAGAGATAGGGAAAAGAGTCCCTGGCTCACTAGTTTTATAGACATCTTGCCTCTGAATCCCAGGGCTGACTCAGCTATAGTAGTCCACTATAATTCATAACACTCCTTTCAAGGCTATTGCTGAAATCCTTGAGATTGTTTTCAGTCTTCTCAATTGGGAATTATCCATTGATCTCCTTTTGAATCCTGTGCTGACTATCAAAGTAAAATTCTATGATATTAACTAGCAACTGCTTTGGCTTTTCAAATGTACTTCTAAAAGTTATTTTAAATTCTTTAACTATATGGCATTAAAAATCTGATGTATATATAAACTTAGGGACCAAATAGATAAAAAACTAGTCATGTTTTATGCAAGGAATAAATGCTTATGTAGTTAACATATACATGAATATGTTATATGTCTTTCTCTGCTTTCATTATCAAGGCAGAAAATGTATTAATGTTGAAGGCATTTTGAACTTAACTAATATAATTAAGTTCAAAATTAAATGTCCCCATTTTCATAAAGCTTATACTTGCCATATTGTCTTTCCTACAAATTTACCCAAATCATCCCATTGAACATCCAGCACTTAATGTGCCCAGATCAATTGACACTCTTTTATAAATAGTCTGGCATTTTTCCTTTTTTTAAATTTTGTTTTGATTTAATGCTGGTGTTTTTCTCTTATCTTTTTAATAAGACATAATAATAAACCATTAGCTAAACAAAGTTTTGGGCTACTTTTTTCACCTGTGTCTAATAATTTAATTAAAAAATTGTGTTAGTCTATTTATTTGCTTATTTCTTCCAAGAAAGAAGAAGGCAAAGAGAGATAAACAGTCACCCCCAACAGCATCTTCACACCAGGATTCTTCCCCCGGCCTCAGTCAGCCAGGATCATCGGCACACATGCAGTCTCTGGCATGCAAAGGAGACCTCAGGACATGAAAACAGGACTTTGCCACCTGATCTCAGAATCACAGAACACTGCATTACCACTGTGCTACTGGGACTGGCCTAATACATTAAATTTTATAATGGCAAGAGTAATGATGATGATGTTTAACATTTGTCACTATTATTTGTCATTATAGAGTCTTTTTTTTTAGGCATTTATGGTACATTTTATTTATTTTTAATTTATTTTATACATTGAATTTATACATCCCTTAGCTTGTAAGTTGAATTTATCCAAAATGAATATACTTCCCACCAGAGCAGTTGAGGATATAAAACACATGATTATCAACACATTATAATCCATTTCTATATCCCAAAAATGCCTGCCCATTTTCCTCCATAACTTCTTTCCTTACACTGTCCCCTTTCTCCCGTCTTCTTCTCACATTGTCTCTAGTGCCCATAACCATTTTCAATGTTTATATGGCCTTTAATCTGAGTTTCCATTATGCTTTGAAACACTTTTTTTCTGTTGTATTGCCAGGCATGAAAGTGGAAGCTAGAAAACTTTCTATATTTATTTTTATTTTTGCCGAAATCAGTGGTTATAGTCTCGTGCATCTTTAAAGATCAAACATGAATCACAGAAATAAACTTTTGCTAGGGCCAGCAGATGTTGTAATAGTTATGCCACTGACCTCCCATATATTTGAATGCAGTTCAAGTCCAAGAGTCATAGACTTAAAACTCAAGCTAGTGTGTATACATGCATGCCCAAGATCCCGAGAGGAGAATGGAGAAGAAGGGATGGTTTCATGCTTTCTGTCTCTGTCTTTTCAGAGAGCACATATGCCCTATAGCAAAAATCACTCAAAAAAAAAAAAACTCGCCAAAATATGCACGTTACTTCTGTAGTTGGGAAACTCGTAGATCTTATTCATCAGCCTTTTGAAACGTTCTCTTTTTGTAGACAGATATCATCCCCAAATTTTCTGATGTAGTTAATTTTAACTACTGTGTCTTGCTGAATCAAAGCTGAATTTGAAAAAAAAAGCTCAATATTGTTACCTTTGGAGATCAATTCATATTTCTGAATATATCAAGGAATTATAGCACAGCTTACATTACTGAGGATTTTGACCCATTTGAGTTTACTGATGTATGGTAACCTTTTACTTCTAATAAAAAGATTTCTTCATTTTTTAAATTCATTCCATTTCTCATCTGAGAGTTCTCTGATACACAGTAAGTTGTGACTTCTTCAAGAAGGTTTTATCACAGTTCCCACACTTCCTCGTGAGTGCTTTAATGTAAAACATGGAATGATTACTCTGAAAACATTTTTCTACACCATTTCCATTTATAGAACATTCTCCTGTGTTCTCTGATATACAGTAAGGACTGACTTACATTAGATGCAAAATTTTCTATTGGTACATTGACATTCACAGGCTTTTCCTTTTGTGAAGTCTTTGATGTACATTAAGGGCTGACTTATAAATGAAAGACTTTCTATTCTCCCTACATTCATGAAGTTTCTCTGCAGTGTGACTTTTCAGATACTTACCAAATATAGTTTCTAGGAAAAAAATTCCTATATTCTTCATCTTCATAAGGGTTAACTTCTATGAGAGTTCTGATGTACAATGAGTCCTGCCTTCCAGTAGTGAAATGTTTCCTACATTGTTTCTTTCCAGTGTGAGTACTCAGATGTACAGTAAGATGTGACTTTTGGGAAAAAGTTGTATTAATTGTTCACAATCATAGGGTTTCTCTTCTGTGTTGAGTTCTCTGATGTACAGTGAGTGCAGACTTCCAGGAGAATATTTTCCTACAATGTTCACATTCATAAGGATTCTCTCCTGTGTGAGTTCTCTGATGCTTAGTGAGGTGTGCCTTCTGGGAGAACTTTCTTCTACATTGTTCACATTCATAGGGCTTCTTTCCTGTATGAGTTCTACTATGGACAGTGAGATGTGACTTCTGCAAGAACATTTTATTACATTGTTCACATTCATAGGATTTTTCTCCTGTGTGTGTTTTCCAATGCCTAGTGAGATGTGACTTGCAGGAGAACATATTCCTATATTGTTCACATTCACAGGGTTTTTCTGCTGTATGCGTTTTCCAATGCTTAGTGAGATATGACTTGCAGGAGAACATTTTCCCACATTGTTCACATTCATAGGGCTTCTCTCCTATGTGAGTTTTCTTATGTACAGTGATGTACCCCTTGCTGGAGAATGTTTTCCCACACTGTTCACATTCAAAGGGTTTTTCTCCTGTGTGAGTTCTCTGATGCTCAGTGAGCTGTGATTTCCAGGAAAACATTTTCTTACATTGTTCACATTCATAGGGTTTCTCTCCTGTGTGAGTTTTCCAATGTCTACTCAAGACTGACTTGCGACTGAAAAATTTTCCACATTCCCCACATTCATGGGATTTCTCTCCAGTGTGAGTTGTCAGATGCAGAGTGAAGTATGACTCCTTGTAGAACATTTTCCCACATATTTTATTTTCATAGGCTTTCTCTTCTATGTGACTCCTCTGATGTACAGTGAGGTCTGAATTCTGGGAGAACGTTTTCTTACATTGTTTATACTCATAGGGCTTCTCTCCTGGGAGGCTCAAGCTGGGAAATTCTTCTAATGTCCATGGATTTCCTCCTTGCTTAAGCTTGAAGATCACTTCAGGTTTGGCAATGGATTGTCCCAAAAACATCAGGTTGCTGTAGGTCTCCAGCATCACATCCTTGTATAGAATCTTCTGAGCATCTTCAAGGTCCTGCCACTCCTCCCAGGTAAAGTCCATAGCAACATCCTCAAATGATATGAACCCCTTTACAAAGATCACTTTTTCAAAATTCATCAAAATGAAGCTATCTCTGTCACCGATACAAATATTCCATCAAAATTCCAGTATGTTTTCTTTTCATGGAAAAAGGGACCAAAAATTCTAAAATTTACCTCCATGGACACCGTGTCTGGCAGAGCACGGTCAGCATGGCGGCAGGTTCTCCCCAGCGACCACGCAGAAGGAAGTGAGCGCCACAGGCGGAGACAGACTCTGAAAAACTCATTATAGAGTCTTATAGAAAAAAATATTTTACTACTCTTCAGTATTGCTTTATTTCTTTAATTATATCCACCTTGCCTCTAATAGCTATTATCTTCTACTACTGATTATCCTTGAATCTCAGAATTTTCACGCATACCACAGAACAAAGTTATAGGAAGTATAGTCATTTATATCTCCCATTAAGTTCCTCAAAAATATTTGTGTTCCCATTACCAGTACATTATTAAAATTTTTATTATAAGTTTTTATGACATTCAATCACTGTGTACATTAGAGCATATAAATGAATTTTCCCATTCTGAATATACTGTATATTGGTTCAGTCAAAGATATTCTTATACATATTATCATAAACAGATAATGTTCCATTTTGGGTCCATTAAATGTTTTGCTTTTTTCTTTTTCCCCTTGATTCCCTCCCTCTCACCCTCTCCTATTTCCCACCTTCCTCCCACACTGTCTCTAGTATCCACAGTTTCTCTCCATGCCTCTATAGTATCCAGTCTTTCAGTTTCTGCCATATGGTGTTGCTATTTTTTATGTATTGAGTGCCTCTTGTAGTGTGGCTTGCTTCACTTAACAGTAAATCTTTCATATTCATCAATTTCTTTATCAAATGCCAGGATTTCATTTCTTTTCACGGCTGAGTAGCATTCTGTAATGTATATGTGCCACACCTTTTTAGTCCATTTATCTATTCATGGACTTTTAGTTCCATGTCTTCACAATTATGAATAATGCCACAATAAACATGGATGTGCAAGTATTTTTCCAACTGGGTATTTTCCTATCATTTGGGTAGATATTTAGGAGTGGAATTGCTGGGTATATGGTAGTTTTATCTTAAGGTCTTTTGAGGAACCTCCATACTGTTCTCCACAGTGGCTGGACTAATTTAGATTCCCATCTAAATTAGATGCAGGAGAGTTTTCTTTTCACCACAATCTCACCAGCACTTACCATTCTTTATTTTTTTTAACTTAGCCATTCTGACTGGGGTTATATGCTATCTCATTGTCATTTTGGTTTGCATTTCCCTCATGATAAGAGATATTGGGCATTTTTTCATATGCTTTTTGATCATTTGTATGTTTTCCTTAGAGAGTTGTCTGTTCAGTTCATTGGCCTATCTTTTAATTTGTTTTGTATTTTTTGGGGGGAGGGAGTAAGTTTCTTATGTTTCCTGTATATTCTGGCTATTAGTCCATTATCTGAGGCATGGCTTGCAAATATATTCTTCTATTCCAAAGGCAAATTCACTCTAATTATTGTTTCTTTTCCTGTCCAGAAGCTTTTGACCTGATGTAACCCCACTTGATTTTGCTTTGAGTGTTTTTTTAAAGAAGTTTTTGCCTATTCCAATGTCTCCAAGAGTTTTCCACTAATAGTTCTATAGTTTGAGGTCTTCACTAGTACATTTTTATTATATTAGTAAAGAGAATTCCTTCTTCTTTTTTATTTATTTGTTTATTTTTTGAGAGAGAGAGAGAGAAAGAGAGAGAGAGAGAGAGAGTTTTGCTCTAGGGTGCATGCACTCACCAGAGACACAGAGAGAAAGGAAGAAATCACTCCCTGGGAGGATGGCCACACTCTGGTCCTTTTTTCTCCATTCTCCTTCTGGGATTTTGGGCATGAAATGCACACATGCCTGGCATGAGTTTCAAGCTGCCAGATCTGGGACTCAAACCACAGTTGGTCATATGAGAGTTCAGTACCTAACCCACTCCAACACCTGCTGGCCCGAGTCAGCAAGTGAGCATTTGTACCATGACTCTCTCCTGGCTTCTGGTAGTTTATTGGCAACCTTTGGCATTCTTTGATTTTTCTTTTTCCCATGACATTATCCCTGTCTGGGTGTCTGTCTCTAAATTTTCCTTTTCACTAGTCATACCAATGACTCACCCCAAAGACTTCATTTAAGACCTTGTCTCTAAATTAAGTACATTTGGAGGTGCTTGGATCAGGATTCCAAGATAGGTGGATATTTTCTTAGGTGACAAATTCAACTCACAACAATAAATTTCACATTGTAAGTGATATTCTCATGCCAAAAGTTCTTTAGTTTCTAAACTTCTATTCTGCCATCCCTAGTTAACACCTAGATCTACTTCCACAGTGAGATGCTCCCCTGGTTTACCCGTGGATGTGCTAGCAAAGTCTTGCAACTTCCTCACATATGTCATTTCCTCCTGGAGCAAGACTGTGATCTCCCTGTGTGGACTTTCCTTGGGACTTGCCTCTCGTTAGATGTTGGCAATCACTAAGGCTAGAAGAGTAAATATGTGAAGAGAACAAATATTACATGACAAGTTCCTCTGATGAGGTAATGGCATAGTGTTTAGGCAAAGGAAAGCCATTCTTGTATTTCAAGAGACAGGAAGCTACATCAACAACCCAAAGAATGCAAGGTAATTTATGGGGTCATGAATTTCACACTTCCTCAAGTGACACTATTTTAGCTCTTATCTTCACACTCTTTTCTCTATAAACACCTGACTTGAACCCAGAAATCTTAGTAGGCAGAATAATGCTTCCAAAGATGTCTGTGATCTAATATATTAAATCTTATAGTGAGCAAACGCTCTGTCTGAAGATGTGGTGACAGTAGCTTTGCACTGAATGTATATCCAGGAGACATCACAATCAATGTATTGGGGGAGGCAAATAAATTCAGTATCTGTCCCTTTTCTTTTTCTTCTTTTTCTCTCTAATTATCAGAGGGCATGTCCACCTGGCAGAGGAAGACAGAGAGAGAATGAAAGAAAAATCACTCCCTAATGGAGTGTGTTTATTTCACAATCTCCTCTCCACCATTTCTCTATCTTACTTGAATTTGGAACATAAGTTTATGTTTAGCATGTTTTTAAAGTTACAGGTGCCTAGAGTCAAACCATGGTTGCATATGGGGTCTGTTTCTCTCAACAACTGGGTTCTGGGCTGACCCAAAGTATACAGCCCTTTCCAAGTTTCTCTTGGCTTGAGATTAAAGAAGATACTACGTAAAACTCTGTTAGTTGATCTTGCAGATATGAGAACAAAATTGTACCTGCTGTACAGTATTTAAATTCACAAAAATCCAAAAAAGAGTGATACGTGCATGTTGATATAATAATTGTGTAATGTAGTCTTATATTCCTCCACAAAGAAAAGATGACCATTTTCTCAAACTAAAAAAATTATAAATTTTCTTGTACAATAATATAGATACTAATTTATTAATATAAATATAATAAAAATTTATAAATAATATTGGAAATTTCAAATAAAAATCATACTTCTGCTTAATTTGTATATGGAATATACAAATAATGAAACAAATTGAAATCAGACCAATTTTAGCATTCATGTAATTAGAACCTGTGGTACTAATGGATCATGACAAAGGTGATATTCCTCTCCATTGCAGAAGTATACTTTTCATTCACTGTCTCCATCTTTTCTGGTCAAGTTACTCTTCAAGATTGCATTAAAAATCACTAACATAATTCATATAGGTGATTCAACTGTTTCTGTTCCAAAGCCTAAATATGTTTCTTTGGGTTATTACATTTTGTTTCTGTAATCTGTTAATATTAACAGATGAGTCCATCAGATGATTACTATCATTTCTAGGTCATATAAACATGTCTATCTAATTTAAAATATCTATGTTACAATCATAACAGCCCTATATTCCAAACAAATGAACATAAATGCTGTGACATAAGATAAAATTTAATGCGTGCCCCCCAAGTTAGAGGAGATCAAATGAAGGTCAAAAAGTATATTTTACAAAAAGAATAATTTTGTGACTGCAATGTTAACAGTGAAAGTCTTACTAAGATCAAGGACTCTTTCAGAAAGATTAATTTTCTCTCATTATTCCATTACTGTTATAGAGAAATCTGGTGAAATAGATGGTAAAATTTCATGGTATAACCCAAAGAACTGACAGGGAGATTGCTTAGATTACATGTAATGTAAAGCTTATAACATGAAGTTTCATTAATTATTTGAATTTGCTACTTCCTTCTGACTCAGGAATATTAAGTAAGTTGATGATCAAACATAATGACATCAGAATGTCTAATAAATGAAACCATTTAGAAGAATAAAAACCTGCCAGGATGTGGCAAAAGTTGTGAGTATACACATAGTTAAATACTAGCAGAGAACTCTAGAGGTCAATTTGGAGAAGGGCTGTAAAAGCAACAAACCAAAGCCACAAGTGACATTAGTCAAGCAACAGTGGCAGAGACACCGACACAAACAACATTAAAGGAATGAGGTTTAGTATCTGCTTTTACTTCATGCTGTCTCTTACCGAATATAAAACAGATTTAGCATTATCCAGTATATGTGTTCACATTGTCTCTCTTCCTGAAGAAGCTAGCCCTAATCCCCCAACACAGAGCTACATTAAATCAACAATAAAATATGGTGTTTTCTATTGACTTCTTTTAGCTACATATAAACTATGAAGAAGGATTTGAAACCTTGATTCATTTTTAATTATCTGAAATCAATTTCTTGCTCCATAATCTTCTCATGGCATTTTTCACTTCTGCATTCCTCAAAGTATAAATCAGAGGATTGAGCAAAGGTGTTCCAATTGAATAAAACACAGCTATCATTTTATCCACAGGGAAAGTAGTTGCAGGACGTGTGTATATAAATATGGAAGGTCCAAAGAACAAGATGACCACGATGATGTGGGAGATGCAGGTGGAGAGGGCTTTTCTCCTCTCTTCAGCACTGTGGTTTCTCAGAGAATGTAAGATGATAACATAGGAGAACATCAGTATGACAAAACTCACTGTACAAATGGCCCCACTATTAGAAACCAAGAGTAGGTTTATTACATAGGTATCTGCACACGCAAGTTCCAACAATGGCTGCAAGTCGCATAAATAGTGATCAATTATGTTGGGACCACAGAATGGCAGACTCAAGGCAAGGAAAATCTGAGTTAAAGAATGCACACAGGACCCAACCCAGGCCACGGCCACCAGTCTACTGCAGACCTGGCGGCTCATGATGGTTGTGTAGTGCAGTGGCTTACAGATGGCCACATAGCGGTCAACAGCCATGAGGATAAGAATGAAGATTTCCAGGCAGCCAAAGAAATGAAATGTAAATACTTGAATTATGCACTCAATGAATGAAATAGTTGTCTTCTTCAAAAGGGAATCCACAATGGTTCTAGGGGCTATGGAAGTACAGAAGCAGGTATCAGATAAGGATAAGTAGAAAAGGAAGAAGTACATGGGACTCCCAAGTGCACAGCTGGTCTTGATGGTGATAAGAATAAGCAAGTTACCCACCAATGTCCCCAAATAGAAAAGCAAAAAAATTACAAACACTATTTTCTTCCTAACAGGATCCTGTGTCAACCCAAGCAGAATGAACTCGGTCACATTATTATTCAAGTACATGGTTTCACGTATGAGGAACAGGGACAAATGTGAAATAATTCATTTGAAAAAAAAGTCAGTGATGTGTATGTGATGCTATGGAATATTTTAAACAAAATTAAATAACCCTCACAGAAATATTTATGGTTTCTAAAGTCATTTTAATGCTTGCATTCAATTTTAATGACCTTTTCACTGGGTTATTAATCTCAAACATGCTTATGAATACTTCTCTGCAGCAGTATTAAGTACAAGCCCATGTTAACTTTGGCTTGATTCTGATTAGTGTGTCAATATAATGCATAAAAAGTTGAGAGGTATACATCTATTTAATATACACTTCACTTTTTTCTATATTCAATAAATATCAGTGCCCCTAACTCTCATGGTGCATCATTCAACATTTAGGATATATTTGACTGCCCTCGGCATTTTATGGTATAAATATAAGGTCACACACCACTACCACCCCATATAGAATGTCTTATTTATAAATATGTATATACTTTACATATCTATTATATGTATCTATACAGATATATATTATTTATAAGATACATAATTTGGTTTACTTCTCTGCACATGTTCTCCCAGATTATTCAGCTTGAAAGAGGAAAGGGGAACAAATCCTCTAAATAATCTGTTATTTCATTGAGCTACACTTATGCTATTTGGTACTTGACACACGTGATGAACAGAAATGAATGTTCTTTGATAACTAGTAATATATCAGATACCTCTATTCCTTATTTTCTCCTGCTTACTTATTAAATGCACTCCTAACAAGTCTCACAGTCCCTGAGGTTGCATTTAAATGAAATGGGGAGATCAATTATTACCCCATCATTCATGTTTGCATGATCCAAATTTTTAAGTATTTTTTAACTGAGTGGTTTGAAGGGATATCACTAGACAGTTGCGTTAAGAAAAGATTATGGTTGTAATCTCAAGAGAATTTCTGTTCTCTAGGTATTTGGAAACCCAGATTCTTGAACTAGAACTGAAATTTGTAAGAGAAAGGAAGAATAGTTTTAGAGAAAAGGGAAGTAGATAGTCAATTGAATTCTTTATTCAATTTTTTTCTGTCCTGAAAAAGTCAATAATTATTCAGATATGAAATTCACTTTTCTTCAATGAATATTTAATTTTCTTCTACAGTGAATAGAAATTTTATTTTAATTTTTATTTTATGCATTTTATACATTTCTTTTTTTATACATTCAAATACTATACATCACTTAACTTGTAAATTTTCCAATGTGTTGGGTATACAATACACGTTTTCATCAACGGGTAATAATCCACTTGTGTTCCATAAATGGCATGCCTATTTTTCTCCTTGTTATTCATTTCTAAAGCAACCTTATTTACTTTACACATTTGGACATGTGTTTATAAAGTAAATATAGAAAGTCTCAGTGTTTTGTATAACATAAGTGCTCAGTGTTTATAAAGTGAACATTCTCTCATACCTGTTAACATGTAATAATATTTAGCTTATTATTTGAGTACTACTCTGATTGAAAAGCCATATTCATATCATTCATTAATTTACTGAGGCTATTTATCTATTGTGTATGGTAGACTGATAAATATCCTTACTTAAAAGCCAAAAACTAATGAGATGATGAATAAGTTAATTATCCTGATTTAATAAGTACAAATGTATGATTGTACTAAAAAGTCACATATCACATCGTACTTGACAATATATATAATTATTGTATGTCAATTTAAAAATATAAAATCTAAAAAGCAAAAGAAAAATACTGAGAGCTATTTTTAAAAATTAAGAATTTGGTTCCACATGGTAAAATAGAGAGCATTGTACCGTACACACCACCACCCTGGTATGAAAGATCTTGTGACTCTGACACCCTCAAAATAACTATCTCAAGAATTTGTTGTTGCTGCTATTGTTTCTAACATTAATCCTTGGCCTTTAAGGGATACAAAGAGAACTTCAACATTTTTCTTAGCCTCCTGATACAGATGCATGGTTTTGTGCATGCCTATGTGGATGATCACATGACTATTTTTTTCTTCCAAACAGTTACTATCCTTTATCAGGTTCTTAAAAGAATTGGACAGAAAAATGGATTATAATGCTCTGGAAACACAACAGCATCAGTAATCTAGCATGCCTTTAGTGACTACTGTACTTACCTCAACTCTTCAAACAAGGTTAGCTGGCTTTAGAATGGCTACACTCGCTAAAACACTAGTAGACAGACAATAAATTGGTGTCAGTGATAATGGAGAATTGAGGAAAGAGAAACAATGAAGAACAGGTAAAGAATGGCTGAGAGTGGACTGCACTGTGAGGTGGTTCCTCCTATGCTTCCAGGTTGGATTGCAGAGTCTGCAGTGAAAGCATACCTTTACTTAAGGACTCTCTATTAACTACCCAACACTTCCTAAGTCTTTAGAAACACTAGACTCTTCGGGACCAGCAGTTAGCGTAATGGCTATGTCGCTGGACTCCCATGTAGTCGACCACGGTCCGAGTCCCGGACTCACGCTGGGTGCGTGTGCGCGTGTGCCCAAGATCCTGCAAGAAGAATGGAGGAGAAGGGATTGCGGTGTGACCATCCCCCCGGGGGGGCGGATTTCTCATTTTTTTGTCTCTCTGTCTCTCTCAGTCTTTCTGAAGAGCACATGCGCCCTACAGCAAAAATCTCTCCAAAAAAAAAAAAAGAAACACTAGACTTTCATGTGTATGAAAATGCTCATTCTCATTTATTTCTTTGCATATTTTTTCATTATCTGTAGAAAGAAAAACAGGTTTTCCCAAGCTGCTTTATCCCTCTCAAAAGTCCTACTTGAACAGTGATGTAATCCACACCCTTTCATCTCTTCACTCTATGTAACTGTACCTGATGATTCCTGCTATTTGGTCAAGGGATAATTATGTTCTTTAAGCTTAAAAGATGGAAGTAACCCATCACTTACCTATTAGAAGACTCTCTAGGTTAGTGTCAAATCTGTCCATCCCTTTTTGAAAGCAGCCCTCCCATAGAATTCTGGGGGAAATGTATATCCCTGCTTTCCAGAGGGAATATTTTAATGCTAATGATGTAAGATATTGACTGCTAGAGATTATTCTCTGAACTTTTCCTTCTTATGTTTATCAGAAACATTTTAGATGTTGCAATAAATTTAACCTTTGGTTTGTCTACTGAGACTGTGAGAATAGCAAGTTAACCCTTCACATGTTCTATTAACAATACATACAAGAGTGGATTTGTTAGGTGCTCAGATCCACCAAGGGTACTGGGGGGAAGGATAGGGATGGGGAGGAGAAATTATAATGGATAATGGAGAGGATGGTAGAGAACGAGCATAAAAAACATTATCATTGGTAAAAGAGAAGTAGATCACAGAGAAATACTTCTGCTTCACCTATGTTCTAAGTTGCTATTACCTGTGTTAGGAAATAAACAAGCTCCTGTAATACATTCAAAGTATATCTGCAAGTATGATCCAGGGAAGGCAGTATGGTGTGTTGAAACCAGTGGTTCTATTCTTTGGGCTACAGATAGTCCCCAACAAAGAATCACAGATTTATAGCAAGTGGCCCAAGTCTATATCTATATATCCATATCTATATCTCTCCATTACTGAGCCATTACAAATGTTTCGCATCATCATCATCACTTTCCAGTACGTCTTGATGTTCAAGTTAAGCTAGTGAAAGGAACATGTGTGAAAAGAGGAAAAAGCATACATCAGATAACATATATACTATACCTGTATCTATATCTGTATATAATACATAAATGAATATATAAGGGTACTTTAAAAAGTTAGTGGAAAAGTAGAATTAAAGTACAAGTTTATTTTGGTGCAGAAAATTTGTAATGCATGCCTAACTTTTTTCCAATTGTGGATTTTTCATGAACCTTAAAAAAATACTGAACACTGAATTTCATTTCTCTTTGTTTTACTAACTCACGTTAGTACAAAAGAAATTTATTAAAGGAATACATTTACTGAAATAATTATATATCAACAAATAATTAGTGAATACACTTTATATGATATGATTAATGTATATAATTTTATATATAGATTTTTAAATTTATATAACTATTTTATTAGACTAGTTCTAATACTAAGATATTTTTATAAGGAAAATATAACTTCCTCAGAAGTTAAGAAGTTTATTCTGATTTCACATTTAGTAAATTCAGTACTGAACTCTGTACTAAAGATTATGTTACTGCATGGTTTTTCTACTTTTCACACATTCTCCTTTCATAACTTAAGTTGAAAACCAGGGGTACCAGAAAGTAATGATGATGAAAAACATATTTGATGGCTAAATAATGGGATCTCAATTTGAGGAACTTAGAATTAATAGTAAGGAAATCAGGACAGGTTGAAATTCAGGTAGCTATGGAATATACAATTGAAAATGTTTAGTAGTCAGTGTAATTTCAAGTCAGTACTGCAAAAGTTGGTTTGGAAATCAGTATTCACGAATGATACCTTTAATTATGAGATCAGATAAGGACATTAAAAAAATCCAGAGATTAGAGAAGCAAGTCAACAATAAATTGTAGGTTTGCAGTAATATTATAAGAATCCAAAAACTGCTAAAGATCACAAGAAGAATGTATAAAATATTATTCCAAAAAGTATTATTATGAAATCATAAAAAATAGCACTATAGAACCCAAAGGACTTCTGCATAAGAAGGTGACATGAGTTCTAGTGCCTAAAGCTCATATACATACAAATCCTGATTAAAGTAATCAATGATGATAGAAATGGATGAATATTTTGCATACTAGCTAGAGACTAGGAAGTGGTGCTTACTTTATTTTTCAAACTCTTAATATGTTTTTTTTAATTGTAAACACTTGTTGAGGATAGGTGTCATGACTATATTGTTTCCTTGTATCTACCACCATAATTTTTTTAAGATGTAATTTATAGTGTACGATTAATAACCGGTCATTTGGTAAGTGAATGAATGAATAAAATGAATCAGACAACATTAAAAAAGAATTTGAGAGGCAATTCATAAGTACCTTTCCTGAAAAATCACCTAAATAATGGTTAATGAAATAAGAATCTCTTATAATTCTTCCTGAACCACACTAAGACCATTAATTTACAAGGCAGTAGATAGACAGGAGGTCAATCTTGGGAGACAACAAATAGTCTAGGAATCACTTTCATTGATGTGACTTATCAGCATAACCAACAGTAGTGGGAAACACCAGATGGGACATTGAAAATGGTAGTTTTCCCCCACAATGGAGTGTTATATTTTCTATGATGTAGTGTGGAAAATACTATCATTAAGGAGGGCTCATTCAATCTTTGGTGGATGTTGACTGTTTTTCTACACAATTTGTGTAAATACTTTTGCAAATACATCCTGCCTTCTTGATAAAGATGCTAACAATCAACTTATAAACTGTCTTAATGGATCTTAATCCTCTCTACCTGACAGGAGTCCATTTTCCTTTTTGAATAACAGTCCTGACCTTCCTCTGAGAAATCACAGTTCATCAATATTTAGTATGTAAGTTGTGAGTAATGTTACTTCCCAGTGATTAGAATATGACTTCTACTAGGTCAATGAGAAAACATTGCTCCAAAGAGGTAATAACCAAGTCAGCTATCTAGTGGCAAATGAGATGTAGACACAACACTTTCATATAGAATATTGAGAAGTCATTCTTTTTTTATATATATATTTGTTTCCTTCAAATTTATTTTTTACATTAATTCACTATACATCATTACAGTATACAAAATGAATTTTCCATCCAGAATACACTGTATATTGGCTCAATCAAGCACATCAACATACGTGTTATCAACAAATAATTTTCCATTTCTTATGTCCTGTATATTTTGCTTTTTTTTTTGCCATCCTTGATTCCCTATCCCTCAGCCTCTGCCGTGTCCCACCCTCCTCCCACATTGTCTCCGGTATTCATGGTTGCTTTCTATGCCTTTCTCCCACATTTAATTGATTTGCTAATGAACTTAATTAGTCTAAATATTTCCAATAGCTAGTGCAGCTGATATATACCTATACATGAACCCAAGTCTGACTTTAGGCATAAACCTCAGTGAGTAGAATGAACATACTATAAAGTAGTACCTAGCTGGGACTATATAGCTTACTGCAGTCAACAAATACGCATTTTTTTTTTATTTTCGATAAGAACAGTTTTAGTGCTTTTTTTTCTCCTGATGTTTTTTTTTAAAATTAATTTACATTCATTCCCTGAGCATTGTCACAACATACTAAATGTGGTTTCCCATCTAGAATAAACTGTATAGTGGCTTAATCATGCATGTTATCATCAGTAATATTCCATTTCTAGTTTTATACACACACACACACACACACACATATACATACATATATATATATGTGTGTGTATGTATGTATATATATATTTTTTAACTCCATGTCTGGCCCTCAGCCCTTTCCCACTCTCTTATTACACTATCTCTGCTGTCTACAGTTGTCTTCAATTCCTTTTCCCCCAACATTTTGTTGATCACACAATATCTTAAGTAATCTAATTACTTTCAATAGCAAGTTCAGCTGGTAATTTCAAGAAAAGCAGTTTTGAACTGGTAAGGATATTTCCTTGAAACTTAAAGCCTAGAAGCAGGTTAATATTCTGTTTAAATAGTAGGTACATGACTGAAATATTGCTGCTTTTCTTCTAAGCTTTGTTGTCTGGTTTTAAGGATTTTTGTCCTGTCTTGAGAAGAGTCATTCTTTTGTCCGGCTAGAGTTTCTGAGAGGACAGACGCAGACTCCTGGTGATAATATTATCAGGAGTATATATACTTTGATAAAAAGTGAAGCCAAGAAAGCAGAGTCAGCATATGAGCAGATGAAATCAGATAAACTTTCAACAGTAGAATTCACCTACTTAACTATTTTACCATTTCTTGCTTTATATTCTTTATATATGTTTGCATTTATTTAAATAGTATAATGAATATTTGTAACGGTACGACACATCTTAAAAATAACATATTATCAGAAATTAAACTGACCAGCTTTAAGGAACAAATGTAATGTGCTGCTCAAGGGCAGTGTGATCCCACATGACAGCTGTGGTTCTAATCCCTGGCTTGGTTAGTTCGTAAACATCTTGGGCACATGTACAAGTGTATAAGATCTAGCTGGCTAGAGGACTTGAGGCATGATCAGACCCTGTGGAGAGTGTTCATCTCTCTGTTTCTCTCACACTTTCTCTAACTTTCACATGCATGCATACATGCTCTATCATAAATAAGGAAATAAATACTTAAGTATGTTGTGTTTTTGTCTTCCCCTAACCTGCCCCTGACTCATCATAAAGGTAGCCAATGTCCTGAATTTTTAAAAATGTTTTTTAAAAGTAAAATATCTATATCGTATATTCTTTTTTTTAGTTTTACCTAGTTTTGAAGCTTAAAGAATTTAAAATACTTTATGTACATACAAAGAAATTACTTTTATGTTTTATTCAGCATTGTTATTAAGTTTTGTGTTAATTATTGAATATAGTTGCAAATATGTAGTTACTGCTATACCTTATTCCATGGTGAGATCATTGCAAAATGTGTTTATCTTTCATTCTGTCAATTGATGTTTGACTGCTACAAGCAGTGAAAATATAAGAATTTTTAACATGCCTTTAAAAAACTAATTGATAGGTTGTAGAATAGGTCAATATTCAGTTTTAAAAGATAATGTCACAGGTTTCCGCGAACGAAATGCAGTCTAACCATGTGACTAAAAATGACAGAATTATATGTCAATAGACCTAATAACCTCCATGTTAAAAGGAAAACACTATTTTAATGAATATTCTTTTTTGTTGCTGTTTGAATTGAATACATGGATAAACTTGCAATGCACAAAACAATTTGGATATACATACATAATATGAAAAGAAAAAAAGATACTGTGGGGTGCATACACTTGCCAGAGAGAGAAAAAGAAAGGGAAAGTAAGAAAGCACCTTTCAGAGGGGATGGTCAGACCACAATCTCTTCTCCATTCTCCTTTTAGGAATTTGGTTGTGAGCACACATGTGCCAGATATTTTTCAAACCACTGTATCTGGGACTAGCAATAGGCAGTGAGACTAATGTGGGATCCAGTCGCCTTAACCACCATGCCACCAGCTGGCCTTCTGGGCTTATATTTTTTTAATGTGTATTTTAAAACGTCAATTCCTAGTCACTTAATCTGAGTCATATTTGAAGTAAGATTTTTTGAACAATAACGTAGAGCAGTATTCCATGAAAGAAAAAGAGGTTCATTAAGGTATATAAACCTCATCTTCTTTACTAAATATCATTAAAAATATTTAATCTAAAAAGTTAGATTTGGGTTATATGATCATGCTTTTATTATAGAAAGCATTAATATAAAGATGTTTCCCTCAATACCTGTATGCCTATATTAAATAAAGACTACTTGTGGAAGTTAGTCAAGAAATAGTTAATTTTATTTTTAGATAGATTTTTGCTGTAGGGTGTGTGTTTTTGCTAAAGAGACAAAAAGATAGAAATTGAGAAATCATGGCCAAGCCACAACCCTTCTCTGCTACTCTCCTCTTGGAATTTTGGGCATGCACACAACTACACCAAGCATGAGCTTCAAGCTTCTGGGGCTGGGACTAAAATGACAGTCAGCCACATGATAATCCAGTGACATAGCCATCATACAATCTGCTGGGACCAAGAATACTAATTTAAAAAATAAATAAATATAGGATAACTCAGAGGCCTTTGTTTCCTAAAATAGAGCCTTAGCACAGTCTTCTAGCTAAACAAGAGCTCCTGTTATAAAAATGATTATAAGATGTATTCTCTTTTTTCTCTCACTGATTTGCTTTGCAACTCAATACATATACGAACTTCCAGAACTTTGAGTCTTAAATAGACTTAATGGCAAACTGTCTACAATATTTTCACCTATAAGAGGTTGTTTAAAATGAAGAGCTCAAAGGACTGTTTAATCAAGGAGATTTACCTTTATGTTATTTTTTTAATTTCAAAACTCATAATGATTAATTAGCTGACCATAGTCCAAGAGGTTCTCTAGGGTACAATTCCTTAAGTTCATGAGCTGTACTGAGGTAATGACAATGGTGTATTCTATAGACCAGAACAACTTACAGATTTCTTGGAACTCCAGTGTTAGCCTCTGGCTCATGAAGCAGGGAAGGAAAAAGTGCGTCCCTTGAGGTATATAGAAAATCTTGGTCAATATCTTCTTCCAGCATGGTCTCTTGGTTTCCAAGGCTGATGCAATGGTTTAATTATTCAGAAGGTTTGCTGCCAAAATCTCCTCCACACTAATAGGTAGAGTCATTTATCAACTCCCCAGTGATAACATCTTCTGGCAGCCTATGGTTTCTTGGCAATAAACTTTAGAGTTAAATCCTACTCTTGAGCCACTTAAAATAGCTCCTATGAGTGGACTCCAATTCCTGCAACATAGTTAAAGGTTCTCTGAAGTCATTACATCAGTCACTATTTCTGTCTCCAGTGCTCTGCCCAGTCCAGAATTGTGACTAATGGGCTTTCTCCCCAGCCATCAGTTCATGTTAATTCTCAGCCTTTGCTTGGAGCATCTTTCTGAGGTCACTCTTTTTTTCTTCCTGTCACTCAGTGTCCAGACATAGTTTGATCTTAACTTAAGCCTCTTTGTCCCTGGGGAGCTCCCATTGCTTATACAGAGCACCTACAGGCACTTTCTTAATGTGTAGACAATTGTTTCTCACATTTAAGTATCTTGTTGAAGACTTAAATAGGAATGTTCTAAAGTTTCACTTCAGTCTTCCTTTTTAGCCAAAATAATACGTGTGCTTCGATTTCAGGATTTGAAGGGCTGAAGAGGTAAATGCCCACATTGATGTACTTTCTGACACCCCTGTCCTTCAGGGACATGATTGCAAAGATCACTCTCATGTCCAGTCTGCATAATGTCACCATTACAAATTTGTTTTGGTGATCGGATTCACTGCTAACATATTAATATACATCCTCAAATATTGGTGAATATTAAAGGTCATGTTGGAAATAGTATTTTATGGTTTTTAGTTTTTTACATGAGACATTAACCAGGTTGACTTTCTTAAAAATAAAAATATTATAATGCTATGTTTCCAAGATGTGAACACAAACATGACAGTCACAGCTGCAACTGAGAGCCACTTCAGGAACAAGCATGAGAAGGATCACAAAGTGAGATTAAGTCATAAAACTATTTTTTTCCCTTTTTTTTTTTTTTAACCTAAGTAAGAACTCATTGCTCAGGAATGGGTGGATTCCTGTTTTATCGTCTGCCTCTTACTAATTACTAAAGATATCTGATAGGGGAACCAGCAGGTGACATAATTGTTACATTGCTTGACTCCCACATATTCGAACACAGTTCAATATCAGACCCAGAGGTTTAAAACTTACACTGGGCATGCGTGCATACATGCCCAAAATCCCAAGAGGAGAATGAGGGGGAAGAGATGGTCACATGGTCATTCCCCCGGGGGGGGGGGGGCGATTTCTCACTTTCTGTATCTTTGTCTCACTGATACATGCACGTGCCCTATAACAAAAATCTCTCTTAAGAAAAAATATATTTAAAAAAAGAAAAAATATTAAAATAGTTGTATAATATTTGTGTGCACACATGCACATCCATACCCAGAAACACACATGTAATCCTTTTTTATTTTGAGAGGTTTGTGCTATAGAGTATGTGTGCTCGCTAGAAAGACAGAGAGAGATAGAGAGACAGAAAGTGAGAAATCACTCCCCAGGGGAATGGCCATGCTGCAATCCCTTCTCCTCCATTCTTCTCTTGGGATCTTGGGCATGCATGCACACGTGTCTAGGGTGAGTTTAAGCCACCGGGTCCAGGACTCAAACCGCGGTCAACTACATGAGAATCCAGTGACATAGCCATTATGCTAACTCCTGGTCCCCACATGTAATCCTTTAAGGTATACATAATTTATATTTTAATAATATTTTACTTTTGATTTGGTCTAGACATCTGTAGATGATAAAAATGATTGGAAATTATCTGAGTGAATTTATCCAATGTGTTTTGAAGAATTATTTCAAGGAAACTTTCAAGAGAAAGGAAGAAGAGCACAATAATGAAGCAGGATATTGAGTCAAGTTAAAAAATGCAGTATTTGAAGAGAAGAATTCTGGATTGTTTCCCAGCAGGGCAGGCTAAAATATAAACTGATCTAGGGTTTCCAGTTCCTGAAGAACTAACTGTTAGCACACCTGAATATGTAGGGCAGCCACTGTAATATTGGTGGTATGTGGATGACTTGTCATGTTGGTCTCTGGAGTCAGCAGTGTGGGGCAGACGATGTGGGCATTCATGCTCTGGAACATGAAATCAGAGCTCCCTCCATTAATCACAGGAAACGACAAGGAAATGTGCTCTGAGATTGAGGGATTCTTTGGTTGGACACTTGTGCTCCCAACCCACCTGTCAAATGAAAAGAAACCACCCGATATACCAATGTAAGTTTGATCAATAACTTTAGATAACTTTCATTTTCTATCATGCTTTTCTTTATATTTTTGTGTTTTTTATTATTTTAATTTAAATATATATATATACATATGTGTATATATATATATATATATATATATATATATATATATAATTTACCTTATATACTGTTGTATATCATCTTTGTCCTGATATTTTAAAATGTCAAAGTTGGGATTCTGTGTTTTAATTCATCACTATGTAATGAATTAAAACACAGTAATAATGTAAAGAATTGCTAAGAGTGATTCTCCTTGCATGACTCTTGAACAGAATAAATTCAATGTTTTAAAATGAACTGCAGTTTTTAGGATATTTTTTAAAGGTTTTTGCCATAGGGTGCATGTGCTTACTGGAGAAAGACAGATACAATGAGAGAGAAAGTGAGAAATTACCCTCAGAGGAAATGGTCATGCTATAATCTTTTCTCCTCTATTCTCCTAGTGATGCAAATACAATAATGAATATTAAAATATGGTGAAATGATAAATTAACAGACAATAAGGCACTATAGAAGGCTGACCACTGCAGCAGAAAAAATGAATGAACTTGAGATCACAACAGTAGGAAACATCTAAATTGAAGAACAAAGACAAAAGAAAGAAGAAAAGTAAATAAACAAAGGGCTGAGAGAAAACAGTCTAACATATCACTAACTGAAATGTTCAAACAGCAGAATGGGAGAAGATGTAGAAAAAAATTTTTTTTCTTTTTTTGGAGAGGTTTTTTTTCGCTATAGGGCGCGTGCGCTCGCCAGACAGACAGAGAGAGACATAGAGACAGAAAGTGAGAAATCACCCCCTGGGGGGATGGTCATGCCGCAATCCCTTCTCCTCTATTCTCCTCTCGGGATCTTGGGCACACACGCACACGCACCCGGCGTGAGTTTTAAGCCACCAGATCCAGGACGTGAACCGCGGTTGACTACGTGGGAGTCCAGCGACATAGCCATTACACTAACTGCTGGTTCCCTAGAAAATATTTTTATAAATGACTAAAATATTTTCAAATTTGGTAAAATAGCTGTAAAACACAGGTCAAAAAATCTAACAAATCTCCAACACGAAAGTAACTAAAAATTACAAAAATCTGCCATAGAGTGCATGCACTCACTAGAGAGAAACAGAGACAGTGAGTGGGAAAGTGAGACATCAACCCCCAGAAGGGATGGTTATGCCACAATCCCTTTTCCTCTATTTTCCTCCTTGGATTTTGGGCATGCACACACATGTGCCTGCCATGATTTTCTTTTTTCTTGTTTTTAGAGAGAGATTTTTGCTATAGGGAACATGTGTTCCCCAGAGAGACAGAAAGTGAGAAATCATTCCCCAGGGGGGATAACCAGGCAGTAATTTCTTCTCCTTCATTCTCCTATCAGGATTTTGGGCACACACACACACACACACACACACACACACGCACATGGCTGGTTTGAGTTTTAAGACCTCGTGAGGGTCTGTGACTTAAGTCACAGTCAATCACATGGGAGTTCAGCAACATAACTGCTACGCTATCTGCTGGTCCCAGCTTGTCATGATTTTCAACCCCCCGGTCCAAGACTTGAACCACATCAGCCTTGTGGGAGTCCGGGACTGTAACCAATATGCCACTTCCTGGTGTAAAAGTTTATTTACTTTTTCCATGAGCAAGAGAGATGAGAGAGAACCCTGAACAGGGTCTGGATGCTCCAATCCACCTCCAGTCTTCAGCTGACCATGGTACCTGACTTGGTATACTGTAGAAGTTCTCTGGACAGAAAAACTCCATGTGGAACTGCTCTTAAGAACACTACATTTCAATGTAATATAAACAAGATTATGATAATAATAAATAAATTTATTAAAAAAATAACTAACACTGCCTTTTACTGCTGAGCCATTGTCTGGTACCAAAACACTTAAAACTGATGATAATTGTATAATATAATAATTCTACTTTGACAGATATGTTAGTTTCAGTAATTTCCTTTAAGATCAGAAATCATCTTATGTGGGACCAGGAGTTGGTGTAACAGCTATGTCGTGGGACTCCCATGTAGTCGACCACAGTTCAAGTCCCAGACCTGGTGGCTTAAACTCATGCCAGGTGCATGTGTGTGCATGCCCAAGATCCTGAGAGGAGAATGGAGAAGGGATTGTGATGTGGCCATCGCCCCAGGGGGGTGATTTCTCTCTGTCTCTCTCTGCCTTTCTGGTGAGCACACACATCCTATAGAAAAACCTCTCAAAAAATAGAAAGAAAGAAAGAAAGAAAGAAAGAAAGAAAGAAAGAAAGAAAGAAAGGAAGGAAGGAAGGAAGAAAGAAAGAAATTATCCTATGAAAAGCAGAAGTTAATAGGTCAACCCTGTGATGCTGGAACTATAACACATTCCAGCTGAAAAATAAAGCTGTGTAAGAAGAATAAATTGAACAATCTATTTAATAAAAATTGATTTAACTACATTAACAATGATAGGAGCTCACCCAGTGGCATGCTTGTTAAGGGGATTGAGTCCCCCATCGCTGATTGCATGGTTTGAGTCCCAGACTGGTGGTTTGTAAAACACGTTACATATGAATGAAGTCCCAAAATTCCAAAAAGAGGAAGAATTGAAGAAGAAGGGTTTGCAGTGTGACCATCCCCCATGGCAGGGGACACTTTATCTCTTACTCTTTTTCCCTCTCTCTTCTCTCTTTCTCTCCATTGAGCACTTGTGCCTTTTAGCAAATTAAAATGAATAAATGAGGAATGATAGGTACAAATAACTGGAAGTGTTTTGCTAATTGTAGAAAGAGATAGGAACAAATATTTAGAATAAATGAAGCTCAAGATGGTTCCTGGGACAGCAGCAAAGTTTTGAAATCTACTTGGAGATAATCAAAAATAGATCATTTACAGAACTTTAACTGAAGCCCAATACTGTTCAGACTTTTTAGAAAAAAAATGAAGGATCAGAGGCTTTCAATCTGAAGAGAAAGGAAAAGCTTATTCATGAGAGTTGACAATGTATTTCCTTACAGATTGAGGAATTTGTCACATCCATAGGTAAGTAAGCTAAGTCCATGCTAGGTTAAATGTTCAGATAAAGATAACTTTCTATAGGACCAGCAGTTGGTATAATGGCTACATCACTGGACTCCCATGTAGTCGACTACAGTTTGAGTCCTGGACCCGATAGCTTAAACTCATGCCAAGCACGTGTGCGTGTGTGCCCAAGATCCCAAGAGGAGAATGGAGGAGAAAGGATTGTGGTATAGCTATCCCCCCTGGGGTGTAATTTGTCACTTTCTGTCTCTCTGTTTCTTTCTGGTGAGTGCACATGCCATATAGAAAAGAAAAAATTTTAGGACCACCTAATTTCCTAGCCAATGCAGGAACTAGCCAAACACACTAATCTCTTCTCGGATTAGGACAACCTGGTTAATGATTCCTATAGCTGTCACCCTTTTTTTTCTTTTTCTT